>CM053027.1:513112738-513861365 GCA_028564925.1 Lithobates sylvaticus
CGGGTGCGTATAATGCCGCGTACACACGTACGGACTTTTCCCGGCGGACCTAAGTCCAGCGGACAATCCGCTGGACTTTCCAGCTGGGTACGCTGGACTAAAAAGCGAACGGACTTGACCACACACGATCACGCAAAAAGTCCGGCGGTTCACTCGATGACGTACAGCACGTACGACGGGACTAGAAAAAGGAAGCTCGAGATCCCAAACGACACCCTTTGGGCACCGTCAGCTGATCTCGTGTGTATCGCGTGTTAGTTGACGTTTGGTTAGAGACGATTCGCGCTTCTCAGACTTCTGCTTAATTCGTTCGCTTCTGCCGTTCAGTTTGTGCTTGTGAGGTTTGTATCTGGCTTTCAGTGCGTGTGGATCAGTTCCTACCTGTTCTCAGGCCGTTCTGGTCCGCTCGTTCCTGTTTTTCAGGTCGTTCTTCATAGGCCTTGCTGTTCTTCAGTGCGTTCTGTTAAGTTGTTTGTTTGATCAGCCGACCGTTTTGAAGCCATGGAGTGTGGACGTACTCGGGAACGAGTTCGTGCTGTGCAGGGGCTCGGTGTTGCGGTTAACACCTTGGCACGAGCCCAGTCCATGAACAGGGTGAGGAGGAGTTCATGGACCAAGAATTGGTTGCGCCAGCGTGACCAATTCTCGCATATGCCTTTGCTCCGTGAGATCCGTGAGAATAATCCTGATGATTTCAGGAATTATCTCCGGATGACGGACCCCATTTTTCACCGTCTGTTGGCTTCGCTGTCCCCTTATATTACCAGGCAGAATACCTGCATGCGGCAAGCCATCAGTGCGGAGCAGAGGCTAGTCGCCACGTTGCGTTACTTGGCGACGGGGAGAAGCTTGCAGGACCTCAAGTTCACGACAGGCATCTCCCCCCAGGCTCTGGGGCTCATTATTCCAGAGACCTGTTCTGCCATTATCCACGTCCTGCAGGAGGAATACATTAAGGTAAGTCTTGTCTTTTAAAATTACCTATGTCTTGTATGTTTGCTAATGTAGTGCATCAATGTCATCATTAGCTAATTTCCATGATAGGACTATTCTATGAATGTCCCCTATTCCTTTTTTTTTTTTTTTTTTTTTTTTTTTTGTCTAGTATTTTATGGTTGACTTATCGAAATAGCTTTAAGATTGTATTATTTAGTGGGTCACATGCATATTTCCTTGCACCAACCTCCCCAGCATGGAAGCTTGGCCCCCTAAACACCCCTAGCCTAGTCACTTTCTTTGTTTAAAAATGTATATTACCAGCTCCATTGTACTGCTTTACTCACCCCCCCCTTTCACCCCCCTTTCACCCCCCTTGACCCTCATTTTTAAATTGATTGCATGTGGTTTTGGTCAGCTTGTAATTAACCCCCCCCCCCCACACCCCCTGATAATTAATTGCATGTGGTTTTGGTCAGCTTGTAATTAACCCCCACCCCCCCACACCCCCGTTAATTAATTGCATGTGGTTTTGGTCAGCTTGTAATTAACCCCCCCCCCCCCCCCACACCCCCTGATAATTAATTGCATGTGGTTTTGGTCAGCTTGTAATTAACCCCCACCCCCCCACACCCCGTTAATTAATTGCATGTGGTTTTGGTCAGCTTGTAATTAACCCCCCCCCCCCCCACACCCCCTGATAATTAATTGCATGTGGTTTTGGTCAGCTTGTAATTAACCCCCCCCCCCCACACCCCCTGTTAATTAATTGCATGTGGTTTTGGTCAGCTTGTAATTAACCCACCCCCCCCCACCCCCTGATAATTAATTGCATGTGGTTTTGGTCAGCTTGTAATTAACCCCCACCCCCCCACACCCCGTTAATTAATTGCATGTGGTTTTGGTCAGCTTGTAATTAACCCCCCCCCCCCACCCCCCCTGATAATTAATTGCATGTGGTTTTGGTCAGCTTGTAATTAACCCCCCCCCCCCCACACCCCCTGATAATTAATTGCATGTGGTTTTGGTCAGCTTGTAATTACCCCCCCCCCCCCACCCCTGATAATTAATTGCATGTGGTTTTGGTCAGCTTGTAATTAACCCCCCCCCCCCACACCCCGTTAATTAATTGCATGTGGTTTTGGTCAGCTTGTAATTAACCCACCCCCCCCCACACCCCCTGATAATTAATTGCATGTGGTTTTGGTCAGCTTGTAATTAACCCCCCCCCCCCCACACCCCGTTAATTAATTGCATGTGGTTTTGGTCAGCTTGTAATTAACCCCCCCCCCCACACCCCCTGATAATTAATTGCATGTGGTTTTGGTCAGCTTGTAATTAACCCCCCCCCCCCCCCACCCCCTGATAATTAATTGCATGTGGTTTTGGTCAGCTTGTAATTAACCCCCCCCCCCCCACACCCCGTTAATTAATTGCATGTGGTTTTGGTCAGCTTGTAATTAACCCCCCCCCCCCCACACCCCCTGATAATTAATTGCATGTGGTTTTGGTCAGCTTGTAATTAACCCACCCCCCCCACACCCCCTGATAATTAATTGCATGTGTTTTTTGTCAGCTTGTAATTAACCCACCCCCCCCCACACACCCCGTTAATTAATTGCATGTGTATTGTGTGACCTTACAATTAATTACTCCACACCCACATCCCCATTATTATCTTCTCTGGGCCATCAGAGGGGTCATCAATCAGAGATTTGTCCCTTATCCTTAATCTTTTGGCTTTATTTCAAGGACTTACAAAATAAATACATATGTTCTTCCAAATTGTTTGTTAATTTGTTGCATTTAGTTAGGTGTTTTGCCTGGTTTTTAATTCGATTTGTATATTTCTGTTTGACTTCACAGTGTCCTTCCACGCCACAGGAATGGCAGACTGTGGCTTCCCAGTTTGCTGCCCGTTGGGACTTTCCCAACTGCGGAGGGGCGATTGACGGGAAGCATGTGCGAATTGTGCCCCCACCCCATTCGGGGTCTTACTATTGGAATTATAAGGGGTTCCATAGTATAGTGTTGATGGCGGTGGTGTCGGCACAATATGACTTTCTTTATGTGGATGTGGGGAAAAACGGCCGGATGTCGGACGGAGGAGTCTTCAACCACACGGAGTTCGGTCATCGTCTCCAGACTGGTGGCCTGGAGCTGCCACCAGATGAAGATAATGTGGAGGGACTCCCCTTCGTTTTCATTGCCGACGAGGCGTTCGGTCTGGGTGACCATCTGATGAGGCCATTTCCCCAACGATCCCTCACCCCTGAGAGGAGGATTTTTAATTATCGGTTGGCCAGAGCAAGACGGGTTGTGGAAAATGCCTTTGGTATTATGGCCAACCGTTTCAGATTGCTCCTTACATCCCTACATCTGGCAGAGTACAAACTGAATACTATTATTCTTGCATGCTGTGTCATGCACAATTATTTACGCAAACATTCGGGAACATACTCATTACCAATCGGCCCTGAGGCCGGAGTGGAAGGCAACATGACAGGGCTGGATAATCGCCGTCTTGGTTCCGCCCCACAATCAGCCCAGCAAGTGCGGGACCGTTATTTACATTATTTTAATGGTAGGGGGGCCATTGCAATGGCAGCAGACCCTTAAACCATCTTTTTGATTTACAAAGAATAAATACAGTTATTGATGTTTGAAATATTGGTATTTTCGTATGGTTTTGCTTTTAATTTTGCCTGTTTTATATGTTGTCCTAGTGCACATCTTAATAGTGGCAAACTTGTTTTGCGTTTAGTAAATAAGCCCCTTTGTCAATGAACCACAACATGTTTTGGTCAAACTGGTAGTATTTAAAAAGAAGAAGCCACACATTGTTTAATTTGTGCAAACATTTTTTTTTTTATTCTAGTGCACATCCAAACCTTTTTTATGTTTTTTTTTTTTTTTTTTTTTTTCAACAACATTTTACTTTTTTTTTTTTTATGTTATATTTTTTACATTTTTTTGTTCTTTTTCTCACAACATATTTTTTTTTTTTTTGTGATTGATTTTTTTAAACAAACATAAAAACATGTTTTAAAATGGTTAAAAATTTAGGCTTAGCATTAGAAAATATTTACACAATGTAAAAGCCCAGAACTTACAAAGTTCAACAGGTAACCCATGAACAGTAGAAGCCAAATTTAGAATATGCACACTAATTTAACAGGAAAATGGGTAATGTCAACATGTGCTATGTTCCATCATGGGGAATCAATGGACGTGTTTTGTGTGTGAAACCCCTTCCCTCTCACCTACTAGCATTAGGGGTTGCAAACACAAAATGCGTCCATTGAGATCCCCTGATGGCACATAGCACATGTTGACACACCGTGTGCATATTAAAAATTTGGCCTCTAAAATTTGAAAAACAGCGCATCAAAAGGGGAATGAAGGACATGATTGATGTTAAGAAATGGAAAAGGGGTCTTTAGATTCTCCCCAAAACATCAATCATGTCCTTCATTCCCTGCTGCATGGTGGCCATCTCCTTCTGCATATTTTCCAGCTGCAGATTCCAGGCCATGATCTGGCCAATAAGCCTGTGGGCACTGTCTGTGGAAAATGGCTCCGCAGCTTGTCCTTCCACAAACAGATCAGCATCACCTAAAAGTTGGGTAGATAAAACACAAGAAAAAAAGTGTCAAAAACATGCAGACCTTAATTTATTAGCTCAATCTGTGTTCTGAGACACTCACTTGGTGGGGTGCAGATTTGATCCACTTCAACCACCTGTTCCGCCACATCCACGCGTGGGCTTGGGCTAACTGCCCAATTAGTCTGGTGAGGCCGGGAGGTCCTCGTAGGTTCGGACTGACGTCTGAGTCTTTTGCCCCCTATGGTAATGGAACACAAAAAGGTACACTTTTAATCACACTGATATTTGAGTGCCAAAATAGGATTATTAAACATTGTTTAAAAGTGTTGTCCAATTATTAGCAGTTTGTTAGAAGATCCTACTTGAAGACAGAATTGAAATGTCTATCTAATGAAACTCCAATACTTAAACCGCCCTTCAACCCTAAATTTGAACTTCCGCTCATTGGATCCCTGCACCCCTGTGGTGTCTTATTTGGAACCTTTTAGGGGTGAGGGGTTGCAGATACCTGTGTAAGGCAGGTATTTGCACACACATCCGGCCATAGACTCCCACAGAAGTATACGCCACATCCCGTCCCACCGTGCTGTCTTCTGGGACACACAGGGGTCCCCGAGCTCACGCGGACCAGTCCTAATGCATTGCGCAACTGGCGCATGCCCAATAGTGACCCGGGAAGTGAAGCCGCAAACATTAATTTCATGATTGCAAGATCAGAGATTGTAGCTGCACCATCCAAGGGACAGGTGAGTGTACTTTGAAAAGTCACCACCTACAGTATTTGTAGATGATGAGCATTTTTCGGAAATTGTGAGCATGACACCCTGCTTAACATATTTATCCCCACCCCCCAAAACAGCTTCTGGAGTCCCTGTGTAAGTTACCCCTAAAACCCTTACTACAGCAGTAATTGTATAGATAGTGACAATAATAAACAACCTTACAACTCCAACAACCCAAAGCCAGGTAAACTCAATAAACGTTATGAAGACAAACTGAACTTTCATCAAATCTGCGCAAGTTTCACGTACGAATGCTAATAACATCTGCGCAAGTTTCACGTACGAGTGCTAATAACATCTGCGCAAGTTTCACGTACGAATGCTAATAACATCTGCGCAAGTTTCACGTACGAGTGCTAATAACATCTGCGCAAGTTTCACGTACGAATGCTAATAACATCTGCGCAAGTTTCACGTACGAATGCTAATAACATCTGCGCAAGTTTCACGTACGAATGCTAATAACATCTGCGCAAGTTTCACGTACGAATGCTAATAACATCTGCGCAAGTTTCACGTACGAATGCTAATAACATCTGCGCAAGTTTCACGTACGAGTGCTAATAACATCTGCGCAAGTTTCACGTACGAGTGCTAATAACATCTGCGCAAGTTTCACGTACGAATGCTAATAACATCTGCGCAAGTTTCACGTACGAATGCTAATAACATCTGCGCAAGTTTCACGTACGAGTGCTAATAACATCTGCGCAAGTTTCACGTACGAATGCTAATAACATCTGCGCAAGTTTCACGTACGAGTGCTAATAACATCTGCGCAAGTTTCACGTACGAATGCTAATAACATCTGCGCAAGTTTCACGTACGAATGCTAATAACATCTGCGCAAGTTTCACGTACGAATGCTAATAACATCTGCGCAAGTTTCACGTACGAATGCTAACATCTGCGCAAGTTTCACGTACGAATGCTAATAACATCTGCGCAAGTTTCACGTACGAATGCTAATAACATCTGCGCAAGTTTCACGTACGAATGCTAATAACATCTGCGCAAGTTTCACGTACGAATGCTAATAACATCTGCGAAGTTTCACGTACGAGTGCTAATAACATCTGCGCAAGATTAGACATATCAAGTATAACCATAGTAGCGCACGTGCTTGACTTACTTTTTTTGATGGCTTTTCGAATTCTCCTGTACTGATCGTGCTCCCTGGATTTGATGTCGGACCATCGCTTGCGCAGTTGATCCTTGCCCCTTCGTACGCCGAATTTCTGCTCCAGGGTGCTGACGATTGTAGTGAGAATCTTGTCCTTACGCAAGTTGGGTCGAGGGTAGGGGCCATTTTCCCCGTCGTAATCTTCCCTTTGTAGGATGTCCACCATCTCCACCATCTCTTCAAAGGCCATATTGGTGGCCTTATATCTGCTGCTGGATGCAGATGTGTTCGCTTCTTGGCTTTCCTCCGCGCTACTGGCTGAGAATGTGTCCGCCATCTTCATGAATTTATTCACCCACAATGCAACGAGGGGAAGCGGGGCGGGGAATACTCGTCAGGAGGAACGTCATGGGCGGGCGACGCGGAGGACGCAGGCGGACTTCGACGCGTGCGCAGTGTATATAAGGCTGTTTGAGGGCCCCACGTGTTCCCGAACGGAAGTAGCGAGCGCTCTGTACGAAGGTAAGTGTTTTCTAGGATGCATTACTGTGGTTTATTGGGTTTTGGGCCTGCATTTTTTAAGGATATGTGTGTGTTGCTGCCTGTGTGTAGGGGTTGCTGCCTGTGTGGATGTGTTGCTGCCTGTGTGTAGGTGTTGCTGCCTGTGTGTAGGTGTTGCTGCCTGTGTGTAGGGGTTGCTGCCTGTGTGGATGTGTTGCTGCCTGTGTGTGGGTGTGTTGTGTAATGTTTGGTTTCAAAAACTGGATGTGCGTTTTTAGTAACATTTGTGTTTTTGGTCTTTTGTATTGCCATTACTAACAAAACAGAAACAAACATGGCAGCAGCCCAGTGGAATCCATTCAAGGACCAGCAGTTCATGTCCGAATTCATTGCGCTCTACAGAAAAAATACCAACCTGTGGCAGCTCAAGAATCCTTTATATGGCAATAGGGATGTCCGGAAGGCAACACTGGGGCCACTTGTGGATTTTGTGAAGACTCAAGTCCCCAACGCAGACACCAAGTTTGTTGAAGCCAGAATTTCAAGTTTAAGGCACATGTACAAGCGGGAGCGCAAGAAGATTGAGGAATCAGTCAGATCAGGAGCAGCAGCAGAGAATGTTTATGTACCCAAGCTGTGGTACTACAACCAACTGGCTTTTATAGGTGACCAGATGGAACCCAGGCAATCACTGTCCACTCTTCCCTCCACCCTTCCCTCCACTCTTCCCTCCACTCTTCCCTCCACTCTTCCCTCCACCCCAGCTGAGGCTTCCACGGAAGGAGAAGACCCCTCCACCTTGGAGCAGGCTGATGCGCCCAGCTGGAGCCAGGTATATATTTAGTATCCCAAATTGTGATTGTGTGAATATTAATGCTGTAAACGTTAAAATGTGAAACAATTAACACCCTGAACTCAGAATTGTGAAAAAAGCTGCCAAAAATTGCGCAAACTTCGAAAAAGTGTGGGTGCAACATATCGATACATATATAGTGTATACATACATCCAGTAGTGGCCAAAAATGCCTTATACAACATTGGTGATCTGCTTGGAAAATGCAGGGGTCCAAATGATAGCCTTTTGGATCTTTTTTAACAATTATCTGCTCCTTCATAAGTTTACAATTGGATGATTGAGGAGGCCATAAACCAAAAACCAGGTGTTTGATTTTTGTTTTTATTTGCACACAGGATGAGCTGACCCAGGATGATGCCGGGACAAGTGGTATGGAGGAGGAGGAGGACATGACCAGCGAGAGCCAGGAGGTGGCTGGGCCCAGCACGAGCCAGAGTGACAGCCAGACTGTCTTAAGAAGTGTACCTCCACCCCTGCCCTTACCCCCAAGAAGGCCCAGGAGAATGACCATTGTTGAGGAGGAATCACTCCAACTTATTAGGAAGGCGAGTGCGATTCTCGACAAACCCCCCATTCCAGAAGAGGCCTATGCCACCTACTTGGCCAGCAGGTTGCTGGAAATGGAGAAGGGCCAACGGCACCTGTGTGAGGGCCTCATATTTGAGGCTATTAAGGGGGGTTTGAGGGGTCAATTACGAGAATCAACCCGCCTGACACATGAAGGCCCGACACCAACTTCTCCTCCTCCTCCTCCTCCTCCTCTCTCCTTCTTCTCCTCCTCCTCCCTCCTCCTCCTCCTCCTCCTACCACAAGTCAGCCTCCAAGGAAGCGTGCAGGGAAGACTGCAGGGAAGAGTGCAGGGCAGCGTGGTGGGAAGAGTCGGAAGTGATTGCCTGGCTTCAGTCTGGTCTCACAGAAGACACAGGCTGTTGTAGTGCCACAGCTTGGGGACATAGATGTCATCTGCTGCTGTTCCTGGTCTGTCTGATTCCTGGTCAATCTTCTTGTGCTCCCTATATTGGATGAAATGTGCCCAAGCTTAATTTTTGGCTTCACAAACTTGATGTCTGCCGTTGGGGCAAAAAGTCTTCTCAAAATCGCAAAGTGGCTCCAGTGTTGCCTTCCTATTTTGTTTTGCCTTGTTTGTTTAAACCAGAATAAATGGTATTTTTATTTTCTGAAAATAATGATATACGTGCTTGTTATTCAAAAACATAGTTTCTTTAGGAGTAGGCAGGTACATGTCTAAACATTCATTTGACAATACAAGTGTAAAGTGCAACTTCAATGGAACTGCAAGTGCAGTCGCTGGAAAGGTGAGGGTTAAGATCTGAATTAAGGGCAAGCTCTGCTGACTCCACAATTGTATCATGTGTAATAACAAATCCTTTTGATAACCAACAAATAATAAAATATATCTAAATAGAGATATATGTACATATATATATATATATATATATATATATATATATACGTACACGTATATATCTATATATATATATACTATATATATATATATATATGTATATATAGATATATCTTTTTTTGGGTTTATTGAGAAATATAGATATAGTTTTCATTTGGTGATTTGGATATATATATATATATATCTATATCTATATATCTATATATATATATATATATATATATATATATATATATATATATATATATATATAGAGAGAGAGATAAGAGATAAATATATATATATATATATATATATATATATATATATATATATATACAAATATATAACTTCACTAAAGAATGCTGAAGAAAAAACGTTCGGGAGTACTCTGCGTGAATATACAAGCAGCAAGGCAAAATCATTCTTCAAGTACGATAACATACAAATCCCGCTGTCCGAAGAAAAAAAAAAAAAAAAAATCTGCAGCGTGACGATTGTGCGACCTTCAAAACGAAGGCTAGTTTTACCAGACCGAGCGAGTCCGTGACATACTAGCTACTGAGCATGCGTCCTTTTTGGTACGCCGGACCATACTACACACGGCCGAATTATCCGCTGGACTGCCAAGTCCAGCGGATAATTTGAAAACAAAACTTGAAACTTTAGTCCGCCGTACTTTGGCCAAAAAAAGTCCGCCGGCGCCCACACACGAGGGGATTATCCGCTGGACTTCGGTCCAGCGGATAATCCCGCGGGATAGTCCCTTCGTGTGTACGCGGCATAAGACAGCATCATATACTGTGTGTACTTGGTGCTCTACATATTAACAAAGTATCCTGTACTGCACATCCAGCTCCAGATCTCCCCTAAAATACAGGTATGATTTATGGTGCTTTGGAGGAGAGGATTCATTGTTGCTGCCCACCAATTGTGGGATCTCTGGGACTTGTAGTTCACCAGTTTCCTTTTTCTGATGTTAAGTCTGATGGGTTTTTTTTTCTGATGTTTTTTTGTAAATGGTTTTGCCTCGGAAGGGGGGTAGTCTTATATGGCGAGTATAGCCCCAAACCTAAGTTTTCACTGGAAAAATAGGGGGTCGTCTTATACACCCAGTCGTCTTATACGTCGGCAAATACGGTATATTTTACACCTAGTATATAATGCTTAAAGCAAAATTTATAATAATCATAATGTAAAAATTAAGAAATGGAAATTCATGCACCCCTCTACATCTGTACACCTGCTTATTCATGCAATTTTCTAATAAGCCAATAATGTAGCAGCTGCACAATGCGGGGCCCTCTGATTCCTCATGTATTGTAACTATACTATCTGCCCTAACATTGTAAAGTGCTGTGCAAACAGTTGGCACTATATAAATCCTGTATAATAATAATAATAATAATATAGACAAAGTTTAAAAGTTTCAGTTTACACCAACACCTGAATAGGGAAAAATGTGATCCCAGTGAATTTGTATGTACCAGACTGTTGGTGCCAGATGGGTTGGTTTGAACATTTTGTAACTGCTGATCTCCTGAGATTTTCATGTCTCTAGAATCTCTAGAATATCTCAGAATGGTACAAAAAAAAAAAACAAGCAGCATCCATACTGACAGAAAGGCTTGGACAACAATTATTTACAACTGTGGTGAGCAGAAAAGCATCTCAGAATGTGTAGCATGTTGAACCTTGGAGCGGATGGGCTACAACAGCAGAAGACCACGTTGGGTTCCACTCCTGTCAGCCAAGAACAGAAAGCTGAGGCTGTAGTGTGAACAAAATGTCTTCCAAGAAAGTCACAATGTGGAGCAAAAAATTAGTGAATAAAAAATCAAAGCTTCATTGAAAATGATTGCACATTACATAAGCAACTGATATAATTGCCTTCACTCAAAGAAGAATTAAAAACAGGTCCTAGCAGCTGCACACATGGCCATACGTACAGGCAATCACTCTGCAAGTATGATGGAAGAAGCTAACCAACAAAGAGCCCAGGGAAGGAGCAGTGAGATATAAGCTAGTTAGTAGAAAAAAACTCCATATACCCCACTAGATCTATGTTTGTGGCAATGCAAGCAAATCAGAATATGGCTGTATGACTGGAAAGTTAGCAGATGATCTTTGAGAAATGCCAGGGTGCACCCCGTACGGGGCAATTAAATGGATTACTTGAACAATGTCCGTTTCAATAGTGCAGGCAATTTCCTCAAAGTGCAAGTGTCAATAACTGCTGCCGTGTAGCAGTGGAGTTATGCTGATGTGATGGGAGGATTGGAGCCTAGGTGCATGGATAGAGGGGAAATATCCAGAAAACTGTTGGGTGAAATACTCCGGTTCCAAGATCACCCACACTGCACCGACATCAGGATCTCTGAACATCCATCACCAAATCGTCATCCACAAGATCATCTGCGCATTTCCACAGCTGCCGTCCTTGGAAAAACGTCAGGTGTGCGATGACTCCACCTGATGCGCTTTATTGGCCAATCACCGCTAACTTCCTTTCTTGGAAGACATCTTGTCTTCATTTTTTTCACATATGCCTTCGTCACATGGTCTACACCAGATATTGTTCTGTATATTTGTATGTATATTCAAAAAATGAGAAATAATAAAACACAAGATTGATACCTCTCCTGCAGCGCTCATAGAAAAAATGCTTTTTCAAATAACGTAAGCAGCCACTATAGCAATAAAACAATACCCCAGAAATATGTTACAGCAAATACCATAACATTAGTAGGGCTAATCGATCACACTAGAATTAAAATTGTGATAAAAAGTCCACTTTATAAATAAATTGTGGATGATAAATTGTCCATCAAGAAAAAGTTCATGCAGGATAAAATAAAGTTGATCACTGTGACGGGAGGTCACGTGGAACCCAGAATCCCTTGGAAAGGTTGGGAAACCCTGTTTCAGCTCCCCATACACCTCTTATGTCTAAGTCACCCTGTGACATCCTGGTACAGGGTGAGTGAGAAAATATATCTTGGATTACTTAAAATGTAAGTAATATTTATCTACAATATCTCCCAGGATATATGTAAAGACTATTCTTAGTTTGTTAATTCTGAACAATACACAATCCTTGAAAGAGCCGATTACATTGACCTGCGGAGACGGACTGTCTGGTCACCTAGGTTGCCTTAAGTTCTGTGTTAATTAACATGTTAATTATGTAATTATCTTTTAAGTTGTTGATATAGGGGAGGGGAGAGTATCCATGAGCAGCCCTACCTCATTATCTAACCCCTTGTGTTAAAAGTGTATAAAAAGGCTGTATTCTGTCCAATAAATCATTCAAGATTCTATAAGCTATTTTCGGCTAGACTTGTATTCAATGCAGCTATAATAATATATCTCTCTGATGGTCCGACTGAAGGAAGCGGTATTACTGACGGAAGCACTCAAGCGGAATGTGGGATAGGATCCGTCACAATCACCTTCACCACACCACTTGTGTAATACTCCCCCAAGGTAATGAACTTACCAGATGGCAATAGATAATATGCTTGTGTTTTTTTACACTCCCTGTCAGCAGGCACTGCGTCTCTCCATCTAAGTTGCCACTCACCATAATTCAACAGCCAGTCCAGCCAGTCCTGGCTGTGAAATTATGGTGAGTGGCAACTTAGATGGAGAGACGCAGTGCCTGCTGACAGGGAGTGTGAAAAACACAAGAGTATTATCTATTGCCATCTGGTAAGTTCATTACCTTAGGGGAGTATTACACACGCAGTGTGGTGATCAACTGGATTTTATTGTGCATGAACTTTTTCCTGTGGATGATAAATTGTCCATCCACAATTTATTTATAAAGGGAACTTTTTATCACAATTTTAATTATAGTGTGATCGATTAGCGCTACTAATGTTATGGTATTTGCTGTAACATATTTCTGGTATATTTGTATGTATATTGGTGTTATGGTTTACGCAGCCTTGACAGCAAACTTTGTATTGTTTGCTGTCTGAAATTTATGATTGCGTGTATTGATCCAGGGAATGTTTCTCTCTCTTTTATTTTTTTTTCATGTTATTTATGTCGTGGGCACAGGCTTACCAAAACTGGAAAGCTAAGGACTAGAAAAATGTAGCCTGGTCTGAGGAATCTCAATATCTGCACACAGAAAGTAGGCCAGTCACCGGATCTAAATATGGCCACCTTTGGGATGTGGTATAATAGGCGATTCATAGCAAGAACGTGCAGCTGACAAAACGCACAATACTATCAGGTCAACATGGATCAAAAGTTTAAAGGAATGTATGTGGAATGCAGAGTCCATGCTATGAAGAATCAAGGTGATTTTAAGAGCAAAGGGAGGCCCAGTATTAGTATAGTATTAGTGATAGATTGTTTGGTTATTGCATACACAAATAAATACAGTATATATCGTAAGATGTTCCTCATGTTCTGTACTTATTAATTAATGTATCTTTATTAAATATGCTTAATCGCCTATTTATTTTTGGTTACACCTACAGACATAGCATCATAACCCAGCCTCCAGTTTTCATATCAAATCGTGTTATTTTTCATAATATATTGTCTTGTTTTATGCTGCGGTACTACAGAAAACATTTGTCCCTGCTCCTGAGGAGTGTCCCTGTTACTTTATCTGTTAGTTTGCTGCATCTGCTGTGTCTCTTATGCCCCGTACACACGGTTGGACTTACTGACGTAAAATGTGCGATCGGAGCTTGTTGTCGGAAATTCCAACCGTGTGTAGGCTCCATCGGACAGTTTCCATCGGAATTTCCGTCGCACAAAATTTGAGATCTGGTTCTCAAATTTTCCAACAACAAAATCCGTTTGCGTAAATTCCGATCGTCTGTACACAATTCCGACGCACAAAGTGCCACGCATGCTCAAAATCAAGCAGAAGAGCCGCACTGGCTATTGAACTTCATTTTTCTCAGCTCGTCGTAAGTGTTGTACGTCATCGCGTTCTTGACATACGGATTTTCCGAAGAGATTTGTGTGACCGTGTATATGCAAGACAAGTTTGAGCCAACATCCATCGGAAAAAATCCATGTATTTTGTTGTCGGAATGTCCGATCAATATCCGATCGTGTGTACGGGGCATTAGAAGTCTTCTTGTGTTTCACACAGATTATTCCTCTTACTGCTCCTGTTACCTCCTGTAGGTTTATGACTCTGGTCAGATCCATAATGTTTCATTAGAATTTCTCGGGGGAATTACCTTGTAATTGATTTTATGTCATCAGTCATTCAGAATGAATTTAAAAGATATATAAACATCAGTATTCAACGTGTAAACATTTGAAAATGTAGATTAACGTGGACAAAAAAATATTATAGTTTTCAAATTAGAATTTGGAGTTGAATGGTAAAAGGAGAGGTTCAGGAGCTCATGGAAAATGTTACAAGGAGGCAGGAAAACACAGTGGGAAAGGAATCCATGAAAAATAGATTACTGTACTGGATGTAGAGTATATGAAATATTTCTGAAGAATATAGATATCTTTTGTGTCACTTTTACCCTTCCCTACTCTAGCCAAATCAAAAAAAGAAAAAAAAAAAAAAAGCTTTGGCTGCACATGACAATTAAGGCCCCAGAAATTATGTATGAATTAAGTAGAGTATCCATTGATAAAAACCCAACCCTGCCCAGTGTTCTTCACTGTTATACTTGCTATATATGTGAAGTTTAACACCCCAATTCTGAATTGCTATTTCAAGGAATGGGCTCACATTTGCTAGTCTTCAAGTGGTATTAAAACCCACAACCAAAATTGTAATATATTGCAGCTTACCAATCCTTAGATGTAGTGGCTGCATTTGTTTTCTTTTTTTAGGCTTTTATCCCTTCGTTTTCACCTGGTAATTTGGCCAGTAACACACCTCCTGTATTAGAGTGCCCCTACTATGGATGAAGGAGCACAGGTGGTACCTTTCGACAGCATCATACACTAACAATTTGAAGCCAAACTCCAGCTAATACTTTGTAAGCAGTTACAGCAAACAAGCAAATAAGACTAGGTTCAAACATATCTGGCTGTGGTTTGCAGTCCAGAGTCCGGTGCGGTTTTGTTTACTGGTTCTGGTACGGTTCAGGTGCAGATTTTTACTGGAATTCGTAACTAAACCGGAACCAAAATCACACAGGACCCTTTTCAGAAACAGACTGAAGTCTCCTGGACATATGTTCAAACGGCTTCACATTCACATGTTATGTGAATCGGATGTCAGCCGAGCCTAAAGGTTTTACATGAATAAATAAATAATAAATAAATTGTAAGCACCTCTGCTAGTGTTAAATGGTTTGTCTCATCTTTGTAACTGATACATTTGCAGGAGAGTTGATATTTTGAAAAACTACAGAATACTGGCTGGATCACCAAATAAAAATGGAAGAAAGAAAGCCTAAAAAAGAAAATGAATGCAGCCATCACATCTAAATAATGGTAAGCTGCAATATAATAAATGTTTGCTTTTAGGTTTAACCACTTTAGCCCTGGACCATTTTGCTGGCCAAAGACCAGAGCACTTTTTGCGATTCGGCACTGCATCTCTTTACCTGACAATTTTGAGGTCGTGCGATGTGGCTCCAAAACAAAATTGACATCTTTTTTTTTTCCACAAATAGAGCTTTCTTTTGGTGGTATTTGATCACCTCTGCGGTTTTTATTTTTTGCACGATAAACAACAAAAGAGCGACAATTTTTTGCTTTTTGCTATAATAAATATCCCCAAAAATATATAAAAAAAATGTTTTTTACTGCATGAAGGTATTATCCTAAATGAATGATGTAAGAGTACAGTTCCAGTGACAAAGTCAGTTTTCTCCTGCCTTCTTCATGTACTTCATGTCCCACTCGGGGTCTCCTGTGTACCATGGGAAAGCTTTCTTATTCCCTAGACAAAGTCCCCTGATCATATCCATATGGAATTGGTCATTTGCGCCTGTGCGCAGGAAGGGTGAGCTACTGCACATACTTTCAGTCCATCCGGACAGATTGTCTATGAAAGGATTTATCAAAAAATTATCCGTTCCACATACTCTGGCCACATTGTCTTTACATGTCTCTCTGGGGTTAGGTATTCTTTACTTCCTCCCTTACCCACTCTTAATTTGGTTACAAACAACTTATACAAACTTACCGAGGGTCGTTGTCTCACCTTACAAAACCCTCTTGCAATGTACAACAATAATATAAGCTCTAAACAATATTCTTATACTCTATACAGCGATAGAAAAAGAAGCAAAAGGTTGGTAGAATCCCCCTGATCGTCCGTCCGTCTCCTCCACTAGGAGCTTCTATTTTTACTATTTTCAAATCAGTCTCTCAAAGGCTATTACTTTAATGTGCTTCCCAAAAGCACGGCAGTTTACAATTAACCTCTCTACAATTTTGCACTATACAAGGATGCAGTATTGTCAGAGCCAAGGCCAGAAGAACAACGTCAACAAAGCAGACACTATTCACTTACCTCAGATGATCATCGCATTCCACCCGCTGCCACCAGAGCTGTAAGGGTCAATTCTGCTTAGATGTCTAAACGATCATGGAGAAACTGTCAGAGCCCCGAAAGTACTCAATGCATACAACACAAGAGTCGTTTCAAAGAATGCTTACTTTATTGGTAGCTTGAGTAGAGCTTATATGCAATGGGGGGGGGGGGGGGTCAAGACATACAGCGTGACATCTTAGCTTTAAACTTAGTATCAAAGGTCATGAGATACTGACTTGATTTTGTGTGAAAACATAATTTCGCAACCAATTCTTACCAGAACCCACTTAACCTGTGACCATTGTGACAGACAAGACCCTAAAAAAAAGATATTCGTCTGTCGGCAATTTATAGAATGTTTCAGTCTTGTTAACGCTCTCACCCTTCACTAGAGTACATGTTCTATGCAATTTTCACTTCAAAGAGGCAATATTGTTTCAGAGACTTTCTGTTTACACTGTTCTTAGTCTCTTAATTTTAATCTTTCTTTTTCAATAATATGTTTACGTAGCCATAAAAGCTCTAATATACAATTACACGTTTTTACCATTTTGAGGGGAATTTAAGTTCACATACAGAACAAAACAGGAAATAAATTGGACTGGTTTGGACATAGTTATAGTAGGGATTCAGCATAATTCAAAGGAAATCATAGTGAGAGATTAGGGCATTCACCCCATTCTAAGAACACAAGATGCTTAGCTGCATTTGATTTTAATATTTTCTGTGTCACCCATTTAGAACATGCAATCATATTAGAAAGTGTAGGGATCTGCTGCCATTTGCAGTTTGAATTTGTAAATACATGTAAGTGCCTGTAAATCTATTATTCATGCAGTCCCTGTCCTTGGGTTGTTGGTTTTAAAACTCCAGAAAGAGGAAGTGTAGTGAGAGAAAGTCTCAGCCACATGTCCTATCAATACTGGGCCAGAAGAAACTATTATGATCTAATAGTTTAACTGCAGCTGTTGAGTGTATATCTAAATCCTTGTAACAGACAGAGCTATCTCTGCTCTGTCCTTTTTAATATTTCACATGCGCAGCGTCAGATAGCTAAGTCTGTGCTACTTGGATTTTGCAAAAGCATTTGACACAGTTCCCCACACACGGCTAATGTATAAGGTAGAGTCTAAGTCTACAGGCTTGGAAAGATCAATTTGTAAATGGATAGAAAACTGGCTAAAAAAACAAATTCAGAGAGTAGTGGTGAATAATTCTTACTCTGAATGGTCTAAGGTTATCAGTGGTGTACCCCAAGGTTCAGTGCTGGGACCCTTACTTTTTAATATCTTTATAAATGATACAGGGTCTGGGATTAAATACATACAGTATCTCACAAAAGTGAGTACACCCCTCATATTTTTGTAAATATTTTATTATATCTTGTCATGTAACAACACTGAAGAAATTACACTTTGCTACAATGTAAAGTAGTGAGTGTACAGCTTGCATAACAGTGTAAATTTACTTTCCCCTCAAAATAACTCAACACACAGCCATTAATGTCTAAACCTCTGGCAACAAAAGTGAGTACACCCCTAAGTGAAAATGTCCAAATTGGGCCCAATTAGCCATTTTCCCTCCCCGGTGTCATGTGACTTGCTAGTGTTACAAGGTCTCAGGTGTAAATGGTGGATCAGGTGTGTTAAATTTGGTGTTATCACTCTCACTCTCTCATACTAATCACTGGCAGCTCAACATGGCACCTCATGGCAAAGAACTCTCTTTGGAGGATCTGAAAAAAAGAATCGTTGCTCTACATAAAGATGGTATAGGCTATAAGAAGATTGCCAAGACCCTGAAACTGAGCTGCAGCACGCTAGTCAAGACCATACAGCAGTTTAACAGGACAGGTTCCACTCAGAACAGGCCTCACCATGGTCGACCAAAGAAGTCAAGTGCACGTGCTCAGCATAGGTTGTCTTTGGGAAATAGACGTAAGAGTGCTGCAGGGGATGAAGGGGTCAGCCTGTCAGTGCTCAGACTATACGCCGCACACTGTATCAAATTGGTCTACATGGCTGTCGTTCCAGAAGGAAGCCTCTTCTAAAGATGATGCAGAAGAAAGCCCGCAAACCGTTTGCTGAAGACAAGCAGACTAAGGACACGGATTACTGGAACCATGTCCTGTGATCTGATGAGACCAAGATAAATTTATTTGGTTCAGATGGTATTAAGCGTGTGTTGTGGCAACCAGGTGAGGAGCACAAAGACAAGTGTTTCTTGCCTACAGTCAAGCATGGTGATGGGAGTGTCATGGTCTTGGGCTGGATGAGTGCTGCTGGCACTAGGGAGCTACAGTTCATTGAGTTAACCATGAATGCCAACATGTACTGTGACATACTGAAGCAGAGCATGATCCCCTCCCTTCAGAAACTGGGCCGCAGAGCAGTATTCCAACATGATAATGACCCCAAACACACCTCCAAGATGACCACTGCCTTGTTAAAGAAGAAGAGGGTAAAGATGATGGACTGGCCAAGCATGTCTCCAGACCTAAACCCTATTGAGCATCTGTGGGGCATCCTCAAATGGAAGGTGGAGGAGCGCAAGATCTCTAACATCCCCCAGCTCTGTGATGTCATCATGGAGGAGTGGAAGAGGACTCCAGTGGCAATCTGTGAAGCTCTTGTGAACTCCATGCCCAAGAGGGTTAAGGCAGTGCTGGAAAATAATGGTGGTCACACAAAATATTGACACTTTGGACCCAATTTGGACATTTTCACTTAGGGGTGTACTTACTTTTTTGCCAGGGGTTTAGACATAAATGGGTGTTGAGTTATTTTTAGGGGACAGCAAATGTACACTGTTATACAAGCTGTACACTCACTACTACTCACTACATTGTAGAAAAGTGTAATTTCTTCAGTGTTGTCACATGAAAAGATATAATAAAATATTTACAAAAATGAGAGGGGATGTACTCACTTTTGTGAGATACTGTACAAATATATATATACTGTATCCGGGTATATGTGCACAATCCCACCAGGAGTCCTATTGGAGCCTTTTGCTGATGATACCCTTTTGTACATTGGATGTACAGTATGCACTGTTATTGATCTCTTGTTATATAAAGCTTGCATTATTTCTATACTGGTGTGCATCTATGTACTTATGGCTATTGTTTATATGCTGGTTGCAGTAGTTCTTTTCCCAATTACTTCTTTTAGATTACTGAATAATTTCCCAGAAAGAGAATCTCCTCTGTTCCCTCTGTTCATAGAGGCCCTGTCCTGGGTGGAGGCACTGCCAACTTTATTCTGTTTGGGAAGGGCCATCTCTGATAACCCCTCATAAGAGGGCTACAAAAGTAAAAAATAAGTACTTCCTGATCTATAGATTTGTTCCAGAACAGAAGATATAAAATCCAGTTGATCAGTGTGACAGTCAGGCAACTAGCATTCTCAGAAGAATCAGTTAGAAAAGACAATCCTATTCTTTCAGCATAGGTTTCCTTTTATTTCCAGTATACAAAGGTTGGTCTCAGATCTTAAAGCCTGTACACACGATCAAAAGATTGTACAAAAATTCCACTTTCGAAACGATTGTACGATAATCTGATTGTTAGTATACAACTTTCATCCTAAATTTTCCGAAGGAACATTTGCTAAAAATGTTCTCGTACGATACCAGATTGTATGATTTTCATTTAATCAGTACAGTTTTCGTCCAAAAATACAATACGAATGCAATACAATACATCACTTCTAAATTTGTATTCTGTTGTACGAGAATTTTCGTACTTTAGTAACCTCTTCATTTTCGATATGGAGACTAGCATGCAAAAAAAATTTAAAAAGCAGATGATCAAGTAGTCTAAGAAAAGCCAACCTGAGTAAGGCAATAAAAGCAAAACATCCCGCCCCGTTCATCTAAAACAGAAGGTATATCTCAAGTAACTATTTTACAGAATATTATGGTTAAAGGTATTAGTATGGTACGTGTTTTCAGATTTCTATAGAGCTGGCCTGCCTAATATTCTTTATATACTGTTTGGTCCATTTTCTGGAACTTAATTCTAAGCAGAGCCTTTCAACCATTTATTACCACTTATTTCCTAGACTGCATCATTGGTTCCTTCCTGCCATAAAGCTTTTTTTTAGAACTCTTTATGTGTAATTATACTTGATAAATTATCATAAGACCATAAAATCATACTTCATCCAATTCATTTATGGGTTTTTGTATATACAGTATACGCACAGCATGGACTATACATTGAAAGTATTTAAAACTCTAGAGGTCAAACTGTCCTGTGCTCAAACTTTGGGTGAGAGGTAATGAGCGCACATACTGCTGTTCTTGTTTTATCTCCCACACACTTCTGCACCTGACTTTATCTGTACCACTCTGCACTCCTCTCTCATCTCTCTCAACTGCTAACCCTTCCTCTACTGATCTCCCTGTGTGTGCTTTAACATTTGCTCATTTACTTTGATCTCCTGAATCCCTGTTTCCAGACTGCTGCCCCCTCCACTTTTATTGCTTGATTCATAGTTAAAAAAATAGTAACATTGTTATGCATAATTGTTATGCTTAACCATGAAAATATACCTAAAGCCTACTACATTCTCCTCCGTTCCCACTCTATGGGGGCATCTCTACCTTCCATTTTCTTCCTCTCCTTTGAAGTAGACTATGCCACCCACTTACATCACTGGTCGGACCAATACTTTTCCTGTTGTTCAAACAATTTTCAGGGTACTTACAGGACAATCCTATATCTATGGCTTCAAGTTCTGTATTCCTGAACGGGATGTTATATTACAAATTCTCACTGCCCTAGCAGCTAACAGTGTATAACTCGAAATTGCATACTTTCTGTACCTTGCCATTTTCTAACGAAAAATGATTGAAACTTAAATGTACCACAAACCTAATTTTCCTTAGATTAACAAACATTACATTAACAAACTTCACTTTCCTTTAGATTAAAAGCATTACTCTAAATTTTAAAGCCGACCTTCGAGGAAAACAACAATATTCCCTTGCCTTACTTACCTTATCCCAGCCTCCCCGGAAGCTGATGCTCCTCTTCGACTTGTGGACTGTACCTTGGTGTTCTCATGTTCAATGTAGAGCTATGATCTCTGCACTGTACTTGATCACATTAAAGGACCTGCAACCACTGAAGCACAGGGGTGAAGATGTGCGGGTGCCGGTCTTACGGCCTGGCTTTCGGAAACAAGGATCAGGTAAAAAAAATTAAAAAAATGTCTGTACCCTAGACATAAACCCTAGACATAAATGATCATTTAAACCTAGCAGTATGGGGGCAGCTCCACTGCAAGGGAGGTTTTTTATTTTTCCAATTTAGCTTTAAAGTTTCTGTTTAAAGAATGAGCTCACATTTGCTAGAAAATAGTTGAATGCAAACACAAGAAAAGTGCAGTATAATAAAAAAAAAAAATAAAATCTTTATTAAATGTGTATAAAGCATAACAAAGATTAATACAAATCACTCCATAAAAGTATTTGAAGAGAGCAAGGAAGGGCCATTCACACGTTACAACTTACAGTTTACCATGCTCATTGCTAGGGCTGGGATTTTACTGACTATAGCAGATGAAAGAGTGGACAAGCTAGACTTCTCTATAGATACAGCCTTTACCTCTTGTGGCCCCATATCTATGATTTAAGAATGCCACCTCTTCCTTTGATTAATACTGACTGTACAGTGCCTTGAAAAGTATTCATACCCTCTTGAAATTTTCCACATTTTGTCATGTTACAACCAAAAACGTAAATGTATTTTATTGGAGTCCACCTGTGTATAATTTAATCTCAGTATAAATACAACTGTTCTGTGAAGCCCTCATAGGTTTATTAGATAACCTTAGTAAACAAACAGCATCATGAAGGCCAAGGAACACACCAGACAGGTCAGGGATAAAGTTGTGGAGATGTTTAAAGCACGGTTAGGTTATAAAAAAATATCCCAAGCTTTGAACATCTCACGAAGCACTGTTCAATCCATCATTCGAAAATGGAAAGAGTATGGCACAACTGCAAACCTGTCAAGACATGGCCGTCCCCCTAAACTGACAGGCCGGGCAAGGAGAGTATTAATCAGAGAAGTAGCCAAAGGGCCCATGGTAACTCTGGAGGAGCTGCAGAGATCTACAGCTCAGGTGGGAGAATCTGTCCACAGGTCAACTATTAGTTGTGCACTCCACAAATTTGGCCTTTAAAGAAGAGTGGCAAGAAGAAAGCCATTGTTAAAAGAAAGTCAAGGATAAAGTTGTGGACAGGCTCAAGTCAGGAGATAGATACAAACTAATTTCAAAGGCTTTATCAATGACTAGAAGCACAGTGAAGTCTAGTGCCCCGTACACACGGTTGGAAATTCCGACGGAAAATGTCCGATCGGACCATGTTGTCGGAAAATCCGACTGTGTGTGGGCTCCATCAGACTTTTTCGACGGAAAAAATTTGAGATCCTGCTTTTCCGACAACAAAATCCGATCTCGTGTGTAGAGAATTCCGACGGACAAAGTGCCACGCATGCTCAGATCAAATTAGGAGACCAAACCTATTGGCTAATAGCCTCTACATAGTTCCGTTGTACGCAACGAAGGTCACCACGTTCAGAATGATCGGATTTTCCGACAACTTTGTCCGATCGTGTGTATGCAACACCGGTGTCGGACAAAATCCGTCGGAAAATGTCACATGGATTTTGTGGTCGGAATTTCCGACCGTGTGTACGGGGCATTATACTAAGAAGTGGAAGGTACTTGATACAGCGCAAACCATCCCGGGATCAGGATGTCACTCCAAACTGGATGAGGTAGCTAGGAGGAAACTCGTCAGAGAGGCTTCCAAGAGGCCAACAGTAACTAGCAGTTGAAAAGCAGTTGCAGGAAGTTACAGTGGCCAAAGAGTGTTCAGTGTGTGTGTAGCAAAGTCTTTTACCTCTTTTGGTCTAAAGAAGACCTCCAAGGCCAAAGATAGCTGACATCCTTTAATATGTGGTGGGTTGTGAGGCATAGTGGGTGCAAAGATGGTGAAAGTCATTGGGCGCCAGACACTTCTTAGATGTAAAAGCAGTTTTATTTCTTTTGACAGCCCTTTTTGTATATTTTGGGGGAAAGAGGGTTAGGGCCAGGACACTTTTAGATGGTAGCAAACTCAATTGGCAGACTCTGAGACTTCAATCGGAGAACAGCCATGCAGGGAAAGGCCCCACCAAGGCGCCACTTCTGCACGTGCAGGAATGCTGTCTCCTATAGTAACAGTCCTACAACAGTTCCTAACTCAAACATAACAGTTATTTCAGCTCCACTACTAACTTCTCCTTGTAGTTCTTCAAAACTGAGCTCCTGGTCTCTCACTAGACCCTCTGATTCACTGACTCTGAATCACTTGAGCTCCTCCAAGGTTTGCGGTTGTATCTCCCTCAAGTATCACCCCCGCTTCTCTGCTGGGTCCCTAGCTTGGCACTCCAGATACTCCTCAAGCTTCACCCCTGCTAACCGGTTTGGTCCCTGGCTTGACACACAAGGTTGCTCTGCAAGCGTCTCCTGCGCTGGTTGGGTCCCTGACTTGATCACCACCTGAAGTTTCCCGATTCTCCACAGTGCCCTTTCGGTAAGAATATGGTTCCGGTACTTGCTTCAGTTACTCACTGTGGTCCCTGGTAAAGGAGATTGGTCCCTTTGTGCTGACAGCTTCCCTTCTTCTGGTTGGACTGCAAGCCGCAATCCCAACCCTGCGCTGCTCTCTCACTTCTGGATAGGCCCTCACACAGCCTAGCAGCCAGATCCCCCTGGAATAGACCCAATCTCTGGCCTAGCAGCCCAGGGCATATGACACCCATCCACCCAGACAGCCGTCCAGGTGGCACAGAACATAGATCACCTGACTCCATTTGAATATATAGGTGTGACGGACCTAGCCGGGACACGGGCTGTTGGAGGGGACTGAGTGCGAGCCTGTTGCCTTGCGACTATGGGCCCTGGCATTTGGGGGAACAGTGCTCTTTGAGCTGCAAGCCTGGGACCCCTGAGCTGGTGATACTTGGATTCAGGTCCATGCTGGCCCCCCAATACACATAGAATCTGTATGTGTATTTGGCATTAGCAAGAGACGCTAATGTCATGACTCATGAACTCCAGCCACCTGTGTTATGTAATTGAGTATAGTCTGGCTTGTAGAAGTGTTTCACCTATTGTTGTATGTGCTAATTAACCCTGCAATTGAATGAAGGAGCCCAGTGTTGATTAAGATAATTAGCTCATGCTAATTAGGTTAGGCTTGAGTCATCTGTCAACTGTATATAAGTGTGACATGTCAAATAAAGATTCATTCCTGATGTACCCTACACTGGTGTTGTCTGGTGACTGGGTAAGCTTAGGGGGTCTTGGATTGTGTGGTACCGGACAGAGGAAGCAGTTACGGCGGACATCTTGGGTACGAGGTCCGTCACAATTGGCTGGCAGCGGTGGGATTGTGCTTCCTTGTCGTGAACACATCCAAACCATCACCTGGATCCAAGGCCCGCATAGCAGAGGTACAGATACGTCATCATGGAAGAGGAATTCGGAAGGAGGTTGCGAGAGATGCGGATACAGCACAGAGGATCAGTATCGGTGCAGGTCCTGCTGGGATGGTATGATTCTGTTCGCCTACAACTCTGGAAAGAAGCGCTAGCCTGTGAGCAGCGACACCAGGGAAAAGTTTCTCCCCTCCATCCATGTAAGGTACTGGTCGCAGTATGAAGTACGAATGTTGTTATTGGGGGAACAACCGAAGCAGGAGTGGACAGCTGAGTTAAGCAGGCTGATCCGGGCAGAAATGCGTTTGGACGAGAGCTACAGAGCCCTCCGGTGGTATGTAGCCCAAGTGTGCCCGTGGACAGCGGATGACAGGCCCACGGAAGGCTTTGATTATAATGGCCTGGGATTGTTGTACTGGAGGCTGTCCGAGGACCCCGACTTTGGGAGTGATCTGGAGTGGCGTTTGGAGGAAATAATGGAGCACAGAGAGCAAAGATTGAACGTCTCGGAAGTGCTCTGGGCACAGGAAGATTTGGAGTTCCTGGCCGCTCAGAAATGGGAGCTTGAGATCGCCTACATACAGCTGCTAGACACTGCTCAGCAGCAGGGTGGGGCTCCCTTTGCCTGGGACTATGAGGAAATACCAGCAGACAGCTCTGAAATCCTGGCTGAAGAGTCTGCAAAGTGGCATAGTAACAGAGTGCTTTGCCCACCTGCCCCCGCAGCTATGGAGGCGGAGGTCTTATGGCGGATGCAGGAAGTGCTGACAACAGGGCAGAGCTCTGCTAACCTCTGCCCAGCACCGATGGCATCTTCTAGGTTCCACGGACAGGTGGTGAACCTCTATCCCCAGCCATCAGTTGTAGAGACTGGGGATTTAATAGACTTTTCTGCTGAGGAAAAACAACCTCATGAGCCTCCATCAGAAGAGCTGGTATTAGGGCCAAACTTCACTGAGCTCTGCCCAGCACCAACGGCAGTATCCGTGGAGTTACAAGGAACTTCTCCAGCTGAAGCGCAGGTCACCGGACAGAGGGTCCAAGACCTCTGCCCCACACCGGTGGCAGTTATGGAGGCTCAGGGTGAGAAGGTGGCAATCACTTCCCAGCAGCAGATACAGGGGGAGAAGGGAGAGGAGGTGTTTGTCGTCCCTCCCCAACAGTTGGCCAGGGTGGAGAAAGCGATCTTTCCTCCCCAGCAAAGATTTGTGCACCTGGGAGACAGTACCAGAGACATGTTGTCCCAGCAGCCAGATGAGGGAATGGAAAAGGAAGCCAGCCTCCTGCCCCAATGGTTTGCCAGAGCGGAGGATGTGGAGTCCCCAGCAGAAGTGCTGGCAACAGGGCAGAGTGCTACCCACCTCTGTCCAGCACCAGCAACAACTGTGGAGTTCCAGGGAGCTGGGGCAGTCGGCCTCTCTCCCCAACAGTTAGCTGGAGGAGATGATGTAGGGAAGCTCCTACACCCACCTGAACTGCTGGCAACGGAACAAAGTGCTGCTGGCCTCTGCCCACAACTAACAGAGGGCAGATTTCCTGTAAAGGGGGATGGGACTGCAGTCCCCACCTGTATACCCCAGGGATGCTGGGCTGTCGGCCCAGATCCCCAACAGCATGATGGAGTGAGCCCAGTCACCCTGTCTTCTCTCCAGCGGCTGAAAAGACTCCTGGGAGAAGGGCCAGTCCAGGCCTCTCCCCAGCGGCGGATATGTTCTATGAGAGAGGCAGAAGTTGGCTGGGTGAGTCGTGCTCTGTTTGGAACAATTTGTTTGGGGTACTGTGTGGGTACAGGCATTAGAGGACTGGAACCCCTGACTAACTTCGGAGTCAACCCGTCTGGGGTCTCCTCCTGTGTTAGTCTCCTGCCGAAAGGGGAGAAATGTGACGGACCTAGCCGGGACACGGGCTGTTGGAGGGGACTGAGTGCGAGCCTGTTGCCTTGCGACTATGGGCCCTGGCCATTGGGGGAACAGTGCTCTTTGAGCTGCAAGCCTGGGACCCCTGAGCTGGTGATACTTGGATTCAGGTCCATGCTGGCCCCCCAATACACATAGAATCTGTATGTGTATTTGGCATTAGCAAGAGACGCTAATGTCATGACTCATGAACTCCAGCCACCTGTGTTATGTAATTGAGTATAGTCTGGCTTGTAGAAGTGTTTCACCTATTGTTGTATGTGCTAATTAACCCTGCAATTGAATGAAGGAGCCCAGTGTTGATTAAGATAATTAGCTCATGCTAATTAGGTTGGGCTTGAGTCATCTGTCAACTGTATATAAGTGTGACATGTCAAATAAAGATTCATTCCTGATGTACCCTACACTGGTGTTGTCTGGTGACTGGTAAGCTAAGGGGGTCTTGGATTGTGTGGTACCGGACAGAGGAAGCAGTTACGGCGGACATCTTGGGTACGAGGTCCGTCACAATAGGTTCTCCCAGCAGGCTAAGGGATTCAAGAAAATCAGTAAGTGGTGAAGGGGTTAAAATCCCTAGTCCAGCGGGGTTGTTGGGGTTGTTGGGGAACTAACCAAAACCTTCTCCTCAACCCTAAATCCTGCTACAAATCAAAGGGAGAACGAAGATTTGCAGTCCAAGGACCACGGCTATGGAACGCTCTACCCCCTCAGTTCGCAGTTGCAGCGCTATACGAGTCATTCATTCAATCATTCTTATGGCTGGTATTGCCACTGACCGCCCTGCTGCTGTGGTGGGTGGGGTGGCTGTGGTGTGTGGGTTGGCTGTGGAGGTGGGGCCACAAAATCAGAAATGTGGGTTATTTCTGAAATTTGGCCCCTCATCCCTTTGTTGAGGAGCTGCAGGATGAGTTCCTCAAACCTGCTCCTTTGCTCACCGACCATCTGCCTTAATTTATTGTCTGTCAAAAAATGCAGGCTATGGTAATACCACAGCCTGGGGACATATAGGTCATCCGCTGCTGCTCCAGATCTCTCAGAGTCCAGGACCTTGTTCAGCTCCCTTTTAAATGTGACTAGGTTGGCTATCTTTTGCTTTACATATCTGGTGTCTGCCCTGGGGTACACAGGTTTTGACCAACTCCATCAGTTTCTCCATAGCTGCCTTCCTCAATATTTTATTGGAGTAGTCTCTACTCTTCACCTTCCAGAGACAGGGCAGCTCTCGGTCCAGGTCAATGAATTGAGGGGGAAATATGTATATGTGTAAATTAGCTAGCTGTCTGTATATGTTCTTTCTCTAAGAAGCTCTAGATAATGCTATATAAGCTTTTCTAAACTCTTTGTATGACTTGGGATTACAAAAATTAAGGTAAATATAAAGCATATATGAACATTCTTATTTGGTCATGTTTTTGGGCTCCCAGTCATACAGAGTCACGCCTGCTAGGATGGTCATCATAAATCCGGTCTCCTATAGGAGACAAGATGGTGGGGGGCAACTGCAGGATTTTTTTAATGTTGGCATTTGTCAAGTGTTTGCCCTCTGGAAAATGACATCACCTTCCCTTTTGTATGGATTTTTCACAGGAAAAAAAACACAGTGCAGCTTGGTGTAGTCCACTAGTCAGGAGAAAACATTGACATCGGACCAAGTGCAAGGTTGTACAACTAATCTAGCAAAATGGATGCTAGAAACAGATGTGACTTGGGGTGCCTTAATGAATGGTGTATTGTTTATTTTTAGAGGAAAGTGAGTGTGGTCAGCTCACTCAGGATGTTTCTTTGGAGCCATGGGATATGACTCCTGGACCCAGCACAGATATTGCCATTGTGGATGTCAAATTCCCTGACGCGAGTCACAGTGAGGGCCAAAGTGAACAAGAAGAGGAAGAAAGTATTCGGGAGCCTCTTGTTTGTGCAATTAAGTATTCTTGGAATCTTGCTTCAAATGTGTATAAATGTTGAGTGTTTAGATGTCCAAACCAAACACCCACTCCACACATTAGCAAAGTATGTAGTGCCTTAACATTAGCATGGAGAAGGAAGAGGTGGAAGGAGTCAGCAATGTTGCTAGGTACCCGAGTTTGGGAGATCCAGGCACCAGGGCCAAGATTACAGAGTAGTTGCAGTGTGTACATTCCTAGTATTGTAGGTGTCTGAAGGGCAAGCAGGTCGCAAGCAACAATAGACTGGTTAGGTAAATATTTCCTGAATTTGACTAGTAACTTGAGCCACTTGACCATCGTTCCCTTAATACTTTTTACTCTTCTTACTAGGTCATGATCTTCCACGATGTACTATTGGCAGAATGAGTGCATACATGTTGCATTGTTTGAAGGAACTGGAGCAAATCAAGGAGGCGGCCACTGCTTTACAGCAAAGAATAAGAGATTTTGTGGACATGCTTGCCAAATTTTAATTTCATCTTGCCTGGTCTGAAGTTTATTGTTCCACTTGTTGGCTCCTGTTTGCCCTTATTAATTACCATTTTCCTCAGTCTAAAAACGACTGTGCGAATTACTAACAGTGAAAATGACAACATCACATCATGTGCTGTCTCTCATCGCAGGTTATCAATGGACGTGTTTTGGGGTGCAACCCCTTCCTCATAACTAAAGTAGCTCAGAGGAAGGGGTTGCACCCCTCAAATGCATCCATTGATACCCTGTGATGGAAGATAGCACATATTGACACACTGTGTGTTTTGGGGTTTAGAAAAAAAGATGTTTGTAACTACATACATTTTAGGCATGGGATAATAAGGGACATTTAATTGTTAGGCCCCTACGTGTACGATGCTTAAAATTTTGTCTTTTAGGAAGGCAAAATCCACACAGTCTTGGGATACTAATGTCTGATTTGGCCTTCACTTTACCAAACTCGAACTTTGTAAGTTACTGAGTTTGGGATGTGTAGCTAATGGTTTAGAACATAAAAAACAAATTTTTGTTGCGCTAAAGGACTTTTATGCATGGGTGTATTTTACATGTGGAGAGGGAAGGGAAAAGGAGGGGAGAAATGATGGACAGAAGATTCCTGTTTATGTCCAGGGATCTGGTTCTGTTTGGCAGAGGCAGCAAAGAGTCAATAGACAAATTATTTCAAAAGATGGCTCCTTGTACTGGTGAGATTATTGTCAATAGTTTATAGCAATCTCTAGCCTGGTAGTTTTATCCCAGGGAAAGAAAATACTGGCACAAAGCAGGAGGCAGCAGGCTGAAGGGCAGAAGACACCTCGGAGAGGATACAAAAACAAAGACAAGCAGCGCCAACCAAGGCATGCCTGCTTTTACTTTACACAGAGTGAGTGCTTTTCTTCTCTTTTAAACAATTAAAATTGTGACATACTACTGCACTTAGGTTGGTGCTGCTTGTCTTTGTTTTTGTAATGGTTTAGAACATGCCTGTTTAGACACAAAAAAGGAGAAATAATGCAAAACATACATGTTATACACCAAAATAAGTAAAATGTTCTTTTACTAAACAATGCGTGGCTTATTATTTCATTGCTCAATACCAGTGTATTTTGTAAGTTATTGTAGTTACAGTGACAATGTGCTCTTAAATGTGGACAACTCCTGCAGGCCTCCAAAAAAATTAAAGGAGTTGTAAAGGCATAATGTTTTTGAACTTCATGCATTAGATCCATTAAGAACAAAAAAATTGTGTATGTGTAGCATACTCACGGCACACCATAATAGTTAGCTGAAGAAAATATTGTCACCTCATATAGCAATTAAGGTACATTTGCACTATTGGAGCAAGTGACCAAAATTTGGGAATATATTAGACATATAAGAAACACAGACAACAGTAGTTCAAATGAAATAGGAGTTTATGATCTCCAAAAAATATTAGAAATGATCAAATACAATTTGCTCCCAATTTAGATCCTGTCGAAAAAAAAAAAAATTGGCCAAAATATGTGTGTGTTGTATATGTATGTGTTTGTAAGTGTGTCGGGACCCCATGGGGTAATGGACCGCGCTGTACGGCAGATGTACACCGGCAGCAAAAAGCGCACTGAGGCGATTCAGTTCGCATAGGTAGCGCTATACAAGTCACTCATTCATTCAAGCCAATGCCCCTCTACCCACAAAATAGTCAAGGTATTTCTGACATAAATCTTGAGCAATTTGTGAGGGAAATCCAGCACGGCATTTTCAATAGCCGTCAGCATGCCCACAGACGGACAAGCTGCAGCCTCTTTAGCTGAGCCTGCCACTGCAGGGTCCACGTCACTTGGCAGTGAGGCTAGGTAGCTGGTAGCATTCCTCCTTAAAAAATGATGTAGAATACAGCAGCACAGGACCACATGGTTTATCTTGTAGAGTGCCAGGTCGATTGGATTTAAAAACAGCCTGAAACTACTCGATAGGATGCCAAAGGCATTTCCGACTACCCTTCTGGCATGAGAGAGCATGTGTTTGAAGATTCTTTGCTCTGGGGTGAGGTTCCTCATAGGAAACGGCTTCATCAGATGTTCCCCCAGAGCAAAGGCCTCATCTGCCACAAAAAAAAAATTCAGGCCCTCAACATTCTCCTCAGCAGGTGGCAAGTTTAAGGTACCATTCTAGAGCCGCTTGTAGAACTCTGTCTGCATAATCACTCCTCCATCAAAGTTGCGGCCGTTCTTCCCAACATCCAAATACAAGAATTCGTAGCTGGCAGACACTACAGCTAGCATGACTATGCTGCAAAAGCCCTTATAGTTAAAATAATATAAGCTAGAGTTGGCTAGTGGTACAATCCGGACATGCTTGCCATCAATAGCACCACCACAGTTGGGAAAATCCCACTGATGATGGAACTGGGCTGCAACGTAATGCCATTGCTTTGGGTTGGAAGGAAACTGTGGCTTAAAAAAAGAAAAAATATATTACTACTTCTGCACATAACATTGCAATCAGATTTGACACAAACATGTTTAGCCAACATAAGGATACATTTAAATGAGTATTTAAAGACAAAAGTGGAAGGTCAACTTATCTGATTCCTCCCTCCCTCTGGTGGCCCATTAGACAACTTTTAGTGTCGGGGGGAGGTAATAGGTAGATGTTTTGGACAGGTAACCCTCCCTCTCCATGAGAGCTGTTTGCATAAATAATCAGTGATACTTTGGCCAGCCCCTCCTTACTTACACCATTGGCAGCCCAGTGGACAGGTAAGAAGTGTCATAGTTTAAAAAGCTGGATACACACTGTCCAAATTGTAGCACATTTTGACATTATGACTTAACCAATCAATATAATAGGAGACAGAAACTTAAGAAGTTTCAATTTGTAGGTAATCAGGCAGGCCCTTGCACTAAATGGTTTGGGGAATTTATACAGAAATTTGTACACAAAAGAGGTATAGTGTGTATGTGTTTTTCCAAGTCAGCAGATAGAGTATTTGGATCTGCTGACTTAGCATTTTGGCGGGGGGGTTCCAAATGAGTTTGGGCCCAAAATAATGCCCTCTTGCACGCTGCCTGAGTTTGAGGACAACAATAACAGTTTACACATTTTAGGGGTTGTTTAGGGTAAGCCACAAAATGTAGCTGACAAAAAACATTGTTAAGTTACCAGGCTAGGTGTGTATGGGCCCAGGGTAGCATGCTGGGGAGTGAAGGAAAATATGCATGTAGGCCAAAAAAGGAGCAGGAAAAGCTTACAGCATGCACGAGGACAAAGAGGACATTCACAGCATATTACAATATTGATAATTATGTAATCAACAAATTATTAAAAATACATTAGCAAACATAAATACATAGAATGTGATCTTAAAGGTAAAAACTTACCCTAATATAGTCCTTCTGCAGGACTTGAATGATGGCTGAGCAGGTCTCTGGGAGGAGATCCCAGTCATAAACTTGAGGTCCTGGAGACTTCTCCCCATCGCCAAGTACCACAAGGTGGCTATGAGCCTTTGCTCTGGAGTGATGGAAAGCTTCATACACGTGTCCTGCTTCTTTTTTTTTTGTTTAATTCGTTTTTATTGAGAAAAAAGGGGTGGTACATCTTTATACAATTCAGCTAACCGCCTCTGGTAACAACATTAGGTGTCATCAAACATATAAAAAACAAAAACATCCACACTCATGTGTAGGGTTCCCCCCTCACAGAGCAGGGGAGGGTAGCTTCTATGCCACAACAATCAATAAACCTAAAGTACTCCCTTAATATTATACTGTTATATAACAGGAAAGTGGAAATAAAGAATAAAAAGAAAAAGAAGGGGTAGAAGAGGTGAAAGGAGAAGAGAAGAGGGGGGGGGTAAGGGTGGGGATTGGGGGAGGGGGAGGGTCTGCCTCAGTCCAAGCACCTCTAAGTTCAAATCATGGTTAGAGCAGTTAGCATAGTATACAGTACAATCTTATATCGGCTGAGACATAATTTCCGCATATGCGGAAGTATATTTAAAGGCGAACCAGCAGGACCATATCTTTTTTGCCAAATCGGCCTTTCCCCTAAGGGAAAGGGTCATGTCTTCCTTATGGTACATTTCATCTACTCTTAGCAGCCAAAGGCGTAGTGAAGGAATGTTTTTATTTTTCCAAAAGTGTGGAATGAGAGCCTTTGCTGCATTAAGGAGGTGTGGTGTTATTGATCTCTTATATGGTCCCACTGGCTTGCCCGTACAGTGGAACAAAACAACCCATGGGTCATTAGTAATCTCCCAACCCTGGATTTCCTTGATCCAGTAAAGAACAGTTAACCAGAATGGGCGTATATATGGACATGACCAACAAATGTGGGCATGAGTTGCCATCTCCCTGCATTCCCTCCAGCAGAGGGAGGACATGTGAGGAAAAGTCTTGTGCAAAATTACAGGTGAGTAGTGCCATCTCGTAAGGAGCTTGTAATTCACCTCTGCCATGCGAGAGGCTCCAGAAGAAGTGTGGGCTAGTGATAGGATATCCTGCTTTTGGGCGCTGTTTAAATCCTTTTGCAGGTCTAGCTCCCAGTTATGGACAAACAAAGGGTCTTTGTTAGTGGACAAGTCCACTAGTGTACAATAGAAGTGGGAAATGGGCTTCTCCACTGGCTGGTCCTCAGAGAATGCCATTTCCAGGGGAGTCATCTCAGCCAAGGTTCTCAGGGGTTTTGGTAGAGAATGAACAAATGCTGTTAGTTGCCGATATCTCCAGTAATCCATATTGGAGACGTGTGTATTGGGAAGAATGGTAGACAAGGGTGAGATGCCCCTGGAAGAAGTGACCTGATGTAGTAGAGTTCTATTTCCCAGGTTCCACAGGTAGAACCCGGGGGAGATGTTTCCAGGGGGAAAGTAATTGTGTCCAGTCAGTGGGAGTAATGGCGAATTGTATTCCCATTTGTGAGCCTTATGCCGCGTACACACGAAGGGACTATCCCGCGGGATTGTCCGCTGGACTCGAGTCCGCCGGACAATCCCCTCGTGTGTGGGCGCCGGCGGACTTTTGGCGCCAAAAGTCCGGCGGACTAGGTTTTAAGTTTTGTTTTAAAATTATCCGCTGGACTTGGCAGTCCGGCGGACAATCCCGCCGTTAGTAGGCTAGTCCGCCGGACTTTTGAAATGAACGGACTTGCCGCTCATCGGAAAGTCCATTCATTTACCACGTGACTTCAGGTAGACGGAGCTAGCGAAGGCAGTGAATGCCGCTGCTCTAGCCTCGTCACCTGGGATGGATTTAAAGGGAATCCCCACGCTGAAAAAACGGCGTGGGGGTCCCCCCCAAATCCATCTCAGACCCTTATCCGAGCACGCAGCCCGGCAGGCCAGGAAAGGGGTGGGGTCGAGCGAGCGCCCCCCCTCTCCTGAACCATACCAGGCCGCGTGCCCTCAACATGGGGGGTGCCCTGGGGAAAGGGGGGCCGTGCGGCCCCCCCACCCCAAAGCACCTTGTCTCCATGTTGATGAGAACAAGGGCCTCTTCCCGACAACCCTGGCCGTTGGTTGTCAGGGTCTGCGGGCGGGGGGTTATCGTAATCCGGGAGCCCCCTTTAATAAGGGGGCCCCCAGATCCCGGCCCCCCACCCTATGTGAATGAGTATGGGGGTACGATGTACCCCTACCCATTCACCTAAGGTGTAAAGTGTAAAGAAAAAAAACACACAATTTAAAAAAAATATTTATTGCACTGCTCTGGGGGTCTTCTTCCATCTTGGGGGTCTTCTCGCCGGACTCCTCCGCTATTTACCTAGCTCTTTTACAGAGCAGAGGAGGCCAGCTACCTTCTTCGTCGTCGACGCCGTCGTCTGGGGGTCTCGATCCGCCTTCGGGGGAAGTCCCCCCTCGGAAAGTCCGAACGTGTGTACGTGGCATTACACATAAAGTCCCATGCCATTAATGACGAGTTGGTCAAGGGGGATGAATCAGCTGAGAGGTTCCTAAATTTCCTCGGGATCCACATTTGCGAGGAGATATCAGAGCCACAAAGTTCCAATTCTAAAGCTACCCAAAGCTTAGTAGATCTGTGATATTTCAAATCTGAGAGCCTAGTCAAAATAATTGCTCGAAAATACGTTCTGAAATCTGGTAGGGCTAAGCCTCCCCTGTCCTTGGGTCTAGTTAAGAGAGTTCTAGCAAGCCTGGGTCGCTTAATGTTCCATATATATCTTCTGACAATAGAGGTGAGTTTTACAAAGTAGCCTATCGGAACGCCGAATGGTATCATCTGAAACATAAATAGCACCCTGGGCAGTACATTCATCTTGATTACCCCTATTCTACCCAACCAGGAATGGGCAAGCTGCGACCATCTTTGTAGATCAGTTCTAAAGGCATTTAGTAGTGGGATATAGTTTGCGCGGAATAAGGCTGTCCGATTTGGTGTTAAGTAAATACCTAGGTATTTCATTTTTTTCGTTTGTCAAGTGAAGGGGAAATCTTGCACTAAGTATGAAGTCTCCTGTTTCGGGACAGATATATTTAGTATTTCCTGACTTCGTCATATTTATCTTGAAATTGGAGACTTCACTGTATCGAGAAAACTCTAACATAAGGTTTGGAAGAGAAATTCGGGGTTGTTGGATGTAGAATAAGATATCATCCGCATAGGCGGCGTATTTGTGTTCTACTGGGCCTGTGACTATGCCATGGATATTCGGGTTATGTCGTACAATAGAGAGGAAGGGCTCCAGGGAGAGGGCAAATAGGATGGGAGATAGAGGGCAGCCCTGGCGGGTGCCATTGTGTAGGGTGAAGGAGTCACTAAGTGTGCCATTGATACGTAACTGGGCTGTGGGGTTGTTGTGTACAGCTGAAATTTGCGACAAAAGGGGAGAGTTAATACCCAAATGAGCCAATGTTGCCATCAGGAACTCTCAGTCCACCCTATCAAACGCCTTCTCAGCATCTGTGGAAAGCAGAAGGGTGGGCCGGGAGGTCCTCCGCACGTGCGCCATCAAGGTGAGGGTGCGAAGGGAGTTATCCCTCGCCTCCCTACCCGGAATAAAGCCCGTCTGGTCCCTGGATACCCATTTCGGGATAAGGGGGAGAAGTCTATTCGTGATGGCTTTGGCGTAGATTTTTGCGTCAATATTTAACAGGGAGATAGGGCGGTAGCTGCCGCATGCACTAGGATCCTTATCAGGTTTTGGTATAACTGTAATGTGAGCGTGGATAGTCTTGGGTCGTAGCTTACCGCCAGTGGAAGTTACATTGGCATAGGAGGCTAAACGGGGTATAAGTATATTTGCAAAAGCGCGATAATATGTTACTGTGAATCCATCAGGACCCGGAGCCTTACCACTTGCCATACCTTTCAAGGCCATGTGTAGTTATCCAGCCGGGAGCTCACCCTCAAGCGAGGCCAAGACCTCAGGCTCTAATTTGGGAAGGTTTGCCCTTTAAAGGTACTCCGTGATAAGGACCCTTTTGCTGTTCGCATCGGTAACGGAAGATTGTACCTGATATAATTGCTGATAAAACTCCCGGAACTCTCTAGAAATAGTGGGGGTATCATAAGCCATAGCGTTCGTGGAGGTCTTGATCTTAGCAATGAAGGAAGCAGATTTCCTCTGTTGCAAGGATCGGGCCAATAATTTACTCGGTTTTATGCCCCATTCGTAATAACGTTGGGCAACCAAGCGATCGCGTTGTTTTTGCTCCAGGTGCATTATGGACTTCAGCTCCTCCCGTCGTTCTGTTAAGGTATGAAATAGTGCTTGTGATTGTCTGAGTTTGTGGCTTTGTTCGAGAAGTTTGATTTCAGCAAGCAGTTTAGCCTGCTGAAATGTGCGTTTCCTCTTTTTCCTAGAACCTAGTTCTATCAGTTTGCCTCGTATATATGGGCCTTGTGGGCTTCCCACATTGTGCCCGGTGAAATGTCAGGATGTGAATTTTCTTTAAAGTATAAGGAGATAGTCTCTTCTATAGTTTTTTTTATCAATTTCTTCTGTAATGAGTTCTTCATTCAGCTTCCAATTGGTAGCCTTTAAGGGTAGGGACAGCACCTTGATAGTGAGTAAAATGGCCTTATGATCAGAAAGGGGCCAAGATTCAATGGACGACCTCACTAATAGGGGAAGGTGTCGATGATCAATGAAACATAGGTCAATTCTAGAATAAGTTAAATGAACCTTTGAGTAATGGGTAAAGTCTCGTTCTCGAGGGTGCATAATCCTCCAGGTGTCAATGAGCTGCGATTCATGCAATTTCTTGCGAACATAGTGCAATTGTTTATGCGGGATACATGACCCCCCTCTTGAAGTGTCAATGACCGGTTCCAGGGGGGTGTTGAAATCATCTGCTAGGAGAATGCATCCCTGCGAGAATTCCTGTAATTTCCTGAGTGTTGTAGCAATGAAGCTTGCCTGGTTGCGATTAGGTGCATATAGGGTCGCTAAAGTGCATGGCATGCTACCCAGGGTGCCCCTCAGAAACAGGAAGCGGCCCAGAGGATCACTTAACATAGATTCTAATGCAAACGCCGTCCCCTTACGGAAACCAATGGCCACCCCCTTGGCTTTTTGTATGTCCGAAAGGCTGTAATACCAAGTAGGGTATTGTTGTGAGAATAACTTCACCGAAGTTGTGTGGTTGAGGTGGGTCTCCTGCAGGAACACCACATCCCCCCGCAGGCGACCCAGCTCCCTATAGAGACTATGTCTCTTTCCAGGGGCGTGCAATCCCCTTACATTAAATGAAAGTAGATTTACCGTAGCCATGGGGGTAGCAAACAGGAGGCGAGATCACATTCCTTGCGGTTATTCGGATCCGAGGCAGGAGGTAGCAGGGAAGGGGGTGGGAATAGAGAGGTGTTAGAAAAGGTGAGAAACGAAAGAGGAAAAAAAAGCAAAAGGTTAGTAACACATAATTGACATACGCAAGACCAGCCTATCAGGCTGGCCAAATGTGCACGCATAAATCTGCTGTGCTCAAGTAGGCCGCCCGTGAGGCCCAGCAGCCCCCCCCCACACAAAAAACTCCATATACCCCACTGGATCTATGTTTGTGGCAATGCAAGCAAATCAGAATGTGGCTGTATGACTGGAAAGTTAGCAGATGATCTTTGAGAAATGCCAGGGTGCACCCCGTACGGGGCAATTAGATGGATTACTTGAACAATGTCCGTTTCAATAGTGCAGGCCATTTCCTCAAAGTGCAAGTGTCAATAACTGCTGCCGTGGAGTTATGCTGATGTGGTGGGAGGATTGGAGCCTAGGTGCATGGATGGAGGGGAAATATCCAGAAAACTGTTGGGTAAAATACTCTGGATCCAAGATCACCCACACTGCACCGACATCAGGATCTCTGAACATCCATCACCAAATCGGCATCCACCAGATCATCTGCGCATTTCCACAGCTGCCGTCCTTGAAAAAAAAAGTCAGGTGTGCGATGACGCCACCTGATGCGCTTAATTGGCCAATCACCGCTAACTTCAACAGAGCGACGTTCTTGGAAGACATTGTGTGTTCTATTTTTTCACAAATGCCTTCGTCACATGGTCTACACCAGATATTGTTCTGTATATTTGTATGTATATTCAAAAAATGAGAAATAATAAAACACAAGATTGATACCTCTCCTGCAGCGCTCATAGAAAAAATGCTACTTCAAATAACGTAAGCAGCCACTATAACAATAAAACAATACACCAGAAATATGTTACAGCAAATACCATAACATTAGTAGGGTTAATCGATCACACTAGAATTAAAATTGTGATAAAAAGTCCACTTTATAAATAAATTGTGGATGATAAATTTTCCATCAAGAAAAAGTTCATGCAGGATAAAATAAAGTTGATCACTGTGACGGGAGGGCACGTGGAACCCAGAATCCCTTGGAAGGGTTGGGAAACCCTGTTTCAGCTCCCCATACACCTCTTATGTCTAAGGCACCCTGTGCCATCCTGGTACAGGGTGAGTGAGAAAATATATCTTGGATTACTTAAAATGTAAGTAAGTAATATTTATCCACAATATCTCCCAGGATATATGTAAAGACTATTCTTAGTTTGTTAATTCTGAACAATACACAATCCTTGAAAGAGCTGATTACATTGAACTGCGGAGACGGACTGTCTGGTCACCTAGGTTGCCTTAAGTTCTGTGTTAATTAACATGTTAATTATGTAATTGTCTTTTAAGTTGTTGCTATAGGGGAGGGGGGAGCAGCCATACCTCATTATCTAACCCCTTGTGTTAAAAGTGTATAAAAAGGCTGTATTCTGTCCAATAAATCATTCAAGATTCTACAAGCTATTTTCGGCTAGACTTGTATTCAATGCAGCTATAATAATATATCTCTCTGATGGTCAGACTGGCGGAAGCACTCAAGCGGAATGTGGGATAGGATCCGTCACAATCACCTTCACCACACCACTTGTGTAATACTCCCCCAAGGTAATGAACTTACCAGATGGCAATAGATAATATGCTTGTGTTTTTTACACTCCCTGTCAGCAGGCACTGCGTCTCTCCATCTAAGTTGCCACTCACCATAATTCCACAGCCAGTCCAGCCAGTCCTGGCTGTGAAATTATGGTGAGTGGCAATTTAGATGGAGAGACGCAGTGCCTGCTGACAGGGAGTGTGAAAAACATAAGAGTATTATCTATTGCCATCTGGTAAGTTCATTACCTTGGGGGAGTATTACACACGCGGTGTGGTGATCAACTGGATTTTATCGTGCATGAACTTTTTCTTGTGGATGATAAATTGTCCATCCACAATTTATTTATAAAGTGAACTTTTTATCACAATTTTAATTATAGTGTGATCGATTAGCGCTACTAATGTTATGGTATTTGCCGTAACATATTTCTGGTATATTTGTATGTATATTGGTGTAATGGTTGACGCAGCCTTGACAGCAAACTTTGTATTGTTTTCTGTCTGAAATTTATGATTGCGTGTATTGATCCAGGGAATGTCTCTCTCTCTTTTATTTTTTTTCATGTTATTTATGTCGTGGGCACAGGCTTACCAAAACTGGAAAGCTAAGGACTAGAAAAATGTAGCCTGGTCTGAGGAATCTCAATATCTGCACACAGAAAGTAGGCCAGTCACCGGATCTAAATATGGCCACCTTTGGGATGTGGTATAATAGGCGATTCATAGCAAGAACGTGCAGCTGACAAAACGCACAATACTATCAGGTCAACATGGATCAAAAGTTTAAAGGAATGTATGTGGAATGCAGAGTCCATGCTATGAAGAATCAAGGTGATTTTAAGAGCAAAGGGAGGCCCAGTATTAGTATAGTATTAGTGATAGATTGTTTGGTTATTGCATACACAAATAAATACAGTACATATCGTAAGATGTTCCTCATGTTCTGTACTTATTAATTAATGTATCTTTATTAAATATGCTTAATCGCCTATTTATTTTTGGTTACACCTACAGACATAGCATCATAACCCAGCCTCCAGTTTTCATATCAAATCGTGTTATTTTTCATAACATATTGTCTTGTTTTATGCTGCGGTACTACAGAAAACATTTGTCCCTGCTCCTGAGGAGTGTCCCTGTTACTTTATCTGTTAGTTTGCTGCATCTGCTGTGTCTCTTATGCCGTGTACACACGGTTGGACTTTCTGACGTAAAATGTGCGATCGGAGCTTGTTGCCGGAAATTCCGACCGTGTGTAGGCTCCATCGGACAGTTTCCATCGGAATTTCCGTCGCACAAAATTTGAGATCTGGTTCTCAAATTTTCCAACAACAAAATCCGTTCGCGTAAATTCCGATCGTCTGTACACAAGTCCGATGCACAAAGTGCCACGCATGCCCAAAATCAAGCAGAAGAGCCGCACTGGCTATTGAACTTCATTTTTCACGGCTCGTCGAAAGTGTTGTACGTCATTGCGTTCTTGACATACGGAATTTCCAAAAAGGTTTGCGTGACCGCGTGTATGCAAGACAAGTTTGAGCCAACATCCGTCAGAAAAAATCCATATATTTTGCTCCTGTTATCTCCTGTAGGTTTATGACTCGGTCAGATCCATAATGTTTCATTACAATTTCTCGGGGGAATTACCTTGTAATTGACTTTATGTCATCAGTCATTCAGAATGAATGTAAAAGATATATAAACACCAGTATTCAACGTGTAAACATTTGGAAATGTGGATTAACGTGGACAAAAAACTATTATAGTTTTCAAATTAGAACTTGGAGTTGAAGGTTAAAAGGAGAGGTTCAGGAGCTCCTGGAAAATGTTACAAGGAGGCAGGAAAACACAGTGAGAAAGGAATCCATGAAAAATAGATTACTGTACTGGATCTAGAGTATATGAAATATTTCTGAAGAATATAGATATCTTTTGTGTCACTTTTACCCTTCCCTACTCTAGCCAAATCAAAAAAAGAAAAAAAAAGCTTTGGCTGCACATGACAATTAAGGCTCCATAAATTAAGTATGAATTAAGTAGAGTATCCATTGATAAAAACCCAACCCTGCCCAATGTTCTTCACTGTTATACTTGCTATATATGTGAAGCTTAACACCCCAATTCTGAATTGCTATTTCAAGGAATGGGCTCACATTTGCTAGTCTTCAAGTGGTATTAAAACCCAAAACTGTAATATATTGCAGTTTACCAATCCTTAGATGTAGTGGCTACATTTGTTTTCTTTTTTTAGGCTTTAATCCTTTTGTTTTCACCTGGTAATTTGGCCAGTAACACACCTCCTGTATTAGAGTGCCCCTACTATGGATGAAGGAGCACAGGTGGTACCTTTCGACTGCATCATACACTAACAATTTGAAGCCAAACTCCAGGTAATACTTTGTAAGCAGTTACAGCAAACTGTTTTTTTTTTCCTTTTGGAATAAGACTAGGTTCAAACATATCTGGCTGTGGTTTGCAGTCCAGAGTCCGGTGCGGTTTTGTTTACTGGTTCTGGTGCAATTCAGTTGCAGATTTTTACTGGAATTCGTAACTAAACCGGACCCAAAATCACACAGGACCCTTTTTAGAAACAGACTGAAGTCTCCTGGACATATGTTTAAACGGCTCCACATTCACATGTTATGCGAATTGGATGTGAGCCGAGCCTAAAGGTTTTACATGAATAAATAAATAATAAATAAATTGTAAGCACCTCTGCTAGTGTTAAATGGTTTGTCCCATCTTTGTAACTGATACATTTGCAGGAGAGTTGATATTTTGAAAAACGACAGAATACTGGCTGGATCACCAAATAAAAATGGAAGAAAGAAAGCCTAAAAAAGAAAATGAATGCAGCCATCACATCTAAATTATGGTAAGCTGCAATATAATAAATGTTTGCTTTTAGGTTTAACCACTTTAGCCCTGGACCATTTTGCTGGCCAAAGACCAGAGCACTTTTCAGCACTGCGTCTATTTTCCTGACAATTGCGCGGTCCTGCGATGTGGCTCCAAAACAAAATTTACAACTTTTTTTTTCCCACAAATAGAGCTTTCTTTTGGTGGTATTTGATCACCTCTGTGGTTTTTATTTTTTGCACGATAATCAACAAAAGAGCGACAATTTTTTGCTTTTTGCTATAATAAATATCCCCAAAAATATATAAAAAAACATTTTTTTTTACTGCATGAAGGTATTATCCTGAATGAATGATGTGAGTACAGTTCCAGTCACTTTTCTCCTGCCTTCATCATGTACTTCATGTCCCACTCGGGGTCACTCGGGGTCTCCTGTGTACCATGGGAAAGCTTTCTTATCCCCTAGACAAAGTCCCCTGATCATATCTATATGGAATTGGTCATTTGCGCCTGTGCGCAGGAAGGGTGAGCTACTGCACATACTTTCAGTTCATCCGTACAGATTGTCTATGAAAGAATTTATCAAAAAATAATCCGTTCCACATACTCTGGCCACATTGTCTTTACATGTCTCACCGGGGTTAGGTGGGGGGGGGGGTATTCTTTACTTCCTCCCTTCCCCACTCTTAATTTGGTTACAAACAACTTATACAAACTTACCGAGTGTCGTTGTCTCACCTTACAAAACCCTCTTGCAATGTACAACAATAATATAAGCTCTAAACAATATTCTTATACTCTATATAGCGATAGAAAAAGAAGCAAAAGGTTGGTAGAATCACCCTGCTTGTCCGTCCGGCTCCTCCCCTAGGAGCTTCTATTTTTACTATTTTCAAATCAGTCTCTCAAAGGCTATTACTTTAATGTGCTTCCCAAAAGCACAGCAGTTTACAATTAACCTCTCTACAATTTTGCACTATACAAGGATGCAGTATTGTCAGAGCCAAGGCCAGAAGAACAACGTCAACAAAGCAGACACTATTCACTTACCTCAGATGATCATCGCATTCCACCCGCTGCCACCAGAAGGGTCAATTCTGCTTAGATGTCTGAACGATCAGTGAGAAACTGTCAGAGCCCCGAAAGTACTCAATGCATACAACACAAGAGTCGTTTCAAAGAATGCTTACTTTATTGGTAGCTTGAGTACAGCTTATATGCAATGGGGGGGGGGGGTCAAGACATACAGCGTGACATCTTAGCTTTAAACTTAGTATCAAAGGTGGGCGCTATGACGTGACAGCGGGTGCGCCGCTCGTCAGAAGCCCTGCGCTCGCCCTACACCCGCTCCACCGCTGCTCGCTCCTCCACGCCTAGCACGCCGGACCGCTAGATGCTACACACGGCGTGTGTGAAGAGAAGATGACCGGCGAGGTGTGGAGCCAGCCCGCCACCTGCATAGCCTACCACGGACATTGAGGGACTCCCCCCCTCTCCCACCCAGTCTTCCCCGTTCGGTAACCCGGAGACACCAGTGAGAGCGCCTCCTTCACCCCGGGGTACTGACAGCTCCACATAGCCTCACTCAGACACCCTGAGGGGACTCCCATCTGCGAAGCATACAGCCGCCGCGGACTATAGGACCTGGCCTCGGAACAGGAGTTAGGAAGAGACGGAAGGTCAGGTCCCACAGCAGCAGCTGGATGAAGGAGCCAACTCGACACCGCAGCCAGCCCCAGGAGTGGTGAGCGGCCCGTAGGGCCAATTAATAACTTGTATCCCCGCTGTACTCCTGCATTAGAGAGAGGTCTGCTTCAATAATTCTACTGCTGGATAGATGTGGACTGTGGGTGGAAAGATGCATAATAGGGCATAACAAGGTAGCCAAGTCCTATAAAAAAAAAAAAAAAAAAAACGCATAGTACTACACGGCTAAATATAGCTAAACCATCGAATAACCCCCGCCGAACCCCCTTTCCGGGGGTATGAATGGATTGGTGATATAGGAGAGCGGTGTATAGTGAACAACTAGCTGGTTCTCTAGGATGAAAAGATTATTGCCACCCCAATCTCTCTCCTTCTCCCTCCTAAGAGACTGAAATACATGCAAAGTATAGCCACTGCGCTGTGGACACACAAAAAACTTTTAAAATTTAATGGTGAACAGTAAACCAGTAAGAGTAACCAAAGGATACTATGTCCCCCTGCACCAAATAGAGAGCTGAGAGGTGAACAGTACGGGAGGAAGAGAGCACTGGAGTACTGGAATGCTGGTAGGTGGGAGAGAGAACTCTAGTAGACCATCACCTTAAATTTAGTGACTTTTTCCCTACGGGGACCACCATAGTCACAGCCCCTAGGGGTCACTCGCCCTGAACAGACGTTAGAAAGGTGAAGTGTATGCTTTGGTGCATACGAGGGGGAGATTGCTAAAGCATTGGAGAGTGAACCCCGAGAACCCCCCAAAATAACCGCCTAGACCCAGGATCCAGGAGGACTTCTATAGCAAATATCTGATTGATGCGCTAGGATGAAAATGCTATTTCCACCTCTATTTTTATTTTCTTCCTTTTTTCTCGAGTCACCGAAATACCTGTAAACCATAACTATATTAGGGGGTGTTCGAAAACGGAGGTAACAGTTACAAACCTATAAAACCTCTTTTTTTTTCCCCTCGGGGAACATTATAGCAACGGCTACATATGGTTACATCCATCAAACAGAGAACAAAGAGGGGCTGGAAAATCCTGACTTGTGCTGCGGACTTTGTGTTGGCTGGTTTCCCCCACCCCCCTCTTCTTTTGGAGCTTGCCCTCTCCCCCTTTTTTTTTTCTCCTCTTTTGGAGCTCCCTTTGATCCCCCCCTGGAACCACCTATTGACCCTCTATTAACCCTCTATTAGCCCCCCTCTCCCCTGGAAAGGAGGATCGAGGTGTAAGGTTAAGAGACATTTCAGCTGGAGGAGTGAACTTTTAAAAAAATGTTACATAAGGTTACCTGAAGGTTTAAATGCATGTGGTATTATTCTGATAAATCCCAATAAGGTATATTGGCCACCCAGGTGGTGTGTGGGGGTTATTATAACCGCCGGAACAGAAACCATATAGTACACACCCCATCGGCCACCGGGTAAATAAATCAATTGGGTAAAGCCCGGGATAATAGGGAGGAGAAGAGACAGTAAAGGACCCCACAGGGGGTAGTGAGAGCACCCCAAAAGGAACAGAAGAAGGATTGAAATAAATATGAGGGGTAAAGCAAGCAAACCTGTCAAAAATAACCCCCCAATTCAAAGCCCTGGAGGCATTCAGAGATATATGGCCACCAATACTAGCATGGTAGAGGAGGGACAGGGAGGCCCGAGATTGAGCCAAGGAGGAGTACCGCTCCGTTCAGGCTTAAATAGGCAGAGAGGACCGGAGGAGAATAAAGGAGGGAAAGTAAATGGAGTAAAGGCAGCAGGACCAAAGGGAGACAACAAAAGTCCACAAAGTATTGCTAGGAGGCACGAGGACACACAGGATAGGAGGGCAGAGAGAGGCGCGGAGGGAGGAGACATAGGAGACATAGGGAGAGAAAGAATTATGCAGCCTATACCCCAAGAGGAACCGCCACAAATAAGAGAGATGCTCTCAGAGATGTTCTCAAAACTGGAAACATCCCTGAAAGGGGAAATCGCAGCCGTAAGAGGAGATATTGGATTAGTTCTGAGGAGAGTAGAAGAGGTGGAGGACAGACTAGCGGTCCACGACCAAAAGCTGGAAGAAATATCAGATCAGGTGATTGCTCTTCAGAGAGCCAATAGAACACTTCTATACAAACTAGAAGACCAAGAGAATCGAAGTAGAAGGAAGAATCTACGCATAAAGGGACTCCTCGAGTTGCATAGCAACACGGAATTGAGAAATATAGAGCAGCAATTATTTAATCCTTTTCTAGATAGAGAAGCCACAGACACTTTGAAAATAGATAGAATACATAGGACTGCACGGACCCCGAGAGGGAGACCAGACTCCCCGAGGGATGTAATAATCAGGTTCCACTATGCGGAAGAGAAAGCTCAGATAATGAGCAGAATTAGAACACTCCCAGGGGTGACCTTCGGGGGGGCAGAGCTGCAGATCTATGCGGACTTAGCCCCAGAGACGCTGAGAAGAAGATGGCGATTAAAACCCCTGACCTCAGCACTGATGGCAGCAGATATCCCTTATCAATGGGGATTCCCAGCATGCTTAATTGGGAAAAGGGACGGACGATCTGCGGTTCTGCGTTTCCCGGAGGACGTTGGAGGATTCTGTGGGCGCTTAGGTATCCAACCACCCCCCACCCTACTAGAATGGGGGGAGGAGGAGGGTATCTGGCCCCCCCAAAATGAACAACTAAGGAATAGTGGCGGGCGGGGGAGGGGGAGGGAGAGGGGGGAAGTTGAGATGACTTCAGTGCCCAGCAGTAATTAAGTAATAAAATGGTTAACCAGAGAAGAAACAGGAAGGCGGGTTGGGGGGGCGGTGGGGCGGGGCGGGGGGGGAGTGCGGGGGGGAGGACGAGGGGCCTACACGGCTACGGATTAGAGCCTCAGGGAGAATATGGATAGCAGGCGACATCGTGAAGAGGTCAGCCTGGCCCATAGACTAAACGAGCAGGGGGGGTTCTGTCCAGCCTATCAAGGTGTATCGTTTCAGAAGGGGGGGAGGGGGTGGGGAGGAGGGTTTGGTGGGTTTCCCCCTTTTTTTTTTTTTTTTGGGAGGTCTCGCTCACTCGCTCCCACCACAGCACCAAAAATCAGCTCTACGATCCACGGGAAGCTCCTAGTAGACCGTCCCACTAAAAATGAATCATGGAGGTGATTAATTTAATTACATACAACGTAAGAGGTTTAAACACAAAAAAAAAAAAGATATAGACTAAATGAGGAACTGTACTTTTTGGAAACCGGTATCGTTTGCCTACAGGAGACGCATATAACACATACCTCCGGAATTAAATTAAACTCGTCCCACTATCCGACATGGTATTATGCAGACTCTCCATCTCCCTATTCAAGAGGCATAGCAATTGGTTTCAGTAGGCTACTAAAATTTGAGGTAAAGGAGCGTCTCGTGGACCCAGAGGGAAGATACCTATTCATAAAAGGCAAACTGTATAACATGAAATGTACAATTGTGAATGTTTATGCGCCAAATAAAAACCCGGATAAATTCTTTAAAAGCGTATTAAGTAGACTAGAGGGTTTCAAAGAAGGCAAACTCATTGTAGCAGGAGACCTGAACTGGAGCATAGACCCAAAGGTAGACACCTCAGTGGGGAGATCCCGAGGCACGGAACAAAGGGAGAAAAAAGTAATTAAAGCATTAGAAGATTGGCAGTTACAAGATACATGGAGAATTACACACTTAAAGGAGAGAGACTATACCTGTTTTTCCCCGGTCCATAGCTCCTTTTCCAGGATAGACTACATTTTTATAGAACATCAGCTGATACCGGCACTCAAAAATGCAGAAATAAAAACAATCACCCTGTCGGACCATGCCCCAGTGAAAATTAAACTTGAGATAAAAGGGGACTCTGGACCTGGAACAAACTGGAAATTGAACGACTCGTTAATCCAAGACCAAGAGTGGGTCACTAAGATAGAACAGGAACTGGAGATTTTTTTTACTCTAAACGAATCACCGGAGGTCGCGGCCTCAACAGTATGGGAAACCCATAAAGCAGTGATAAGGGGGAGTCTAATTGGGATCGGAGCGGGGAAAAAAAAAGCAAGGGAAAAAAGGAAAAAAGAGCTATACAATGATATACATGCGCTAGAACAGAAAACAAGGCCCAAAGGGATACCTGAAAAACAAGAGTTGATAGCCAAAAAAAGAGAACTGGAAGAATGCCTAGAGCAAGAGAGGAATGCGACACTCCATATTATAAATCGGGAAAGGTACCAGTGGGGGAATAGAGCAGGTAAATGGTTGGCTAATAGGGTGAAAGAAAAAAAGAATAGGACGTTTATAGGGAAGATTAGAGGAGCAAAGGGTGAGGTAATAGTATCGTCCCCAGAAATAGCGAGTACATTCCACCGGTACTATAGCACCTTATATAATATAGAACAGAAAGAAAATGAAGGAAAACGGAGGGAGGAAATAAGGGAGTACCTACGGAACTTGGAATTCCCGAAGGGTAAGGTAGACGAGATGGAGGCACTGGGGGCCCCCATATCGGTAGAAGAAGTGGAGAGAGCTATTACAAGTACGCGCCCAGGAGGAAGCCCGGGCCCCGATGGATTCCCTATCACATATTATAAAAAGTTTTCCAAACAGTTAGCACCTAGACTCTGCAAATACTTCAATCTGATAGGGGAAAGTGAGAAATTTAGAGAGGAGACACTACTGGCACATATTACTCTGATCCTGAAAGAGGGGAAAGACCCTATGGCAGTTGAAAGCTATAGACCAATTTCCCTATTAAACTCGGATATAAAGCTATTTGCAAAAATAATTGCCGAGAGGCTGAAGTCATACTTGCCAGAGTGGATCCATAACGATCAAGCAGGGTTTATTCAGGGGAGGGAGGGAAGAGATAATTCACTGAAGTCAATTATGTTGATTCAGGAAGCGACCAGGAGGGGTTCCCCCACAGTCCTTATGTCAATTGATGCCGAAAAGGCCTTTGACCGGGTCAGTTGGGGATTTCTTCTCGAAACACTGAGCTACATAGGACTGAGCGATAGGATGATGAGATGGATTGAGGCTCTGTATCATCACGCGTCAGCTAGAATAAGAGTCAACGGCACCCTGTCTTGTCCCCTCGACTTGTTTAATGGGACAAGACAGGGATGCCCACTCTCCCCACTCCTGTTCATAATTACCTTGGAACCCCTACTTACTGCGATACGCAAAAACTCAGACATTCGGGGAATTCGAGTAGGGGATAGGGAGTATAAGGTATCTGCATTTGCAGATGACCTGCTGCTTTATATCTCTAACCCCAGAATATCAATTCCATCGGTCATGAAAGAATTAAAACAATATGGTAAATTATCGAATTTTAAAGTAAACATGACGAAATCTGAGATACTAAATTTAACAGTGCCAATGGAAGAGCAGAGAGCCATACAAACTAAATTTCAATTTAAATGGTCCAAAAAAGAACTTAGCTATTTGGGAATAAAATTGACACCTCAATTAGACGACCTTTTTAACCACAATTATATCCCTCTACTTAACAAAATCAAAGAACAACTTCGAGGGATGCAATACAAAGCTCTCTCTTGGATCGGAAAGATAAACGCGGTCAAAATGTTCATACTTCCCATATTTATTTACACCTGCCAAATGATCCCAATTCCCCTCCCGCAGACATATTTGAAGAAAATAAAGTCAATGATAATAAAATTTATTTGGGCACGTAAACGGGCGCGCATTGCATTTGGCACAATAGTAAGAGAAAAAGAAAGAGGGGGGCTGGCCGTACCGGACTTTAAAAAGTATTATGAGGCAGTCGCAATTTCTAGAATAATAGACTGGAATCATAATAATGAGGAGAAAAGCTGGGTCGAGCTAGAAAGAAAGTTGAGTAGAACAAAAATAGGGAAAATTATATGGGTACCTGCACAGTATCGACAACTAAGCCCAAACACAAACACACTCACGAAACACTCACTAAAAATTTGGGATTTAGCACACAAGAGACACAATTGGGATTATAATTCCCCACTAATACCATTATTAGACACAAATTTCTTCCCCCCAGGAAAAGAGGAATATATATACTTTAGAAGGTGGTCTAATAAGGAGAATTTGAGATTGATAGATGTGATGGAAGGGAATAGAATGAGCACGTACAATGAAATTACTAGGAGGTGGGGACACAGAGCACTAGACAAGTGGCGATACACCCAAATACAACACTTCACACAGACACTTCCAAAACCCCTAAGGGGCAAGAGAGACTTTAGACCCCTTGAACAATTAATGGAATCCCCCAACAGTCTGGAGAAAAGGATATCAAAAACATATAAAATACTGCTACGGGAGGCGGAGCACGAGTACCCATCCTACTTAGAAAAATGGGAAAGAGAGATTGGCCCCCTAAATAGCGATGAACAGAGAGATAGGATTATAGGGCGTGTCTTCTCAGTAGCAAAAGATATACAATCAGTAGAGACGTCCTATAAACTCCTAGCCAGGTGGTACGTAACCCCACTTAGAGCGAACGCCTATAGCGGAGATAATTCTCCAAACTGCTGGCGAGGTTGTGCTACAGAGGGGTCCTCCTCGCACTTGTGGTGGGATTGCCCTAAAATACAAAAATATTGGGAGCAAATAATAGAAATAATTTTTTACATAACACGAATTAGGGTTGAGAAACTTCCTTGGGTATGCTTATTTCACGACACAGAGATGGGAGGGAGACAATATGGGAGAAACTTGATCCCCTACTTATTAAACGCAGCGAAAGCCTTAATCCCGTGCTTGTGGAAATCCCAGGATATACCCTCAATGAAAGAGTGGGTTGAGAGGGTAGAGAGGACAAGAATAATAGAAGAGTCGATATACAATCTAGATAACTTAGAAGGGAAACACCAGAGGATATGGCAACAATGGATTGAGTTCAGGGAAACAGAGCGATACTTGACGATAATGGAAGAAAATGCTGTGGGTAATGGGAAGGGGTGAGCGAGACGGGGTAGGAAGACTCCTTTTATTTTTTTTATTTTTTTTTTGTTGTTTTTTTTTTTCTTCCCTTAGAGGGGGGGAGGGTTGGGGAAAATTGAAAATGTATTAGATGTAATTGTGCTAGTAATGGCTGTAAATGATAAAACGTTTGGAGTAAATATGAAAACGAAAATAAAGAATATATAAAAAAAAAAAAACTTAGTATCAAAGGTCATGAGATACTGACTTGATTTTGTCTGAAAACATAATTTCACAACCAATTCTTACCAGAACCCACTTAACCTGTGACCATTGTGACAGACAAGACCCTAAAAAAAAGATATTCGTCTGTCAGCAATTTATAGAATGTTTCAGTCTTGTTAACGCTCTCACCCTTCACTAGAGTACATGTTCTATGCAATTTTCACTTCAAAGAGGCAATATTGTTTCAGAGACTTTCTTTTTACACTGTTCTTAGTCTCTTAATTCTAATCTTTCTTAAAAGCTAATAAAAGCTCTAATATACAATTACACGTTTTTACCATTTTGAGGGGAATTTAAGTTCACATACAGAACAAAACAGGAAATAAATTGGACTGGTTTGGACATAGTTATAGTAGGGATTCAGCATAATTCAAAGGAAATCATAGTGAGAGATTAGGGCATTCACCCCATTCTAAGAACACAAGATGCTTAGCTGCATTTGATTTTAATATTTTCTATGTCACCCATTTAGAACATGCAATCATATTAGAAAGTGTAGGGATCTGCTGCCATTTGCAGTTTGAATTTGTAAATACCTGTAAGTGACTGTAAATCTATTATGCATGCAGTCCCTGTCCTTGAGTTGTTGGTTTTAAAACTCCAGAAAGAGGAAGTGTAGTGAGAGAAAGTCTCAGCCACATGTCCTGTCAATACTGGGCCAGAAGAAACTATTATGATCTAATAGTTTAACTGCAGCTGTTGAGTGTATATCGAAATCCTTGTAACAGACAGAGCTATCCCTGCTCTGTCCTTTTTAATATTTCACATGCACAGCGCCAGATAGCTAAGTCTGTGCTACTTGGATTTTGCAAAAGCATTTGACACAGTTCCCCACACACGGCTAATGTATAAGGTAGAGTCTAAGTCTACAGGCTTGGAAAGATCAATTTGTAAATGGATAGAAAACTGGCTAAAAAAACAAATTCAGAGAGTAGTGGTGAATAATTCTTACTCTGAATGGTCTAAGGTTATCAGTGGTGTACCCCAAGGTTCAGTGCTGGGACCCTTACTTTTTAATATCTTTATAAATGATACAGGGTCTGGGATTAAATACATACAGTATCTCACAAAAGTGAGTACACCCCTCATATTTTTGTAAATATTTTATTATATCTTGTCATGTAACAACACTGAAGAAATTACACTTTGCTACAATGTAAAGTAGTGAGTGTACAGCTTGCATAACAGTGTAAATTTACTTTCCCCTCAAAATAACTCAACACACAGCCATTAATGTCTAAACCTCTGGCAACAAAAGTGAGTACACCCCTAAGTGAAAATGTCCAAATTGGGCCCAATTAGCCATTTTCCCTCCCCGGTGTCATGTGACTTGCTAGTGTTACAAGGTCTCAGGTGTAAATGGTGGATCAGGTGTGTTAAATTTGGTGTTATCACTCTTGCTCTCTCATACTAATCACTGGCAGCTCAACATGGCACCTCATGGCAAAGAACTCTCTTTGGAGGATCTGAAAAATAGAATCGTTGCTCTACATAAAGATGGTCTAGGCTATAAGAAGATTGCCAAGACCCTGAAACTGAGCTGCAGCACGCTAGTCAAGACCATACAGCAGTTTAACAGGACAGGTTCCACTCAGAACAGGCCTCACCATGGTCGACCAAAGAAGTCAAGTGCACATGCTCAGCATAGGTTGTCTTTGGGAAATAGACGTAAGAGTGCTGCAGGGGATGAAGGGGTCAGCCTGTCAGTGCTCAGACTATACGCCGCACACTGTATCAAATTGGTCTACATGGCTGTCGTTCCAGAAGGAAGCCTCTTCTAAAGATGATGCAGAAGAAAGCCCGCAAACCGTTTGCTGAAGACAAGCAGACTAAGGACACGGATTACTGGAACCATGTCCTGTGATCTGATGAGACCAAGATAAATTTATTTGGTTCAGATGGTATTAAGCGTGTGTTGTGGCAACCAGGTGAGGAGCACAAAGACAAGTGTTTCTTGCCTACAGTCAAGCATGGTGATGGGAGTGTCATGGTCTTGGGCTGCATGAGTGCTGCTGGCACTAGGGAGCTACAGTTCATTGAGTTAACCATGAATGCCAACATGTACTGTGACATATTGAAGCAGAGCATGATCCCCTCCCTTCAGAAACTGGGCCGCAGGGCAGTATTCCAACATGATAATGACCCCAAACACACCTCCAAGATGACCACTGCCTTGTTAAAGAAGAAGAGGGTAAAGGTGATGGACTGGCCAAGCATGTCTCCAGACCTAAACCCTATTGAGCATCTGTGGGGCATCCTCAAATGGAAGGTGGAGGAGCGCAAGATCTCTAACATCCACCAGCTCTGTGATGTCATCATGGAGGAGTGGAAGAGGACTCCAGTGGCAATCTGTGAAGCTCTTGTGAACTCCATGCCCAAGAGGGCTAAGGCAGTGCTGGAAAATAATGGTGGTCACACAAAATATTGACACTTTGGACCCAATTTGGACATTTTCACTTAGGGGTGTACTTACTTTTTTGCCAGGGGTTTAGACATAAATGGGTGTTGAGTTATTTTTAGGGGACAGCAAATGTACACTGTTATACAAGCTGTACACTCACTACTTTACATTGTAGAAAAGTGTAATTTCTTCAGTGTTGTCACATGAAAAGATATAATAAAATATTTACAAAAATGAGAGGGGATGTACTCACTTTTGTGAGATACTGTACAAATATATATATACTGTATCCGGGTATATGTGCACAATCCCACCAGGAGTCCTATTGGAGCCTTTTGCTGATGATACCCTTTTGTACATTGGATGTACAGTATGCACTGTTATTGATCTCTTGTTATATAAAGCTTGCATTATTTCTATACTGGTGTGCATCTATGTACTTATGGCTATTGTTTATATGCTGGTTGCAGTAGTTCTTTTCCCAATTACTTCTTTTAGATTACTGAATAATTTCCCAGAAAGAGAATCTCCTCTGTTCCCTCTGTTCATAGAGGCCCTGTCCTGGGTGGAGGCACTGCCAACTTTATTCTGTTTGGGAAGGGCCATCTCTGATAACCCCTCATAAGAGGGCTACAAAAGTAAAAAATAAGTACTTCCTGATCTATAGATTTGTTCCAGAACAGAAGATATAAAATCCAGTTGATCAGTGTGACAGTCAGGCAACTAGCATTCTCAGAAGAATCAGTTAGAAAAGACAATCCTATTCTTTCAGCATAGGTTTCCTTTTATTTCCAGTATACAAAGGTTGGTCTCAGATCTTAAAGCCTGTACACACGATCAAAAAATTGTACAAAAAATACCACTTTCGAAACGATTGTACGATAATCTGATTGTTAGTATACAACTTTCATCCTAAATTTTCCGAAGGAACATTTGCAAAAAATGTTCTCGTACGATACCAGATTGTATGATTTTCATTTTATCAGTACAGTTTTCGTCCAAAAATACAATACGAATGCAATACAATACATCACTTCTAAATTTGTATTCTGTTGTACGAGAATTTTCATACTTTAGTAACCTCTTCATTTTAGATATGGAGACTAGCATGCAAAAAAAATGTAAAAAGCAGATGATCAAGTAGTCTAAGAAAAGCCAACCTGAGTAAGGCAATAAAAGCAAAACATCCCGCCCCGTTCATCTAAAACAGAAGGTATATCTAAAGTAACAATTTTACAGAATATTATGGCTAAAGGTATTAGTATGGTACGTATTTTCAGATTTCTATACAGCTGGCCTGCCTAATATTCTTTATATACTGTTTGGTCCATTTTCTGGAACTTAATTCTAAGCAGAGCCTTTCAACCATTTATTACCACTTATTTCCTAGACTGCATCATTGGTTCCTTCCTGCCATAAAGCTTTTTTTAGAACTCTTTATGTGTAATTATACTTGATAAATTATCATAAGACCATAAAATCATACTTCATACAATTCATTTATGGGTTTTTGTATATACAGTATACGCACAGAATGGACTATACATTGAAAGTATTTAAAACTCTAGAGGTCAAACTGTCCTGTGCTCAAACTTTGGGTGAGAGGTAATGAGCGCACATACTGCTGTTCTTGTTTTATCTCCCACACACTTCTGCACCTGACTTTATCTGTACCACTCTGCACTCCTCTCTCATCTCTCTCAACTGCTAACCCTTCCTCTACTGATCTCCCTGTGTGTGCTTTAACATTTGCTCATTTACTTTGATCTCCTGAATCCCTGTTTCCAGACTGCTGCCCCCTCCACTTTTATGGCTTGATTCATAGTTAAAAAATTGTTGTTATGCATAATTGTTATGCTTAACCATGAAAATATACCTAAAGCCTACTACATTCTCCTCCGTTCCCGCTCTATGGGGGCATCTCTACCTTCCATTTTCTTCCTCTCCTTTGTATGCCACCCACTTACATCACTGGTCGGACCAATACTTTTCCTGTTGTTCAAACAATTTTCAGGGTACTTACAGGACAATCCTATATCTATGGCTTCAAGTTCTGTATTCCTGAACGGGATGTTATATTACAAATTCTCACTGCCCTAGCAGCTAACAGTGTATAACTCGAAATTGCATACTTTCTGTACCTTGCCATTTTCTAACGAAAAATGATTGAAACTTAAATGTACCACAAACCTAATTTTCCTTAGATTAACAAACATTACATTAACAAACTTCACTTTCCTTTAGATTAAAAGCATTACTCTAAATTTTAAAGCCGACCTTCGAGGAAAACAACAATATTCCCTTGCCTTACTTACCTTATCCCAGCCTCCCCGGAAGCTGATGCTCCTCTTCGACTTGTGGACTGTACCTTGGTGTTCTCATGTTCAATGTAGAGCTATGATCTCTGCACTGTACTTGATCACATTAAAGCACCTGCAAACACTGAAGCACAAGGGTGAAGATGTGCGGGTGCCGGTCTTACGGCCTGGCTTTCGGAAACAAGGATCAGGTAAAAAAAATAAAAAAAATGTCTGTACCCTAGACATAAACCCTAGACATAAATGATCATTTAAACCTAGCAGTATGGGGGCAGCTCCACTGCAAGGGAGGTTTTTTATTTTTCCAATTTAGCTTTAAATTTTCTGTTTAAAGAATGAGCTCACATTTGCTAGAAAATAGTTGAATGCAAACGCAAGAAAAGAGTGCAGTATAATAAAAAAAAAAAAAAAAATCTTTATTAAATGTGTATAAAGCATAACAAAGATTAATACAAATCACTCCATAAAAGTATTTGAAGAGAGCAAGGAAGGGCCATTCACACGTTACAACTTACAGTTTGCCATGCTCATTGCTAGGGCTGGGATTTTACTGACTATAGCAGATGAAAGAGTGGACAAGCTAGACTTCTCTATAGATACAGCCTTTACCTCTTGTGGCCCCATATCTATGATTTAAGAATGCCACCTCTTCCTTTGATTAATACTGACTGTACAGTGCCTTGAAAAAGTATTCATACCCTCTTGAAATTTTCCACATTTTGTCATGTTACAACCAAAAACGTAAATGTATTTTATTGGAGTCCACCTGTGTATAATTTAATCTCAGTATAAATACAACTGTTCTGTGAAGCCCTCATAGGTTTATTAGATAACCTTAGTAAACAAACAGCATCATGAAGGCCAAGGAACACACCAGACAGGTCAGGGATAAAGTTGTGGAGATGTTTAAAGCACGGTTAGGTTATAAAAAAATATCCCAAGCTTTGAACATCTCACGAAGCACTGTTCAATCCATCATTCGAAAATGGAAAGAGTATGGCACAACTGCAAACCTGTCAAGACATGGCCGTCCCCCTAAACTGACAGGCCGGGCAAGGAGAGCATTAATCAGAGAAGTAGCCAAAGGGCCCATGGTAACTCTGGAGGAGCTGCAGAGATCTACAGCTCAGGTGGGAGAATCTGTCCACAGGTCAACTATTAGTTGTGCACTCCACAAATTTGGCCTTTAAAGAAGAGTGGCAAGAAGAAAGCCATTGTTAAAAGAAAGTCAAGGATAAAGTTGTGGACAGGCTCAAGTCAGGAGATAGATACAAACTAATTTCAAAGGCTTTATCAATGACTAGAAGCACAGTGAAGTCTAGTGCCCCGTACACACGGTTGGAAATTCCGACGGAAAATGTCCGATCGGACCATGTTGTCGGAAAATCCGACTGTGTGTGGGCTCCATCAGACTTTTTCCGTCGGAATTCCCTACGGAAAAAATTTGAGATCCTGCTTTTCCGACAACAAAATCCGATCGTGTGTAGAGAATTCCGACGGACAAAGTGCCATGCATGCTCAGATCAAATTAGGAGACCAAACCTATTGGCTAATAGCCTCTACATAGTTCCGTTGTACGCAACGAAGGTCACCACGTTCAGAATGATCGGATTTTCCGACAACTTTGTCCGATCGTGTGTATGCAACACCGGTGTCGGACAAAATCCGTCGGAAAAAGTCACATGGATTTTGTGGTCGGAATTTCCGACCGTGTGTACGGGGCATTATACTAAGAAGTGGAAGGTACTTGATACAGCACAAACCCTCCCGGGATCAGGATGTCACTCCAAACTGGATGAGGTAGCTAGGAGGAAACTCGTCAGAGAGGCTTCCAAGAGGCCAACAGTAACTAGCAGTTGAAAAGCAGTTGCAGGAATTTACAGTACGACAAAGAGTGTTCAGTGTGTGTGTAGCAAAGTCTTTTACCTCTTTTGGTCTAAAGAAGACCTCCAAGGCCAAAGATAGCTGACATCCTTTAATATGTGGTGGGTTGTGAGGCATAGTGGGTGCAAAGATGGTGAAAGTCATTGGGCGCCAGACACTTCTTAGATGTAAAAGCGGTTTTATTTCTTTTGACAGTCCTTTTTGTATATTTTGGGGGAAAGAGGGTTAGGGCCAGGACACTTTTAGATGGTAGCAAACTCAATTGGCAGACTCTGAGACTTCAATCGGAGAACAGCCATGCAGGGAAAGGCCCCACCAAGGCGCCACTTCTGCACGTGCAGGAATGCTGTCTCCTATAGTAACAGTCCTACAACAGTTCCTAACTCAAACATAACAGTTATTTCAGCTCCACTACAACTTCTCCTTGTAGTTCTTCAAAACTGAGCTCCTGGTCTCTCACTAGACCCTCTGATTCACTGACTCTGAATCCCTTGAGCTCCTCCAAGGTTTGCGGTTGTATCTCCCTCAAGTATCACCCCCGCTTCTCTGCTGGGTCCCTAGCTTGGCACTCCAGATACTCCTCAAGCTTCACCCCTGCTAACCGGTTTGGTCCCTGGCTTGACACACAAGGTTGCTCTGCAAGCGTCTCCTGCGCTGGTTGGGTCCCTGACTTGATCACCACCTGAAGTTTCCCGATTCTCCACAGTGCCCTTTCGGTAAGAATATGGTTCCGGTACTTGCTTCAGTTACTCACTGTGGTCCCTGGTAAAGGAGATTGGTCCCTTTGTGCTGACAGCTTCCCTTCTTCTGGTTGGACTGCAAGCCGCAATCCCAACCCTGCGCTGCTCTCTCACTTCTGGATAGGCCCTCACACAGCCTAGCAGCCAGATCCCCCTGGAATAGACCCAATCTCTGGCCTAGCAGCCCAGGGCATATGACACCCATCCACCCAGACAGCAGTCCAGGTGGCACAGAACATAGATCACCTGACTCCATTTGAATATATAGGTTCTCCCAGCAGGCTAAGGGATTCAAGAAAATCAGTAAGTGGTGAAGGGGTTAAAATCCCTAGTCCAGCGGGGTTGTTGGGGTTGTTGGGGAACTAACCAAAACCTTCTCCTCAACCCTAAATCCTGCTACAAATCAAAGGGAGAACGAAGATTTGCAGTCCAAGGACCACGGCTATGGAACGCTCTACCCCCTCAGTTCGCAGTTGCAGCGCTATACAAGTCATTCATTCAATCATTCTTGTGGCTGGTATTGCCACTGACCGCCATGCTGCTGTGGTGGGTGGGGTGGCTGTGGTGTGTGGGTTGGCTGTGGAGGTGGGGCCACAAAATCAGAAATGTGGGTGATTTCTGAAATTTGGCCCCTCATCCCTTTGTTGAGGAGCTGCAGGATGAGTTCCTCAAACCTGCTCCTTTGCTCACCGACCATCTGCCTTAATTTATTGTCTGTCAAAAAATGCAGGCTATGGTAATACCACAGCCTGGGGACATATAGGTCATCCGCTGCTGCTCCAGATCTCTCAGAGTCCAGGACCTTGTTCAGCTCCCTTTTAAATGTGACTAGGTTGGCTATCTTTTGCTTTACATAGCTGGTGTCTGCCCTGGGGTACACAGGTTTGACCAACTCCATCAGTTTCTCCATAGCTGCCTTCCTCAATATTTTATTGGAGTAGTCTCTACTCTTCACCTTCCAGAGACAGGGCAGCTCTCGGTCCAGGTCAATGAATTGAGGGGGAAATATGTATATGTGTAAATTAGCTAGCTGTCTGTATATGTTCTTTCTCTAAGAAGCTCTAGATAATGCTATATAAGCTTTTCTAAACTCTTTGTATGACTTGGGATTACAAAAATTAAGGTAAATATAAAGCATATATGAACATTCTTATTTGGTCATGTTTTTGGGCTCCCAGTCATACAGAGTCACACCTGCTAGGATAGTCATCAAAAATCCGGTCTCCTATAGGAGACAAGATGGTGGGGGGCAACTGCAGGATTTTTTTAATGTTGGCATTTGTCAAGTGTTTGCCCTCTGGAAAATGACATCACCTTCCCTTTTGTATGGATTTTTCACAGGAAAAAAAACACAGTGCAGCTTGGTGTAGTCCACTAGTCAGGACAAAACATTGACATCGGACCAAGTGCAAGGTTGTACAACTAATCTAGCAAAATGGATGCTAGAAACAGATGTGACTTGGGGTGCCTTAATGAATGGTGTATTGTTTATTTTTAGAGGAAAGTGAGTGTGGTCAGCTCACCCAGGATGTTTCTTTGGAGCCATGGGATATGACTCCTGGACCCAGCACAGATATTGCCATTGTGGATGTCAAATTCCCTGACGCAAGTCACAGTGAGGGCCAAAGTGAACAAGAAGAGGAAGAAAGTATTCGGGAGCCTCTTGTTTGTGCAATTAAGTATTCTTGGAATCTTGCTTCAAATGTGTATACATGTTGAGTGTTTAGATGTCCAAACCAAACACCCACTCCACACATTAGCAAAGTATGTAGTGCCTTAACATTAGCATGGAGAAGGAAGAGGTGGAAGGAGTCTGCAATGTTGCTAGGTACCCGAGTTTGGGAGACCCAGGCACCAGGGCCAAGATTACAGAGTAGTTGCAGTGTGTACATTCCTAGTATTGTAGGTGTCTGAAGGGCAAGCAGGTCGCAAGCAACAATAGACTGGTTAGGTAAATATTTCCTGAATTTGACTAGTAACTTGAGCCACTTGACCATCGTTCCCTTAATACTTTTTACTCTTCTTACTAGGTCATGATCTTCCACGATGTACTATTGGCAGAATGAGTGCATACATGTTGCATTGTTTGAAGGAACTGGAGCAAATCAAGGAGGCGGCCACTGCTTTACAGCAAAGAATAAGAGATTTTGTGGACATGCTTGCCAAATTTTAATTTCATCTTGCCTGGTCTGAAGTTTATTGTTCCACTTGTTGGCTCCTGTTTGCCCTTATTAATTACCATTTTCCTCAGTCTAAAAACGACTGTGCGAATTACTAACAGTGAAAATGACAACATCACATCATGTGCTGTCTCTCATCGCAGGTTATCAATGGACGTGTTTTGGGGGTGCAACCCCTTCCTCATAACTAAAGTAGCTCAGAGGAAGGGGTTGCACCCCCCAAATGCATCCATTAAAACCCTGTGATGGAAGATAGCACATATTGACACACTGTGTGTTTTAGGGGTTTAGAAAAAAAGATGTTTGTAACTACACACATTTTAGGCATGGGATAATAAGGGACATTTAATTGTTAGGCCCCTACGTGTACGATGCTTCAAATTTTGTCTTTTAGGAAGGCAAAATCCACACAGTCTTGGGATACTAATGTCTGATTTGGCCTTCACTTTACCAAACTCGAACTTTGTAAGTTACTGAGTTTGGGATGTGTAGCTAATGGTTTAGAACATAAAAAACTAATTTTGTTGCGCTAAAGGACTTTTATGCATGGGTGTATTTTACATGTGGAGAGGGAAGGGAAAAGGAGGGGAGAAATGATGGACAGAAGATTCCTGTTTATGTCCAGGGATCTGGTTCTGTTTGGCAGAGGCAGCAAAGAGTCAATAGACAAATTATTTCAAAAGATGGCTCCTTGTACTGGTGAGATTATTGTCAATAGTTTATAGCAATCTCTAGCCTGGTAGTTTTATCCCAGGGAAAGAAAATACTGGCACAAAGCAGGAGGCAGCAGGCTGAAGGGCAGAAGACACCTTAGAGAGGATACAAAAACAAAGACAAGCAGCGCCAACCAAGGCATGCCTGCTTTTACTCTACACAGAGTGAGTGCTTTTCTTCTCTTTTAAACAATTAAAATTGTGACATACTACTGCACTTAGGTTGGTGCTGCTTGTCTTTGTTTTTGTAATGGTTTAGAACATGCCTGTTTAGACACAAAAAAGGAGAAATAATGCAAAACATACATGTTATACACCAAAATAAGTAAAATGTTTTTTTACTAAACAATGCGTGGCTTATTATTTCATTGCTCAATACCAGTGTATTTTGTAAGTTATTGTAGTTACAGTGACAATGTGCTCTTAAATGTGGACAACTCCTGCAGGCCTCCAAAAAAATTAAAGGAGTTGTAAAGGCATAATGTTTTTGAACTTCATGCATTAGATCCATTAAGAACAAAAAAAATGTGTATGTGTAGCATACTCACAGCACACCATAATAGTTAGCTGAAGAAAATATTGTCACCTCATATAGCAATTAAGGTACATTTGCACTATTGGAGCAAGTGACCAAAATTTGGGAATATATTAGACATATAAGAAACACAGACAACAGTAGTTCAAATGAAATAGGAGTTTATGATCTCCAAAAAATATTAGAAATGATCAAATACAATTTGCTCCCAATTTAGATCCTGTCGAAAAAAAAAAAAATTGGCCAAAATATGTGTGTGTTGTATATGTATGTGTTTGTAAGTGTGTCGGGACCCCATGGGGTAAAGGACCGTGCTGTACGGCAGATGTACACCGGCAGCAAAAAGCGCCCTGAGGCGATTCAGTTCGCATAGGTAGCGCTATACAAGTCACTCATTCATTCAAGCCAATGCCCCTCTACCCACAAAATAGTCAAGGTATTTCTGACATAAATCTTGAGCAATTTGTGAGGGAAATCCAGCACGGGCATTTTCAATAGCCGTCAGCATGCCCACAGACGGACAAGCTGCAGCCTCTTTAGCTGAGCCTGCCACTGCAGGGTCCACGTCACTTGGCAGTGAGGCTAGGTAGCTGGTAGCATTCCTCCTTAAAAAATGATGTAGAATACAGCAGCACAGGACCACATGGTTTATCTTGTAGAGTGCCAGGTCGATTGGATTTAAAAACAGCCTGAAACTACTCGATAGGATGCCAAAGGCATTTCCGACTACCCTTCTGGCATGAGAGAGCATGTGTTTGAAGATTCTTTGCTCTGGGGTGAGGTTCCTCATAGGAAACGGCTTCATCAGATGTTCCCCCAGAGCAAAGGCCTCATCTGCCACAAAAACAAAATTCAGGCCCTCAACATTCTCCTCAGCAGGTGGCAAGTTTAAGGTGCCATTCTACAGCCGCTTGTAGAACTCTGTCTGCATAATCACTCCTCCATCAGATTTGCGGCCGTTCTTCCCAACATCCAAATACAAGAATTCGTAGCTGGCAGACACTACAGCTAGCATGACTATGCTGCAAAAGCCCTTATAGTTAAAATAATATAAGCTAGAGTTGGCTAGTGGTACAATCCGGACATGCTTGCCATCAATAGCACCACCACAGTTGGGAAAATCCCACTGATGATGGAACTGGGCTGCAACGTACTGCCATTGCTTTGGGTTGGAAGGAAACTGTGGCTTAAAAAAAGAAAAAATATATTACTACTTCTGCACATAACATTGCAATCAGATTTGACACAAACATGCTTAGCCAACATAAGGATACATTTAAATGAGTATTTAAAGACAAAAGTGGAAGGTCAACTTATCTGATTCCTCCCTCCCTCTGGTGGCCCATTAGACAACTTTTAGTGTCGGGGGGAGGTAATAGGTAGATGTTTTGGACAGGTAACCCTCCCTCTCCATGAGATCTGTTTGAATAAATAATCAGTGATAATTTGGCCAGCCCCTCCTTACTTACACCATTGGCAGCCCAGTGGACAGGTAAGAAGTGTCATAGTTTAAAAAGCTGGATACACACTGTCCAAATTGTAGCACATTTTGACATAACATGACTTAACCAATCAATATAATAGGAGACAGAAACTTAAGAAGTTTCAATTTGTAGGTAATCAGGCAGGCCCTTGCACTAAATGGTTTGGGGAATTTATACAGAAATTTGTACACAAAAGAGGTATAGTGTGTATGTGTTTTTCCAAGTCAGCAGATAGAGTATTTGGATCTGCTGACTTAGCATTTGGGGGGGGGGGGGGGTTCCAAATGAGTTTGGGCCCAAAATAATGCCCTCTTGCACACTGCCTGAGTTTGAGGACAACAATAACATTTTACACATTCTAGGGGTTGTTTAGGGTAAGCCACAAAATGTAGCTGACAAAAAACATTGTTAAGTTACCAGGCTAGGTGTGTATGGGCCCAGGATAGCATGCTGGGGAGTGAAGGAAAATATGCATATAGGCCAAAAAAGGAGCAGGAAAAGCTTACAGCATGCATGAGGACAAAGAGGACATTCACAGCATATTACAATATTGATAATTAAGTAATCAACAAATTATTAAAAATACATTAGCAAACATAAATACATAGAATGTGATCTTAAAGGTAAAAATTTACCCTAATATAGTCCTTCTGCAGGACTTGAATGATGGCTGAGCAGGTCTCTGGGAGGAGATCCCAGTCATAAACTTGAGGTCCTGGAGACTTCTCCCCATCGCCAAGTACCACAAGGTGGCTATGAGCCTTTGCTCTGGAGTGATGGAAAGCTTCATACACGTGTCCTGCTTCTTCTTTTTTTTTTTTTTTTTTTGTTTAATTAGTTTTTATTGAGGAAAAAGGGGTGGTACATCTTTATACAATTCAGCTAACCGCCTCTGGTAACAACATTAGGTGTCATCAAACATATAAAAAACAAAAACATCCACACTCATGTGTAGGGTTGCCCCCTCACAGAGCAGGGGAGGGTAGCTTCTATGCCACAACAATCAATAAACCTAAAGTACTCCCTTAATATTATACTGTTATATAACAGGAAAGTGGAAATAAAGAATAAAAAGAAAAAGAAGGGGTAGAAGAGGTGAAAGGAGAAGAGAAGAGGGGGGGGGTACGGGTGGGGATTGGGGGAGGGGGAGGGCCTGCCTCAGTCCAAGCACCTCTAAGTTCAAATCATGGTTAGAGCAGTTAGCATAGTATACAGTACAATCTTATATCGGCTGAGACATAATTTCCGCATATGCAGAAGTATATTTAAAGGCGAACCAGCGGGACCATATCTTTTTTGCCAAATCGGCCTTTCCCCTAAGGGAAAGGGTCATGTCTTCCATATGGTATATTTCATCTACTCTTAGCAGCCAAAGGCGTAGTGAAGGAATGTTTTTGCTGTATTAAGGAGGTGTGGTGTTATTGATCTCTTATATGGTCCCACTGGCTTGCCCGTACAGTGGAACAAAACAACCCATGGGTCATTAGTAATCTCCCAACCCTGGATTTCCTTGATCCAGTAAAGAACAGTTAACCAGAATGGGCGTATATATGGACATGACCAACAAATATTTGGCATGAGTTGCCATCTCCCCGCATTCCCTCCAGCAGAGGGAGGACATGTGAGGAAAAGTCTTGTGCAAAATTACAGGTGAGTAATGCCATCTCGTAAGGAGCTTGCAATTCACCTCTGCCATGCGGGAGGCTCCAGAAGAAGTGTGGGCTAGTGATAGGATATCCTGCTTTTGGGCGCTGTTTAAATCCTTTTGCAGGTCTAGCTCCCAGTTATGGACAAACAAAGGGTCTTTGTTAGTGGACAAGTCCACTAGTGTACAATAGTGTACAATACAAGTGGGAAATGGGCTTCTCCACTGGCTGGTCCTCAGAGAATGCCATTTCCAGGTCATCTCAGCCAAGGATCTCAGGGGTTTTGGTAGAGAATGAACAAATGCTGTTAGTTGCCGATATCTCCAGTAATCCATATTGGAGATGTGTGTATTGGGAAGAATGGTAGTCAAGGGTGGGATGCCCCTGGAAGAAGTGACCTGATGTAGTAGAGTTCTAATGGCGAATTGTATTCCTATTTGTGAGCCTTATGCCGCGTACACAGGAAGGGACTATCCCGCGGGATTGTCCGCTGGACTCGAGTCCGCCGGACAATCCCCTCGTGTGTGGGCGCCGGCGGACTTTTTGGCGCCAAAAGTCCGGCGGACTAGATTTTAAGTTTTGTTTTAAAATTATCCGCTGGACTTGGCAGTCCGGCGGACAATCCCGCCTTTAGTAGGCTAGTCCGCCGGACTTTTGAAATGAACGGACTTGCCACTCATCGGAAAGTCCGTTCATTTAGCACGTGACTTTAGGTAGACGGAGCTAGCGAAGGCAGTGAATGCCGCTGCTCTAGCCCCGTCACCTGGCATGGATTTAAAGGGAATCCCCACGCTGAAGAAACGGCGTGGGGGTCCCCCCCAAATCCATCTCAGAACCTTATCCGAGCGCGCAGCCCGGCAGGCCAGGAAAGGGGTGGGGACGAGCGAGCGCCCCCCTCCTGAACCATACCAGGCCGCATGCCCTCAACATGGGGGGTGCCCTGGGGAAAGGGGGGCCGTGCGGCCCCCCCACCCCAAAGCACCTTGTCCCCATGTTGATGTCCCCATGTTGTTGATGTTCTTCCCGACAACCCTGGCCGTTGGTTGTCGGGGTCTGCGGGCGGGGGGTTATCGGAATCCGGGAGCCCCCTTTAATAAGGGGGCCCCCAGATCCCGGCCCCCCACCCTATGTGAATGAGTATGGGGTACGATGTACCCCTACCCATTCACCTAAGGTGTAAAGTGTAAAGAAAAAAAACACACAATTTAAAAAAAATGTTTTATTGCACTGCTCCGGGGGTCTTCTTCCGTCTTGGGGGGTCTTCTCGCCGGACTCCTCCGCTATTTACCTAGCTCTTTTACCGAGCAGAGGAGGCCGGCTACCTTCTTCGTTGTCGACGCCGTCGTCTGGGGGTCTCGATCCGCCTTCGGGGGAAGTCCCCCCTCGGAAAGTCCGAACGTGTGTACGCGGCATTACACATAAAATCCCATGCCATTAATGACGAGTTGGTCAAGGGGGATGAATCAGCTGAGAGGTTCCTAAATTTCCTCGGGATCCACATTTGCGAGGAGATTTCAGAGCCACAAAGTTCCAATTCTAAAGCTACCCAAAGCTTAGTAGATCTGTGATATTTCAAATCTGAGAGCCTAGTCAAAATAATTGCTCGAAAATCTGAAATCTGGTAGGGCTAAGCCTCCCCTGTCCTTGGGTCTAGTTAAGAGAGTTCTAGCAAGCCTGGGTCGCTTCCTGTTCCATATATATCTTCTGACAATAGAGGTGAGTTTTACAAAGTAGCCTATCGGAACGCCGAATGGTATCATTTGAAACATAAATAGCACCCTGGGCAGTACATTCATCTTGATTACCCCTATTCTACCCAACCAGGAATGGGCAAGCTGCGACCATCTTTGTATATCAGTTCTAAAGGCATTTAGTAGTGGTATATATTTTGCGCGGAATAAGGCTGTCAGATTTAGTGTTAAGTAAATACCTAGGTATTTCATTTTTTTCGGTTGCCAAGTGAAGGGGAAATCTTGCACTAAGTATGAAGTCTCCTGTTTCGGGACAGATATATTTAGTATTTCCTGACTTCGTCATATTTATCTTGAAATTGGAGACTTCACTGTATCGAGAAAACTCTAACATAAGGTTTGGAAGAGAAATTCGGGGTTGTTGGATGTAGAATAAGATATCATCCGCATAGGCGGCGTATTTGTGTTCTACTGGGCCTGTGACTATGCCATGGATATTCGGGTTATGTCGTACAATAGAGAGGAAGGGCTCCAGGGAGAGGGCAAATAGGATGGGAGATAGAGGGCAGCCCTGGCGGGTGCCATTGTGTAGGGTGAAGGAGTCACTAAGTGTGCCATTGATACGTAACTGGGCTGTGGGGTTGTTGTATAGAGCTGAAATTTGCGACAAAAGGGGAGAGTTAATACCCAAATGAGCCAGTGTTGCCATCAAGAACTCTCAGTCCACCCTATCAAACGCCTTCTCAGCATCTGTGGAAAGCAGAAGGGTGGGCCGGGAGGTCCTCCGCACGTGCGCCATCAAGGTGAGGGTGCGAAGGGAGTTATCCCTCGCCTCCCTACCCGGAATAAAGCCCGTCTGGTCCCTGGATACCCATTTCGGGATAAGGGGGAGAAGTCTATTCGCGATGGCTTTGGCATAGATTTTTGCGTCAATATTTAACAGGGAGATAGGGCGGTAGCTGCCGCATGCACTAGGATCCTTATCAGGTTTTGGCCTTTAAAGGTACTCCGTGATAAGGACCCTTTTGCTGTTCGCATCGGTAACGGAAGATTGTACCTGATATAATTGCTGATAAAACTCCCGGAACTCTCTAGCAATAGTGGGGGTATCATAAGCCATAGCGTTTGTGGAGGTCTTGATCTTAGCAATGAAGGAAGCAGATTTCCTCTGTTGCAAGGATCGGGCCAATAATTTACTCGGTTTTATGCCCCATTCGTAATAACGTTGGGCAACCAAGCGATCGCGTTGTTTTTGCTCCAGGTGCATTATGGACTTCAGCTCCTCCCGTCGTTCCGTGAAGGTATGAAATAGTGCTTGTGATTGTCTGAGTTTGTGGCTTTGTTCGAGAAGTTTGATTTCAGCAAGCAGTTTAGCCTGCTGAAATGTGCGTTTCCTCTTTTTCCTAGAACCTAGTTCTATCAGTTTGCCTCGTATATGGGCCTTGTGGGCTTCCCACATTGTGCCCGGTGAAATGTCAGGATGTGAATTTTCTTTAAAGTATAAGGAGATAGTCTCTTCTATAGTTTTTTTTATCAATTTCTTCTGTAATGAGTTCTTCATTCAGCTTCCAATTGGTAGCCTTTAAGGGTAGGGACAGCACCTTGATAGTGAGTAAAATGGGCATATGATCAGAAAGGGGCGAAGATTCAATGGACGACCTCACTAATAGGGGAAGTTGTCGATGATCAATGAAACATAGGTCAATTCTAGAATAAGTTAAATGAACCTTTGAGTAATGGGTAAAGTCTCGTTCTCGAGGGTGCATAATCCTCCAGGTGTCAATGAGCTGCGATTCATGCAATTTCTTGCGAACATAGTGCAATTGTTTATGCGGGATACACGACCCCCCTCTTGAAGTGTCAATGACCGGTTCCAGGGGGGATTGAAATCACCTGCTAGGAGAATGCATCCCTGCGAGAATTCCTGTAATTTCCTGAGTGTTGTAGCAATGAAGCTTTCCTGGTTGCGATTGGGTGCATATAGGGTCGCTAAAGTGCATGGCATGCTACCCAGGGTGCTCCTCAGAAACAGGAAGCGGCCCAGAGGATCACTTAACATAGATTCTAATGCAAACGCAGTCCCCTTACGGAAACCAATGGCCACCCCCTTGGCTTTTTGTATGTCCGAAAGGCTGTAATACCAAGTAGGGTATTGTTGTGAGAATAACTTCACCGAGGTTGTGTGGTTGAGGTGGGTCTCCTACAGGAAGATCACATCCCCCCGCAAGCGACCCAGCTCCCTATAGAGACTATGTCTCTTTCCAGGGGCGTGCAATCCCCTTACATTAAATGAAAGTAGATTTACCGTAGCCATGGGGGTAGCAAACAGGAGGCGAGATCACATTCCTTGCGGTTATTCGGATCCGAGGCAGGAGGTAGCAGGGAAGGGGGTGGGAATAGAGAGGTGTTAGAAAAGGTGAGAAACGAAAGAGGAAAAAAAAGTAAAAGGTTAGTAACACATAATTGACATACGCAAGACCAGCCTATCAGGCTGGCCAAATGTGCACGCATAAATCTGCTGTGCTCAAGTAGGCCGCCCGTGAGGCCCAGCAGCCCCCCCCCCACACACAAGGGGGAAGGCATGCGGAGGCGCCTGGCCCCACAGCTCCCAACGAAAAGGGGGTGGAAGAGCCCGGGCATCCGGACACTGATCCTATAGGGGTCTTAGCAGTGTCCCGAGGCCCCGAGGCAACATCAGGCGGTAGCCTGAGGAGGTAGATTCAAATGGTATGATACCCGAATCCAGTGTTCAATCGTAAGTCTTGACCCACGTACATTCTCAGTCCGCATAGCCTCTTGGAGGCTATTCGTCGGAGGCGGTTAGGCAAAATGTTACTTTGTGGGGGTAAAACACACTGAGAGAACAATTAGGTGGGGGAACTGCCCAAAAAGAGAAAAAACACATGAAAATAGAAAAAATATACATTTTTGAAAAGAGAACGTAAAACAAAAAGAACAGAACATGGGGGCAATCCAGACCCATCTGATAATGCAAACATGATCCTGACGACCATTAGCACTGGGCTCAGCCTGTGTGTGGAGAGGAGCCCGCTGCCGATGAACGATGCTTGCGATCAACCTTCTGCCACATGGGTTCAGTGTTGCCAGGCAAGGGGGGAATGATATCCTGCCATCCGGGGAGCTCTGGAGGGGGTATATTCAGGTCTGCGCAGAATTTTTCCAATTCCTCTGGGAAACGAAGTATCGTTGATTTGCCATCCTTGTGGGCTATCAAAGCAGCGGGGAAGCCCCATCTGTAGTTAATGTTCGCAGCCCTGAGAATCTCCGTGAGTGGACGGAGGGCCCTGCGTCGTTCAAGCATTTCCATAGCAAGGTATGGGTAAAGGGAGAGTATGGCGCCATGAAAGTCTATTGGGGTGGTCGCCCTCACTTTTTTCATGATCATCTCTTTTTCCGGGCAATGGTGCACTCTGCAGATAATGTCACGTGGGGTGTCAGTGGAGAGGTTACGCGGCCTTAAGGCCCTGTGTACCCTGTCAAATTTTCAGCGGGTTAAATGGCAGTAGGCCCAGGAGGACATTAAATATGCAGCGGATGGAGGGAAGAAGGTGTCCTGCTTCTTAATATAGGGGGTCACCAATGCCAAGAGTTGGTGAAAGCAGGCGTTCATCATCCGGAGATTATTAACTCTAAGACACCATATACACTATAAGATTTTCTGCAGATTTTTGTCTTCAGATTTACCAAAACCATGTAGTGCAAGGGCCTGCCTGATTGCATACAAATTGAAATTCTTAAAGTTTGACCTCATATTATGTGGTTTTGGTAAATCTTAAGACAAAAATCTGCAGAAAATCTAATAGTGTGTATGGAGCTTTAAGGTTTGACCACATATTATATGGTTTTGGTAAATCTGAAGACAAAAATCTGTAAAGATCTAATAGTGTGTATGGTGTCTAATTGTCCCCCCAGCCCCCCCCCCCCCCCCCGTTTTACTAACCTGAGCCCTGTAATTTCCACGCAAGGGATGCGCTCTTCCCCTCTACCCATTGTCTCTGCTCTTGATTGGATAGATTGATAGCAGGGCAGCCATTGGCTCCCGCTGGTGTTAAGCTATGAAGCTTATAACCATGTATATTTTCACAAGTATATAATTATTATATAATATATATATAATTTCACTTTTTCCATACATAGAAGATATACTTATATATATATATATATATATATATATATATATATATATATATATATATATATATATATATATATTATATATATATATATATATATATATATATATATATATATATATATATATATATTTATATATATATATATATATATATATATATATATATATATATATGTGGAAGGCCAACATGGTGGCCTGAATTTATGGGAGGAGCCCGGGAGGGTATTTAACCGGCCCACTCACCTGTGGTCTTCGTCGGTTCCGGTGCGCGATATACTACGTCACTAAGCCGACTACTCGATTTCGCTAGCGTTCGTGAGTGCCAGACGTCTCGTGGATTGCTCTCGTTCGAAGGTTTTGTACACTGTATCTGGCTCGGCTGCCGCAGGTAGGGGTCTCGTTTGACCACCATTTCACTTATGAACGTTACTTACCTTGTCACGAATCTCGCTGTTCACATACGCACAAGTCATTCCATTAGTACCCGTACGTTGCATCCGTACCGCTATCTGCATACAGTAGCCGGTCGCTTACGCATCACCTGATTCGGAATCAGTCGCAGTATCATGCCATACGGTCACATTTCAGCCATTTCAAAAACATTTCAGTCATTTCACCATTTCACGGTCCTGCACCGACACGCCGTTCGAATCTAGCCACATCCGATTCGTCCCGGCATGTCCCAGCAGTGGAACCCCATTTCAATACATGACCCAGGGAGCGGCCGTTAGCCGCAATTTCTCGACTCACCGGTCGAAAAAACACCTCTGTCATGGCATCATTTCACTGTCACGTATTACGTTCCGATTCAAGTCTAGGCGCACCCCGGTGCCTCGATTCGTACCGGCACGCCCCAAGGTGCTCCCAGGCCCCATTTCATTCCGTGCTCCAGAAGTACGGTCACTGTCAGTCGAAAAGTTTTTAGGCTCACCGCTCGGCGCCTCTGTCATGAGGAAAACATTTCACCTCACGAGTCACGTTTTGATTCGAAACCGGTCGCACCTTTGCGGATCGGTCTTCGCCTCCAACGTACCCCAGGTTTGTCGGCCCCATTTCAGTAACCACCCCTGAGTCTGCTCGTCGTCGGTCGTGAGACCCGACCGACCGTTCAGCACCTCAGGGAATGGTTCCCCTCATTTCTCTCACCGCCAGGCCGCACCTCGCTTCGAACCCAGTCGCGCTGCGCACCGGTTCGGACCGATGCGCCCTGAACATCCGTTGGCCTCATTTCAGTACATGCTCCAGAAGTCTGGTTCGTCTACAGTCGCCATCGCGGCTCGACCGTTTCATACTTCTGTCATGCCGATCAGTTCGCTGTCACACACAAACGTCCTGATCCGAATCCGATGGCATCTACCATGCATCAGTTCGCCTCAACGTACCCCAGTCGAGTTGGCCTCATTTCATTCCAAAATTCTCGGCAATCAGCAGTCACACTCATAAAACGACACCTTGCGCCCACGACATGGCACAAACGTTTCTCATTTCACTCAAAAAAAAAAAAAAAAAAAAAAAAAAAAAAAAAAAAAAAAAAATATATAAGTAGTGTATATGCACAGTTCTCTTTATTTTTCCTTCCCTAGGTCAGTCCGAGTTCAGTAGGTCCACCCTGCACAGGTTGGACGGTGTTTCTCCAGGTAAAATATAAAAACTTACCGTGTACGCACGTTCACGTACGTACGCACACTTGTCCTTTCCAGAGCACAGCAGTTGGGTACGTATGTTTACACAAAGGAAAGAAACAGTCTTGGTTTATCTCATCCCCTTGAACAGCTCCGGTCGACCTTCTTACGACCTCAGACGCCTCAAGACATCGCCTCAGGGCACAGCCCATCCGAGGACCATGTCGCAAGCGGGCAGCGAGGATCTCACCGCCCCCTTGTCACGTTCCCCAGTGTCCATGAGTGACAGCATCCAGTCCCTCAGGGGATGGACCATCCCCAGACTGACGCCAGAACTTAGACGCAGGGGCGTGCCGTTCCCCGCCACGGCCAGGAAGGCGGAGCTCTTCAGGCTCTTGTTTCCTCCTCCTGCCATGGCAGGGCCCAGCACTCAGCAAGCCTCCCTCCAGTCTATATCTGCGGCCATAACACAACTCCACACCATGGTGTCGTCCTTGGCGAACACAGTCACGGACGTCCAAGCCAGAGTGACTCTCCTCGAATCTCACCCGGCCCCGGCCGTCCCCGGCCCCGCCGCGATACAGCCACCTACAACAGTCGCCACAGGTACCGCAGGGACATGTCCCCTGGTCTGCCCAGCACACCTGGTTCCAGCCAGCATTAAGAAGGACATACTGGATGGCAAGGACGTCAACCTCGCCTCCCTTCTCATTTCAGTCCACGACCTAGCCGAAAACAAGGCCTATACCTGGGGAGATGTCTCGGTGGTCCTCAAAGCTAAAGACCCCAGACTCAACCGCAAATTGTCCGTCCCAGAATTTGCGTTGTCATTTGGGATGCTTAGAGACATCATATGCTCAGCTTCCCCCGGCAGAAGGGAAGAGCTGGATTTATATCTCCACACCGTGGTAGATTTGGGCTACAAATACGGCGGGTTCTCATTCTATGACTACCACCGCTCCTTTTCCGCAAAAGCAGCCGCCAGGATGGCGCAATTCCAGTCACCCACAGATTGGAGCCTAATGGACACAGAATTATTCTGTCGCCATTTCGCCGGTCTGCGCTCACCATTGTGCGCAGTCTGCCAATCCTCCACGCACACCGCCGCCTGGTGCTCCAGTGCAACACTCCGCCACTCGGTCGAGTTTCCCTCGACCTCGGCTCCAGCACAAAACCCGCCAGCACCGACACAGAAACCCCAGCTCGACAAACTCGGACGCCCCGTCCGGACCATGGGAGGAGCGGCCATCTGCAATAATTACAACTACGGCTCGTGTAACTTCAGCCAATGCAGGTTGCTCCACGTGTGCGTCGTGTGCCACAGGGCGCACCCGAAAAATCTATGCGAGCTCAAACCGAAAAATCTGTGACTGAGCCGCATAAACAGCCTATGGTTAGGAGTCTATCTGGACTCACACCCCCTAGCCACGTTCCTCATACAAGGATTCACGGCGGGCTTCCATACCGGCCTTGTCTCCCTGCCCCACACTACTTACGAGTGTAGGAATCTCAGATCAGCGGCCACCGACGAGCAGGCCATAGACCAACTACTCCTAGCCGAGCTGGAGCGAGGTTTCGTCATTGGTCCCTTCACACAACCCCCCTTCAACACCTGGAGAGTCAGCCCTATTGGGCTTGTCAAGGGCAAATTCTCAAATAAAGTTCGCTTGGTGTACGACCTGTCTGCGCCTCATTCTTGCCACGTCCCCAGCCTCAACTCCCTAATTCCCTCCGAGGAGTTCTCCTTAAAATACGCCTCCGTCGACTTGGCGATCCAGGCCATCCTCAAAGCAGGCACAGGGGCCTGGCTATCCAAAGCCGACATATCGGACGCCTTCAAACTTCTGCCGATTCACCCGTCTCTTTGGTGTTGGCACGGTATCAAGTGGAGAGACAGGTACTACTTCGCCACCAAGCTCACGTTCGACTCCAAAAGTAGCCCCTGGCTCTTCGACACGTTCGCTCAATCCCTCACCTGGATTCTCCTACACAAGGCCCAATGCACAGAAGTCATCCACTACCTAGATGACCTCCTACTGATAGAGCAGCCTAACGTTTCACCAGTAGACCTCGACAAATTAAGAGTCGTCTTCCAGAATATCAATGTCCCCATAGCCGAGCACAAGGTCGACGGACCCGCACACTCCATCACCTTCCTCGGAGTTGTCTTGGACACATGCTCCATGCAGGCCAGCCTACCCCTCGACAAGCTGACCCGCATCAGGGCAGTTCTTCAGGACTTCACCCGCACGAGAGGGTGCACAAGACGACAGCTCCAGTCACTACTTGGCATGCTCAATTTTGCCATGCGGATCGTCCCTCAAGGTCGTTCCTTCATTTCACGACTCTTAGTCCACCTGTCACAGGCACAAGACCCCGATCAGATCCTCAAACTGGACGCCGCGGCCATAGCAGACCTAGCGATGTGGGAAGAGTTCCTTTCCTCGTGGAACGGGATATCCATGTTTATCCCGGCCGTCTCACCCTTCTCACCACAGGTGGTGACAGATGCCGCGGCCTCCACGGGCTTCGCAGCCATATTTGGCCTCCATTGGTTCGCTGGCCCTTGGCCCCCGCAGATACTTTCAATTATACCTGGCCGGCATACAGCACTTTTTGGCCCTTCAAGATCCTACTAGACCGTCTGTCTTCTCGTCCCACGCCGTCCGAGCCGTATTACGCGGCGTCCAGAAGCAGCAACCAGCAAACAGAACCAGACGTCGCCCCATCACTGGCGCCATCTTCCGCGAGATGTCCGCCATACTCGCTGGTTCCCCCTTTGGTGTCCTCCTCAGCCAGGTCATACAAGCCGCCATCTACCTGGCCTACTATGGGTTCTTACGTCCCAGCGAATTCACCCGTAACAGCTCGACCAGCCAAACCCTGTGCAGACGCCACCTAGTTCGCCATCAAGACCACTTCGTGCTCCACCTCAACGTCTCCAAGACTCAGCAAGCTGGCCACGGGGTGGACATCCATCTATACAGAACCGGCAATGCCTGGTGCCCAGTAACGGTTCTCAACCACCTGCTCTCACTCCTGCCAGAACAAAGGGACACCGATCCCCTTCTGCCTTTTCCAGTCAAACCCTTGAGCACCTGTCAGTTCATGACACACGTAAGAATTCTCCTCCGCAACCTACGCCTCAACCCCAGCGAGTACTCCGGTCACTCTTTTCGGATCGGGGCCGCCTCAGCCGCCTCACAGCAGGGGGTCCCAGGCCACATCATCCAGAGACTCGGCAGATGGAAGTCAGCCTGCTTCACCCGGTATATACACGACCCACAGGCGGAAATGTCACGGGCCTTCGCCCAGCTCACGCAGTAGTCAATACTAAAAGGCAATAAATATCTTCAAACCCTACCTCAGTTTTTGCCCCCTTATTTCTGGCGTACCGGCCATAGACCAAGGCACACTTCAGGTCTCCCTTTTCATGTTATAGATCTTATTGGTTAAGTTATTTCCCTTCAGATACGTGTCGGCCATAGGGCTTCAACCATAAGTGGAAGGCCAACATGGTGGCCTGAATTTATGGGAGGAGCCCGGGAGGGTATTTAACCGGCCCACTCACCTGTGGTCTTCGTCGGTTCCGGTGCGCGATACCCACCCTCCCATTCCCCCTTTTAAGGGCATTTCTCACAACATCACCCCCATCAAATACTCATTTCTAATCAGGGTATGCCCCCTTATTTCTGGCGTACCGGCCATAGACCAAGGCACACTTCAGGTCTCCCTTTTCATGTTATAGATCTTATTGGTTAAGTTATTTCCCTTCAGATACGTGTCGGCCATAGGGCTTCAACCATAAATATATATATACAATTCAATTATTATGTAAGATCTCATCCGTTCTTTTTCTTCTTTTTCTATAGACAAATTTAATGAGATGAAAAATGTGGAGAAATACTGCGCCAAACTCAAAGTACTGAGCAGCTAGCACAACAATTAGACAAAATTGTGAAAGAGATATATAGTGAAAAGTGCAGCGCTGAAAAGAATTAAATCAGATAGTGTACCTGCTTCACAAAAGCTACACAAAATCCAGTTGTGAGCAGAATTGTGTTACAGATGATTTGTTATAAAAAACACTCACTCAGTGAGTGTAATAGCAGGATACACCAAACTAATTTATCAAGTGGTGATCTCAAAAATCAAATTCAAATGATACAAGTACCCTCCCTTCTAGATTGTAAGCTCCAACGAGCAGGGCCCTCTGATCCCTCCTGTTAGGGATGGGCCCAGTGTTCGATTCGAACCCATGTTCAAATCGAACATCGGCGTTCGCCCGTTCGGCGAGCCCAGAACTATTTGAGCCACTCGCATCACATTCGTGTGATGCGAGCAGCCCGCAATGCATTGCGCCAGTCGCAGTGCAATGCTGGCTGATGATTGGCCAAGCATGCACTGTGACCCCGCATGCTTGGCCAATCACAGCGCCGGCAGCAAGGAGAGCCATAATTGGCTACAGGCAGGATGCCTGTAGCCAATTATAGCTCAGGGGCTTTAGTACACGCCCCACGGTATAAGAGGCCGCCGCGGTGGTGGCCTCGCATATTGTGTTTCAGTGTCAGCGTGTCAGTGTGCTGCTGACTGCTGAGAATATGTGCTGTATTTCTGGGGATTTGTGTGTGCGTGCTGTTAGTACAGCATTGCAGTATCACATCTGGGGGGTGTCTATAGGTTGCCTGTGAAGGGGGGCAGGTTTCCTGTGCTTAGAACTGTCCCTGCAAAAAGTGTAATTTTTGCAGGAAAAAAGCTATTTAAAAGCACTCGCGGCTAATGAATTGATGGCTCCGTAACACAGAGAACTGTCATTCATTGAAAAAAAAAAAAAAAAGCGGGGGGGTCCCCCCAAATTCAATAACCAGGCCCTTCAGGTCTGGGATGGATATTAAGGGGGGCCACAGCCAAAAGAAATGGCATGGGGTCCCCCTCAAAATCCATACAAGACCCTTAGCCGAGCACGCAACCTGGCAGGCCACAGGAAAAGAGGGGGGGACGAGAGCGGCCCCCCTCCCGCCTGAACTGTACCAGGCCACATGCCCTCAACATTGGGAGGGTGCTTTGGGGGGTCGGAGACCCCCAAAGCACCTTGTCCCCATGTTGATGAGGACAAGGGCCTCTTCCCCACAACCCTGGCCGGTGGTTGTGGGGGTCTGCGGGCGGGGGGCTTATCGGAATCTGGAAGCCCCCTTTAACAAGGGGACCCCCAGATCCCGCCCCCCCCTGTGTGAAATGGTAAGTGGGTACAAAAGTACCCCTACCATTTCACCAAAAAAGTGTCAAAAATGGTAAAAATGACAGGAGACGGTCTTTGACAATTCCTTTATTAAAATCTTCTTTCTTCTGGTCTTCCTTTCTTCATCCTTCGGTTTCTTCATCTTCTCCTTCCGTCATCTTCTTCCATCTTCTTCTTCCATCATCTTCTTCCTCCGATCCGCTTCTTCTAGTGCTGGTCTTCTCGTCCTTCTCGTCCGGCATCTTCTTCCATGGCGTCGGCGTCGGTGTCGGTGTCGGTGTCTCTTCTTGGGCCACTCCTCGCAATGGGAGGCTCCCGCTGTGTGAGGCTTCGCTGTGTCTGACAGGTCTTTTATAACGGAGGGCACCTGGTGACCCCGCCCCCTCTGACGCACGGGGATGTCATGGGGAATGTCAGAGGGGGGCAGGGTCACCAGGTGCCCTCCGTTATAAAAGACCTGTCAGACGGAACGAAGCCTCACACAGTGGGAGCCTCCCATTGTGAGGAGCTGCTCGACAGAAGAACAGACGCCGACGCCATGGAAGAAGATGCCGGACGAGAAGACCAGCGCAAGAAGAAGCGGATCGGAGGAAGAAGAAGATGGAAGAAGAAGATGGAAGAAGATGACGGAAGGAGAAGATGAAGAAACCGAAGGATGAAGAAAGAAGAAAGAAGATTTTAATAAAGGAATTGTCAAAGACCGTCTCCTGTCATTTTTACAATTTTTGACACTTTTTTGGTGAAATGGTAGGGGTACTTTTGTACCCCCTTACCATTTCACACAGGGGGGGGGGCGGGATCTGGGGATCCCCTTGTTAAAGGGGGCTTCCAGATTCCGATAAGCCCCCCGCCCGCAGACCCCCACAACCACCGGCCAGGGTTGTGGGGAAGAGGCCCTTGTCCTCATTAACATGGGGACAAGGTGCTTTGGGGGTCTCAGACCCCCAAAGCATCCTCCCAATGTTGAGGGCATGTAGCCTGGTACGGTTCAGGCGGGAGGGGGGGCGCTCTCGTCCCCCCCTCTTTTCCTGCGGCCTGCCAGGTTGCGTGCTCGGATAAGGGTCTGGTATGGATTTTGAGGGGGACCACACGTCATTTTTTTTGGCTGGGGTTCCCCTTAAAATCCATCCCAGACCTCAAGGGTCTGGTATGGATTTTGAGGGGGACTTTACGCCATTTTTATTTTTTGGCTGGGGTCCCCCTTAATATCCATCCCAGACCTGAAGGGCCTGGTTATTGAATTTGGGGGGACCCCCACGCTTTTATTTATTTTTATTTTTTATTTTTTATCAATGACTTTTTTTTTATGAATGACTTTCAATGAATGACTGTTCTCTGTGTTACGGGAGCCGTCAATTCACATTAGCCGCGAGTGATTTTAAATAGCTTTTTTCCTGCAAAAATTACACTTTTTGCAGGGACAGTTCTAAGCACAGGAAACATGCGCCCCTTTACATGCATACTATAGACACCCCCCAGGTACGAAATTTAAAGGAATATTACACTTTTATTTTTTCAATTTAAGCATTATTAAAATCACTGCTCCTGAAAAAACGTCCGTTTTAAAAAAAAAATTTGCATTGATACATGTCCCCTGGGGCAGGACCCAGGTCCCCAAACACTTTTTATGACAATAACATGCATATTAGCCTTTAAAATTAGCACTTTTGATTTCGAACGTTCGCATCCATTAGAACTAATAGGGTTCTAAAGCTTGCACGGACTTTAAGTCCGTTCGCGGGTTCTGGTGCGAGCCGAACGGGGGGGTGTTCGGCTCATCCCTACCTCCTGTATTGATTTTGTATTGTAAGTGTACTGTCTGCCCTCATGTTGTAAAGCGCTGCACAAACTGTTGGCGCTATATAAATCCTGTATAATAATAATAATAATAATAATAATACAAGAAAAGTGTATAAGTGTTGTCAAAACACCAAACTGGATCAGTGATAAAAATATGAAAATAATATAGGTATATATAAAATATCACAAAGGAAATTATTGTGTTGAGAGGCCCCAATAACACTCAGATAGCGTTACCGCGACCTCTAATGCTCCGACCACAAAATCTGTCTGACTTTTTCCGTCTGATTTTGTCCGACACTGGTGTTGCATACACACGGTCGGACAAAGTTGTCGGAAAATCCGATCATTCTGAACGTGGTGACGTTCGTTGCGTATGACGGAACTACGTAGAGGCTATTAGCCAATAGGTTTGGTCTCGTAATTTGATCTGGGCATGCGTGGCACTTTGTCCGTTGGAATTCTCTACAAACGATCGGAAAAAGTCAGATCGGATTTTGTTGTCGGAAAATTTGAGAGCAGGATCTCAAATTTTTTCCGTCGGAAATTCAGACGGAAAAAGTCAGATGGAGCCCACACACGGTCGGATTTTCTGACAACATGGTCCGATCAGACATTTTACGTCGGAAATTTCCGACCGTGTGTACGGGGCATAAGACTACAATAGGCCTTTCTGGTAAGAAACCAAATTGGTCTTGTGAATGCGATTCCCCCAAATCGCATGAAGGAAAAACAAAAATTGTGAAGAAAGTTAGTTTTTTTAGAATATTAATAATAAAACTATAGCTACAAAAACCATAAACGTGACCCACTGTATGTACAAGGTGCAAAAAATTAAAATAGAAAATTGGAGTGCGACTTTTGATTGCAAAAAAGAAACATGCAATCTGTAGGATATAAATGCTGTGGTTCCTAATAAGCAATAATGCTAATATTTGGCTTGAATTCATATACAGCAGCCCCGTAAGATCAGGGGTATAAAAATGCAAAAACAATTGAGTGGCATGAAAGTGAAGGGCATCTACGCCCTAAATCTATCCCCTCGCAGAGGAGACTTTGATCAAATCCTACAACAACGGGAAAAAAGATGGATATTCCGCCTCGGTACACTTTTTCCGTTGGGCCTTAATACAGACCTTAATCTTCAGCCATTCCTAATCTCATGAAGTCACTTAATAAATCCACCTCTGACAAGTATCTATACATCATAATTTGCTTTACGATCCTTAACAGGTACCCCTTTACTTAAACAAATGTAAAAGATGACTTCTTGGACACCACCTCTACCCCCTCTCTCTCCCACTCCTTTCCTTGATAGACATTTAGTGAAGAGTCCTGATTCCCAGATATATCAGTCTGTTCCCAGGTTCCGCTCCTAGATATGCCAGTTATAATTTATTATGAACTTTAAAGACCTGAGTGATCCCCTTTCTGCGATGCCGGCATCTCCAGTACCCCAATGCGGTTACCATGGAATTATTTGATGTGGTCACCGGACAAATAGGGATCTCTCTATGCTATACTTAGTGTTTATATATTTTTATTAAATAGCACCTGGCTTGACTTGGACAACTTTGTATAACGATGATGTAACAACAGGAACTAACGAGACTCCTATAAATCTTAATCACACGGGCACCGGACTTCAAGGCCATTGCAGCCCACTGTACTCATCTATCTATATAGATAAGGAAGGAATGAAGATCGATGATCTATATAACAACCTAAGAAATTCCTAACCGTATGTACGACGATAAAAGGGTTCCTTTATGAGGAACAATCGACATATATTGACACTAATGAACTCTCTGTAAAAAGGATGTTCAAAACCTCTTGGGTTATCATCTAGATTTGAGTTCAATCAACAATTTTTTACAGCTACGAAACATTCACATACATGTGGCGATCCTTCCTGATTGAGCAATCCGCTCTAAGTGGTAGGCGTGAACGAGGACGGGACATCAATAAGAAGGAGTCCTCCGACGCCGCTACAACGTCCAGAAGAAGCTACACACACCCCCTTTGTGAAACGCGTTGACGTCACTATCCTACGGACGCCAGGACGCAATCCCTTGTTGGCGCGCAGGAGCCACGCGCACGCGCACGAGCCAGACTCCGAGATGGAGCGACACGGAAACGAGTACGGAGCACTGCTGGTAATCGAAACCAGTGAACACAGGCATGAGTTTGCAGCCCGCATCCTACAACTCTTGAGTGGCATGTCCCAACCCCTATAAGAACGAATCATCAAGCCCAGCTGCTCTAAACTAACAGTCCTACACAAAACGGACTTGGCGGCTATAATTGAAATCTTTATAGGTTGTTCGGCTTCCTCCACTACACCGAAAGGGCTCTACAAGCAACCCATAGCCCATGACGGATGAGACCAACACGCACAGGATGCAGTAATGTATGCTGAAAACTCTAAGCAACTTTGAGTGATTCTAAGAGACTTTGCATGCTAAACATTATTGCTTGCCTTTTTTTCAAAACCTAAGTATAATGGACAGTCTCTGCTAAGAGAACCATTGATACTCAAAACAGAAGCGCCCTTTTTGATTTCATGATAAAAGCAAAAATATACCTGTACACCGTGGACTGTATATATCATGCTTGAGTGACAGCTGTCCATGACTATACAATTCAGTCTAAGAACACACAAACCAACTATTCAATACTGTCAACTCTTGAACCTCAAGGCTCTCTTCTCCTGTTAAATCCAACTCACACAATCCCAGCAGGTTACTTGCTCCACTCTGACCCCAATTCCCGTGCCTGCCCTCCCTACAGGCTCGAGCCCCTAAGGGGTACTCGTAATGCTTAACCCAATTAATTAGGTTTTATGGGAGTTTTCCCTATCTTTAAAACCAATTGTGTAACAAGCTGCATGGTTCAGCATTGGGCGAACACATTGCGAGCCCTCCCTGGCGTCCGGACGATTATATGTTATACATGTTATATGTTTGTCATGTCCCCCCAGTATGTGATTGCTTGATTTGGTCCCTGCATAGACCGACAAGCAAATGTATAATAGTCTAGTTCAGGGGTGTCCAAACTTTTTTCAAAGAGGGCCAGATTTCATGAAGTGAACATGCGTGAGGGCCGACCATTTTTTTAACCATTAAAATTAAATGCAAATTAAATATTTTATGCAAAGTTAATTGCAAACGGCATATTATTAATTTCATAACATTGATGACAACATATGATGATATATAATATATATATATATACATACATTATATATCTTCCCTTCTCCGCTCAGGGTAACGATGAGCTCAGGCGTGTTATGTTTAAAAAAATATCTAAGTCTCCCTCTGTCTCCCTCTGTCTCCCTCTGTCTCTCTCTCTCTCCCTCTGTCTCTCTCTCTCTCCCTCTGTCTCTCTCTCTCTCCCTCTGTCTCTCTCTCTCTCTCCCTCTCTCTCTCTCCTCCCTCTGTCTCTCTCTCTCTCTCTCTCTCTCTCCCCCCTGTCTGTCTCTCTCCCCCCCTGTCTCTCTCCCCCCTGTCTCTCCCCCCCTGTCTCTCTCCCCTCTGTCTCTCTCCCTCTGTCTCTCTCCCTCTGTCTCTCTCCCTCTGTCTCTCTCCCTCTGTCTCTCTCCCTCTGTCTCTCTCAAGGAAAGGAATCGCGTTCCGGTTTGATGTGGCCCCCAAGTATATCCATCTGTCGCCCCCGAAGTTCGAGTGTGTTATGTTTTTTATGCTGTTAAGGTATCCATCTTTTTTAGCCTGACAAATCCCGAGCGCCGTGTGGCTGGGCGTGTTCACAAGTCTATGTGCCCGAGCCTGCAAGGAAGCTGACAGCGTGCAGCGCCACCGCCAATCACAGGCACTGTGACATTTTCCCGATCTCTGCATCTGCAGTCCGCAGATGCAGAGATCGGGAATAGTCACAGTGCCTGTAATTGGCTCTTAGCACTGTCAGCTTCATAGCGGCTCGGGCACATTGACTTGTGAACACGCCCAGCCACACGGCGCTCGGGATTTGTCAGGCTAAAAAAGATGGATACATTAACAGCATAAAAAACATAACACGCTCAAGCTTTGGGGGCCACAAATGTACATCAAACCGGAACGCGGGCCGCAAATGGCCCGCGGGCCGGACTTTGGACATGCCTGGTCTAGTCTAATTGTTATGCTTTAATTTAAGTTTTATTTATATATGTGGTTGAATAATTTTTCTAAATAAATGTACAAATGATTTTCTTCATCTAAAGGCCTTCTGTCCAAATGAATGTTCATTGATATAAGTGACATATGCTACTATTTAATAAGCCCCACTATCTCTTGTCTCTTACTTTTGGAGACTCTCCTTTTACCAACATCCAAGGAGCACCGTCAAGTGTTCTAGGAGCATAAATTACACATATAATTCCCTGACAACCTATCACACTTTTGAAGGCCCTGGAGCACCAGGACATTGGAAACGCCCACAAAATGACCCCATTTTGGTAAGAAACACCCCAACATATAATCCTATGAGGCATAATGAGTATTTTTAACATGTAGTTTTTTTTCCACAAGTTTTTGTAAAATGTGGAAAGAAAATGAAAACACATTTTTCTACACATTTTTACGGCACTGACGAGCACTGATGAGGATCCACTGATAGAGTGGCAATGATGAGCATTTACTGATGAGCACTGTATTGGCACTAATGGGCACTTTAGTAGCACAGATGTGCCACTGTAGAGCACAGATGGGGCACTGATGTGGCACCGTAGAGCACAGATGTACACTGATGGGACACCGATGGGGCACTGTTGGGGCACTGTAGAGCACTGCTGTGGCATTGATGGGGCACAGATGTGCACTGGTGGGGCACTGTAGAGAGCATTGATGTATCGCTTATGCGGCACAGATGTGCACTGCTGGGGGACTGATGGGGCACTGTAGAGCACTTATGGGGCATAGATGTGCACTGATGCGGCACAGAAGAGGCACAGATGTGCACTGTAGAGCAGTGGCCCTGATGGGGCACAGATGTGCACTGATGGGGCACTGTAGAGCATTGATGTAGCACTGCTGGGGCACGTATGTGCACTGATGGTGCACTGTAAAGCACTGCTGTGGTACTGATGGGGCATATATGTGCACTGATGGGGCACAGATGTGCACTGATGCGGCACAGATGTGCACTGTGGGGGATCTGTACTGGGGGGGTCTGTATTGTAGGCGGGTCTGTGTAACATGCAGGGGGTCCAGAGCTGTTAGGGGGGGGTGTCTGCACTGATGGGGCACTGATGTGGCATAGATGTGCAGGGTGCTGTGTACTGATGTGGCACTGCTGGGGCACTGTGTAATGTAAAGGGGTCCAGAGGTGCAGGGTGCTGTGTATTGTAAAGGGGTCCAGGGTGCTGCTGGAGCACAGATGTGCACTGATGGGGCACTGCTGGAGCACAGATGTACATTGATGGTGCACTGTAGAGCACTGTAGAGTATTGATGTAGTGCTGATGCGGCACAGATGAGCACTGCTGTGGCACTGATGGGGCACAGATGTGCACTGATGCGGCACAGATGTGCACTGATGGGGCCCTGTAGAGAACTGATGTGGCACTGCTGGGGCACAGATGTGCGCTGATGGGGCATTGTAGAGCACTGCTGGGGCACAGATGTGCACTGATGGGCACTTGGAATATATAACAAAAACCTCAAGCAGCCTCACGCTGCAGCTTCTCCCTCCTCTCCTCACACGATTGGTGTGAAGAGAGAAGAGAATGGGACATGACGCCGGTTTGTTGACAAGGATCGCTTCATCATTGGAAGAAGCAATTACGTGGTAAAGGGCTGCAGGGATTGGCCCTTTACGCCGATCTGTGATGCGCCGGGTCCCGAGAACCCGGCCAGCACAGACACGCCCGTGTGCGCACCCCAGGGGGTGCACGGGAAGTGCGATTCATTGTACGCCCTCCCAGAATTTTCTGACCACGCTATAACCGTCATTCGGCGACGACCCGGTCGGCAAGTGGTTAAAGCTTCGGAGGTATGGATGCCTTCTGATCTGAACAAACTCAGTCACTCTTGGACTGTCATTGTAGCATGTTCAACTCTGCTGTTTAGTAATAACTGTAGCACATTCCCAAGCCCTCCTGGTCCCTTGTTACCTCCTCCCATGCTCACCTCCAGGACTTCTCCAGAGCATCTCCCATCCTCTGGAACTCCCTGCCCCAATATGTCCACCTTTAGACGATCTTGTACCACCTCCCCCTCCTTTTAGATTGTAAGCTACATGACCCTCCTATTCCTTCTGTATGGAACTGTATTGCAAATGCACTGTCCCCTCTCCACATTTTAAAGCGATGCGTAAACTATTGGCGCTATATAAATCCTGTATAATAATAATAATAATTCTGTGTGCTAATCAGCTCCATGTAGCACCCTTTAGTGGGCTACTAGTGTCAGAGTAGGTAAACCTAAGTTTGACTCAGGGATAAGTCTGAGTCATAAAATCTGAGTCAAGGTTTACTGGAGTTCAGGGCTGGATAACGAAGCATCCGTCTGTATGATAGTAGCTGGTAAAAGTGACTGTGTGCTAATGTATCCTGCTAATTTAAGTACAATGTGCATGGATCCATCTTCTGGTGCCCAGAGCAACAGGGCTGAGTCTCTGTGTTCCTGCAGTATCATGTCTCTCATTTGTCCAACCATGGCTGAGGCTACAGACTGTTTCTAATCTTGCTTAAATCAGTGGGGCATGTGTCACAATTCTCACCATTGCCCTTAGCAACTATCATTGGCCTTCATTACTGTCTGCACCCAGTTGTCCAACCAAGGCTGGGATCATGTGGCACGTCCTAACAATTCCTGCAAACATTTGTTCATGTAAAATGACTGTGTATGTGAAGGTTCCTGTACGTTCTGGTCTGGCCATGAAAGAGTTACAGAGCACAGGGGAACAAGCCTGCTTATAAGAGCTGCTGGCGCCAACTGGTCTGGAAGCTTGGGAGCGGAGCCACGCCCCAGAGGAAGCCCAGCGTACCCATCATCTGAGAGTGGAGGAGGGGTGCATCATGATGGGTTACCTGCAGCCCTATGGCCAGTTCGTAAACTTCCTGAAGTGCAGGTACCGGATGGTGGATACCTGGGTGCAGCTAGAGCACCAAGGGGGATTCACTCTCGGCACAGACAATTGTATGAAAAAGCTGCACAGGTTGTGTCCTGGCTGCAGAAAACCCGTTGCAGCAATCGGAGCCTGGCTGAAGCGTGGGCACTGTGAGGAGCCAATAATGAGACTATTGGCTAGCGACCTGCCACCAGTTGCCTATGCCGTGGATCTGACATCAGGTCTGTGTGTGTGAAGTAGAGAGGAATCCCCGGTCAACCAGAGGAAGTCAGTGAGTGGTGTGCAGGCCTGCAGTCAGTTATGCCGTGCACACACGGTCGGAATTTCTGATGGAAACAGTCCGATGGGAGCTTTTCATCAGATTTTCCGACCGTGTGTATGCCCATCGGTCTTTTTCTGTCGGAATTTCCGACGGACTTTGGATTGAGAACCTGTTCTTAATTTTTCCAACGGAAAACCTTTCTATCGGATTTTCCGATCGTGTGTATGCAATTCCGACACGCAAAATTCCGACGCATGCTCGGAAACAATTCGACGCATGCTCAGAAGCATTAAACTTCCCTTTTAGAGTGCCGTTGAACGTGTTGTATGTCGTGGTGTTATTGACCGTCGTAATTTGGTGTGACCGTGTGTAGGCAAGACAGTTTGAGCGAAATTCCGTCCGAATTCCGACGGGGAAAACCATCAGAGCTTTTTCCGACGAGAATTCCGACCTTGTGTAGGCGGCATTAGACGTCCTTCTGAGTCATGAAATCTTGGTCGGTTTACTGGAGTTCAGGGCTAAATGACCCATGCAGGTGCCTCCCCCTGGTTTTGGAATGTTAAAGAACGTTCTGGAAGCTGGAGGGCGAAGGCTAGGAGGGTTGCCCTGTATACTCAGAGGAGCTCGACCAATCCCCAGGTGGTAGGCTTGGCAGGGTGTTCAGGCCAGGCCTTAAGTAGGAATCAGTCATGCTGGCAAGGGGAGTCGGGTGGAAAATGGAGATGCAGTGCTGAGGAGACTCTCGATGGCCCTCGAGGAACCCCTGCTGTGGAAGGATCCAACCACAGAAGAAGGTGGAAGGAGGCTTTCCTGAGAGGCAGCGGGAGCAAGGAGAGGATAGTGTAAGGACTGCAGCACAGTGCAGGGACTTACAAGGGGGGAGACTGCCACATGTATCAGGTCTCTCTGGAAGATGGCGGTGTGCTTAAATCTTCCCTACCTTGCCCTGGGAGATCTTTGGAGAGTCAGTCGAGTTAGACTGGATAAAGTAGAAGAATTCACCGGAGCTGTAAATAGGGAGGAAGTTGTCCCTGGTTTTGTTACTGTCAAGCTGGGCATCCCATAATTCCCATCCAAGTTATTATTCCTAATAAAAACGCAAAACAAATCTCAAGGACTGTTCACTGTGTTCGGATTAAAGCTGAAGCTGTTGTGTGCCTGGCTGGGCAGCAGTGGGGTACCCTGCCATCTGCAACCCCTGTGGGGGAAGTGCTACATCTGCATGAAAAAAAAAAAAAGTTTTCCTACTGCAGAACCTTCAGAAACATTTACACAACAAAACGTCAAAAATAATTCTGCATAGAGAAAGGGAAATATAGAGATATCCATTCAAGACATGAGAATCTACTATCCCAACACTGGTGCATTAAAGTCGAGCTTTATTGAGGCCAGATGGGCGACCTGCTAAAGAAAAACTCTGCATGTAAATGGTCTTTTAAAATGAAATCAAAACGTTAAAAAAACTAAATTGTATTCGTTTTTTTTAAATGTATAAAAATGTTACAAAAAAATGTTGGCATACAATACTGAGCAACATACATGACAAAATCTTGGCCGGTGCACATTGCCTCTTCTCTCTGAGTTTGGTGTCTCTCCACCATCTTCACCATCTCCTCCTTCACTCCAAGTTCTCTGCCTGTCGGCGACCTTCACACTCCCCCTCCGAATTTTCCAGCTCTATGATCCTTTCTCAGCTCACCCAGCTCTTCTTGCTCTCTGGACTCTCCTGGCTCTCTTAGCCTTCTTAGATGCAGCATCCTGCTGTATGGACTCACTCCCTGGTCTTTCCATAGGAGGTCTCTTGACTTCTGGGCTCTCACTCCTCAGATCCCCAGCTGAGTCACTTCCTGCTCTTTCTCTTTCCCTCCAGGGACTTTCCCTGAGAGGATGTCTGTTTGATCCACTTATCTAGGCCTCAGACCTCAGGGCCTAGAGGTATGGAGTGTTGAGGGATCTCCTGTCATGGGAGGTCCCTAAGCTGCTGGCTGAGAAGAAGTGCTACTGGCCATCGGGGAAGCAAAGCTGTGGTTGTCCTACCACAGGGATGGTGAGTGACCGACCAAAGCTGGGAAGCACCACATGAACCTTCCCACTGCTGTCCTGCCTTGTATCCTAAGACTTAGAATACATAGGAACCTCAGTTGACAAGGAGCCATTTTTATGAGATGTATTCCATCCAGCAGAGTTCTGCGACAGAAGGATTGATATTAGTGAGAAGAACATGTATGGGACCAGAGACTGTGTATTGTTAATGGAACCCTCAGGTATCCTGTGTTCCCTCCATCCTCCTTCCCACTCTTCATGCACATGCATTATTAAAACATCTAAAATGTATTCAAAGTGACTGGTAGACATGTGCACACTGAAATATTTTGTTTCGGAATTTCGTTTTCGTCCGAAAAATAAATGAATTTAGTTCCCGAAATTCGTTTTTATTTATTTAGTCTTGAATTAAGGTTGAATCTGTCATTGAAGGCTTATGGTGCCTGTCGAATGTTCAAAGAAGATTCGACGGAGCAGCTTAACTGTATGACTCTGTATAGTTTAGCTGCTCTGTCAAATCTTCTTAGAACTTTCGACAGACACCATAAGCCAAAGATTAGACGTTTGTATGTTTTTCGATGCTTTGTCGAATCTTTGTCGTTCATGTTGACTGTATATAGTTCAAACAGAAAATGGACAGGGGATAGTGATCATTGATCAGACAGGTAACAAGATAGGGTATATAGAATCTATATAGAATATAATAATAAATCCCCCCCCCCCCCCCCCCCCACAACACGGGCAGCCTCTGAGGCTATCACAACACTAGCAACACTAGTATCACTATCAAGTTCACAACACTAAAACAATAGCAGCAGATTATTATGAAAAAGTTATGTTGAACTGTAGCTTGTTTCACTATTGTTCTGCTGCTGTGCTTATGCTTAATTGCTAAATAATTCAGGTTCTCTGACAAACGGACCAGCTAAGATTCTCTCTGCTAGCAATTGTAAGTGAAATTAAGTTGTCTGTACGTGTGTACTTAGTTCTAGCTATTTTACTGCTCCTCCTCTTTGGTTACCATCAGCCAATAACATTCATCATCATCATCATTATTTTTATTTTACTTTCCCCACCCAATTCCAGCAGCGAATCTTTTCTCTCTACGTCAAATCTTTTCTCTCTGCGTCGAATCTTCTCCCTACATCGAATCTTTTCTCTCTACGTCAAATCACATCGAATCTTTTCTCTCTACGTCAAATCTTTTCTCTCTACATCAAATCTTTTCTCTCTACGTCAAATCTTTTCTCTCTATGTAGAATAATCTTGGACTAATAGAGTTAAGGTTAAGCACATTCGACCACAGGTTCAATGGACACAGATTGTTATTGTCAGCGTCGAATCTCCTATCTACAACGAAAACAAAAATAAAGCATTTGTTTTATATCGAATCTTTCGTTTTTCGGATTCTGCACTTTCGTTATCGTTTGTTAAAACGATAATGAAATTACCTGAAATTCGGCCGAAAATGCATTCGGACGAAAACAAATGCACATGTCTAGTAAATGGCGCTCTTAATTAATCCACCACCACCACCCGGGAAAAAGCACTTTCACCCTGAGAAGGAATGTGCCAGGGACATGTATCACCAAGTAAGCAGGTCCAGGACATTCATATGTACCTATTGGGCATCAAATGTGCCAGGACTGGTTACCGATAGCAATACAATTACATTTGTGTCTTGGGCCAGGAAGTGAAGGGATACAATTTCCCCAACAGGAGACAGACAGAATGCAAATAATAAAGTGGCTTTAACCTTTCCCTATACTATCCAAAACCAAAACGCAGTTTGGCTATTCATACCCTATAATGAGGAGTGCCATTTGAATGTAGTTTCCTAACCTTTATTATATGAGTCTTTTTACTGAATGCATTTTTGTATGTTTTGTTTATTTTAGGTATGGATTTGTACTATCAAATTCTATGTTTAGAGACCAATAATTATCTACTGGTGTTATATATATTCCATTTTTATCTTGTGATTTAAAACAGCTTTTATTATCTGCTTTGCATAGGGGCTGATAATTTAACTTTATTTGCTGAATTGTTCTTCTTTGCATATATCTTGTGGAGCCAGACCCAATGCACAAATGCCAGCACATGATCATGCCCTTTGCTGCTACATGTTGTAGTTGACATGGCAGAAATAGGTATGCCATGGAAGAGAAGCATGTGCACAGCAGCTATGGTAAAAGAAAAAAACAAACATGATCATTTATAAAATGTGCTTTACAAATGTGCTCTGTGTTCTGCTAGCTTTGGGATTCTGAAGCCAAAGTTCAGCAGAACTGAATGAAAATTTTATGACAAAAAAGGGAGGCGAAGAGCCAAAGCCAGTAGTTGAATGAAGGGGGCAGGGCCCCTGTGGTGACAATGTCTGCCACTGACAAAACCCATTATCATAATGAAAATCATCATTGTCATCATCACAAATATGATCAGAAAATATAGGCCATAAATACCATCAGGGTCATCGTATAATATATCCCGATGTTGGTAACAGCGTACTAATCCATGTGCAAATTTCACAACAAAATTGCAAATTTTCCACTGTAAAATAATTGATTATAATTAGGGTTGCCACCTGTCCAGGATTCACCCGGACAGTTCGGGTTTGGAATCATGTGTCCAGGTTTCAGACTGCCTGAAACCCGGACACATTATTTAGACTGGACTATGACTTCCCAGCAGGGTTGTTGGCTGCATTTGTCTAAGCTGAGAGTGTCTGTTACACTCTCTTTAACACTGCCCAAAGCCAACACTAACAACCCCCCCCCCCCCCACACAGACGGAAGAGGAGAGAGGGCTTGATCTACTCCTCTTCCTTCAGCCCCTACCCCTCTGTCTTCCCACACTCCAATGCCCGGCGCTGTGCCTCATAAAAGAAAAGTTGGGGCCAGAAATTTGAAGTCCAGCAGCCTCAGATACATCTGGATGAGAGGTGCTGACTGACAAGGGGTGAGTGAGCTCACCATCCATCCCTGTCTGTGGCTGAAGTCTCCCCCCTTTTATCTCCTTCCTCTGAGTGAGTACACTAAGGTAAATCAGGGTTATTAGAGCACCTCTTACATCAGAGTTCCCCTTAAATCAGAGTTCCCCTTTACACTAGATGCCACAGTGTTTCCCCTTATATCAGATTAATCTCCGTACATCAGAGTTCTCAGTGTTCCCCCTTAAATCAGAGTTCCCAGAGCATCCCTTATGTCAGAGTCCCCAGAGTTCTCCCTTACATCAGAGTCTGCAGAGTCTCCCCTTACAGTGAAAGGGAACTCTGCGAGTTCAGATGTAAAAGGGGAACTCTGTGGACTCTGATGTCCAAGGACTTTTAAAGCTTATGTTTAGTTATTTTTATTTATTTAAATCAGCACAAGGAACTGCCAAGGGACATAAATCACCTTTAATTAATATAAAATTGCGTAATCACAATATTTCTTCCATAAACAGTTTATACAGATGACTTGCCTTAAAGCAACCTACTGCTTAGTAAACTTTAAAAATAATACAGAGGTCTGTTAAAGTGCCAGCATTTCTCAATTCACTATTGACACTACAGAGCTATTGTATGAACTTATGTCATCAATGTGAAACTGAGTTATTGTGGATAGGGCAGCTACAGTACAGTTAGGCTGGAGGTATGTGAGATTATTGACATGAGCAATGCACACTGTGTTAGGACAAGAGGTTTTAATAGAGCCCTTCAGTTGCATCAATTTGATAGGCTGTAAAAGGCATTACCTTAATAGTGAAAAATGTCCTATTAGCAAAGCTATATTTAGGATGACATTTTAGATAATTTAAAGTAAAACACAGTTTTGTTGAGGAAAACAACCCACTCCATGGTGGAGTGGATTTTTTTGCCTTACCTACTCTGAAAATGTTGACTATTTCAGTAAACTTGATAAAATATTTCTACATGAGTGCTAAATGGAAAGGTTTAAATGTACACGTAACTTCTAAAACAAGGATATACTACATTCCAGTAAACAAAATGAAACCTAGGGACAGTGCCAGGTCAGCCATATTCCATGTATCAACCTGTGTGTGGTTTTACTTCAAGCTTTACAAGGGTTCCTAGCAGAGGAACAGAGCCAAATATAGCTAAAAGGCTGAGGATTTTGTCCAAAAATGAAATACTATTCCCATAGTTGTAAAGGAGGGAAATTATTTCTTTCTTGCAGGTACGGAAAAGCCCCCAGCAATATCTGTAGCTACAGGCATTGTGGTGAAATGAATCTTCAAATAGTGGCTCTAATTTGTCAGCTGTTTTCTTATAACTTTCTATTGTGCCAGAATCTTGGTAGCATGCCAGCCTTCCAATGGTAAAGCGTTTGTTACCCCAACAATTCATCTTCCTGATATGTGCCTATCATCCTGTTCTTTTTGTATTCCTTTGTGTGAAATCCCTGGTGTTCCTGTCAGTTCCTCTGCTTTCCTATTAAAAACTGACCACACTAAACAGGAGAGCACATCGTGGTCAGTTCTCTAGGTATGCTGGGAACCCAGCCTGCTCTCCTCCAATCATCAGACTTGTCCTGACATGCCTCCGCTGCACAGCCATTTACTGGGAAGTTCAGTGTCCTGCTGCTTCTCCTTCCCCAGCTCTTAAGCAGCTGAGAACAGAGAGAAGGTGATCACTTATAAAAAATGGGAAAAAAGGTATTTATCATTTTTTTTAATCTATACTCAAATTTTTTGTATTTTATTTATATTTCAAACTAAGTGGGTTGTTTTACAAGGTGATCATTTACAATCACTTTTATGCCCTGTACTACACACGGTGGGAAAATCAGAATGAAAAGGTCCGATCGGATTATATTGTCGTAAAATCCGATCGTGTGTGGGCTCTGTCGGACTTTTTCCGTCGGAAACTCAGACGGAAAAAATTTGAGAGCAGGATCTCAAATTTTCCGACAACAAAATCCGATCTGACTTTTTCCGATCGTTTGTAGAGAATTTCGATCGGATAAAGTGCCACACATGCTCAGATCAAATTACGAGACCAAAGCTATTGGCTACTAGCCTGAACGTAGTCCCGTCGTAACGAACGAACATCATTACGTTCCAAACGATCGGATTTTCCGACAACTTTGTCCAACCGTGTGTATGCAACATCAGTTTCGGAAAAAATCCGATGGATTTTGTGGTCGGAATGTCTGACTGTGTGTACAGGGGCTTACATTCAGAAGGTATTTCCAAGCTGCTGGAAACCCACTTCAGGGCCTCGTCACACTCTGTGCAGTGGCTGGTGTTTTTCTGCAATGGATCAATACTAGTCACAGCAAGGGCAAATAGAAAACATTTGTTTTCTATTTGCCCCGTTCACAGCACAATAGTGCTGTGATGTGCAATGCAGTGTAAAAAATGCAGACATGTTGCATTTTTCTGCAGAGCATTGTATGGAACGGGAGGTTACCCCACTGAAGCCCAGGCCACTGCATTGCTATATGGAGGCCTGAATGGAGTGTGAACCGGCTCCCAGAGTCTTTGTTTTGAGTCCCATTAAGAATGCATTACTTCAAAGCATGCCTTTTTTTCTCTGAAAATAGGTGCAGGGACTCAACCACGACCCCCGAAATCCCCATCTCCCCCACACCCACCCTCCATCAAATAGTGGGTGTTGACAAATTTCGCAAGGGGGCGGGTCTTAAAGAGCATTGAATACCAGAAGTGCAATACGAACAGAGGGCAGAGTTCGGGGGGGGGTTACACACAGAGTGCAGAGTTCAGGGTTGCGCTACGTGCAGAGTTCGGGGGTACACTACCTACATAGTGCAAAGTTCAGGGGTGAGCTACACAGAGTGCAGAGCTCAGCATTCTTCCACAGCTGCTTACCTCTGCATCCCCTGTCTACATCTCACTTTTACCCCTCTTCACTTGCAGGGAGATCATCCAGTGGAGGTGTTGGCATCCGCACTGCACCCTGAACACCTGCATCTCCCTTTCCCCATCCTGCACTCAGTGGGAGCTGCTCAGGAGATAAGATCTGTGGGAGCCTTTGGGAGACAAGCTGTCACTTTTAAACACAGAAGCCAGACTTCTGTGTTTACAAGTGATGGTAGTGAGCAGAGAGCAGAGGGTCTAAGCCACAGGTGGTGGAACTGAGCTCCACCAAGTTCCAGCTGAAAAAAAGCCCTGCTTCAAAATATAAGCAGCTAGAAAGGTAAGGGATGACTTTTACTGGTCATTAAGAATATAGGGGCGCACCGAATGGGTTTTTAGGTGCTGCAACCGATACCGAAAATGAAAAAAACACTAGGCCGAAAACCGAAACCGATACCAAAAATGACCAATACCGAAAATGTTTTAAAAATGTTTTTTTATATATTTTAAATAAAATGTATACATTTTTATATAACACATTGCTAATAGTATTAGCAAAATTTCCATGCGGTGAACTTCTAGCAGATATGCAGATATGCAGGAGATGCTCAGAGACTGGGGACATGGTACAGGAGATGGTGAGAGACTGCAGACATACTACAGGAGATGGTGAGAGACTGCAGACACATGGTACAGGAGATGGTCAGAGACTGCAGACATGGTCAGAGACTGCGGACAGGAGATGGTCAGAGACTGCAGACACATGGTACAGGAGATGGTCAGAGACTGCGGACATGGTACAGGAGATGGTCAGAGACTGCGGACATGGTACAGGAGATGGTCATCAGAGACTGCGGACATGGTACAGAAGATGGTCAGAGACTGCGGACATGGTACAGGAGATGGTCAGAGACTGCAGACATGATACAAGAGATGGTCAATGACTGCGGACATGGTACAGGTGGTGGTCAGAGACTGTCAGATGCAGCCTCACCAGTGCCTGTCATGCAGCCTCACCAGTGCCCGTCATGCAGCCCGCGTGTGCCCCTCAGATGCAGCCCGCCTGTGCTCTTAAGATGCAGTCCATGTGTGCCCATAAGATGCAGCCCACGTGTGCCCATAAGATGCAGCTTCACCTGTGCCCATCATGCAGCTTGCCAGTGCCCGTCATGCAGCCTACCAGTTCCTGTCATGCAGCTTGCCAGTGCCCATCATGTAGCCTGCCAGTTCCCGAATCAGAGCGGTGATCTCTGTGTGTCACGGAGCTGCATTTGAATTGCCCGGGTTGCAATAACGATGTCCCGCCTCCTGTAATCACGTCACACTGATTCAATGTCCCACCATTGGATCAGTGTGCTGTCTGTCACAGGAGGTGGGACATTGTTACTGCAATCTGTGTAGTTAAGCCCTGTGACACACGGAGATTGCGGTGAGGAGGGAGGGGAGGAGGAGAAGGAGAAGAGCAAAGTGCCGAAAGTGCAATATTCGGCCGATATGTTTCGGCCGCCGAAATTTTATTCATAGTGTGGGCAAAGGTGCACTTTGGAGAATGCTGCCCTGATGAAGTATAATGCAAGTGCGGATTGCTGCTTTTGTAAGGACTGTGCACAAACATTCACTGCTTATTATCCAGGACTGTGTATTGTATCAGTGCATGTCCATCCAGAACTATCCAGCAGGGACATGAACTCATTCAATAATAAAAACCATTTCCTAGGCATTTCAAGTTTCATATAAATATGATGGTGCTTCTATAATTCTAGGGCAGTGATGGTGAACCATGGCACCCACGATGTTTTGGAACTACATTATCCCATGATGATCATGCACTCTGTAGTGTAGGTGAGCATCATGGGAAATGTAGTTCCAAAATATCTAGGGTGCCAAGGATCACCATGGCTGTTATAGGGCTTCTGTTCTATGGACTGTTTAACTGATATTCTTGAGTCCTAAACAATTCTTCACTCCCTTAAATATCCTAATTTTTCTGGCATTGGATGGGTGCGTGGGCAGCCATATACCACATTTCTATAGCTGACAGATACACATTATTTTCATTTTATAGCTGAGCATGCCCTAATCAAAATGAGGAAATAATCTCTTTTGATGTAATTGGGACACATCCTGTTCTGCATCTGCATCAACTGCACTTTCCAACATAAATATAAAAGGGAGTGACACATCATTTGTGAGGATGCAGACTTGATAATATTTCCCTGCATACTTCCACTAAAGAATATAAATGTAAAGCATATCTATCCCCCTAAACAAAAATGTAATATATTGCAGCTTACATGTCCTTGGTGACTGCATTTGATCAGATGTGGTAGCTGCATTCATTTTCTTTTTTCAGGCTTTTTCCCTTTTGTTTATCTAAATAATCACGAATAGCACATTCCTGAACCTGAGTGGCTACTGTGTCTCATCCATGTATCTATGGCAGGAGCCATGGTTGCTACCAAGGCTGGACTTCAAATATGTTTGTTTTTGTTCATTTCCATTACATGGGATTTGCAGTTGACATAAGAAATATAAGATTGCTTTGCTTTCTGTACAACAACCAGGATATGACAAAAACACTGTTATTCTGGCAAAATCAACAGTATTTTCTGTACTCGCTGAAATTATTCTTGGCCTGAAAAAAACTATTGCAACCACCACATCTAAAGACTGGTAAGCTGCAATATATTTGTAGTGCTTCTCCCCAAAAGAGCTGCTGGATTTCGGGCCTTTCCCCCCCCCCCCCCCCCACACACAGTACCCACAGCCAGGCAACAATCATTTTTCACACTCTCTCTGAATGGCTTAAGTCTATGGGTTTTGGTTTAGGTTGTTTATTTTGAAAACAATGAACTTGGATAGGGATTGGGTACATGAAAACTTGAGGGCTGTAAACTCCAAACAGCAGATGAGGACTTGCTAAAGTCTCTGGCTACTCTAAGGCCTCTTTCACACGGGGCAGATCAGTGCTGATCCGCCCGTGGATATCCGCTTGCTCAGCGGGGATCGCCGGAGTGATCTCCGCTGAGCAGGAAGATGACAGGTCCGTCTCTGCACACTGCGCAGGGACGGACCTGTCAGAGTGCTGCTCTCCCCTATGGGACATCGGGTGATGACGGACCATAGAGTCCGTCGTCATCCCATCCAATCCGATGACGGATGGAAAAATAGTTTTTTTCTCTGTCACACTTTTTCGGGCTCCATAGAGCCTTTTTCCGACGCTCCATAGACCTCTATGGAGCATCCGCTCATGTCCGGATCTGAACGGATCAGCCGTGTGAAAGAGGCCTTATCCAAACTGAAGGTGCAACAGTGGGAGTGATAATGTAGCAATAACAAAGTTCCAAACAAAAGTACAGTGAAGAGTCAGCACTTGGCTGTATTGCTCAGCACCTGGCTGCTTTAGGCCCAAAGTATAGATATGATGGGATGCTCCTGGCTGACTTGCCCTGCACTTAATCTCCCCCCTTGTCCCAGACATGTGGTGTATTGCACTTCACTGTCCTCTCTTGTCTTTGGATGTGATGCTGATTTGTATTCACTCATTCCCCTTTAGGCAGTTTCTGAAATCCAGAAATGGGCAGGCTCTTCTTGGCTTGGCTTGATGTCTGCAGCTAAGCCTAGCTGAGATTGCCTAGTAGACTTGAAGCTTTCCACTCCTCTCTCTCTCTATCGCTCTTTCTTCTGCCCCAGGGGCAGAGCCCCCAGCACAGGTGTCTCCTCCAGACAGGAAAGGGAAATAATGGCGCAATGTCTGACCATACATTAAATCAGCGATCAAGCAATCAGGTAAAATAAGTAGTAATATCATAAAAAAAAAAATATATATATATATAAAAAATATACCGTATTTATCGGCGTATAACACGCACTTTTTCTCCCTTAAAATCGGGGGAAAGTCGTGGGTGCGTGTTATACGCCGATACACCCCAAAAAAATTACAAAAATTGCAAGCGCCGCTGAAAAATAGCGAGCGCTGCCGAAAAAACCCGAAGCGCGGCCGAAAAAAGAACGAAGCGCCCCCGGAAAAAGCCGAGCAGACTCTGCTCTGCTCGTAGTCCCGCCTCCCTGCACTCGCTCCGGAAACAGCAGGGAGGCGGGACCGCGAGCTTAGCCGTCCGAGTCGGCTCAGCTTTTTCCGGGGGCGCTTCGGTCTTTTTCGGCCGTGCTTCGGGTTTTTTTCGGCGGCGCACGCGACAGCGTCTCGGCGGCGGAAAATTTAAACGGAAAAGACTGAAAATGACGCTGGCAAGCTACAATGGCACTGGGCAAGGCTGCAATGACGCTGGGCAAGGCTGCAATGACGCTGGGCAAGGCTGCAATGACGCTGGGCAAGGCTGCAATGACGATGGGCAAGGCTGCAATGACGCTGGGCAAGGCTGCAAATGACGCTGGGCAAGGCTGCAATGACGCTGGGCAAGCTGCAGTGACGCTGGGCAAGCTGCAATGACGCTGGGCAAGCTGCAATGACGCTGGGCAAGCTGCAATGACGCTGGGCAAGCTGCAAATGACGCTTAAATGTAAGTTGTTTTTTTTTCCCTAAACTTCCCTCCTAAAACTTTTTTTCCTTAAAATGCCCTCCTAAACTTGGGGTGCGTGTTATACGCCGGTGCGTGTTATACGCCGATAAATACGGTATATATATATAGAGAGAGAGTCCCGGCAATGAGAAATGGGGGGTAAAATTAAAAAGGAAATAGTTTGCGGCAGAAACAAATACTCTGGAAGACAAATAGAGAAAAGACAAGGTGCGCTAATCTAACTGCAGTATGTAAAAACAGTTTTAATGAAAATATACTAAAAAGGTGGCCAAGTGGCTACTCACAACTTATGAGTGAGAATCAGGCATGTAGTTACATGTCTAATGCCGCGTACACACGAGCAGACTTTTCGACAGCAAAGGTCCGACAGAACGAATCCGTCGGACAATTCGATCGTGTGTGGGCTCCATCGGACTTTTTCTGTCGAATAATCCAACAGACTTTAGAAATAGAGCATGTCTTAAATTTTCCCATCGGAACTCCGCTGGATCCAGTTCCTATCGAAAAATCCGCTCGTCTGTGTGCTAGTCCGAAGGACAAACAACGACGCTAGGGCAGCTATTGGCTACGAACTTCCTTATTCTAGTCTGGTCGTACGTCATCACGTTCGAATCCGTCAGAATTTAGTGTGACTGTGTGTGGCCGAACTCCGTCGAAAGTCCGTCGGAAAGACCGTCGGACCTAGTCCGTTGAAAAGTCTGCTCGTGTGTACGTGGCATTAGAAGTCCATGTGCACTTGTGGAGTCCGCGTCAGCCTATAAATAATTGACATTACTAACAGCCACTAGATCTGAAGAAAATTCGGATGCATTGATACGCGTCATCTGACACGTCGACACGACACTTCCGCTCTACGGAACCCAGTGAGTTGTGCGTTCCACGCTGGTTGGACTTCCGGTTCCGGTTTCCGGCATCCGAGAGGACGGACTGCGTGCAGCCGAGCTTTGCACAGCCAAGCTTTTCACCCAGGTCTCCCTGTACAACCGGTGTCGACTACCAGCAAGACCCACAGGCTGTTCTGCTTCTCCACCTCCATCTGGGCAACCCCTCCTGACCTTGCTGGGATGCCTCCACTGCTTTTCAGCCGCGGACTCCACAAGTGCACATGGACTTCTATACATGTAACTACATGCCTGATTCTCACTCATAAGTTGTGAGTAGCCATTTGGCCACCTTTTAGCATATTTTCATTAAAACTGTTTTTACATACTGCACTTAGATTGGCGCACCTTGTCTTTTCTCTGTCTCCTGCAGATGACTGGACCCCGAACTCTGCTCCCAGACTGCCAGGCTCCTGAGTATTTATGGAGTGTTTCCCCACAGGGGCATATCATGAAATGAGTGGGCCCGTGTGCAAGATTTAAGAGTGGGCCCCAGACATCTACAAATAAAGATATGCGGCACGCATAGTGCACCATGGCGAAAGTGGGCTTGGTTAAATAGAGTCTGAGATTACTTACATGTGCAGAATGTGGTAATGTGAAATAGGGAATGTACAGTGCGGAGTATCTGGCGGCGGGTAGTATGGGTGTAAGGCAGTGGGTAGTATGTGAAGGAGAGGAGTTGCGGAGTGTATGGAGATGGGTAGCATGTGCAGGAGAGGAGTGCAAAGTGTATGGAGGTGGGTAGTATGTGCTGGGAGAGGGGTGTGGAGTGTATAGTGGTGGGTGGGATGTGCAGGAGAGGAGTGCAGAGTGTATGGGGGTGGGTAGTATGGGCAGGGAGAGGGGTGTGGAGTGTATGGCAGTGGGTAGTATGTGCAGGAGAGGGGTGTGGAGTGTATGGAGGTGGGTAGTATGTGCAGGAGAGGAGTGCAAAGTTTATAGCGGAGGGTAGTATGTGCAGTAGAGTAGTGCGGAGTGTATAGAGGCACAAAGTGCCACACATGCTCGGAATCAAGCAGAAGAGCAACACTGGCTATTGAACTTCATTTTTCTCGGCTCATCGTACGTGTTGTACGTCACCGCTTCCTTGACGTTCCGAATTTCCGACCTACTTTGTGTGACCGTGTGTATGCAAGACAAGTTTGAGCCAACATCCATCGGAAAAAAAACATGGATTTTGTTGTTGGAATGTCCGATCGTGTGTACAGGGCATTAGCCTTTTTCTTCATTCATCTTATATCCATAGTGAAATGTTATTTCACTTCAGTACTTAAAGTTTCATCTGCTTGACAATGTTTAATATACACTTTGCTGGGAACTAATTGTACGCCCCAGAACTAATAACATCAATGATGGACATTCTCAGTCACACCCATAACTCAAATAAATTCATACATTTTGTAATAACTATAAACATTTCAAACTTTGCCAACTTTCCAATTTGTTGACAGCTAATATTTTTGTGCACTTGGTCCAATTGCCATTGGTAGAATTAATAAGAATGTTTTCAACCACTGAACACTGCTGTACACGGCTGCAAAACACATTATTATTTTCTGCTGGGGAACAGACAACCATAGATGACTGTATTTTGTAAATCAACATTGCAAAGTGTTCATACTGCCCCACCTGTTTTACCATTTCACGTTCTAACTTTCTATAAATTATATTAGTATGATTTTACTGGCATCTACAATGAAATTTATGATATTATTTGTCAATTGCTCTAAGTTATTAAGACTCTAAAACAGAAGTACAGTATGAAAGCAATGTCTCCAACTTCCCTTATATTCTTTATGGTCAGTAAATAAAAAACTTTCCCGATACTAATCACATAATAGCACAATCATCTTAATAATAATATAATTATAAAGGTGTAGCTTATACAATAATTTACTAGGGTCTGCCATCAGAAAATCTTATGTGTTCTTACATTTTTAATAATCTCCAAAATTCATTAAATTGACAGCTAGGAAGGTCCATAACTAGACCATTAAAAAGCAGAGAACAAGGGGAGCAAAAGACATTCATACATTAAAACATATATTTTAGTTAAAGGAAATAGTAATGCACTCTCACTTAAAAGGAAGTGGAAGTACGTATAAAGCATAGGAAATTATGACATCCATAGACCCCTTTCACACTGGGGCGCTTTGCAGGCGCTACAGCGCTAAAAATAGCGCCTGCAGAGTGCCCTGAAAGAGCCGCTGCTGTGTCTCCAGTGTGAAACCCCTGAGGGCTTTCACACTGGAGTGGTGCGCTGGCAGGACGGTAAAAAAAGTCCTGCTAGCAGCATCTTTGGAGCGACATAAGGCAAAACTGAGCATATAAGTCTTGCGTGGTATGGTATGGTGAAAAAGGAACACCGCTCCATTCACCGCTCCTGCGAATTGAAATCAATGGGGCAGCGCGTCTATACCGCTGGCAAACCAGCGCTTTGCGGTGGTTTTATCCCTTTCTCGGCCACTAGCGCGGGGTAAAAGTGCCCCGCTAGCGGCCGAATAACGCCACGAATTTGGCGGTAAAGCGCCACTACAAATAACGACATTTTACTGCTGACGCACCCACCGCCCCAGTGTGAAAGGGGTCATAGAGAATTTTGAGTTGTGTCATTCTCGCGAGCTAAAAGCGATTGTAAACAAAAAAAATTTTTAAATAAAAATGTAGCACCATTCACATAGGTAGGTGCTAGAGGTTAGGATTTTTGGTAGTGCGGGCAAATTTAAGCAGGCCTGTTTGTTTTTGGTTTGTGTGGGCTTGGAGTGGCTCAGAGTAGCAGCTATGACTCACAGGCAGCATTACTTCGATATTACCTCCCTCTTTCTTCTAGAGAGGATTCTAGAAGAGGAAGAGGGAAAGAGAAGTGGAGCTGTCTGGGGTGTCTCAGGGAGTCCTGACCAGTTCCCAACTAGGACTGGCAGGGGGCAGGTCTCCTTGAAATACCCAGGGTCAGCCCAGCTGGGAAGGAGTTGTCAGGTAGAAGAACTGAGGATGGAGTACTAGGCTGTCGGGGCCTTTGAGGGAGCTCCCCAGTCTGGGGGTAGGTGACCTTGGGCCTGGGATTTGGGTGCAGGATGGAGCCCTTTCAATAACTCATTAAGGATCTGAACAGGAGGCACAGAAGAGGTCAGAGAGGAAAGCAGGAGCTAGTACTGCCAGGCAAGTCTTCAGGAGGGAACCACCAGTTGTAGCCAGGAGGGCCGGTAAGTGACATGCACAGTCAGGAGGACTGGGGAGGCACGCCTGAGAGGACTAAGAGTGTGCAGTCTGGGATGGGTGCAGAGCCAGTTGTGTGGACTGTGACATTGCAGGCGGTGAAGTCAGGCAGCTGCAGCCAGGAGGGCTGGCAGGGCATGAAGAGGGCTGACTGGGAGCAGTAGTCCATCTGTCAGGACAGCTAGCACTGGAGAAACTTTCCATATTTTCTGCTACACTATACTTGCCCGTGGTCCCTGGCAGCAAAGATCAATTCCTAAGGCCTGGCTGAGCCAGTGTCCGGCCTAACCATATGCTAGCTGCTACTAGAGAGAGAGAGAGCAATAGCAAGCAAGAGTTGTGCAGGAGTCTGGAGATGTGTACATAGTTGTCCCTAGCAATTTTGCCATTATTCTACTGGGCATCCCAAATTCCCTCAATAAAACAACAAAACAAAGCCAACAGACTGTTCATTGTCTTTAAGTGTCAAGGAAGTGAATGTCGAGACGGGCAGGGTGACATGTGGGCCACATCAATTAGCAGCCCCTATGGGGGTACCGTTACAAAAATGTTTTTTTTTTTTTGGCCTATCCCTCTGATTATGCTATGTATACTTTCCTTAGTTTATATTAACCTGTTGTACACTGTATGCCGTGGTATGTACTCCCTTTACCTATAAATTATGAATTTACAGAAAAAACAAATACTTACCCGAGCCCCATCTTGATCCAGCGATGTGCATAAGAGCCTCAGCTCTCCGGGAATCTCCCTCCTCATTGGCTGAGATCATGAGGAGAGTGGGGGTGAGGCCGAGACCACAGTTCTGTGTGTGTGTATGGACATGCAGAGGTGCGGCTCGGAAAGAAGCCTACCTGGGTGCCCCCATTGCAAGCTGCTTGCTCTGTTGGCACTCAGCAGGAGGGAGTGGCCAGGAGTGCTAGCGGGGGGGCCCAGAAGAGGGTGTTTAGGGCTGTTCTGTGCAAAACCTCTGCACAGAACAGGTGAGTATAACATGTTTGTTATTTTAAAAACAAATAAAGAACGACTTTAAAGCGGTTCTGCACTGTGTGTTTTTTTTTTTCCTTTGGGAATACAATGCAAGGATTAGGAGGTAAATTGGGGGACTCACATGTTCCATCTTTATAATTGATTGCTCCCGGTTTTCCTCCTATAAAATAATTTATATAAACCCTTTCCTGCTGGGTGCCATCTTGCCTGTGGGCATGTGAAACCCCACAGGCACTTTAGATGGCCCAGCATGCACCGCTGTTACTGCGCCGAGCTTGCGCGTGTGCGCAGTAACTGCAAAGTGCAGCTCACGTTCTCCGAAGATGTGTCCGAAATCTCGCGAGATTTCGGAAGATGTGGCCGAAATCTCGCGAGATTTCGGAAGATGTGGCCGAAATCTCGCGAGATTTCGAAGATGCCCGCACTGACTCCTGGAATCAATGACCCAGGAGACAGTGCGGTGTGACGACGATCGACGCAGAGACCCCCGCCCACCGCCGCAGAGACAGAGGACAGGAAGTCAGCGATTACAAGGTAAGTGGAAAAAAAAAAAAAAAAACACATTTCATTTAGTACTCTTTGCCTGATTTGGAAGGCAAAGAGATTTACTAAGGCTACTTTCACACTGGAGCGGTGGGGGCGCTGGCGGTAAAGCGGTGCTATATTTAGCGCCGCTTTACCGGCGTTTTAGCGGCGCATTGCGGCCGCTCGCGGGGTGTTTTTACCCCCGCGAGCGGCCGAAAAAGGGTCAATACCGCCCGCAAACCGCCGCTATTGCGGCGTTTTGCGGGCGGGTTCGGCGCGCTCCCCCATTGTTTTCAATGGGACCGGGCGCTATAGGAGCGGTAAATTTACCGCTCCTATAGCGAGCCAAAGATGCGGCTTGCAGGACATTTTTGAGCGTCCTGCAAGCGCACCGCTTCAGTGTGAAAGCCCTCGGGCTTTCACACTGAAGGAACAGCAACAGCTGTTTCGGGTCGGTTTGCAGGCGCTATTCTTAGCGCAATAGCGCTTGCAAACCGCCCCAGTGTGAAAGGGGCCTAAATGAAATGTGTGCAAAACCGCTTTAATATCAGTTTGAACGGTTTAAACAATATGTAAACATTACCAATACTCATAACAAGTGATCTACCTGGCTTTACAATTAAAAACTTAAAACAGAGTGACAAAATGTGAGCATGACTAGTATTATGAATGGCTTGGGGCTGGGGCACCCTGGGATAAAAAAAATAAGTTCTGGTGAACAAAATGCATGGCCAGATTTTGTCTAACAGAAAAAGGGCTTTAAAGGGATGATTAAACAGAATCTGTGTCTCGTCGCTATATACAGTGCACTCATATATCTCAGTTCTGGTACCTACAAACTTCTCCTAATTACTGCACCACAACTGGCAGCCTAACAGACACAAATAAACCTCAGGACAAAGGATTTTATTTATTTTTTTAATTAAACATTTCTATTACATATGCTTTTATATACACAAAATAATATACAATTGTGACTGACTGAGACTGCCTTAAAAAAAAGCTTAATTAAAACCAGCAACTGTTGAGACAATGAACACTTTGGTCAGGATTATGTAATGTACAACATAATTTATAGAGTGCAGGGTCAGGAGTAAGTAACATACAAAACAACATATAGGGTGGATTTGCTAAAGGCAAATAGACTGTGCACTTTGCAAGTGCAGTTGCACTCATTTTCCCCAGAGTTTAGTGAATGTGGTAAAGCTCTACTGATTTCCACCATCCAATAATGTGCAAGAAAATTGCATTTTTTTTCCCCTTGCACCTGATTGGATATTTTTTTTTTACAAAGTGAGGCTTTACCACATTTACTAAGCTCTGGGGAAAATGAGTGCAACTGCACTTGCAAAATGCACAGTCAGTTTTCCTTTAGTAAATTCACCCCACAGAGTGCAACAGTCATGATGAAGCCTCTGTTCACATCAAAGTCCCTCCTTACATCAAAGTCCCCAGAAATCCCCCTTATACCAGAGTCCCCAGAATTCCTTCCTTACACAGAGTCCACAGAGTCACCCTTACAACAGAATCCCCCTTTTCATCAGACTGCCTCATAGAGTCTGTGGGGCAGTCAGTCGGTTACTATGTGGGGTAGTATTACACCGACTGTCCACCCCACTGAGTGCCAGCAACTAGGTACCTGGCAGGCTCGGGAGAGAAGTGAAGGCAAGGTAGGCTGGGCAAAGATGTAGCAGGTGGTGTGGCTGCTACAAATTTTTTAATTTTTTTTATATTTTATGCCTACAAAGTCCAAAATATCAAGTATACCATACCATGACTCTTTTTGTTGTTTAAGTCACTTATCATACCTGCTACTAATGCATTTTACTGCTACTAGTGTAGCAGTGTCGTTGTGTCTGGTCACATGCTCCACACTATGTGTACTACAATTCCCATAGAACTAAATGTATCTGCACGAAGATGTGTGGTCTATCTCGGGGGAAATTACAGAAGAGAGGGGTGCAAATACACAGGAGGGGGGAGCAAATACACAGGAGGGGGTGGCAAATACAGAGGAGGGGGGGGTGCAAATACAGAGGAGAGGGAAAATTACAGAGAAGGGGGCAATTACAGAGGAGGGGTGCAAATACACAGGAGGGGTGCAAATACACAGGAGGGGGGTGCAAATACACAGGAGGGGGAACAAATACAGAGGATGGGGGTGCAAATACAGAGGAGAGGAGAAATTACAGAGGGGGGGGGATTAGAGAGAAGGGGGCAATTACAGAGGAGGGGGTGCAAATACACAGGAGGGGGGTGCAAATACACAGGAGGGGGAGCAAATACACAGGAGGGGGGAGCAAATACACAGGAGGGGGGAGCAAATACACAGGAGGGGGAGCAAATACACAGGAGGGGGGAGCAAATACACAGGAGGGGGGAGCAAATACACAGGAGGGGGGCAAACACAGAAGGGTCGAAACATAAGGAAGAGAGAGGCGACAGGCTGCTGCTGGTGCAGAAGTTTTTAATAAAATAAATGCTTAAAAACAAATAATCCACTCACTCTCCATGTCAGAGCTGTATACTGTATGTCAGTCTGTGAAGTCGGCTGCCCCATCCTCCCCTCCGATCCATGCTGCTATCACTGAATCTCTGGAGGAAATAGAGAGCCGCGGGGAACTCATGTGAACTGTCAGCCTCTTATGATGGAGGCGTGGTTAAGCCTCCGGAACGCTCTGATTGGTCACAGCATCCCAGGTTGACAGCTCACTGTAGTCTCCCCGCAGATCTGTATTATTGGCTTCCTCCAGAGATTCAGTGATAAGAGCAGCGTGGATCAGAGGAGAGAATGGGACAGCCAACTTCATAGACTGCCTGTCGCCTCTCTCTCTGCGTTTTGATTGCTCTGTAATTGCTCCCCCTGCCCACCGCTCCGATCCCCCTGCTGTCTGGGTCCCCCTGTGTGCTGGGGCTCGTAAAAAAGGTCCCATGGTACCCCTGTCAGCTGGAAATGGTTTCTGGGTGTGAGGCAGAGGGAAACCCGGGCACAGCCTCCTAAACCCGTACTGTCCGGGTCAAAACCGGACAGGTGGCAACCCTAAGCATGCTGTTTTTTTTATATAGGTCTTAATGAGCCCACTTACTTCAGCTGGGCTCATTAACTCTTTCCCTGCAGGACTGCCCCTAGTGGTATAAGTCGGCATAAAGCCTGAATTTAGAGCATACATATTTTTCATCCTGGATGCAACCAGGTGATTTTACTTGCCGGCTGTCACACAATAGAAACAATAGGTATTCAATCCAATATAAGCTTACTTTAACCACTTCCCGACCGGCGCACACAGATGTGCATCGGCAGAATGGCACGGACAGGCATAAGGGCGTACAGGTACATCCCTTTGAATATGCCGCGGTACCATCGCGTGCGCGCCGGTCGGGACCCCCATGAGTCCGGTCGCTGGTCCCGCGGACTTGATCGCCATGGGGATACCCGTGATCGTCTCACGGGGAGGACAAACGGGGAGATGCGGAAGTAAACAGCATCTCCCATTCTGCCTAGTAACAAGTGACACTGATCTCTGCTCCCTGTGATTGGAGCAGAGATCAGTGATCACTAACACACAGCCATGCCCCCCACAGTTAGTAACACGCCCCTAGGACACACTTAACCCCTACACTGCCACCCCCTGGTTAACCCCTTCACTGCCAGTGTCATTAACACAGGAATCAGTGCATTTGTACAGCACTGATTGCTGTATAATTGACAATGGTCCCAAAAAATGTGTCAAAAATGTCTGATGTGTCCGCCACAACAATAAAAATCGCTGATCGCCGCCATTACTAGTAAAAAAAAAAAATTATTAATAAAAATGCTATAAAACTATCCCCTATTTTGTAAACGCTATAACTTTTGCGCAAACCAATCAATAATCGCTTATTGTGATTTTTTTTTACCAAAAATATGTAGAAGAATACGTATCGCCCTAAACTGAGGGAAAAACATTTTTTTATATATTTTTGGGGGATATTTATTATAGCAAAAGTAAAAAATTATGTATTTTTTTCAAAATTGAAGTTTTTTTTTATAGCGCAAAAATAAAAACCGCAGATGTGATCAAATACCACCAAGAGAAAGCTCTATTTGTGGGGAAAAAAGGACGTCAAATTTTGTTTGGGAGCCATGTTGCATGACCGCGCAATTGTCAGTTAAAGTGACGCAGTGCCGAATCGCAAAAAGTGCTCTGGTCTTAAGCCAGCAAAATGGTCCGGTCTGAAAGTGGTTAAAAAACTCCTTTAATGTTGTAAGTTCTGTCTGCCTGCTATCCATCTCTTTTCACAAATTCCTGGATTCCCTACATCAGGGGTCTCAAACTGACAGCCCCCCAGCTGTTGCGAAACTACAAGTCCCGTGAGCCATTGCAAGGCTGACAGTTTCAAGCATGGCTATCACAGGCAGAGGCATGATGGGACTTGTAGTCCCGCAACAGCTGGAAGGCTGACAGTTTGAAACCCCTGCCCTACATGCTTTGGAGCTTCTCCTTAGGGCTTTACTTTACCTTGCAGCCAGAATGCAATGATTCCTGTACTGATTCCACCTCCTGAAACTCCTTCTGTCAGCACCTCGGAAGGCAGGCTTTGTGAAATGTGTGACACAGCAGTTCCTACTCACAGGACATAGTGAATGCTTGTCACGGAGTTCAAGGAAGTAAGTGTCATGGTAGTCATCAAAAAGTATGTTTTACGCTTTCAAGATGGTTCACATTAATAGTAGTAGTCTGGAAATAATTGAAATGCATTGTAGAAATGGAGGACTACAATGCACTACAGTTCCATCATATCATATTTGAACCTCTGGAAAAGTAGTAACTGAAGAAGTAATGTTAATGTGAACCAATAATAGGCTTTAGATGTACGGTAACTTTCTAAAAAAACATATTTTGTTGGAAATGTTGATGGCTGTGTAAAATAAAAGGTTGGTAACTCTTATTAACTAACACTCATGATCCAATCAGCAAACACTGAAACCAGAAAACATATGGGAGATGCAGTGCAAAAACGCTTGCACAAAATCAACCTAAGCTAGTCAATGACCCAAAAAATAAGTTGCCTAGTTCATCTGAGTATTGTGATACCACAGAAGTGTACTTTTTAAAAGATGTAATTAAAATATAATACCCTTACACTGGTCAGGAAGTGGTAAAAAAGGAGGTCATCTAAAAATTACCAAGAAATTCTAACATTTACATGCGTAAATCAGAAATTTCTCTCAACAAAAAAAAAGAATCAGAGGCATTTATGGGGAAGCATTGCAGACGCTTGAAATGTCAGCAGTGACGTTTCAGAAAAGAGAATCCAGAGCATTCATTTTAGATAGCGTTTTATATAAAACAAGAAAACCACATCATTTCAACAGCAATATCAGGTCCAGAATTGTGGAAGGACCATTTATCAAAGGATGGGTCAGGTAGCTTTGACCAAGGGCAGCAAATGTATGTGTAAATAATGAAAGGCAGAAGAGGCATCTGCTCATAGTGGAGTGAAGTAGGATCAGGTCTACACTCTGGTGGGCCCTGGGCACTTTTACTCCCTTAACATCCCTCCCTTGACACCAAAACCGGGGTATGACTTGATTCTCTTTTTTTATTTTTTGGGAGGAGTTTCTAAAAACTCTGTGCCCAAGGTAAAACATTCTCAAGCTACCCCTGTGCCTGCAAGGATGTAAGAAAACAAACAAAACATTTTTTACAATTACACTAATGAAAAGTTGCAATACACTTTAACTAAATGACATAGTCCTGCAGCCACAAAGAATCATAGTAACAATACAAGATGCCTATAGGCAGGTGTGATGGATCCTATCCCACACTCCCCTTGAGTGCTTCCGTCAGTAATACCGCTTCCTCCAGTCTGACCATCAGAGAGATATATTATTATAGCTGCATTGAATACAAGTCTAGCTGAAAATAGCTTGTAGAATCTTGAATGATTTATTGGACAGAATACAGCCTTTTTATACACTTTTAACACAAAGGGTTAGATAATGAGGTAGGGCTGCTCATGGATACTCTCCCCTCCCCTATAGCAACAACTTAAAAGACAATTACATAATAAACATGTTAATTAACACAGCACTTAAGGCAGCCTAGGTGACCAGACAGTCTGTCGTCGGAGGTCAATGTGATCAATTCTTTCAAGGATTGTGTATTGTTGAGAATTAACAAACTAAGAATAGTCTTTACATATATCCTGGGAGATATTGTGGATAAAGGCAGGAGCGGTGAAAGAGCGATGTATACACCGCTCCTTCACCGCTCCAAAGATGCTGCTTGCAGGAGTTTTTTAGAACCCTTTCACACTGAGGTGCTTTACAGGCGCTACAGCGCTAAAAATAGCGCCTGTAAAGAGCCTCACCTGTCTCTCCAGTGTGAAAGCCCGAGTGCTTTCACACTGGAGCGGTGCACTGGCAGGTCGCTAAAAAAAGTGCGGCTAGCAGTATCTTTGAAGCGGTGAAGGAGCGGTGTATACACCGCTCCTTCACCGCTCCTGCCCATTGAACTGAATGGGCACCGCTGCCGAACCCCTGGCAAAGCGCCACTACAGCAGTGCTTTGCGTGTCGTTTTAACCTTTTTTTGGCTGCTAGCGGGAGCTTTATCGCCTCTGGCTTTCACACTGGAATGACAGGAGAGGCACTTTACAGGCACTATGCAGGCGCTATTTTTAGCGCTGTAGCGCCTGTAAAGCAACTCAGTGTGAAAGCGGTCTTAGTTATACCTTAAGAATTTTTTCCAATATATACATGGTATCATATAAAATGTGCAACCACAATTCTGGAGCAAACTTTCTTTCCATTGCATGTCTAATCATAGATATGTGATGGGTATGTATGTCCCTGAGCAAATTAACCTGTAAAGCCTATACTGTTGTAATTCATGCCGACAGATGTCAAAAAAGGGAATACAATTATGAACAGGCTAAGATCCACAGAAGAAAATAGGGTGAATAATGAGGTTTTTAGGGATTTCCCTAAAGCATTGTCATTTCCTCAATTAGTGTATCAACACATATCCTCTTCTTCTTTTTTGTGACTCACTGTATATTGTGCCATCAATCATCCTATATAGAAGATGCTACAAAAAAACAAAAAACAATAATAATTGAATATATGCCAAGATAAACATTTTCTTTATACCTGTCTATATACAGCTGGAAAATTATACATATGTCATTTGTACAGATATAGCATTCCAGCTGCATTACTTTCCAACATTATGGAGATGGACACCGAAGTGGCACAAGAAGCTCACATTTGTTTTAAAGTGGCCATTTTTTTCTGAACTGTACTTGTCAAATCCTGAAAAAGCACACAATGGTTATGGTATAAATCAGCAATAGAGATGTGGTGGGACAATGTATATATATTCTAGTAACTTTGAATTTAGCAACATGCATTGCTGTTCTGGCGACAACACAAAATTTGGGATTTTTCCTCATTATCAATGCCAGTGACAATAGTCAGGAAAAACAGAGTGGGCAAATCTACCTAGCAGGGACATGGACAGCAATAAAATGTATCAATATGTGTTCTTTTTTTTATGTATTTCTAATGTTTAATTATATAAGAACACAAAGCAGTCATGTCTTCTGATAACATTTACAGGCTTTGCTTTTTGCTAAGCAGTGTTACATGATGGTTGTGATTTACTGATTCTTCTCACAATGCAAGTTGACAACTTTGATGAAAGCAGTACAATCACTGTGCAGTTGGTATTTTATCACAATGTTTAATGGTGTTTAATGGTCGTGGTACCCTTTAAAATGTTGAACAATCTCAAGGCAAAAAACTCAACCCTATAGTTTTACATTACACAGCAACATCTACACATGTAGGACACCTAACATCGAAAGAGATTTGTTCTTAAAAATCAAATCCACAGTTGTACACTGGTACTGAGTAGTATTCCAGCTTTTCTCGTCTCCCTCAGTATTTCTACCTCACTCAGCTAACTTGACCCCAGTGCTGATGGAAGTGGGCAGGGGAGGGACAAACAAGAAGCCCCCAAAGTGCTACCTCCTTATCAACCTATGATGTCATTGACTGTTAGGACACCAGCGGCTGGCTGTAATGATGCTCAAAAAAAACTGTGGCTGTGTGTAAGAAGAAAGCAGACTGGATCCACTTGCTGGCTTGTGGACACATTTTGGGCAATTTGGTGCAATTTTTTATTCATTCTGTCAAGATCTGCAAGGGCAGGGGAGGAGACCTGATTTTTTTGCTGCTGTGGTTCAGTAACATTTACAGGTCTCCTCCCCCCCACCCCCTACTACCTTGTTAATGGAGAATAAAAGGGAATGCAGCACACTAATGAGCTCCGTTTTGTCACTCTGCTCTTTCTTTCTATCAGCATCATCCCTGCACTGTGGCACAACTGATTGGCTCCTTGTGTTGCTTCTTCCTCTCCCAGTCTGAACTTTGCTGAACAGGGATTGCAAGAAACTTGTAGGCAGGTGCAGTCTACTTTCTCCACTGTAGGTGGCGCTCGTCCACAGTGGCATTGCAGTGGAGAGGAAGTCAAGAGGGACATGGTTCCTGGCTCCCTGAGGAAGCTATCCAATTGGATGCTGCCACCCCATGTGACTCTAGCAGCCATCTTGGGTCCGGCAGAGCCTTTTAAGGTCCTGGCTCCCAGGCTTGGCACGCATTATGCGAGTGGGTACAGGGACAGTGAGTAGGGACAGGTACTCCATCTAGTAGGGACAGAACTAGTGGCAGGGAAATTCTCCTTACGAGGAGGTAAAGTGTATGGTTCCCAACTTCTCTGGACATCATCCCGCTTGGGCACAAGACGGCCGCATTCTGCCCCTCCTAACAGGTGCATTCAGTTTGGCTGAATCCTGTTTTCTACATGCTGTTGGATCTGTGAGTGTTCCCGGTTGGGTTGCTCTCGCAGTGGGTTTATTGTGAACTGTTGCTGCATTATTTCAATACAAGTTCTTTCATCACACTTGGACTGTGTGTGTCATTGCCGCTGCACAAGCTATTTACATGCTTCTTTCCTCCAGCATGACCAAACCAGGCCTGATCTGGGGCCCACTGATAGTATGCACATGTCTATCTCACCACCACTTAATGGAGCTTTCCATGGTCCTGCTCTCCCCATACACCATACTACTAGCAGATCCACCTCCACCTTACATACTCTACAAAGGGAACAGGAGTTCCTGCTCAAATGACACTAAAAGGTACATTAGGCCCCTCCAGCAACCAGGCAGAATGGTACCAGGTGGGTACACTTCAGCCCCGGACCAATTGGCAGCCAAAGGACCAGGCCCCTTTTTGCGATTCGGCACTGCGTTGATTTAACTGACAATTGCGCGGTCGTGCGACGTGGCTCCAAAACAAAATTGGCGTCCTTTTTTTCCCACAAATAGAGCTTTCCTTTGGTGGTATTTGATCGCCCCTGTGGTTTTTATTTTTTGCGCTATAAACAAAAATAGAGCGACAATTTTGAAAACAATGCAATATTTTTTGCTTTTTGCTATAAAAAATATCCCCAAAAAATATATAAAAAAACATTTTTTTTCCTCAGTTTAGGCCGATACGTATTCTTCTACATATTTTTGGTAAAAAAAATCGCAATTAGCGATTATTGATTGGTTTGCGCAAAAGTTATAGCGTTTACAAAATAGGGGATAGTTTTATAGCATTTTTATTAATATTTTTTTTTTAGTAGTAATGGCGGCGATCAGCGATTTTTATTGTGACTGCGACATTATGGCGGACACATCGGACATTTTTGACACATTTTTGGGACCATTGTCATTTATACAGCAATCAATGCTATTTAAATGCATTGTTTCCTGTATAAATGACAGTTGTAGTGAAGGGGTTAACCACTAGGGGGAGGGGTTATGGGCTGTGACGTGTGTTTTTTTTTACATTAGGGGGCGGGGCTGATGTCTGACGTCATTGATCGGCTTTCCCGATGACCGGGAACAGCCAATCAATGACAGGCAGAGTAGAGGGGAGAAGTTTGTTTACACATACCTCTCCCCGTTCTTCAGCTCCGTAACCCGATCGGGGGACACCAGCGGCGACCGGGTCCGCTGGTCCTGCGGCCGGGGTCACGGAGCTCCCGACCGGGTTGCGAGCGCGCCGCTGGCAGGCAAATGCACGATCACGTACAGGTACGTGATTTTGCCTGCCCGTGCCATTCTGCTGACGTATATATGCAGTGGCCGGTCGGGAAGCGGTTAAGGAACTCAGAGTATGCACTATTTGTCCCCTTTTTCAAAAAAGATCATTAGGGCTCATGTTTATGAGCATCAAACTCAGAAGCAAGTCAGGTGTAATGATTTCATTCACCTTTTAGTTACTCAGACATCTGCTTTGAGTTGTATTGAGCTGCTTCTGTTTTACTTTACATGTACACTATTTTAAAATAATTATATTGGCAAGAAGAACAGCTCAGACACAAACAAAAGACCATGTACAGTATGTGAACCTGGCTTTGACCACTTGGGGGGCTGCATACTCACTGGCTTTGTAGCAGGGAGAGGGATGGAGGGGAGATCAGTTTTTACCAAACCAATTGGTCTGGTGTCATTTTAGATTTCCAAAGGGTCATTTACAGCTGGTGGGTATTTATCCTAAAAAAGTTAGCAGTCTAAATGACATTATAAATAAGTTATACTAATCACTAAAAAAGAGATCCTGTGCATGAAGACATGAGGTGAATTGCTTGATACTCTTTATAAAGTTGGGTATTGACTAAGGATGGGCCCGGTGCTCGATGCGAACCCACGTTCGCATCGAGCACCGGGCGTTCGCTCGCTCGGCGAGCCCAGAACTATTTTGGCCGCTCGCATCACGTTCGTGTGATGCGAGCGGCCCCGCAATGCATTGCGGCCGGCGCGGCCGACGCAGTGCATTGCTGGCTGATGATTGGCCAAGCATGCACTGTGACCCCGCATGCTTGGCCAATCACAGCCCCGGAAACTCGAAGAGCCATAATTGGCTACAGGCAGGACGCCTGTAGCCAATTACAGCTCAGGGGCTGTAGTACACGCCCCCCCCCTATAAAACGCCGCCACGCCGTCTGCGCCGGTCACATGCTGTTCCGGCGCAGATTGAGCAGGCAGATTCTGTGACACTCTGCTGCATTTAGATAGTTAGAGAGATTCACTTACAGAGATTGAGTTAGATAGATTCAGTTACAAAGATTGATTGAGAAAGAGGGGCTTGTAGTGTGCTCGTGGCAGGCAGGCAGAGCTCCTATATTTTGTTACCAGAAGCACCTATAGGACTTGTAGTGTGTTCGTGGCAGGCAGGCAGAGCTCCTATATTTTGTTACCAGAAGCACCTATAGGACTTGTAGTGTGTTCGTGGCAGGCAGGCAGAGCTCCTATATTTTGTTACCAGAAGCACCTATAGGACTTGTAGTGTGTTCGTGGCAGGCAGGCAGAGCTCCTTCATTTTGTTCCCAGAGGCACCTATAGGACTTGAAGTGTGTTAGTCCCATTACACACACAGAGCTATATTTTCTTCCCAGAAGCACCTATAGGACTTGAAGTGTGTTAGTCCCATTACACACACAGAGCTATATTTTGTTCCCAGAAGCACCTATAGGACTTGAAGTGTGTTAGTCCCATTACACACACAGAGCTATATTTTCTTCCCAGAAGCACCTATAGGACTTGAAGTGTGTTAGTCCCATTACACACACAGAGCTATATTTTGTTCCCAGAAGCACCTATAGGACTTGAAGTGTGTTAGTCCCATCACACACACAGAGCTATATTTTGTTCCCAGAAGCACCTATAGGACTTGAAGTGTGTTAGTCCCATCACACACACAGAGCTATATTTTGTTCCCAGAAGCACCTATAGGACTTGAAGTGTGTTAGTCCCATCACACACACAGAGCTATATTTTGTTCCCAGAAGCACCTATAGGACTTGAAGTGTGTTAGTCCCATTACACACACAGAGCTATATTTTCTTCCCAGAAGCACCTATAGGACTTGAAGTGTGTTATTCCCATTACACACACAGAGCTATATTTTCTTCCCAGAAGCACCTATAGGACTTGAAGTGTGTTAGTCCCATTACACACACAGAGCTATATTTTGTTCCCAGAAGCACCTATAGGACTTGAAGTGTGTTAGTCCCATCACACACACAGAGCTATATTTTCTTCCCAGAAGCACCTATAGGACTTGAAGTGTGTTAGTCCCATTACACACACAGAGCTATATTTTGTTCCCAGAAGCACCTATAGGACTTGAAGTGTGTTAGTCCCATTACACACACAGAGCTATATTTTCTTCCCAGAAGCACCTATAGGACTTGAAGTGTGTTAGTCCCATTACACACACAGAGCTATATTTTGTTCCCAGAAGCACCTATAGGACTTGAAGTGTGTTAGTCCCATCACACACACAGAGCTATATTTTGTTCCCAGAAGCACCTATAGGACTTGAAGTGTGTTAGTCCCATCACACACACAGAGCTATATTTTGTTCCCAGAAGCACCTATAGGACTTGAAGTGTGTTAGTCCCATTACACACACAGAGCTATATTTTCTTCCCAGAAGCACCTATAGGACTTGAAGTGTGTTATTCCCATTACACACACAGAGCTATATTTTCTTCCCAGAAGCACCTATAGGACTTGAAGTGTGTTAGTCCCATTACACACACAGAGCTATATTTTGTTCCCAGAAGCACCTATAGGACTTGAAGTGTGTTAGTCCCATCACACACACAGAGCTATATTTTCTTCCCAGAAGCACCTATAGGACTTGAAGTGTGTTAGTCCCATTACACACACAGAGCTATATTTTCTTCCCAGAAGCACCTATAGGACTTGAAGTGTGTTAGTCCCATTACACACACAGAGCTATATTTTGTTCCCAGAAGCACCTATAGGACTTGAAGTGTGTTAGTCCCATCACACACACAGAGCTATATTTTGTTCCCAGAAGAACCTATAGGACTTGAAGTGTGTTAGTCCCATCACACACACAGAGCTATATTTTGTTCCCAGAAGCACCTATAGGACTTGAAGTGTGTTAGTCCCATCACACACACAGAGCTATATTTTCTTCCCAGAAGCACCTATAGGACTTGAAGTGTGTTAGTCCCATTACACACACAGAGCTATATTTTGTTCCCAGAAGCACCTATAGGACTTGAAGTGTGTTAGTCCCATTACACACACAGAGCTATATTTTCTTCCCAGAAGCACCTATAGGACTTGAAGTGTGTTAGTCCCATTACACACACAGAGCTATATTTTGTTCCCAGAAGCACCTATAGGACTTGAAGTGTGTTAGTCCCATCACACACACAGAGCTATATTTTGTTCCCAGAAGCACCTATAGGACTTGAAGTGTGTTAGTCCCATCACACACACAGAGCTATATTTTGTTCCCAGAAGCACCTATAGGACTTGAAGTGTGTTAGTCCCATCACACACACAGAGCTATATTTTGTTCCCAGAAGCACCTATAGGACTTGAAGTGTGTTAGTCCCATTACACACACAGAGCTATATTTTCTTCCCAGAAGCACCTATAGGACTTGAAGTGTGTTATTCCCATTACACACACAGAGCTATATTTTCTTCCCAGAAGCACCTATAGGACTTGAAGTGTGTTAGTCCCATTACACACACAGAGCTATATTTTCTTCCCAGAAGCACCTATAGGACTTGAAGTGTGTTAGTCCCATCACACACACAGAGCTATATTTTCTTCCCAGAAGCACCTATAGGACTTGAAGTGTGTTAGTCCCATTACACACACAGAGCTATATTTTCTTCCCAGAAGCACCTATAGGACTTGAAGTGTGTTAGTCCCATTACACACACAGAGCTATATTTTGTTCCCAGAAGCACCTATAGGACTTGAAGTGTGTTAGTCCCATCACACACACAGAGCTATATTTTGTTCCCAGAAGAACCTATAGGACTTGAAGTGTGTTAGTCCCATCACACAGGGCAGCACAGTGGTGTAGTGGTTAGCACTTTCACCTAGCAGTAATAGGGTCGCTGGTTCAAATCCCGACCATGACACCTTCTGCCTGGAGTTTGCATGTTCTCCCTGTGCTTGCGTGGGTTTCCTCCGGGTACTCCGGTTTCCTCCCACACTCCAAAGACATGCTGGTAGGTTAATTAGATCCTGTCAATAAAATTGGCCAAATATGTGTATGTTGTATGTGTATGTGTTTGTAATTGTGTCAGGACCCCACAAGGCAAGGACCGCACTATACCACAGATGGACACCAGTGGCAAAAAGCGCCCTGAGGCGATTCAGTTCGCATAGGTTGCGCTATACAAGTCATTCATTCATTCATTCATTCATTCACACACACAGAGCTATATTTTGTTCCCAGAAGCACCTATAGGACTTGAAGTGTGTTAGTCCCATTACACACACAGAGCTATATTTTCTTCCCAGAAGCACCTATAGGACTTGAAGTGTGTTAGTCCCATTACACACACAGAGCTATATTTTGTTCCCAGAAGCACCTATAGGACTTGAAGTGTGTTAGTCCCATCACACCCACAGAGCTATATTTTGTTCCCAGAAGCACCTATAGGACTTGAAGTGTGTTAGTCCCATCACACACACAGAGCTATATTTTGTTCCCAGAAGCACCTATAGGACTTGAAGTGTGTTAGTCCCATCACACCCACAGAGCTATATTTTGTTCCCAGAAGAACCTATAGGACTTGAAGTGTGTTAGTCCCATCACACACACAGAGCTATATTTTGTTCCCAGAAGCACCTATAGGACTTGAAGTGTGTTAGTCCCATTACACACACAGAGCTATATTTTGTTCCCAGAAGCACCTATAGGACTTGAAGTGTGTTAGTCCCATCACACACACAGAGCTATATTTTGTTCCCAGAAGCACCTATAGGACTTGAAGTGTGTTAGTCCCATCACACACACAGAGCTATATTTTGTTCCCAGAAGCACCTATAGGACTTGAAGTGTGTTAGTCCCATCACACACACAGAGCTATATTTTGTTCCCAGAAGCACCTATAGGACTTGAAGTGTGTTAGTCCCATCACACACACAGAGCTATATTTTGTTCCCAGAAGCACCTATAGGACTTGAAGTGTGTTAGTCCCATTACACACACAGAGCTATATTTTGTTCCCAGAAGCACCTATAGGACTTGAAGTGTGTTAGTCCCATCACACACACAGAGCTATATTTTGTTCCCAGAAGCACCTATAGGACTTGAAGTGTGTTAGTCCCATCACACACACAGAGCTATATTTTGTTCCCAGAAGCACCTATAGGACTTGAAGTGTGTTAGTCCCATCACACACACAGAGCTATATTTTCTTCCCAGAAGCACCTATAGGACTTGAAGTGTGTTAGTCCCATCACACAGAGCTCCTCTATTTTCTTTGCAGAAGCACCCACAGGACTTCTAGTGTGTTAGTGGCATCACACAGAGCTCCTATATATTCTTCTCAGCAGCACCCCACGGACTTCTAGTGTGTTAGTGGCATCACACAGAGCTCCTCTATTTTCTTTGCAGAAGCACCCACAGGACTTCTAGTGTGTTAGTGGCATCACACAGAGCTCCTCTATTTTCTTTGCAGAAGCACCCATAGGACTTCTAGTGTGTTAGTGGCATCACACAGAGCTCCTATATATTCTTCTCAGCAGCACCCACAGGACTTCTAGTGTGTTAGTGGCATCACACAGAGCTCCTCTATTTTCTTTGCAGAAGCACCCACAGGACTTCTAGTGTGTTAGTGGCATCACACAGAGCTCCTCTATTTTCTTTGCAGAAGCACCCATAGGACTTCTAGTGTGTTAGTGGCATCACACAGAGCTCCTCTATTTTCTTTGCATAAGCACCCACAGGACTTCTAGTGTGTTAGTGGCATCACACAGAGCTCCTCTATTTTCTTTGCATAAGCACCCACAGGACTTCTAGTGTGTTAGTGGCATCACACAGAGCTCCTCTATTTTCTTTGCAGAAGCACCCACAGGACTTCTAGTGTGTTAGTGGCATCACACAGAGCTCCTCTATTTTCTTTGCATAAGCACCCACAGGACTTCTAGTGTGTTAGTGGCATCACACAGAGTTCCTCTATTTTCTTTGCATAAGCACCCACAGGACTTCTAGTGTGTTAGTGGCATCACACAGAGCTCCTCTATTTTCTTTGCAGAAGCACCCATAGGACTTCTAGTGTGTTAGTGGCATCACACAGAGCTCCTATATATTCTTCTCAGCAGCACCCACAGGACTTCTAGTGTGTTAGTGGCATCACACAGAGCTCCTCTATTTTCTTTGCAGAAGCACCCACAGGACTTCTAGTGTGTTAGTGGCATCACACAGAGCTCCTCTATTTTCTTTGCAGAAGCACCCACAGGACTTCTAGTGTGTTAGTGGCATCACACAGAGCTCCTCTATTTTCTTTGCAGAAGCACCCATAGGACTTCTAGTGTGTTAGTGGCATCACACAGAGCTCCTATATATTCTTCTCAGCAGCACCCACAGGACTTCTAGTGTGTTAGTGGCATCACACAGAGCTCCTCTATTTTCTTTGCAGAAGCACCCACAGGACTTCTAGTGTGTTAGTGGCATCACACAGAGCTCCTCTATTTTCTTTGCAGAAGCACCCATAGGACTTCTAGTGTGTTAGTGGCATCACACAGAGCTCCTCTATTTTCTTTGCATAAGCACCCACAGGACTTCTAGTGTGTTAGTGGCATCACACAGAGCTCCTCTATTTTCTTTGCAGAAGCACCCACAGGACTTCTAGTGTGTTAGTGGCATCACACAGAGCTCCTCTATTTTCTTTGCATAAGCACCCACAGGACTTCTAGTGTGTTAGTGGCATCACACAGAGCTCCTCTATTTTCTTTGCATAAGCACCCACAGGACTTCTAGTGTGTTAGTGGCATCACACAGAGCTCCTCTATTTTCTTTGCAGAAGCACCCATAGGACTTCTAGTGTGTTAGTGGCATCACACAGAGCTCCTATATATTCTTCTCAGCAGCACCCACAGGACTTCTAGTGTGTTAGTGGCATCACACAGAGCTCCTCTATTTTCTTTGCATAAGCACCCACAGGACTTCTAGTGTGTTAGTGGCATCACACAGAGCTCCTCTATTTTCTTTGCAGAAGCACCCATAGGACTTCTAGTGTGTTAGTGGCATCACACAGAGCTCCTATATATTCTTCTCAGCAGCACCCACAGGACTACCGACTACAATGGCTGGAAGACCGCCAAGGGGAGGCAGAGCGTGCAGAGCCAAGAACACAGGGCAGGCAGGCTCTGTTTTCTAGTGGACGTGGCCGTGGACGTGGTCGTGCATCGTCATCAGCACGTGGCCATGGGACACGCGCGTCTTTGTTTTCGGCAGCTGGACATGTGGAGCCGCATCATGCTGAAGGCTTGGTAGAATGGATGACCAAGCCCTCCTCATCCTCCTCATCCTCTCTCACCCAGGCTCAGGGTACTGACAGAGCATCATCAGCCACCCCTTCCCTAGACCCACCATGTCCTCCTGAGGAGTCCCCCGAACTCTTTGAGCACAGTGTTGGGTACATGCTCCAGGAGGATGCCCAACGATTCGAAGGCTCGGATGACGATACCCAGCTTGAGGAATCTGGCAGTACAGTTCCACCAGCTGCAGCTTACTGCCAGGTTTGCTCTAGTGGTGAAGAGGGAGGGATGATGAGGTCACTGACTCCACGTGGGTGCCTCAAGGGAGAGAGGATGAGGAGGAGGACGAGGAGGAGGAGGATGCGGCGTCACATGTCCAACGAGGCAGGATGCCCCCTGGAGGCCAGGTAGAGGCCAGCACAGCAACTGTACAACACCGCAGAGCTCCGCCTGTGCAGGGCGCTGCCTCTGCACGTTATCAGAAAAGTTCTTTGGTGTGGGCCTTTTTTGAGACGAGTGCAGCAGATCGCACCACTGCTATTTGCAATATTTGTCTCAAGCGTATCTCGCGTGGCCAAAACATCAGCCGCTTGGGCACGACAAGCATGACCAGACATATGGCGACCTGCCATGCAGCTCGTTGGCAGGCACACATAAAAGACCCACACCAAAGAACTAAGCGGACCTCTCCTTGCTCCTCCTCAGCTGGGATCTCCATCCCCACTACACCTTCAGTCCTCTCTGAAAGCTGCTCTGAGAGGACTGAAGGTGTAGAATTCGGTGTGTCACAACCAAGTACTTGCAGTACACCGACGTCCGAATGCAGCAGGCAAATTTCCCTGCCCCAGCTGCCGGACCATAGAAAGAAGTACACTCCCAGCCATCCACATGCCCAGCGGTTGAATGCTAGCCTTGCTAAATTGCTAGCACTTCAACTGCTGCCTTTTCAGTTGGTAGACTCGGCCCCCTTCCGTGAGTTTGTTCAATGTGCGGTTCCTCAGTGGCAGGTTCCCAAACGCCACTTTTTCTCGCGGAAGGCGATTCCGTCTCTCTACCGGCATGTGGAGGGCAATGTCCATGCCTCGCTGGACAGGGCGGTCAGCGGTAAGGTGCATATTACCGCTGACTCATGGTCCAGCAGGCATGGACAGGGACGGTACCTTTCTTTCACGGCCCATTGGGTCACTCTATTGGCAGCTGGGAGGGATGCAGGACAAGGTGCAGTAGTGTTGGAGGTTGTTCCGCCACCACGCCTCCAAAACGCGACTACTGCTACTGGTTGTGACACACCTCTCTCCTCCACCCCCTCCTCTTCTTCTTCCTCCAGTGCTCTGTCCTTGGAACCAGCGGTGCTCCGTAGGCGTACAAGGGGCTACGCAAGTACGCAGGCAAAAAGATGCCATGCCGTGCTTGCGCTGGTGTGTTTGGGGGACAGGAGCCACACTGGGCCAGAGGTTCTGGCAGCTCTGCAGGGGCAGGCCGAGAGGTGGTTGACGCCACGTCAGCTTAAGCCAGGAATGGTCGTTTCTGACAATGGCACCAACCTCCTCTCCGCCCTGCGACAGGGGCAGCTCACCCATGTGCCCTGCATGGCTCACGTCCTCAACCTGGTGGTGCAGCGGTTCTTGGGCAGGTTCCCAGGCTTACAGGATGTCCTGAGGCAGGCCAGGAAAGTCTGTGTGCATTTCCGCCGATCTTATAATGCCAGTGCTCGGCTGACTGAGCTGCAAAAGGAGCTGAACCTGCCCAAGAACCGCCTAATATCTGACATGCCCACCAGGTGGAACTCAACGTTGGCCATGCTGCAGCGACTGCACACGCAGCAGAGGGCCATCAATGAGTACCTTTGCGACTACGGCACCAGGACAGGGTCAGGGGAGCTTGGTTTTTTTTCCCCACGTCAGTGGAGCATGATCAGGGATGCATGCACTGTCCTCTCACCATTTGAGGAGGCCACGAGGATGGTGAGCAGTGACAGTGCATGCATCAGTGACACTGTCCCTCTTGTCCACCTGTTGGAGCATACGCTGCGTGGGATAATGGACAGGGCACTTGAGGCAGAACAGAGGCAGGAAGAGGAGGACTTCCTTGCCTCTCAAGGCCCCCTTTATCCGGACAGTGTTCCTTCTGTCCCACCCATCACACAGGAAGAGGATGAGGAGGAGGAGGAGGAGGAGGAGGAGGAGGATTGTGTGAGCATGGAGGTGGAGCCTGGCACTCAGCATCAGCAGCAGCAGTCTTTTAGGGATGATGTACAGTCCCAACAAGCCAGTGGACTTGTACGTGGCTGGGAGGAGGTGGCTGGCGATCATGTCATCCTCAGTGACCCAGAAGACTCCGGACCGAATGCCTCAGCTAACCTACGCTGCATGGCCTCCCTGATCCTGCAAAGCCTGCGGAAGGATCCTCGTGTTCTTCGGATCAAGGAGAGGGACCATTACTGGCTGGCCACTCTCCTTGATCCGCGGTACAAGGGTAAGGTTGCGGACCTTATCTTGCCGTCGCAGAGGGAGCAGAGGATGAGACATCTCAGGGAGGCCTTGCAGAAAGGTCTGTGCAACGCGTTCCCAGAAACTGGGAGGCTACAAACTCCTGGTCCTGGGCGACGAGTTGCTGAGGCTTCGGTCAGTGGCAGAAGGAGCGGTGGGGAAGGTGGACGTCTGACCGATGCGTTCAGACAATTTTTTAGTCCGCAGCCCCAAGGTATGATCGGTTCCAGCAACCATCGCCAGCGTCTGATATACATGGTGCAGGAATACCTTGGGGCAAGGTCAGACTTGGACACCTTTCCCACCGAAAATCCTCTGGCTTACTGGGTCCTGAGGATGGATCACTGGCCAGAGCTTGCACAGTATGCAATTGAGCTACTGGCCTGTCCTGCCTCCAGCGTTCTTTCCGAACGCACATTCAGTGCTGCTGGAGGATTTGTGACTGATCATAGGGTGCGCCTGTCCACCGCCTCGGTTGATCGACTGACATTCATCAAAATGAATCAGTCTTGGATCACCACCAGCTACCAGGCACCTGAGGCGGATATAACCGAATAATTTTTAATGTCACATCCCTTCAAGACTGCCTATGCTGATGCTGAGTGACTGTCCTCTTATGTTCACTGACTATCCTCTTCCTCCTCCTCAATGATCCATGCCACCACACCAGTGCCTAAGGCACAATTTTTCAGCCCCTGTTTAACAGGGGCGTGTACTTACAATTTTTTAAAAAAAAATGCTTCGCAACACGTGTGACTGCTGTGCTCCAAGTACAGTCTCTGTGAGGGCCGTGTTGCAGTGTTGTGGCACCAGCACCAGTGCCTAAGGCACAATTTTTCAGCCCCTGTTTAACAGGGGCGTGTACTTACAATTTTTTTAAAAAATGCTTCGCAACACGTGTGACTGCTGTGCTCCAAGTACAGTCTCTGTGAGGGCCGTGTTGCAGTGTTGTGGCACCAGCACCAGTGCCTAAGGCACAATTTTTCAGCCCCTGTTTAACAGGGGCGTGTACTTACAATTTTTTTAAAAAAAATGCTTTGCAACACGTGTGACTGCTGTGCTCCAAGTACAGTCTCTGTGAGGGCCGGGTTGCAGTGTTGTGGCACCAGCACCAGTGCCTAAGGCACAATTTTTCAGCCCCTGTTTAACAGGGGCGTGTACTTACAATTTTTTAAAAAAATGCTTCGCAACACGTGTGACTGCTGTGCTCCAAGTACAGTATCTGTGAGGGCTGGGTTGCAGTGTTGTGGCACCAGCACCAGTGCCTAAGGCACAATTTTTCAGCCCCTGTTTAACAGGGGCGGGTAATTACAAATCTTGATCTAATAGTTCACAGCAGGGCCCATTCCTGCGCCCACCAAGAGTAACTATGAGGGCCTGCAGTCTTGTGGCAACACCGTCCACCACCACCGCCAAAGGCCCAATTTTTCTGCCCTGTTCATCAGGTGCTTGCAATTACAAATCTTGATCTAATAACTCACAGCAGGGCCCATTCCTGCGCCCACCAAGAGTAACTATGAGGGCCTACAGTCTTGTGGCAACACCGTCCACCACCACCGCCAAAGGCCCAATTTTTCTGCCCTGTTCATCAGGTGCTTGCAATTACAAATTGTCATGAACTAGGTACTCACCGAGGCCAAGATGCCGAGAGCGGTTACCCTTGCGACTCGGCGCCCACTGCCCTGAAGGTGACACAGGGACGGTTGGCACCAAGAGGCACAAGCCACCGGTGGGATGGTGACCAGGCGTGGCTCCTGATGTTGTAGAGAAGGGTAGACTGGAGCAGGTTAGTACGTCCACGAACTCCTAGTTGAGACACAGCAAAACAGACTGGGGATCAAACACAGGCAGGTTAGGTAAATGCAGGCCGAGGGTCAAACACTGGTAGATTAGGTGCAAAGGTATCCTTGAGCAGGAGAGTCCAAGGCAGGCTAGGGATCAAACACTGGTAGATTCAGAAGAGAGTCCAAGGTACAGGCCAAAGGTCCAGGGCAGGAGAAGGTAGCAAATCCAAGTAGGCAATCCAAAGGTCAAGGTCAGGAGAAGGCAGAGTAGTCAGGACGATCCGGGTTTGGCAACAGGTAAGACAATCTTCAAGGGTCAAGTACAGGATACAAACAGGAAGCAGCTTGTCAGACGAACCAGCGTCTGTCTGGGCACAGAGGCCCTCCTTTTATAGGGCCGTTGAGGTCACATGAGGTGATGCCGCGCTACTGCGCATGCGCGCGCGCCGCTTGGCGGGAACACGAGTGCGCACGCGCCGCCGCATCCTCTCCCTGTCACTGGCTATGAGCCGGGAAGCTGAACCCGTGCGCCTGCGCACTAGCGTGCGCAGCGGACGGAAGCCCTGACAGTGCCCCCCCCTGAGGGGCGGCCTCCGGACGCCCAGGCTCTCCATCAATTCAGGGTGTTCTTGTCGGAAGATCTTGATTAATCTTGGGGCATGGAAGTTTCTGGATGGTTCCCAAGAATTATCCTCTGGTGGATAGCCCTTCCATTTTACTAAAAATTGAAGCTGACGACCCACCTTCCTGCAGCCAAGTAACGACTCTACCTCGTATTCTTCTACTCCATCAATTGTTATAGGTGGAGGAGGAACTTCTTCTCTGTTCGGGAAAGGACTGGGGACCAAGGGTCTCAGTAGGGAGGCATGGAATACTGGGTGTATTCTGTAGGAACTGGGTAAGGCAAGTTCAAAGGCCACAGGGTTTACCATCTTCTTTATTTCGAATGGTCCAATGAACTTGGGACCCAACTTCTTTGCAGGACACGCGATCTTAAGATGGGTAGTTGCCAGCCATACCTTCTCACCAATCTTGAAATGAGGATTCTCCCTCCTCCCCTTGTTGTGATACTTTTTATATCCTTCCTGGGCGTGTTGCATGGCGTCTTGAAGTCTTTTGAAGTTGGTTTGAATGTAACTTATCCGTTCTTGTACAGCGGGCACCCGTGATTCAGAGACAACATTAGGGAGAAAGGATGGATGAAACCCAAAGTTAGCCCAAAACGGAGTCTGATTTGTGGTCGAATGGGAAGAGTTATTATATGCAAATTCTGCAAAAGATAATAGAGAGGACCAGTCGTCTTGTGCGGAAGAACAGAAACATCGTAAGTATTGTTCAAGAGTTTGATTAGTGCGTTCAGTTTGTCCATTACTTTGTGGGTGGTAGGCAGATGAAAGACAAATGTTGATATCCAATGTTCTGCAAAGTTCTTTCCAAAATTTTGAGGTGAATTGTGGGCCCCTATCCGAGACGATGCTCTTGGGTACCCCATGGAGTCTAACAACCTCCTTGACAAAAATGTTGGCGGTCTCCAAGGCAGAGGGGGTGCCGATCATGGGCAAAAAGTGACTCATTTTGGACAGCCGATCCACTACCACTAGGATAGTGGTGAAGCCTTGTGATGGAGGTAATTCCACGATGAAATCCATCGAAATGTCGGCCCAAGGTCGTTCTGGGATGGGTAGAGGCCTTAGTAACCCCCATGGCTTTGCTTTAGGACCCTTGTTTCGTTGACATGTAATACAGGAGGATACGTATTTTTGGCAGTCACTTCTCCAGCCTGGCCACCAAAAGGTGCGAGAGATATGTTCTGCTGTTTTCCGTACCCCAAAGTGCCCAGCTAATTTATGATCATGTAGAGCTTTCAGGACTACAGGTCTCACCTCTGTAGGGACGAAAATCTTGTCTTGGAGCCAGAATAAACCTTCACGTCTCTCTAGGGTGTCCAGAATGGAATCCTTGCAGTGAGCCGAAGCGGTGGATAGAGTGGAGATCAGGTCAGTAGGTGTGAGTAGTAGAAAGTTCTGAGGAGTAAGAATGGTGCTGGGTTCTGATACCTGCGAGGACTCTGGGAAGATACGGGATAGAGCATCTGCCTTGCCGTTCTTTGACCCTGGCCGATAGGAAATGTGGAATGTGAACCTTGAAAAGAAGAGTGCCCAACGGGCTTGACGGGGTCTTAAGCGTTTAGCAGTGCGAAGGTATTCAAGATTTTTATGGTCTGTAAAAATGGTAATTGGGTGGACTGCTCCTTCGAGGAGGTATCTCCACTCCTCCAGCGCGGATTTAATGGCCAATAGCTCCCGATCACCAACGTCATAGTTCTTCTCGGCCGGATTGAGCCTTCGGGAGGCGAAGGCCACTGGGTGCAGCAGGGCTTTCGGCCCATGGCGTTGGGAGAGGATGGCGCCTGTGGCTGACTCCGAGGCGTCCACTTCCAGGACGAAAGGTAGCAGTGGGTCTGGGTGCCGTAGGATAGGAGCAGACGTGAAGAGGGTCTTTAGTTTGACAAAAGCTTCCTGGGCCTCCTGGGACCACTGAAAACGGCTGTGTAGGCGGGTCAGTTGGGTGATTGGACTCACAATGGCAGAGAAACCGGCGATGAACCTCCTGTAAAAATTGGCAAAACCGATGAATCTCTGTACAGCTCTTTTATCTTTAGGAGGTGGCCAGTCTACCACTGCCTTGACCTTTTGTGGGTCCATGGAGGTGCCTTTAGTGGAGATGATGAACCCCAGAAACTGTACGGTAGATCTTTCAAACTCGCACTTCTCAGCTTTAAGATAGAGCTGATGGGCTCTGAGGATGGTGAGGACTTTTCTGACATGTTCCCGATGTAGTTCCAGAGTGGCTGAAAAAACAAGAATGTCGTCTAGGTACACGACTAAAAAGTCATCCAAATATTTTCTAAAAATGTCGTTAACCAGGTGCTGAAAAGTGGCTGGAGCATTACATAGGCCAAATGGCATCACCAAGTATTCATAGTGGCCAAAACGAGACCTGAAGGCCGTCTTCCACTCATCCCCTGCACGGATTCTGACAAGGTTGTAGGCACCCCTTAAGTCGAGTTTAGAAAAAACTTTAGCTGACCGGAACCGCTGGAAGAGTTCAGGAATAAGTGGTAGAGGATATCGGTTCTTGATAGTGATTTTATTAAGTTCTCGATAATCAACGCAGGGCCTGAGTGAACCATCTTTCTTCCCAACGAAGAAAATACCAGCCCCTGCTGGAGAGGTGGATGGCCGGATAAAGCCCTTCTCGAGATTCTCATCAATATAGGCCTTGAGGGCCTTTAGTTCGGTCTCTGACAGAGGAAATATGCGCCCAAAGGGAATTGCGGAGCCTGTGAGCAATTCGATGGGGCAATCATAGGCCCGATGTGGTGGTAGATGGTCGGCCTTCTTCTTGTCAAAGACATCTTTAAAGTCCTGATAGACCGGGGGAATGTGTTGAAGATTCTCTGATGTCGAGATGACCGATAGGACAGAGCAGGGAGTTGGAGAGATGCAGTGTTGGTGACAATATGGTGATGAGAAGGAGACCTCCTTCCTATTCCAGTGAATTTGGGGGTCATGAGCTTGCAGCCAAGGAAGTCCAAGGATAATTGGAAACATTGGAGAAGATATAAGATCAAACCGTAGAAACTCTTGGTGGCCGGAATCTGTGGTAGTGAGGATAGGTGAAGTCTCCTGAGTTACTGGACCAGATTGTGGAAGGGACCCATCAGCCAAATGGACCAATAGAGGATTTGTTTTGTTGAGGCAAGGAATGTGCCATTCCTTGGCGATAGAGATATCCAGGAAGCAGCTGCAAGCCCCTGAGTCAATCACGGCTGGTAGCCGGATCTTCCTTCCCGCTAGCTGTAGGGAAACAGAAAGAGTCACATAAGTTTGGGCCCGATTGACGGCTTGACAATTCATGAAAGGCTGAGGTGGCAACTTACTAGGCCGGATGGGACAATTCAGGAGGAAATGTCCTGAACCCCCACAATAGAGGCACAGATTGGATCTCCTTCTTCGTTGCCGTTCTTCCTGGGTAAGGCGGGGACGGACTAAACCCAACTGCATTGGTTCCCCTTCAGGGGCCGATGGACCGGATGGGACGGTCGGATAAGCAGCTGGCATCCTTGGGGAAACCCATATTGGTCGGGACCCTTGTATACGTTCTGAGCGACGTTCCCGCATACGTCGATCCAGTTTGGTGGCTACCTGGATCAACTCCTCCAACGAAGTAGGAGGCTCCACCCGGGCTAACTCGTCCTTTAGACTCTCCCTTAATCCCAGTCGATACTGGTAGAGGAGGGCTGCCTCATTCCAGGTGGTATCGGCAGACCATTTGCGGAACTCCGCCGTATAGTCCTCTACAGGCCTTTTCCCCTGAGAGAGGGTATGCAGGGTGGCCTCAGCCGTGGCCTTACGTTGGGGGTCATCGTAGAGTTGGCCCATTGCTTCAAAAAATGTATCAACAGTATTAAGGAGAGGGTTCCTTTGTTCCATGAGACCATGGGCCCAAGATTGGGGTTCCTCGGATAGAAGGGAGATGATAAACCCGACTTTGACAATCTCTGAGGAAAAGGTTCGGGGTTGCAGGGCAAGGTACAAGGAACAAGCATTTTTGAAGGACCTGAACTTCCTGCGATCACCCGAAAATCGTTCTGGAATTGGTACTTTGGGTTCAGGCACGGCCATCATCATGGCAGGTGGAGGTTGAGCTTGAGGTGCAGAATTCCCACTAGTAGACCCGGAAGCTGAACTTGCTAGAGGGGCGGCCGTGGTCAATTGTTGGAGTCGAGTATCGACTTGGGCATAACCCTCCTGTAGTTTCTGTACCGCTTCCGTGAGGGCAGACACCTGCTGACATAACATGTCCAGTGGAGAAACCGCTCTGTTGGCCTCTGTCATGGCTGGTTCGTACTGTCATGAACTAGGTACTCACCGAGGCCAAGATGCCGAGAGCGGTTACCCTTGCGACTCGGCGCACTGTCATGAACTAGGTACTCACCGAGGCCAAGATGCCGAGAGCGGTTACCCTTGCGACTCGGCGCCCACTGCCCTGAAGGTGACACAGGGACGGTTGGCACCAAGAGGCACAAGCCACCGGTGGGATGGTGACCAGGCGTGGCTCCTGATGTTGTAGAGAAGGGTAGACTGGAGCAGGTTAGTACGTCCACGAACTCCTAGTTGAGACACAGCAAAACAGACTGGGGATCAAACACAGGCAGGTTAGGTAAATGCAGGCCGAGGGTCAAACACTGGTAGATTAGGTGCAAAGGTATCCTTGAGCAGGAGAGTCCAAGGCAGGCTAGGGATCAAACACTGGTAGATTCAGAAGAGAGTCCAAGGTACAGGCCAAAGGTCCAGGGCAGGAGAAGGTAGCAAATCCAAGTAGGCAATCCAAAGGTCAAGGTCAGGAGAAGGCAGAGTAGTCAGGACGATCCGGGTTTGGCAACAGGTAAGACAATCTTCAAGGGTCAAGTACAGGATACAAACAGGAAGCAGCTTGTCAGACGAACCAGCGTCTGTCTGGGCACAGAGGCCCTCCTTTTATAGGGCCGTTGAGGTCACATGAGGTGATGCCGCGCTACTGCGCATGCGCGCGCGCCGCTTGGCGGGAACACGAGTGCGCACGCGCCGCCGCATCCTCTCCCTGTCACTGGCTATGAGCCGGGAAGCTGAACCCGTGCGCCTGCGCACTAGCGTGCGCAGCGGACGGAAGCCCTGACACAAATCTTGATCTAATAACTCACAGCAGGGCCCATTCCTGCGCCCACCAAGAGTAACTGTGAGAGCTTACAGTCTTGTGGCAAAACCGTCCACCACCACCACCACCACCCCCAATTTTTCTGCCCTGTTCAAGAGGTGCATGCAATTACAAATCTTGATCTATTAACTCACAGCAGGGCCCATTCCTGTGCCCACCAGTCTTGTGGCTACACCAACATCTAATAGGGCAAATTTCTGCAGAGTATATACGCCAGGCCCCTACTTTCAAACATCCAACTTACAAACGACTCCTACTTGCAAATGGAAAGAGAAAACAGGAAGTGAGAGGAAATCTACCCCTAGGAAGGGAAATTCTATCCTGTTAGATTTAATTTGGGAAAAAGGTATCTCCTCTCTACTGATACTTTATCACCAATCCTTGTTTCAATTAAAACCCCACTTTTCCAAAAACATTTGTCATTGGGACGGAAAGTGAGGTGACATGTTCTGAACACATGTGCAAAGACAGCAAATGTTACAGGGGTGATAACCCCTCCCTATGTTCTCCAAAAAGCTTAAAAATAGATTTTTTTGGGATGGAGCTACACTTCATAATGTACCTGTTCAGATTCTACTTAAGATCAAACCTAAAGCCGCAAGTGGTTTTAAATGGCTTCTTTTTTTCCTTTACAAATGTCATTTTGTGCAAGGACAGTTCTAAACACGGGAAACACATGCCACTTCACAGGCATACTTTAGACACCCCCCAGGTACCATATTTAAAGGAAAATTTCACTTTTTTTTTTTCACTTTATGCATCATTAAAATGACTGCTCCCGAAAAAACGTTAGTTTTTAAAAGTTCTTTTTGCATTGATATATGTCCCCTGGGGCAGGACCCGGGTCCCCAAACCTGTTTTATGACATTAACATGCATATTGGCCGTTGTAATTAGCACTTTTGATTTCGAACGTTCGCGTCCATTATAACGTATAGGGTTCGAAAATTCGCGCGAACTTTCGGTCCGTTCGAAGGTTCTGGTTCGAACCGAACCCGGGGGTGTTCGGCTCATCCCTAGTATTGACATTGTAAAAGCTATACAAGGGAATTTCTAGTAAATGGTGCTTGCTTGATGGCAGGTGGAGTTAGCTTGCCTGCCACTAGATTGCTCTGTTCCCATTATAGTATGGTAGGGGAAAATTGTAATTGGGTGTTAGCTCCTCTTTTAGAATAGTCCCTGCTTAGTGATGTCATGGGTGTGGTTAGTATCCATATGTGGGAGGGGCCTAGAGGTAGATGGGGCATGGGAGTGAGATAACCCAGAGATGCTAAGATGTAGTCTCCTGCAGAGCTGGTCCAAAGAGCCATTTTCAGGGCTGAAGTCCTAGACGAGGTGGTACAGAATATTGGAAGAAAAGTAGTCACCCTGTCTCCCCTGACCTTCTTTTGCAGGTCCTGCAGCGGGGTGCATAAGGCCTTGGAGGCCTGGAGAAAGTCCTCTTATGTGAGTAATGGTGAAGCCTGGTAATGAGTGTGCCATCTGGGAGTGTGTCCGGCTGGGCAGAGTTATAGAATGAATGTTGGGAAAAGAATGGCATACTAATGAACCTTGTATGTGACCATTTTATTTTTTTAAATATATATATATATATTGTTTGTGGGTTCTAAGTAGTTTTCTAACAATAAAAATTATTATTTTAACCACTTACGGACCAGAAGGATTTGCCCTCTTAATGACCAGGCCATTTTTTGCGATATGGCACTGTGTCGCTTTAACTGACAATTGCGCGATCCTGCGACGTTGCACCCAAACAAAATTGACGTCCTTTTTTTCACACAAATAGAGCTTTATTTTGGTGGTATTTGATCACCTCTTTGGTTTTTATTTTTTGCGCTATAAACAAAAGAAGAGCGACAATTTTGAAAAAAACACAATATTTTTTACTTTTTTGGATCTGATGGTACTTAATATGCCCGCCTACTGAAATATTGTAACTCCACCGCGCCAATTCTTCCAAAAATAATAATAATAATAATGTGTATACACAAAGTATATAAAACCCTAAGCGTGAAGTGATCTAGCTGCCACTCTAAAAATAGCCATATAAGTAGTGTACAGATTAAAACCTCAAATGTGTATGTGTTTTGAAGAAAATAATCCAGTGGCGCTACTAAACATAAACAGTGTATAAAAATCTAAAATAATATTACAATAAAATAAAAAAGTGGAAACAGTGTTAATGTTGATGAAAACAATAGTGACTGTAAACAAATTAAGGGAACACCACGTGAAATAGTGCAACACTCCGTAAATCAAATTGTCCTTTAAATCTCTGTGGCTGAAAGTAATCTTCAAAACATGTTAAATCTTCAAAAAATGCTTTAAATTCTTCCACCACACCAATGTGCCTCGTGATCCCGCTCCCAATGAGACCGCACTCACCAGATGGTAATGCCAGCCACTCTCGTGGTTGGCACTCAAGCTGTTAGACCACACCTGGGTCAGTATTCGATCACACCAGAGCGAACATATCCATATGTGGAAATAAAAAGTGAACAATGCTCCACATAGCGTGATTCTATTTCAAAAAAATGTATTCAACCATATCCAAACACACACACTTCAATGGTGTCACTCACATGTTAAAATTGAAAAAACAGCAATGAATCTCTGCAAATATCTCCACAGCAAATGGTGAATAGAAGAACTGACTTGGAAGCACACCAAACTGGTCACACAGGATCCCCAGATATGCCGCACTGTATCTCACCCACTCCAGACGCTGTTTTCAATATTCCCACTATCCAGTGGGCTCTGAACTGTATCTGTAACAAGCCAAGGAGTACCGGGATCTCCAAAAAAAACACGTCAAATTAGTCAAAGGATTCTTACTGTCCGTATGGCCACGCCCCTGACATGTTTCGTCATGTGACTTCTTCCTAGGGATTTACTTTTTGCTTTAAAAAATATCCCATTTTTTTCCTCAGTTTAGGCTGATACGTATTCTTCTATATATTTTTGGTAAAAAAAAAATTGCAACAAGCGTATATTGAATAGCTTGCGCAAAAGTTATAGAATCTACAAAATAGGGGATAGATTTATGGCATTTTTTATTTTTTATTTTTTTTACTAGTAATGGCGGTGATGCGACACATCGGACACTTTTGACACATTTTTGGGACCATTCACATTTACACAGCGATCTGTGCTATAAAACTGACTACTGTGTAAATGTGACTGGCAGGGAAGGGGTTAACACTAGGGGGCGCTGCAGGGGTTAATATGTTCCCTGGGAGTGATTCTAACTGTGGGGGGAGGGGACTCACAAGGGGAGGAGACCGATCGGTATTTCTCTGTACTGAGAACACACCATCGGTCTCCCCTCCTCTGACAGGACATGGATATGTGTTTTCATACACAGATCCACGGTCCTGCTGTGTTCCGGGGCAATCGCAGGTGCCCGGCAGAAATCGCGGCATCGGGTCCCGAGCGCTCGCGCGCACCCCCATCATGAGTAATGCATCAACATTATAGTAAATGATCAGAACCTGATCATTTATTACTATAATGTTGATGCATTACTCATGATGTCAATTATGCTAAGACACTCTATTTTTATGTATCTTTTTTCTTAATAAATTTTGTTATATTATATTTATACTTTACCTCAATCAATTTTTTCTTGGGGAAAGACAGGATGTGCCTTTAAAGTCCCTTTAAAGTCTTTTCTTTTTTCAAAATTGTAGGTCTTTTTTTGTCTTTTTTTGTTTACAGAGCAAAAAAAAGAAAGCGGAAGTGATCAAATACCACCAAAAGAAAGCTATATTTGTGGGAAAAAAAAGGACATCAATTTTGTTTGGGTACAGCGTCGCATGACCACGCAATTGTCAGTTAAAGCGACACAGTGCCATATCGCAAAAAATGGCCTGGTCATTAAGAGGGCAAATCCTTCCGGTCCGTAAGTGGTTAAAATAATCATTTTTATTGCTAGAAAATTACTTAGAACCCACAAACAATATATATATATATATTTAAAAAAAAAAATGGATGTTAGTGCAATTTTTTATGTTGCACAGCCAGCTTTTAAAGTGGTTGCAAACCCTTACAGACCACTTTTACCTACAGGTAAGCCTAGATTAAGGCTTACCTGTAGGTGCAAGAAATATCTACTAAACCTACACGGTTTAGGAGATATTTGCAAAAGACAGGCACCGCTGTCTACGGCGCACTGAGCGTGCCGTTGCTAACAGCGATCATGCCATTAGCAGCGGCTGCCGCACTTTATTGCTGAAGGAGGCAGTCAGTGAAAAAGCAGCTGTGAGCGATATCACTTCGCCAGCGTTAAATGTGACATCGGCAGCTACTGTAAGTCTGCCTGCATGTAGAAAAAAAAGTCCCTCCACACTACAGATCCTGGGCCCTTCTGGTTTAAATTAGACTTGTGCACAACGGAAAATTTTGTTTAGTTTCGGTTCGTTGTCATTCGTAAAATACATAATTTCGTTCTGTTATATTCGTTATGTTACGTTAATACATTTATTTTATTTTTTTGGGATAATTTGTGTCGATATTCGTTATCTGCTATAATTTCTTTTGTATTAGTTGAAATTCGTTATTTTTTTATTCGGACATTTGGATGCAAAATTCGGCAGAATTTCGATTTGTTACAAAACAAATTGCACAAGCCCAGTTTAAATGATGTGGCCCAATATGAATCATCCAGTTCATCTGGAAGCCGCCAGAACCATGGGAACTAGAATAACTAAACTGCCTGCAGCTGCTTTCATACATTATAAAACTTAAAGCTGCTGGCAATCTGGGCCCTCCTGTTGACGTGAAGGGGTCCAGGCCCCCTACATGAGGCCCGGCAGCCCTGATGTGTTGAAGATTCTGCTAGTATGTCAATGTGATATGTCAAGGTAAAGTTACAATAAAGTGAGGGAAACGCATTTGTGTGTGGACATTCCCTTATTCTCACATAATAAGACCTCTGGCCGGGGTGTCGGGAGCGGCCTCAGGCCAGGAGTATGACGCAATATGGTGGAGAGTTTCTCAAAAACAGGTCAGTGGTTGCCCAATCATACTCCCCCTCACAGGCTACTTATCTACACACAGCAGGAGCTTGTCAGAGAACAATACGCAGATTCCGAAGAGAATTAAAGACCATTTTGTGAACTGAAACTTTGATGAGAATCGCAGCTGTGGATTCATCAAAGGTGATGATACACAGACCATTGCCAGCCATTTATCTCTGTCTGTAGTGCTTTATGAACATTATACATTAACTCTTGTAATGTGTAATCAATGGCGTATACTTAATTTATTTTTTGAGCTTGCACATTCTAAAGCGACACTTTTTTTGTTTTGATTTTGTTATACGATCCATCAATTAGCCTATTGATAGAATAAATGATGTTGCTTTTAAACTTTGTGATTAATAATATCTTAGCATACTCTGTGGCATATAATATTTTAGATGTTATATACAATCAAGCTAGTTCCCATCTGGTGATTAAGTGAGAATTTGTTCCTACACAGTACCCTCTAGAGGCAACATGAGAGAAGATGTAGCCTGACTTCCAGCTGTCACAACTGCAACTTTGCACTGTCTCAGCTTGCATGTGCCTAAAAGTTGGGGTATATATCCAATATAGGCCTCATGCACACTGGATTATTTAAAAATGCTGTTTCTCCTACGCTGCGATTTTTAACCACTTCAGCCCCGGACCAATTTGCAGCCAAAGGACCAGGCCCCTTTTTGCGATTTGGCAATGCGTCGCTTTAACTGACAATTGCGCGGTCGTGCGACGTGGCTCCCAAACAAAATTGGCGTCCTTTTTTCCCCACAAATAGAGCTTTCTTTTGGTGGTATTTGATCGCCCCTGCGGTTTTTATTTTTTGCTCTGTAAACAAAAATAGAGCGATAATTTTGAAAAAAATGCAATATTTTTTACTTTTTGCTATAATAAATATCCCCCAAAAATATATATAAAACATTTTTTTTTCCTCAGTTTAGGCCGATACGTATTCTTCTACATATTTTTGGTAAACAAAAACACAATTAGCGATTATTGATTGGTTTGCGCAAAAGTTATAGCGTTTACAAAATAGGGGATAGTTTTATAGCATTTTTATTAATATATTTTTTTTTTACTAGTAATGGCGGCGACCAGCGATTTTTATTGTGACCGTGACATTATGGCGGACACATCGGACATTTTTGACACATTTTTGGGACCATTGTCATTTATACAGCAATCAATGCTATTTAAATGCATTGATTCCTGTATAAATGACACTGGCAGTGAAAGAGTTAACCACTAGGGGGCGGGGAGGTGTTAGGTCTGTGACGTGTGTGTTTTTTTTACAGTAGGGGGCGTGGCTTTACGTCTGATGTCACTGATCGGCTTTCCCGATGACAAGGAACAGCCGATCAGTGACAGGCAGTGTAGGAAGCGCGGGGAGAGGTTTGTTTACACAGACCTCTCCCCGTTCTTCAGCTCTGTGACCCGATAACGGGACACCAGCGGCGATCGGGTCCGCTGGTCCTTCGGCCGCGGTCACGGAGCTCTCGATCGGGTGGCAAGTGTGCCGCCGGCTGCGCGCGCGCGACCCACGGCTGGGCAAATAAAGGGGACGTACCAGTACGTGCTTTTGCCCAGCCGTGCCATTCTGCCGACGTAAATGTGCAGGAGGCGGTCGGGAAGCGGTTAAAACCAGTTTAGCAGAGTTTCGCAGCATTTGTTGTTTGTGCGTTTATTTATTTAATTGGCCAGAATTATAAAAAATTCTGGCTATTGAAATTAATAAAAGCTTAAGTGCTAAACGTGCCTCGATGCACTGGCGGTGTTTATTTTTTCCTGCCTCTAAACACTGCTAAAAGCAAAATCCACTTTGCACTGCAAGTGCACTTGAAAGTGCACTTAAAGTGCACTTGGAAGTAAAGTCGCTGTAGATACGAGGGGGACATGCAAGGAAAATAAAAAACAGCATTTTAGCTTGCATTTGATTGGATGATAAAATCAGCAGAGCTTCCACTCATTTCAGATCTACCCCTTAGATTTAAAGCGACTGCACTTCCAAATGCACTTTCAGTGCACGTTCAAGTGCACTTGCAGTGCAAAGTGAATTTGCCTTTTGTAAATAACCCCCATAGGCTAAAGCCATAGCTCCCAACTGTCCCCGATTTCGAGGGACTGTCTCTGATTTGGCAATGTCCCTCTGTCCCTCATTTCTCCTCATTTGTCCCTCATTTTGGTCTGATCTATATAGTTGTATATAAAATGCACTTTTATCTATCAAAAAGTGTTTCCCAGTGCTAAACCTTTCATTTAATTTCTAAATTGCTGCATTTGTAAATTCCAAAAGCCAATATAAAGGAATAGTAGTGATAAAAAAAGCACTTGTGGGTTTAACCATTCTTGTTTTTTTGTACAATTCTCCTTTAAGGGGGCGTGGAAAGGGGTGTGTCCTATGCCTGCATACTTTTGCCGATGAGTGTCCCTCATTCCCATCTCAAAAAGTTGGAAGGTATGGCTAAAGCCTCGTACACATGGTACGATTGTTGGCAGGGAACTGTCTGTTGACTGACTGTTGTCCTAAAATCTTACCATTAGTACGCTCCTTTTGACAATTGTTGTCCAACTTTTGGCAAACAAATGTTGGATGACAGGCTAGTAAATTTTTGGTGGACAACCGTTTGATGTCAGATTTTCGTATGGTCAGTACACAAGTCCGTCACACAAAAGTCGAATGTACAAACACGTGTAGCACTGACCCCCGAACGAGCTGCTGTTTTTTTTCTGGGCTTACCAATTACCTTCTCCTTGTAGCTCGTCGTTCGTTGTCTAGGGGTTCCCAGGGTTAGTACCCATTAACTTCATAAGCTGACACAAAAAGTCCTTCTAAGGATTTTTATTTGCAGGGGTAACATCCAACTATAACACAGTCTCTCAATTGGGAATAAAAGGCACGGGTGATAAAACTCAGGCACTTCAGAACTGCTGACATCAATTGAATGTCTCTTTAGCCCAGAGAGTAGCCACTTGCAACTGGGCGCTTCAATGCTGGATAAACCTAACTGTAGATTTAGCAGCCAACAAGTGACTCAAAGATTTTCAAAGTCTCTGCCACAGACTAGATTGTAACTGAAGATAAGTTAGGAACTCCCCTCACGGTACCTGGATCTTTCAGCCAGCTTGGCGATACCGTAAGAAATGTGGATTCACTAGTGTCCATACAACTTCAGCTCCCAGGCTCTTACCGAGCAGCCAGCTTCTTGGCCCTCCTACGAAGAGTCCTCCCCTGGTCGCTTGTACGAGTTGCTGTGTCCCTCCAATGCCGAGAGCACACCAGGACACCTTTGAATCCTCCTTCAGTTACTGGGCCTCGAACTAGCTAGTTCTGAGGCTTGGAAACGGACGGATCCCCACCCCAGACCATGAGGGCCTCTGGGGCTGGTCAGGGTGGCCATGCTTACAGGGCGGCAGACACTCCTGGGTCTGGGAACCACTGGGTTGGTCCGGACAGGAACAGAAGAGCAAGCGGAACCCTGAACATGTGACTTCAGCATCTTAAATACCCCTTCCCAGACTACACAGTGGGGCCAGACGCGCCCACTGATTGGCTCCGAGATAGATTGGTACCTAACACATCCAACCAGGCTTGGTTCTTAGCCTGTCACAGGTGCCTCACTGCACCTATGACCAGGCAGAACTTCAGTACAGCCCAGCCAAACTGATGCCAAAGTAAAAGATCTGTACAATTAACCCCCAGAACTCCGTTACAGCTCTGGAAAAACTAAATTTACATTATAGCACACACTTTAACAAAAGTGTCGGTGCTACACACGCATGCTTGGAATCAATGCTCACCAAACACAAATTTAGCAGAAGGGGCCCAAAACTTGGCGCTCAAGAGCTGAAATTCCATGTAGTATGTCACTACGTTCGTGTTTGTGGCACGACAATTGTGTACTGTTAGTATGCAAGACAAGATCCTGGCACACGCCCTTTTGACAAAAACCAGATGCTCGGTTGGCCAACGATCGTACCGCGTGTACAAGGCTTAAGACCCCATACAACTTTTGCTGTCTGATTTCCTTAGGTTTTACCAAAACCATGTAGTGCAGGGGCCTGCCTGATTGCATACAAATTTAAATTCTTAAGGTTTGACCTCATATTATATGGTTATGGTAAATCTGAAGGAAAAAATTTACAAAACATTGTATAGTGTGTGTCCAGCTTAACATGCAGGGGAGTTTCGAGGTAGGAAATAAAAACGCCAGACGCCCCTAGCAGCTGTAAAAATGTCCAGTGTGCATGATTCCTTAGTATTTTCAGTTATTTCATATTCTAGGAAAAATAATATATCTGCATGCAGCACAGGAACTCAGAGCTTAGAATTTCCATTGCAAGTACCGCTATTAGGACACGATCTACATGTAGTTTGTATGTTTTTACTGTGCTTGGTTTTTGTGATTCCTCCAACAGCCAGATATACCGGTGAGATTGTTGTCAATTTTGGTTGGTGTAATCACATTGGAGATATTAGATCATGAACCATATTAGGACAGAGACAGGTGTGAAAGGTTAAAGTGATTGTAAACCCTCACCATGTACAGTAAGGCTGGGTTCACACCTATGCGAATTGGATGCGGGTCTCCAAGCATCCAATTCACATAGCAGGAGAATGTGACTGGGTCTCTATGGAGCCGGTTCACATATCTCCAGGGCAGCTGCGGAGTGCACTGCACAGAAACGCTGTGCGTCTTTGGCTCAGTTTCAGGCCCGAATTCAGGCACAGATTCGGCCCCGATTTGTCCCTGAAACGGAGAACGAGCACTCCCTGTGCGATCCATAGCCGGTTTAGGTGTGAACCAAGCCTAAAACAACCCATTCGGTTTAAAATAGAAATGAAAGGCAAATCATTGGTGTATAAATATTTTAAAAATACCCTTTTTCATAAACATGCACATCCCCTCTGTTCTCAGCTGCATAAGAGCTGAGGGAGGAGATACAGCAGCACACTGAGCTTCCCAGTGAAAGGCTGTGCTGGGGGGGGTCAGAACAATTCTGATCTCTGGTTGAGAACAGTCTGAGTTTCCAGCACAGTTATATAACTTACCACAGTGTGTTCTACTCCTTAGTGTGGTCAGTCTTTAACAGGAAAGCAGAGTGACTGGCAGGAACACCAGTGACTTCACACAAAGGAAGCAATACAAAGAGAACAGGATACTTTTTCATACAAGTACATGGTACAGCAGGCACATATCAGAAAAATAAAGTGTTGAGTTTTCATATTCTTTAAATCCTGTGATTCTGAACGTTAATTAGCCCAAGACCCAATAAATTCTTCCAAAATCTTTCATGGCCCAACAATAACAAAAATTTCATACATACAATAAAAGAATAAGAATGCTAAATATGTACTTAAAACATAATCAGTTAAAATTCTTATTTACTGTATTTTAAACAGATACAATGACAAGATACAGATACAGTGTTTGTAAAGCTTATTGTTTTTTTTTTTTAATTAAATTATAAACATGGTATACTTACCTGCACTGTGCAATGGCATTGTACAGAGTGGCTCCAAACCCCCTCTTCTTGAGTCCCCGCCGGTGATTTTGGCTAGTCTTCTTGGTGTGCCACCGGCTACCTTGTTTCCAAACTGAGCTGTGCACGTCTATTGACATACACAGCATGGCTCACGGCTCAAATAATTTGTTTGGGCCAGCTTGCTTCCACTGATTAGCACAAATAATTAAACAATAAAAAAAGAGCGTTAGGCTTCATGTACACGGGACGTTGTTTAGCCTTTCCTGAACAATTTAACTTGACAGCTAAAAACCGGCGTCTAAAAACGTAAATTTAGCCACGTTTACATGCCACGTTTAGCTGCGTTTACAAATTTAGGTAAATTAAGCGCTTTCTGGGTAGGGGTGCAATGATACAAAGCAAATACAAAGGGAAGGGGAAGAAAAAGGGGGGGGGGGGGCGGCTGTATGAAGGAAGGGAAACGGGTATCAATGTGTGGTTTGAACTGTGTTCAGAGGGCAGACATAATAAAAGAGTCCATGACAATTAGTCCATATAAAAATAAGTCCATATAACAATATTAGAACGGCAAATAACTGAGAGGGCTGCCAGCTTGCAGATAGAAGTGAATCTGAAACATGAACAAAGACAAAAAGCGGCGCCTTCTAGGCGTAGCAATTAGGTAGTTTTAATGAAATTGTGTAAAAAAACATGACAGATTGCACTCACAAACAGACGGTGGGGAAGGGCATGTTTCATAGAGATCATCCGCACTTGTCCTGGGCAACAGACTGTGGCCTGGTTTGAGCTGTGATGTCCGTGGATCATCCCTTGTAACAATTACGGTGGTTGTGTCCCATCCAAAGTGATCTTGTAAAGACAAGGAACTCAACAACATCCTGTCCTTACAACTATCTACACTCCTATACCACTTTCTGCCAGTAGGGGGTTAATATCCCACTGTCAGAAAGAAATGTGCAAAAAGAAACATCAAGCACATCTATATCACTTTTGCTGTATCAGGTTCTGTCAACAGGGGATTACAATCCTGCTGACAGAAAAGCAAAGGAATGAAAAGTGAATAGTTCTCTTTTAGAGTGCCTGGTGGGAGCGGCCCCTCCCGATCTATCAAGCTCCTGTAAGAGTAGGATAGAGAATCAGACCTCACCCAACGTTCATTGATAGTACAGTCCATCCTTCAAGCACAATCCGGGGTGGCAGGCCGCTCTGATCCTGCTAAAGTCAGGGAGAAGCACATTCTGCAGCTCTCCGGCAGTCTATGTGGCGACTTCTATGGTGGCTGTACATCTCATCAGTCCTCTTCATACATAGAAGTGCGAGTCTGGCTGTCTCCTCCTGCCGCCCCCTTCCCCCCTGATGGAAACAGAGTGACTCCTCGTAGGCCGCCCCTCCTTCACAACCATCACTCTGTATATAGCTTTCCCCAGTCTCCATTCCTTCCGAATGTCCTCAGAGCAGCCACAGGTCTCCTCACATTCTGGCACCCCCAAAGGCTTGGGGATGTGTAGATACTCCCACACTAGCTCATCCTCCCACTCTTCTCTAGAGTTCTCCCCAATGTCCATAGTGTCCGGAGGCACATAAGGGTAATCCAGACCCCACTCCAGAGCAACTCTGCGCTGAACTTCCCGCTGGAATCGAGAAAACCTGGGCAGTTCTCTGGGCTTCCCTTTCTCGGGCAGGACACAAGCTTCAGGGGACTTCTTAACCCATTGCCTGTATCCAGCTACTCTGGTCTGGGTGGTGGACAGACTGTTATAGAAGAGTTGTTGACTGCTGGTGGGGGTTCCTGCAGCTTCTTCTGCTTTTATACGTGAACCTGTCATATCTACTCCCTCGGACTGACCCTCCAGGACCTGGGAACCTCCTGTCTCCCATTCCTCCTCCAAGCTGCTGCTGTGGGATGACCACTCCGCTAACTCCTCCAGGGACCCAAACTCAGCTTGCAGTCTGGGGGAACCCCAACCTATCCCCCTTCTGGCTCACCTTAAGGCACACTTTCCTCCAGCACCGGCTTCTTCTAGATAGGGGTGGCAATGCACGCAGAGGCCACTGGCATTTTAGGGACTTTAGCTGGTTACTGCTGGGCAATACTCACAATTACCAGGTCCCCGACCAGACTGCAGGCTACAGCAGACTCTTCTTCCCCTATGTCACAAATCTTCGCAGGGGAATCACCAGGCTCAGACTCCACCCCCCTTTCAGCGATTATTTTAGGTCCACTCTGGCCTTCCGGGAGTTCCACGGCTGCACATGACACAGTCCTGAGTGCAGGTCCACACTGTAATACCGTGGCTTCTTCTGGCTGGATGCAAGCCGGGTGAGCGGTTCGCCACAATGACCGCACCGGATCCAAGCACTGACCACCGCAGTCGGTATCCGGCACTCTGGACACAGCAGGCACAGTCGCTCCATCTCCTCAATCATCCCGAGAGCTAATCCCCCACGGTGCTCCAACTGCAGATCAGGCAACCAGGTCAGCCCTGGAAACACTCAAGCACTCGCCGCCATCTTGCTCCTCTGCCCCATGGTGTCTGCTAACAAGGAACGTTGGGTCTCCTCTAGGGTATAGCACTGCCCCTCGCTTCCAGACAGACTGGCGTCTGCGAGACTGATAGGCAGGTCGCTTCCATGGCTTGATGCTGTAAACCCCTTGTTGGATGAACGTAAGTTTGCAGGCACACTGGAACTAGCAAAACTTGTCTGGGCATGTTGCCCGGCACCGACTGTGCCCGAGCGACTGCGAGCAGATGACCGCTGACTTTTCTGGTGGTTGCCGATAGAAACAATAAAGTTCGTAGCCCGTGCCTCACTAATAAGGAACACTCTCAGCACAGGCCCGTCCACAGGCTTACCCAGATCACCCCAGACAATAGTAGATACTTCCAGGCACACTTTACTGTTTGAAGCAAAAGTTCAGGATGTCCAGCGTTAGTTTGTACATATTTGTAATGCAACTCGAGATGTCCAGCGTTAGTAGGTTGCTGGACATATTTGTAATCCATGGGCACGGCCGCCGCCGTGGTTGCCACGGGCGACAGCCCATGGTCAACAAATCCCTTGAGTTGCAGTATTTTAGCACAAGTGTCCGTCCCAGTCGCAGTGGGACGACTGAGTAGGAAGGCAGCAATTTAACTCAAGAGCAGCTCTGCGCTGGTTGTATGGCCACTTGCTACTGTAGTACTAAATGCAGACAAGTCCTTCCCCAAAGTTCAATAACTCAATGGTGGGACAAAATGCAGTTCCTCTCGGCTCGGTCAACTTGGTTGCTAGGGGCAATGGCTGCCAGGTTTTTCGTGAACAGGTGGTCCCTGAACGAACCTCCAAATGTAGCAGTATTCTTGTGAGGGCTGCTAAGTATAGTAGTCCACCTGTCACCCTGCCCAGCCAGGCACAAACTTTTTACACTCCTCAGAGACAATAACGCAGTCCTTGTATTTTGTTTTTGTTTATTTTATTGAGAGGTATTAAACTTGGATAGGGATGGGGACTTATGGGATGCCCAAGTGATCAGAACATTGCAATTTGGGGCTATATATACATCTGCTATATACATCACTCCATTTTTCCTCCTGCACATCGCTTCCTCTCTAATAAGTATCACTCTATACTCCTCCTGCACATCGCTTCCTCTCTTCCGCTTCCCAGACTAGCTAGCACTGATTTGGTAGGCCTGACACTGGCTCAGCCAGGCCCAAAGTATAGATACCTTTTGAAGGCAGGCCCCTTTTAGTGTAGCAACAAAAATAAGGTAGTTCTTTAATGCTAGCTGTCCGCGTGGCTACTGAGCCCAGTACCACATCTTCAGGCTCTGCCAGCCCTCCTGGCTGCAGCTGCCTCTCTCCACTGCCCATGTTTCCACAGTTCTCTCACATGGTTCTGCACCCATCTCAGACTGCACTCTCCCAGTCCTCTCAGGCGTGCCTCCCCAGTCCACTCTTCTGGTTACACCCATCTCAGACTGCAATCTCAGAGTCCTCTAAGGCGTGTCTCCCCAGTCCTCTCAACTGTGCTTCACTCACCAGCCCACCTGTTGTTCCTCCTTGGAGACTTGCCTGGTAGTGCTTTCTCCCACTGTCCTTTCCTTGCTCCTCTTGGCCAGGACACCTCTAAGTGTTGTAGGAGGGTCCCGTCCGCACCCAAGCACAGGCCCAAGGTCAACCCCCCCCCCCCCCCAGATTGGAGGGCTCCCTCCAAAGCCACCGACAGCCTAGCACTCTATCTCCAACTTCCTCCCAAACAATTCCTCCCTAGCTGGGATGGGTATTTAAGGAGGCCTGCCCCCTCCCAATCCAAGTTGGGAATTGGTCAGGGCTTCTTAGAACACCCCAGGTGGCTCCACCTCCCCTCCATCCTCTCTTTCTAGAAAATACTCAAACATTCTAGAAGGAAGTAGGAGGTCCTAGTGATGCCACCTGTGAGTCACCTAGCTATATCCTGAGCTACTCCCAGCTGCCAGCCAGGCCTGCCTAAATTTACCTACTCTGCCAACAACCTATATACATACTCTAGCAACCTAGAGGGTGCTACACTAACATAACTAAACCGCAAAATTATTTTGAGTAAGAAGTACCCCCTTTGTGCAATCAATAGTTTGTTGTAGCTTCCATGAGAATTATAGGTTTTTCGGACTATTAGAAATTGCAGAAATCCTAGTGTGTTCAAACAGTATTAGTTTGTAGGACTTGCAGTAGGATAAGAGGATCCAAGACTTGCGTATGATAGAAGGAGCCAATATGGCTGTTCCATATACTGTATATACTGTATGGATGTATATGTATATAGGTATATCCTTACAAGCTAGAAATAAAATAATAATAATATATAATCTGTGTAATACGCATTTATAAGATTATATACATATGTAAACATTAAAACAAAAATTGAATATATTGTAACATACTAGTACTTAGATGTGGTGTCTGCATTAGTTTTCTGCTTTATAGGGTTTTTACCTTTATTTTCACCAGGTAATCCTAAAAATAATACACTTTTTGTCCATAGGTAGCTATGTTCACTCTTTCGCTGTGCTTATGGAGTGAGCCATGGTTGTCACTCAGACTGGACATCAAACATTGCAAGAGAAGGTCAGCAACATTTCTCAAACTCCATGTGAGACCAGACTAGCATGTTAAAGCAGGAGTAAACATCTGCATACTAGCACATTATGAAATACTTGCCTTAGAACAAAGCCATCTAGCGGCGAGCTGTCACCACTGACAGGGCTGATATCTTCCCTCTTTCTTCCGGGTTTTTGCGGGCTCCGGTGCTGCGAGTGGACGGAGCCACAAAGACCTCACTCCCGGGTGTGCCTGCGGGAGCACTTCGTTTCGGCAAGAGACTCTGAAGGTCTGGCACGGTGGGATCCTGTAGGATTACGGTCAAGGTCTTCCCAAAACTTCTGCCCAGCAGTCAGGCACACAACAGGATTGTTCACTCTTTCTTCAAGGACCAGTCTAGGGGATGTTGTTTTTGTGTTGTCTTTCAAGCGACACCCTCCAGTGAAACCAGACAGCTCCCCTCAGTCAGTTTCTACTTAGCACCTGGGTCTCAGCATTCCTCCCCTCAGGTCACCCATCTGAGGACTCACCAACAGCAGCTTCTGCCTGGAAGGGCAACAAGGTACCAAATCATAAGCAGAGCTGAAGTCAGGAACAGAGCTGTTGTTAGGAACTGGCAACAAGTCAGAAGCAAAATCCAACATCAGGTCAGCAACAAGGGAAGACACAGGATGTACGCAGGACACAGGGAACAGTTCAAAGACCAGTCAGCACTTGAGCACAGGCAGTAGGCTTGTCTGTCATCAACAGGCACCATGGGCACGCTTGTGCATGAGTGTGTATTAATTTGCGCCTTCCTGCATGCAGGCGCATGCCTGGTCAGCATTCTGTGGGAAATGCCACAGGAATTCCCTGACACCAAGAGTGTTGCTATTGGAATTGTTGTAGAATAAAAATCACACATACATGCGCACACATATGGTTTGAACTAGATGGACCTGTGTCTTTTTTCAACCTTCCAAACGATATAACTATACAATACCTCCTAAAAGTTCTGGATTCTGCGGGACTGTTCCAGAATTTTACAGATCCGAGCTGTGTCCCACAGCCAGAACACTGCTGATGCAAAGGTCACCTCCCTGCTCACTCTCTCTTCCTAGAGCTGAGGTCTGCAATCTACCCATCGATCACAGGCAAGTGAAAGTTAGATTGCATTCCCATTGTCACTGCCGCTTCCCTGTGGTATTCTGCATGTGGAAGAAACCACTACTGTACAACACACTACGGACTCCTGTACTCTTCCCTGCAGGGGCATTGCTAGGTGAGAAAAAGACCAGGGGCTTCAGCCCGAAGGTAAATTTAAAAAACCCCTCCCACATTTTAAAGTAAAATAAGATTTCGTACTTTACAGTTTTGCGCATTATTATCTGTAAATATTACATTTAAATTATCATATCCTTTAGTTTACCACTATATTTATGTTTTTCAATATATTGAAAGATAAGAAAAATACTTAGAGCCCATGCACACCCATCCCAAGTTGTGGCATGTAAGGGGGCAAGGAGTGCTTAAAGCGGAAGTTCCATTTTTGGGTGGAACTCCGCTTTAAATTCTGCTGCATAAAGATACCTGTGTGCTAGTGCGCAGGTCAGCATAGTGTGTGTCACTCCCACCTTCTGCTCTGGCCCTGGGTTGCTGACTGGGCCTAGTAGTACTACACAGATCAAGAGCGTGGTCGGATCTCCCATCCGGCGTGTGGCCGCGGACCCAGTGTCACTCCCGGCTTCTGTTCTCTCTGGGCCGCCCACACACAGATCAAGAGCGTGGTTGTCATTAGGAACTCCCACCCAGAGTGGCTGCGGGCGTAGTGTCACTCCTGGCCTCTGCCTGGCCTGGGCCTACTCAGATCAAGAGCTAGCGCGGATCTCTGACTCCTACCCGCCACTCGCACACGCGCATTGTCACTCCTTCCTTCTGGATCCTATAATGGACATCATACGTCCCGCGGTATCGGCATTGGACCAGTGTGACATCCATCATAGGTGCTGTAAGGTCCAGGTTTGTGTATGTCACTCGACCGCGCTCTGCGCTGAGTGAGTCAAAGACAGAGTCTCTTTGTAAATGACGGCTTTGGGCTAATAATACAGTTATGAATGTCCAAGACCCAGGGCTTTTTGGGGGCCCACTTGGGGCTATAGCCCCCCTCAGCCCCCTTCCCGAATCCCCTGCTCTGTACTCTGCCTGCTTACCCCGGTGTTCTGTCATGCTATCCCCTGTACTCTGCCCTACTAACTACTGATGCCTGTGCACTGCCCTTTACACTACTGACCCCGGTACTCTGCCCTACAAACTCTCTGTACATTGCTCTACAAGCTACTTACTCCTGTACACTGCCCTGCTGACCACTGTACTCTGCTCTACAAACTACTAACCTCTGTACTCTGCCCTGAATATTAATGACCCCTGTACACTGCACTACAGTCAACTTACACTGGCCACAGCTCAAACCACATGGCCAGGCCTGCAGTTGTTCTACCTTCATTGTGGGCTCCTGCATCATGATTAGGGTGGCCAATTACTCTTCAGACATTGTGAATGAAAGTGAAGCTTTCAATCTGAAGCTAAATTTTAAGGTAGGCTAAGTTTATATTTTTACATTGAAATTTGTTTTATTATACTTAAGTTTTCTTTATTCTGTCTTTACTTTTCATCAGGGCCTTGCTATGTAATTTCTTTTTTCTTCCATGCTGTTTATGTTCATTCCCACCTTTCAGAGGTTGCCTACCACTGGCATAGACTATATTTAACCACGTTCCTCTACACCCACTTTTCACCACGGGGCCCTCTGCCTGCCACACACTTTCACCTTTCCAGGTTGTAACTCTTTGTCAATTTCTGATCCTGGGAGGTATGCAGCATGTTTGTTACCTGGGTTCACCAGACTAGCTAAACACTGTATAACAAGAGAATGTATTGCCTAATACCTTGCACAACAGTCTGAGCAAGATGTAGACTGAATGCCCGCTCATGGTTAACACATACAGGAAAATTATATTAAGCAATCCATACATAAGGGAATTTTTACAGCTGACACAAAAATTTGTAGCTAAAATAAATAGTAGCTAAAAGATAGGTTACAGCAAGTTAAACAATTATGTATAATTCTTTAAAGGCTAGTTCTGATAATAAGAATGTGGTGGCACCATCTCAACCCACTTGAAAGAAAAAAAACAGCACTTGAAAATGTGCTATTTAAGTGCCATTAGAGACTGCACATACTGTATCTAGGACCAAGGAGTAGTTAAATGTGTAGCTATATACGGTAATTGTGAGCATGTGGTTTTAAACCTAAAGTGGAACTAAAGTTCTGCTGTTGTTTAATGCAAGCAATGTCTCTTCTGGAATAAAATGTACTTACCTGCCTATTCGCAGTGTCCCCCTCTGCATGTAAAATGAGCTGTGCATGAATATGTATTAGCTGTTGTCCTCTGTAAGAGAAATATGTGGTGTGTAATTTGAAGTAGTAAAGGTGTGGTCTCAGGTTATCCAAAGACTTTTAGTTTCTGTCCATGTGTTATGTGGGCATTCTCCATATGCTCCAGTTTTTACTCACAATCTAAAAATATCTGGTTGATTATTTGTCTGGGAACCAAAGTGGCCATAGGGCATGAGCTTGTGAATAAATGCTATATATAAGTGATGTCCAAATTAAAAGGCCCCAAGGACCATATTTGTATCCCCAAGTGGGAGGTAAAATTTAATTTGCAAGGCCCATTTCCCTCTTCCTGGTGGTGGTTGCCATTGCTTTGTTGTATTTGGTATAGACACACACTGGGGGACTTCAACTGACTTAACTGATGTTGGGTTTTTTGTGTGCTGCTGTGCCTTTAATGATTAGAGCTGTTGTCAGATTTTTATTGGCTCCATCTTGTGGTCAAATCTGATATAGCCCCTTCATGCTGACCGTACGCAAATATGCAGCCCCACTGGATATGGCTTTTTTCCCAGGGGCAGCATATTTGCATATCTCTCTTTCTGCTGGGAGGTCTCGCCAAGAGCCCCAAGCCCGTTCCAACGATCGGGACTCGGAATGTCTGATTTCAGGTCACCTAATCGCTGTGAAAGCCTCTGATTGGCTATCACAGTGATCAGTCACTGTTAAGCCCATCTCCCGTTTTTTCTGTCTCTGTGATTGGATGAGACATTGTATCTTTCTCTGTCCTTGCAGAGATAGAAAAAAAGTGTATGTAGAAAAAAAAAAAACAATAATAATAATAAAATAAATAAATAAAAAGAATACCTAGATCAAGGTTTGATCTAGGCCAGCCCCAGGGTTAGTGTTTGGGTCAAGGTCAGGGTCAAGGTCAGGGTCAGTATTTTTTGGACAGTATTTATTTTTTTAAATTAGTATCAGTGTTAGTGTCAGTGTGTTCTAGGTAGGATAAAAAAAAAGCAATATTGTTTCTGGGCTGTACTACGGGTACAAACCACAACACATACACATATGTGGTATCGCTGTGATCGTCCAGCAGGAGAATTTATTTTGGGTTCTTCTTGGGTGGTAGGTTATGATAGTAACAAAAAATATACAGTTACATTTAAAAAAAAAATCAGGAGATAACCATTACCATTGACCACCAAATGAAAGCCCAATTTGTCCTGAAAAAAAAACCAAGGTATAATCCACCTGGATGCACAAAGTAGTTGTGATGATATGTACGGTTTTACTAACACGTCAAGGTTGCAAAATTGGGCTTAGACATTAAGATTTGTTTTACCCTTAGACGTGAAGGAGTTAATATCCTACTGGAGGCAGAACAATATGCATACATTCTACTGAATGTTGATGGTGTCAAGATTGAAATTATGTATTTATATCTGGTTAGTGATAGGCAGAGGATGAGGGTCTGTGAAAGTAGATATAAATGTGAGATTAATGTGAGATTTTTTTAACAATGTTTAATAAATTTGGCAATGTATATAATGTGTGAACTGATGGTACAGTAATCCATGTGGGCTTTGAAAAACAGTGCGGTTTTGAAATCGAACTACTTCAGCATTATTTCAAACTCGCAGAGAAGTGTGATTTGGATCTGTGGTTTAATTGCAGCTTGCGACTTCATTTAACAGAAGTTAATGCAAGTCAAAATGAAATTGCAGAAAAGTAGTGCAGGAACCTTTTTCAAAGTAGCTGCGACTTGAGTCGTAACGGTTTCAACAGTTCCATTGCCGAATATAGGTAGCTTTGAACTGTCAAATCGCATGACAAATCTCATTAGTGTGAACATGGGCTAAAAGTTCAATATTTTGGGTGCCATGTAAAAATGCAACTTGGCAACATAAACTAAATACAAATTCACCTGTATTAGGGATGAGCTTAGTGTTTGGGCCGAACAAACAAGATCTGAAGGGTCTGGTTTAAATTAGGGAAGATCCTCATGCCATGTTTTTTTTTTAATTACTACCAGAGAACAGATTTTTTCTTTCTATTTTCTTTATTTTTTTGCTTTAGTACATGTCCCCCAGGGCAATTCGATTTGGCTTCCATTGACTTTAGTGGGTTTCAGATCCAACACCTTCACTAAACCTGCCTCAAACCAAACCCAGGTACATACGTTTCACCCTTAAATAATCAAAACTCCTTTATGCAATCTAAAATTGTAATTGTTATATTTAGTTGTCCCCTAATTGACTGCATGATATTCTAAGGCTAAACACTGATGATGTAAGAGACTGCAACATTTCCGAAAAGACTTTTCACTTTCTTCATATTCATTTATACTTCATAGGTTCATGAGTAATACGTCCTTCCTCTGCCCCTGGCAAACTGTTGCCATGTTCATTTAAAAGAGCAATGTGACTCTGGTGTGTAATATTGTGTCTCAGGGAAGAGTATGCTTAATACATGGAAACTGATATGTCATGGAAAATTGATTGTGAAAATCAAGAAAAACGGAATTATGACCAAAGCTTTGTTACAGCTCATTGTTTTAGGATTTTTTTTGATTAATCCACTTCCTTTTTTTATTATCTAGGTTAGTTATATACTGTCAGAATATTCATAATCAGTTGGCTTATGCTAACACTGTGATAACAGGCAAGTGGATTATTTCCTATAAAAATATAGGGAATCAGCCACATAATTTGGTACACATTTAATATACGATGGTTAAAATTGCCCAAAAGCATGCTACTAAGAAAGGTTAGCTGAAATATTAACTGTGAATATACATGTAGTATACTGTATATATTGTATATATTATATATATTGTAGCCCAACAAATAGGACGCAGCAGAATACCACTGAGGTCTTCCTTCTGCTCGTTCTTCCTGTGTAAGTATGATGCCCTAAGTGACTACTCATTCCTCTCCTAGAACTTCTCTTCAGGAAGGTTGCAGCTCACTATTAGACAGATTTGGGTGTTTTTCTAGTTGCATGTAACAATAAATATGTGTTTATTTGTAATAGATGAGGTTTCAATTACATAATTGTCTGCCTAAAAATTCAGTTTATGTTCATGAAAGAGAAGAGATTGCATATATCTTACCTCCCTTTTATCCTAGACTGCATTCCCTGCCAATTATTTCAACATTTCACAATTACAGAGAGGCCCAGAATAGAACCCCAAGGAAATAAACAGAGGGCCGACATCACAGGGGTTAAAGGGGCTTGTGGTACAGGGCGTTAATAGCAATTGGGTGTTTCAGGTGACTTATTTAGGCCTGTTCAAAGTAGGATATGGGGGCTGGGTGGAGCTTTAGGGGGGATTGATTAGGGGACGGAAAAGGGTGTGGTCTCTAGTCGGAAGGAAGAAGAGTGTGGAACAACTTCCCACACGTTAGGGCTCCGTTCTGCACCTGTGGTTGTTTTCCATTCAACTATGGGGGGGTTTGGAGACCCTGATTTCCCAGCTACGGGCTGCAGCTGTTGTGCACGTCGTGGACTGTTTGCACTCCCAGGGTATAGTCCAATAAACATTCATAACCCAAGTGAATGATCATCCCAATTTATTGCTGTAATATCCTTTCTGCCCCAGACAGAAGCATTTAGCCACCAGTTTTAGGGAAAAACTGAGCAGACCTGAATAATTAAGCTGAATACAGAAGAGCCATGTATTAAATTTAGCCAGCCCAGGGCAGTGGGGGGGAGGGGCTACATTTAACATCAGTACTTCAAGAACTAAATTGTTTTTGGATGAGATTTGAGGGTTACACAATTTAAAGTAATGTACTGTATAGCTAAACCCAAGAACAAAAAAATGTAATATGTCAGCTTACCAGTATTTTGATATGGTAACTGCATTTGTTTACTTTTTTGCAACTACAGAAATAAATCTGTTGATTCTGCTAGAATTCCAGTATTCTTAAGGCTTCCTGTGGATTGAACTGAGATCTAAAATGTTATTTTTTATTTATCAAACAACTTATCTCTATTTTATGGAGATGAATGTTCCAAAAAATAGTGAATTACAACCTCAAAAAAACTCACCATGCATCGTACTAAATACCTTGGACGATCTACTTTCCAAAAAGGGGTAATTTGGGGGGTATTTGTACAGTCCTGGCATTTTTGGGCCTCAAGAAATAAGATAAATTGTGTTCCATCCTGGAACAGGAAGTGCACAATGGCCATCTTGGATGAGAGCAAATTCCGAGTTTATTACAGGCTGGCGACAGTTTTTTTTTTTTTTTTATGTAAGTACAGTACTTGTCATTTTTTTGTTTTTTTTTAAACATACTTTTACTATGTGGGGCTATTTGTAGAGAACAACTGTTTTGAGACACAGTTTATGGAACAAAGCTGCATACTTACCATAGAGCTGAAGGAAAATTTGTGGGGGAACTGACAGCCATTTATTCCTGGTCTTAAACTCACAAGTCTTTTTGACTCACTTGCTAAAAACAAGGGGTCAACTCCATCTGGTGAGCGAGGTGTGAATTCATGTTATCTGTCTTTCCTTGGAGAAACACTTCTTTGTGAAGCACTATAGTCTGTCACATTTGTCATCGGAATGATCACAATCACACTAACACTTGTCCTGTGGACTTTATGTGGTAGTTTGCACATATATTATACGTGATATATAGGCAGTGCTGTTCATTTTTGCTTTATTTTTACTATCTGATGTTCAATATAAAACAGTATAACTGCAGCTACCTAAAAACACAAAGTGTATTTTAGGTTTACTATAGATCAAGGGTATTCCTAGTTGTCTTGACCCCAGCCCAGAAATGTGCCAGTATCTTCAGGGCCATCAAAAACAGTGTGGCCTACTCTTCATTTGCCTCCATACTGTCTGAGGAAGCAGCCATCTGAGGTCACAATGCAACCAGAAGGTCATCCACCAGACATTGGAGTGGTGAGAGGCCTTTGGCAAGGAAGTCACAGCATGAATCTTACTAGCCTTGTGTAAGTCACTGAGACGGTCTGAGGAGAGTTGAAACTATGAGGGTGTGAAGATCTCAAGAGGGCTTTGTATAAAGCTATGTGGATCCCACTCCCTCTCTTTTCTCTCTCTCCCTCCCCTCTTTTCTTTCCTTCCCTGTCCCCATGGCTACCGTTGTAGTCTGTTTATCTAGGGACCCTGCGTGTTGATCCATCCAGTTACCTCGTTATGGTACAGGTATCTGTGACACATGTTTTACCCTACACTCGTTATTCGTTATGTACCCATGTATGTAAGAGCCTAGACAACGGCTTTTTGTTTTCTATATCATTTCCCTTTTGAGAAATTGTATACTTTCTCGGCTTTGTAACTTGCAATGTTTTCAATAAAATCTATTGAAAAAAAAAAAAAAAAGCTATGTGGCTATGTGCTCTGATGGGATTTGTCCATTAAGAAATCTCTTCTAATTGGAATAGTGCTACAATAACCCAAAACCTATCTTTATCCTGATTTCCATAATTCATTGCACAGAAGAAATGTGATTGGGAATCACCGTGTAGCTATGCAAAGATTATCTTCAGTAAGACAAAACAAGGAGAAATATGTAGGTGCCCACAGACATGTGAAATGCAACATATAATTGCTAAAAAATCACAACAACCAGTCAATATACTCTTTAATGTGACCTACTCTATAAAGAACTAAATAATCTACTCTCAATTATGTTCTCTTGTTAAAAAAGTTTATGTAACAGTCAGATGATTAAAATAACAAAGACAGAAAATCCCTGAAGCATAATATTCTATACTGTGTGGAGTGGGTTATGCTGAAAGACCTGCCATTCAGACTTCAGATTATTGTATTTAGCTCAGTTATAAGATTGGTTCCAACTGTTCCTTTTACTTTTCACAATTTATTGCACCCTGAAATTTCTTATTTAACAAGCCTGGACATTTTCGTCAGTTTTATAAGAAGGGCAGAGCTGTGGGAGAAGCTCTCCATGTAATGAGGCTTATTATTAGTTTAGTGAAGGCAATGGAGACAGAGAGGTTACTCTGGAGGCTGCACCCACCTGTCACCATAAACTCTGTGACTGGCTATATTTAAACCAATTTAATAATAATAAAACAATATTACCATTGAGTGAAGCCATGTTGTATAAATCAAAAAAGTGAGTAAAAAATTACAAATACTTTGTAAGGCATAGCAATTAATATTCTACTTCAAAAATGTTCCCTTCTCTGATGTAATCAAACATTACAAAAGTGACAATGTATCCATCGAACTGACAGTTCTTTGAACACTGCTTTACTAGATGAAACAAAATTCATTCATCTGTCTTGTTTTTCTATGGCAGTTTAAAGGGATATTAAAGTATATTTTTAGTCTTAAAATAAAAGATGTTATACAGTACTTACCTGCACTGCACAACATTGCACAGTGTGGTCTCTTACCTCCTCTTTGGCATTCCCCCATCAGTGTTCCCCCTGCTCCAGGTGCCTTCTTAGCAAGCCAGATGCTAAGAGGGCACCAGTGCACACATACTCTCGAGCCGGGCTGTATGCATCCTTAGACATACACAGTGCTCTTAAGCTATGCCCCCATTCCCTCCTCAAAGAAGTTTGACTGAGAGTCTATGGCTCCTGCTGCCCTTAGTTTCTCCTGTCTGACCAGAAAGTGAGAGGAGTGATGCTACAGCTGGGACAACTCTGGAGCAGTAAGGTGATTCAGGTAAGAGTACAGAGGGGGGTAGAAAAGGTAGTGGGGTATTTTTTCCAGTAATGCAAGGAATGCATTAAGGTAAAACACATTTGAGGTTAGAACCAATTATATATTAGGGTTTGGGATGAGCTTCATGTTCGGGTCGAACATGAGTTTGACTCGAACATTGGCTGTTCACCCATTCACCGAATAGCGAACAAATTGGGGTGTTCGCGGCAAATTAGAAAGCCGCGGAACACCCTTTAAAAGTCTATGGGAGAAATCAAAAGTGCTAATTTTAAAGGTTAATATGCATGGTATTGTCATAAAAAAGTGTTTGGGGACCTGGGTCCTGCCCCAGGGGATATGTATCAAAGCAAAAAAAAGTTTTAAAAACTGATGTTTTTTTGGGGAGCAGTGATTTTAATAATGCTTAAAGTGAAACAATAAAAGTGAAATGTTCCTTTAAATTTCATACCTGGGGGGTGTCTATAGTATGCCTGTAAAGTGGCGCATGTTTCCCGTGTTTAGAACAGTCCGAGAGCAAAATTCAATTTCTAAAGGAAAAAAAAGTCATTTAAAACTACTCGCGGCTATTATAAAAAATAAATCGCGTGGGGGTTCCCCCAAATTCTATACCAGGCCCTTCAGGTCTGGTATGGATATTAAGGGGAACCCAGCATCAAAATAAAAAAAATGCCGTGTGGGTCCCCCCAAAAATCCATACCAGACCCTTATCCGAGCACGCAACCTGGCAGGCCGCAGGAAAAGAGGGGGGGGACAAGAGAGCGCCCCCCTCCTGAACCGTACCAGGCCACATGCCCTCAACATGGGGAGGGTGCTTTGGAGTACCCCCCAAAACACGTGTTTATGGGGACGAGGGCCTCATCCCCACAACCCTTGGCCAGTGGTTGTGGAAGTCTGCGGGCATTACCATTTCACACGGCCTCCCCCCTGTGTGAAATGGTAACGGGGTACAAATGTACCCCTACCATTTCACAAAAAAAAGTGTGAAAATTGTAAAAACGACAATGCATGCATTGGGACAAGTCCTTTATTAAAAAATAAAAAAATAAAAGTGTCCCACGAAGTCCATTTATCTTCTTCTTCTCTCACTCTGATGGACCGAAAAAAAAAGCTGCATGCCACTACGGGAAAGCCATAGAGATGTCCCTGTGCATCAGAGGAGGGAGGGGTCACCCGGCGACATCACCATGTGGCCCCAACCTCAGTTATAAAAGAGCTGTCACCTGAGAGGACGGTCATTACGGTTGGTGCCTCCCATGAAGGCAGGTCGGTCGCATTTTTTTTTTTCTTTTTGAGTCTGTCGGCGGAGCAGGAGAAGAAGAAGAAGACTTTGTGGGACAGTTTTACTTTTTTATTTTTTAATAAAGCACTTTTAGGTCCCCAAGCCGTGTCATGTCATTTTTACCATTTTCACACTTTTTTTGTGAAATGGTAGGGGTACATTTGTACCCCGTTACCATTTCACACAGGGGGGGGAGCCAGGATCTGGGGGTCCCCTTGTTAAGGGGGCTTCCAGATTCCGATAAGCCCCCCACCCGCAGACCCCACAACCACCGGCCAAGGGTTGTGGGGATGAGGCCCTTGCCCCCATCAACTTGGGGACAAGGTGTTTTGGGGTTACCCCAAAGCACCCTCTCCATGTTGACGGCATGTGGCCTGGTATGGTTCAGGAGGGGGCGCTCTCTCGTCCCCCCTCTTTTCCTGTGGCCTGCCAGGTTGCGTGCCCGGATAAGGGTCTGATATGGATTTTTGGGACCCCACGCCATTTTTTTTATTTTGGCGCGGGGTTCTCCTTAATATCCATACCATTTTAGGTCTGGTATGGAATTTGGGGGGACCCCCACGCAATTTTTTTTTAAATTTTGGTTCGGGGTTCTCCTTAATATTCATACCAGACCCGAATGGTCTGGTAATTACCTGTGGGGGAATCCCATGCTGTTTTTTTCAATGACTTTTATGTGTATTGCCGGGACCGACAATTCATTATAGCTGCGAGTAGTTTTAAATTACTTTTTTTCCTTTAGAAATTGAATTTTGCTCTCGGACTGTTCTAAACACGGGAAACATGCGCCACTTTACAGGCATACTATTGACACCCCCAGGTACGAAATTGAAAGGAATATTTCACTTTTATTGTTTTATTAAAATCAATGCTCCCGAAAAAACTGACGTTTTTAAAACTTTATTTTGCATTGATGCATGGGGCAGGTCCCCAAGCACTTTTTATGACAATAACTTGCATATAAGCCTTTAAAATTAGCACTTTTGATTTTTCATGTTCGTGTCCCATAGACTTTAACGGTGTTCGCCTGTTCGAACTAATTTTTTTCCTGTTCGCGTGTTCTGCTGCGAACCGAACCGGGGAGCGTTAGGCTCATCCCTAATTAGGATATTAGGACAGGGTTTCCCAACCAGGGTTCCATGGAACTCCAGGGTTCCTCCAGAGGTTGCTATGGGTTCCTTGAGCAATGAACAATTTTTTTCTCTCAGATAAGTTCCCACTGACACCATTGATTTTAGCTATTTGTAAGGTGGTAACTCTTCCCAATGACCATAAGTGTAAGGAGCATTCTTCCCACTGACAAATCACACTAATGTACTGTATCATGAGTTGTCGATATGGTCATTTTTAGCAGGGGTTACCTGAGAAAGGCTGTGTTAGGATGTGCGTCTAATTGGCTGATACAGACAACTCCACTTTCTTCCCCTCCCCCTCCTTCTCAGCATGGTGATAGGTACTGCTCCCCTATGCCACCAGCTTTGATATAATAGACACCAAAAATGCAGTTCAGGATTTTAGATTCTTCACGCCTGTGCTGTTTTCACAATGTAGCTAAAAAATAATGTAGTATAATGAGGGTCTCATCTTGTGCTGCCCCAAATTGTTAGGTGTAAGTATCACTAAAGGCAAATCCTTTTTTTTTTTGGTTTTTGATAGAGTGGAGAGGGAAAAGAATACCTGTCTGATTTTTATTGCTGTCTGTGCCCCCCATTAGGGAGATTCGCCCGGTTTACCATTTTAAGTAAAAGTGAACGTAAAAGAAAGTCCCACATTTTTGGTTGTCCCCAGAAAAGTAAGAGAGGGGAAATCTTCCAATGGGAACACTAGTTCTGGTGACCTGGGGATCGCCAAGGAATTGCATTAATTTGAAGGGACTTCCTCTCACTTCCTGTTTGGTTATGGGACAGGAAGTGAAGGGAAATCTCCGCAATGGGACACAGATGGCAAAAAAGAATCTTACAGGGTTATAATCCTCCCTTCCTTTATCGAAAATGGAAAAAAAATGTTTTGCCTATAGTTAGGCTATTTTAAGGATCCTTTCAGGTGGCCATCCTCTATTCCAATCATCAGGGGATTCATATACAGATCCCCTGCAAAACAAAGACAGATAAAATGCTTATCTCTTTTGTGACATGTGTCCGCTTAGTTTTTTCTCCAGCTTGTGACCGGAGGCTAATTGACCCATGTTAGGTCTAAGGGAATGTAGATATAAAAGGACAGCCCCCCCTTTACATAACTTTTCAAAGCAGGTAGATGTAAATTGGCATGCACCCATTTACATGATTTTCCTTAGATCATCACAATTAGGTCAGAAAAAACTCAGAAAAGGATGCAAACCTTTAACGTTTCTTTTTTTGCACCTAGGCGGAGTCAAATGCAAATGGATGTAAACAGACGCACATTCATTTACATTCGCCTGCCCCTAGACTAACATTGAGCTTCTGATCATATCCATCAGAAAAAAAGGACAGGCGAGTCTGATCAGACCACTCATATAGTGTGGGTGGGCCTGCTGGGTCCCTCCCACAGCTCTGCTTTCTGAACAGGCGATGTGCAGCAAAGATGCTAACGCTAATTTTACCAGGTAATACTTGAGTTTACCAAGGAATTTGATGCACACAAGGTGTATTTATTTCCTTTCATTTCAAATCCAGAATTTATTAAATAAAGGCTTCTGTGCCTGGATTTCATCTTTAAAGTGGTTCTTAAGGCAGAAGGTTTTTTTTTTATCATAATGCATTTCATGCAATAAGATAAAAAAAAACTCAGTGTGCTGCAGCACCTCTAATATTTACCTGAGCCCCATCTCGATCCAGCGATCTTGCACAAGAGCCTTAGCTGTCCAGGAATCTCCCTCCTGATTGGCTGAGACACAGCAGTGGGTGCCATTGGCTCCTGCTGCTGTCAAGCAAAGTTAGTGAGACAATGAGGAGAGAGAGGGGGTGGGGCCAAGCCATGGCTCCATGTCTGAATGAACACTCAGAGCAGCGTCTTAGGCCGGGTGCCCCCATAGCAAGCTGCTTGCTGTGGGGGCACTTGGCAGGAGGGAGGGGCCAGGAGCTCCAGTGAGGGACCCAAGAAGAGGAGGATTGGGGCTGCTCTGTGCAAAACCACTGCACAGAGCAGGTAAGTGTAACATGTTTGCTATTTTTAAACAAAAACTGACCACTGCAAGATTCACTCTCTCCAATTGTTCCAATCATCAACGTCATCAGGAATGAAATTACTGGTAAATATAAAACTTTAGGTTTCCACCAGAACAGAACTTTCAATAAGCACACTTATTTCCATAACAACTGTCTAAAAGGGGAAATCCTTTACATTTAAAAGATATCCTCTCACCTCCTGTTGAGTCTACAGAACAGGAAGTGAAGGAAAATCTCCTTATTTAGGAACACATGGCAAAAAAATATGACAGTTGTTTTAACTTTCCCCTTTACAAAATGGAAAAAAAGTTTTAGATATACCTGTATTTTAATTCCCACCTTGTGGGACAAATTTCCCACATTGACTTAGAATAAGAAAGGCCCTGACCAGCTCCTATGCAATCTGTTATCTTATATTCAGCTCTAAAATAAACATGTTCTATGTAGCAATCTATAAATATTCTCATTACAGTGAATGGCCTATGGGAAGTAACTTTCTGTTGCTATTTCATTTAGTAATTAGCCGTGTCCTTAAGGCTGAATGCTCCATATCGCTGCTCCCATTATTTGAGTCGTTCAGTTATCAGTGTCCTGGAGGTTAGAGAATGAGTTTCTGCTTTGGTGCCTCAAGCCCCCTTTTCGACAGTTTAAAATAACAAGCAACTTAACTCCATCAAACTTCCCCGTATTTTCTCGAGCATTTTACACTTTATAATATGTGTTGCTATAAAAAAAAATATACATTGCTATAAAAATATGCTAACTCAAGATTGCTGGTTCTAAATCGCTGTTTTACCATCTGCCCTGCATTCTCGGCGCCCAGCTCACTGCAATATCCTTTTTGCTGAGCTCAGCAAAATCCACCCAGACAAAATTTATATCCTGTATAATTTAATTCATTTTCGCCCGCATCTGCATCTATTTATTGTGAAATTACTTTTAGGTAACAATCCGTCTTTCTGCACTGGGGCCAGTATAATTCTGACAGATTAACCCCTTATAGAGCCAGAAGATTTTTGGTGAATATGTATGCCATTTCTCTATTAGAACACTAGAAGAGCCACCATGTAAAATAACAAAGAAATGTTCTGTTCATAATTCGCACTTGCGCTGTATGTCCAGAACTTTTACTGCAGTCCTTTATTTTTCACTGTACTCTAAATAATTTTGTTACCAGGGAGGCTGAAAGCTTTAACACCAGCAGTGGTGGTCGCTCATGCAGGGTGCATGGGTGCCGCCCCCCCTATACATTCGCCCGGCCCCCTAATCTTCATGCGGGGCGCTGGACGCATGGATTTCAATGGGTTTTTTTTTTTTTTTTGGAAGCACATGATTAGAGCCTGAGACTCTAATTGGCTTCCAAAAAGGGTAGGCTCGGGGAGCAGTGCCTGGCTGGGGGGGACTGAAATTTGAAAAACAGCCACCACTGAGCACCAGTCTTTTTTTTATACCGGTGACTGTAATTTAAAAATTTAATTGAACTTGACCAACCATACTTGTCACTTTTTCTTTTAAATTAAAGCTGTATATACACTTAGCGAATATCATCAGGTTACTAAAAAAAAACTCCTGTCCAACATTCTTAAATCTTTCATTTAAAGAAGCCAGGCAGAACATTTTTGACCAAACACACTGGATGTCAGAATACAATAGTATATTTATTGTGTAGATGTAGTAATTTTTTTTGGGTTAAAAGTGCATCAGTGCATTGCAAGCTTTAGGATACTCTTGGTATGTTAGCTTTGCAAAGGTTTTTGTTTATTTATTTATTTATTTTTTTAGACCCTTCCCTCCCAGCCCAGGCATTCCTTTAATTGGACTACTACACTCAGATGAGAAAGATTGAAATAAAGCTGTCAACGCGTTTTGGCCGCCAGGCCTTAAAAGAGAAGTACAGCCAAAGCTTGGCTGTACTTCTCCTGTGGATGACAGGAGTGCAGTTCGTTCTGCACTCCTGTATCCCATTTTCAGCAGACAGAGGGCTGAAGTCCGCTGTCTGCTGGCGTCACAGAGTCAGTCCAGGCTTGGGCAAGATCGCAACAATGGAGTCGGGATCCACCCTCATGCTTATACCGGCAAGAGTCTGAGCCGGCCACTCACGGAGCCCTGAGAGCTGAGTGATCGGCTGTGTTCGATCGCTCGGTTCTCAGTGCTAAAGCCGGCAGGGTACAGATGCAGCTTCGGACCGATGCGACATCCATCTAGGTAAGTATCTGTTTCTGTATAGAAAAAGCTGTCCAAACATATATGGACTATTGGCTGATCAAAGTGTCACTCATTTGTATAAACTCCAGCAACTGTTCCATAAAAATCCTCCCTTATATCAATCCCAAGGCCAAGAAATAAAAATAGCACACTGAGACAAACTAAACTGGAACTGAAAGGGGTCATACCAGATGCCCTGTTATCATAAATGGCTGACTACTGCAACTCTATTTCTGGTATTAACTCTTTTCTTTGTACCTATTAACATTTTGGTTACTGTTGCACCTTGCCTTAGGTTTTATACTTTAATGCCTTTCTATGTTCAAGATACAAACAGTAGCATTTGTTTCAAGCTTTATTAGACAATAGCCTGGCTTATTGTTTTCCATGGATAGCCAAGAGGCTGTAAACCCTCACAAAGATGATTAAAAAATAAAAAAAAGCCATAAAAACACATAACATAGCACAGACCATGTTTGTGCTCAGCCGATGGGCCCCTTTATTGATCCTCTTCTTAACACAGTAAAAGGACCGAATGTGATCTATGTGAATACGTAAAGGCCTATTTTGTTTATTACAGGTCCTCATTTAAACACAGTAAGTAATGTGTGTAATTTCAGCTGAAAATCAATATTACAAGAAATCCAATAATAGCACGTATGGACTACCTGTTGATTTTCTGTATCCCACTGTGGCTAAGCCTGACGCATCCATAGTTTACTCAGTTAATCTTTCTAAATTTACCTGTGTACTGTGTCATTGTTGGGTATCTAATGCCTCGTATACCTGGTGTGAGCTAACGAGGCACAGTTATTTTCTCTCCTAATTTTTTATTTTAGTGATGATAAGGTTACCGAGTGATTTACAATTTATATGGCAGGTGAGTATTTTACCGGTAGGTACTAGCATGTCATCAACTTTATTGTCCTAAGACCAACACTGTGGGCCGTTGAAACACCTATGAATTTATTCAATAGGACACTGGACATAGCAATAAAGATGTACACCTGCAACCACGGCAAGCAATCAAAAACCCACAATCTGCTGGACTGGCCTAATATACCGTACACACATGGCACTGCCTTACTAAAGGAGGTCTAACCCCAAAGCAAAATGTTCATGTATTGTCGCTTTCCAGTCTTTAGATGTGCTGATGGTATTAGTGTTAATTTTTCAGGGCATGACAATTTTTAGCAAGTACATAAAATAACTGTTGATCTTGACAGGAATGCTGTGACTTTGTCTCCTAATGTGAAGTAAACTGAAATCATAAACATTGTTATCTTCCTTCTCTAAACTACTAATCCTTCCTACCCCTCATGTAAAGTAAATGAAGAGCGGAATACGTGTTTTAGGTTCAGCCTGGGTGACAACCATAGCTCCACAAATGAGTGCATCCACCTCAGAACAGGAAGTGTATGCTATTGCAGGATCGCAAGGTGAAAATAAGTGAGAAAATAAGCCAGACAAAATAAAACAAGTGCTCCTACCACGCAAGGACTGGTAGGCTGCAATATATTATATACATTTTATAATTTTATAATATAAACTTTTGTTTTTGGGTTTATATAAGCTTTAAGCCTACTTCACATGGACTTCAGCTTGTAAAGCCTAGTCTGAATAACAGTGCATAGCAAGCATTTGCAAAGCTTGTCATGGTTTTATTAAGCACGTAAAGCACATTATAGCACCAGAATGAGAATGCTACTTTGTTCCATTGGGGAGATTAAACTTCACTTCCTGTCCCAGAGCCAAAACAGGAAATGAGATGAAATCCCTGCAAATTTAGGGAATCTCTTGGGGACCCCCAGGTCACCAGAACTAGTGTCCCAATTGGAATATTGTCCCTCTATTACTTTTCTGGGGACAACCCAAAAATTGTGGGTTTTTCTTTTACTTTTACTTTCAATGATAATGGTAAACAGGACAAATCGAGAGGGGGAATCTCCCTAATAGGGACACAGACAGTAATAAAAATGGACAGGTGTTCTAATCCCCCTTTAGCCAAAAACTATTTATTTTTTCCCTATATTTCTACTTTAAGTTCTTGCTATACTTCTGGCTCTGTAGCTTTCATATACAGTACATTAGCTGCACTATTGATTGTCTGCCACTTGCTTCTCTCTCCTTTCCCACTCACAAAATGCTTTGCATTCTGTGAACCACAAAAGTGGAGTTAAGCTTTAACTTGCAGCCAGCGAAGGCTACAGCAGTTGGATTTCAGTAAGTATACATCAATGAAGCAGGGGGGATCTGAGGGGGGTACCATTGCTTAGCCATCAGTTGCCCTAAATCCAACCCTGATTCACCATACTTGTTTTCATAGTTTGCCCCAGATAGTAGGATAACCCAACATGAGTTCTAAACTTTCTTCATGTTATCTTTAAGTTATGGCTGGACAAACCATTTTTGATCTATCTAGGTGTTTATTGCCATATGCAGATAATACCCAGCAAAATATTATATGTTGAACATGTCTCAATACATATAAATTGTGACACACATCAGAGTCAGTACAAATCAGGCATCCTTATACAATATTGTATGTAACGCCCATTGCTCTTTATTAAGGTTCACTCAAAAAGAGAAATGAAAGGAGACCATAACTTCTACAAGCTACCAATGCTTGACACTGAGCCATGAGGAGGTAGAAAAGAACAGTCAAAAGACCTGCATAACAAAGTAATGGAACTTTATAAAGATAAAAAAGCATATAAAAAGATACCCAAAGCCCTGAATATGCCAGTGAGTACTGTTTAATCCCTTATTAAAGCGGAGTTCAACCCAAAAACTGTAATTTTTTGGGGGGGAGCAGAAACCCTCTTTTTAGAGGGTTCCAGCTCCCACTTCCTCCTGGCGCATCCGCGCGCCGGAAGGGAAATCACCTCTCCCCCCTCCTTCTCGGTAATCATCTGGGACATGGGACGTCAATCATCAGGGCATCAGGGCACGCATGCGCAATGCGTGCCCGGCTGTGAAGCCACAGCCGGGCGCCCACAGTGACAATGCCGGCGCCGCAGAGAGGAGGGGGAGATGAGCGGGGCTTCGTTTCCCCGCATCGCTGGACCCTGGGACAGGTAAGTGTCCGATTATTAAAAGTCAGCAGCTCCAGTATTTGTAGTTGCTGACTTTAAATTTTTTTTTTAATTGAAACTCCGCTTTAAGAAGTGGAAAATTCGGGGCTCTTTTGATACCAAGCCAAAGTCAGGTAGACCAAGAAAGTTTGCAGCCACAACTGGCGGAAGAATTGCCCAGGATACAAAGAAAAACCCACAGGTAACCTCAGGAGAAATACAGGCTGCTCTCCAAAAAGACGGTGTGGTTGTTTTTAAGGAGCACAATTCAACCATACTTGAATAAAAAAGAGCTGCATGGTTAAGCTGCCAGAAGGAAGCCTTTACTGCGCCAATGCCCCAAAAAAGCCCAATGAGGCATGTCTAGGTGTTGTTGGGCATATTGTAACCAGGCTTTTTTGGTGGCACTTGTACAGTAAAGACTTCTTTCTGGCAACTTGACCATGCAGCTCTTTTTTATTCAAGTATCATCGTATTGTGCTCCTTAAAAACAATCACACCATCTTTTTCCAAAGCAGTCTGTATTTCTCCTGAGGTTACCTGTGGGTTTTTGTTTGTATCACGAACAATTCCTGTGGCAGTTATGGCTGAAATCTTTCTTCGTCTACCTGACCTTGTCTTGGTATCAAGAGATCCCCAAATTTTCCACTTCTTATTAAATGATTGAACAGTACTAACTGGCATATTCAAGGCTTTGGATATCTTTTTATATCCTTTTCCATCTTTGTAAAGTTTCATTACCTTGTTACGCAGGTCTTTTGACTTTTCTTTTCTGCTCCCACAAATGAGCAGAAAAAAGCCACAAATGTGGGAAATTAACCTTTAATAGCCATTTTAACCTGTGTGTGCCACCTTCTGTGTCTGTACCAAGGCCAAACATTCCAGGGTATGTAATCTTTTCATTAGGGCCATTTCGGTGATTTCTGTTATCATTATGATTTTAAAAGGAGCCAAAAAACGATGTGATAATAATTGGCTTCATGTGATCACTATCCTTGAAGAATTTTTTTTTTTTTTGGCATGATTAGTCATATTTTCAATATAAATGCCAAAATGTCACTATTTCTGCCAGGGTATGTAAACAATAGGAACCCTATCTGCCAAAACTGGACTTTATCGGAATAACATGAGGCAGCTAATATTAAAAATTATAATATTTTATTTCTCCAACAATTAAAAATTTAAATATAAAACAATTGCAACACCGTCTGTACATAAAGTATCCAATACAAGAATGATACCCAACACAGAAATAGAGCTATGCAGTCAACATAAAATAGTACTGAGAAGTGTATAAATCGCTGTTTTGCTTTTAACATTAATATCAGGTACAATGTCCGTAATTACTCCATTCTGTAAAGTTTGTCTGTCCCCCCTGTCTGAGGGGCTCCTGTGACCATCCCTTAAGCCCCATACACACGGTCGGATTTTCCGATGGATTCTGTCCTATCAGACAATGTTGTCGGAAATTCCGACCGTGTGTAGGCACCATCAGACAGTTTCCATCGGATTGTCCGACGGACAAAGTCCTATCTCCTGCTGGATAGATTTTTTGACAACAAAGTCCGATCACACCAAATCCGATCGTGTGTAGCGAATTCCGACGGACAAAGTGCTACGCATGCTCAGATCACATTACAAGACCAAAGCTATTGGCTACTAGCCTCTACGTAGTCCCGTCGTAGGCAAAAAACGTCACCACGTTCAGAATGATCGGATTTTCCGACAACTTTGTCCGACCGTGTGTACGCAAAACCAACATCGGACAAAGTACGACGGACATGATCCGACGGACCTGGTCCTCGGATAATCCGAGCGTGTGTATGGGGCTTAAGACTTATATCATCCACTCCCTGAAGTATTTCCTGTTTGGGATGTCATTTAAGCTGGTCACCGACCATGCTCCCCTAAAGTGGATGTGTGACAACAGGGAGAAAAATGGCTGTGTGACAAGATGGTTCCTGGCTTTACAGCTCTTTAAGTTTACAGTAGAGCATAGGCCGGGCAAGCTCCAAAACAATGTGGATGCCCTCTCCTGCATGCACTGTATGCTTGGGACAATTGCTCAGCCGCAGGGGCTTGAGCAGAGGGGGAGGATATGTGACAGTATGCAAGGTGAGGTAAGGGAAAATCTGTATATTTCACCTCGCATGCGTTCTATTGTAAGAGACTGAACCAGAATCCGGCCCGGGTTTTTCCAGCCTCTGTGGCAGGCTTGGTTCTGGTCCGTATGTTGTGGTCCACTTGAGTCCACGCTCAGGTGGACTTTCAATGAGCAGGAAGAGAGCTCTGGCCTGAGACTCAGAAGGGAATCTGAGAGAGAGGAGCTCTGTTTGGATTTAAAATGCAGGTTTGCTTTACCACATGTTTTGTGGGTGAAGGGGACCAGCCCCACACTGTATAGAGAGGAGTCTACTGTTTAGTTTAGCGCAGAACAGCAAGGATTTACTTTACTATTTTTTGTTTGTTTTCATGACTTTGCAAACCTCTTTTAAATAAAGCTGGCAACACGCCAGATTTTAAAGAAACTGCCTGCACGCTGACCTTAATTTCCAGAAAAGGTGATCCCCACAAGCTAATCTCCCACAAAATATATATATATATATATATATATATATATATATATATATTATATTGAAATGTTATATGTATGTGTATGAGGATGTTGTAATTGCAATTTGAAAAGTTGTGATATACTTATACAATTGTCTACATCTTACATCTTGTAACAGCACCCATCCAACCTGTCCCGAGGAAGCGAGAAAACCTTTGCAAAACGCGTTGGCTTTCCAGAATGCAAAGTCAAATGGACATTGTACCTGATATTGATGTTTACATTATCAGCTACACACTGATTCATGCACTTCTCAGTACTATTTCATGTTGACTGCATATCTTCATTTCTGGGTTTGGTATCATTCTAGTATTGGTGGATACTTTATGTACAGAGGGTGTTGTAATTGTTTTATATCTACATTTTTAATTGTTGGAGAAATAAAATATTATAATTTTTAATACTAGCTGCCTCCTGTTGTGCCGATACAGTCCACCTTGTTTTGACAAATAGGGTTCCTATTGTTCTTTGTGTGTTTGTACCCAGTGGGAACCTATTGTCAGGACAATTTACAAGTGAGCGCTGCGCGTCGATTGCCTGTGCGCATGCGCGGCGGAACGGCACTCCAGCGCATGCGCACTCGCGGCTCAGCGCTCCGACGTACGCACATGCGCACTGGCGCACGCCTGAGCGTCCCTGGGCGTCATAGCATCACGTGACCACTCACACCACCCTTTTAAGGAAGTGCCTGGGATCAGTCCAGCGCTGGCTTGTCTTCAGCTTCCTGCCATAGCTTTGTTCCTGCTTCCTGTTTGATCTGATTGCCTGTGTTTGACCCGGATTTTGCCTTTTGACTTCGCTGCCTTCTCCTGCCCTTGACCCTTGGACTGTGTACTGGACTTTACCTGCTTGTCTGCCTTTGGCCCTTGAAACCTCTGCTTGTGACCCGGATTTGCCTCTGTCTCCTGCCCTGTTGATCTCTGCCTGTGACCCGGACCTGTTTATCTTCAGCCCAGTACCTGCACCTGTGTTTTGGACTCTCCAGTATCCTCTTGATCCTGAACTGGGTGCCTGCTCCAGTTTCCATCACCAGGTTGGGTAGCCTGTGCCTCTTTGTGCCATTCACCCCCTGTCTCACCTCCAGGGGGCGGACTGCGCTCAGTCGCAAGGGTGAACCACTCTCGGCATTTCGGCCTCGGTAAGTACTTCTCTGACAGTACAAGCCAGCCATGTCTGAGGCCGACAGAGTGCGTTCACCCCTTGAGGCTTTGTGCCAACAAGTCTCAGCATTAACTGAAGCCGTGCAAAAACTGCAAGAGGGGTACACTCAAGTGGACAGTCGCCTGCAGCAACTTTCCGGGTTAACGGCACCCACCTTAGCAGCTCCTACCGCCACCAGTGGAATATCCGCTCCTCCTGGATCAGCAAACCCCACTGTGATCATGGCATCGCCCAAACCCAGGGTCCCTACCCCTGAACGCTTCACGGGTGACCGTAAGAAGTTCCGGGCCTTTAAAAATGCCTGCTCACTCTACCTTGCGCTCCAGCCCAGGACTTTTGCTTCTGAAGTGGTAAAGGTGGGCTTCATTATCTTGCTCCTAGCTGAGGAGCCACAGGCATGGGCCCATAGCCTGATAGAGCAGAGAAGCCCAGCACTCAATGCGGTGGAGACCTTTTTTGAGAGTATGGCACAATTGTATGATGACCCGCAACGTGGGTCTACAGCTGAAGCCACACTACATAACTTACTTCAGGGACGTAGACCAGTAGAGGATTACACCGTTGAATTCCGGAAGTGGTCAGCTGACACCGGGTGGAACGAACCGGCTCTTAAATACCAGTATCGCCAGGGGTTATCTGAAACTTTGAAAGACGAGTTGGCAAGATCCAAAACTCCTGACACGCTGGAGGACTTGATCCAAGCCGCCACCAAGTTGGACCGTCGCATGCGTGAAAGGCGTTCTGAGCGTCTTCAGTCTCCCCGCACCTATTGGAATCCTCCTAAACCTACCTTGTCTTCACCCACCACCTCAACTCCAGCAGTAGATACCCAGGAGACAGAACCCATGCAGCTGGGTCTGGTTCGTGCCCCTCTCACGCCAGAAGAACGGCTCCGCAGACGACGGGCCAATCTATGCCTGTACTGTGGGGCTTCGGGCCATTTTCTCAGCACCTGCCCCGTAAGACCGAGTAAGTCCTACCAACAATGTATAATGAACTTTCAATCTTCCGGGTTCTCCCAGACTTATGTCGCCCTCTTTGTCTCCTTACAGCTACCGGGAAAGGAAACCCGACTATCAGCCATAATTGATTCCGGAGCCTGCAGCTGCTTCCTTGACGCGGCATTAGCTACCAAGATGCACTTACCCCTCGTTCCGAAGAAGCGAAATCTACAGGTACATTTGGCTGATGGCTCTCTTCCTCGTTCAGGATTCATCACCCACGAGACCCAACCCATCCGTGTCACTACCGATTCTGGTCACCAGGAGTTTATCCAATTTGACATTATCCCGTCTCCAATGTTCCCCATCATCTTGGGGCTTCCGTGGTTACAGATCCACGAACCGCAGATCAACTGGGGTAAGAGAGAGGTCTCCTTCCTGTCACCCCACTGTACCCAGCATTGCTTCACCCAGGCTGTGGCTACTTGCTCTACTATTTCATCAATACCAGACAATCTTCTTCATGTACCGCCAGTTTACTTGGAATTCCAAGACGTCTTTGATAAACAACAGGCAGATCACTTACCGCCTCATCGGACGTATGATTGTCCCATCGATCTCCTTCCGGGTTCAGCGATCCCTTTTGGCCGCATTTTTCCCCTGTCCGAAGTGGAACTCAAGGTCCTCAAGGCCTACATTGACAAGAACCTGGAGAAGGGGTTCATTCGCCCCTCCTCGTCACCCGCCGGAGCTGGCATCTTTTTTGTGGGAAAGAGAGACGGCTCCCTCAGACCTTGCATCGATTACAGAGAACTAAATAAAATCACAATTAAGAACCGGTATCCCCTGCCTTTGATCCCAGAGCTTTTTCAGCATTTCAGGTCTGCCAGAATCTTCTCTAAATTGGATCTTCGCGGGGCCTACAACCTCATCCGAATCAGGGCAGGAGATGAATGGAAAACAGCCTTCAGATCCAGATTCGGGCATTATGAATACATGGTAATGCCCATCGGTCTTTGTAACGCCCCAGCAACCTTCCAGCACCTGGTAAATGACATTTTCCGTAAACACCTTGACGACTTCCTTGTCGTGTATCTGGACGACATCCTTATCTTTTCAGACTCCCTTGAGCTCCACCGGGTACACGTGAAACAAGTACTCACCATCCTCCGCAGCCACAGATTGTACCTCAAGGCAGAGAAGTGCGAATTTGAGAAATCCACGGTGCAATTCTTGGGGTTCATCATTTCTACAGGTGGGGTCTCCATGGACCCACAAAAGGTCAAGGCCGTACTGGAGTGGCCAGCCCCAGTGAACAAAAAAGGGGTACAGCAATTCATTGGGTTCGCAAATTTCTATCGAAGGTTCATTGTCGGCTTTTCCTCCATAGTGGCACCCATCACCAAGTTGACCCACCAAGGTACCCAATTCCATTGGTCCCCGGAAGCACAAGAAGCCTTTGACACTTTGAAAAAATTGTTTTCGTGCGCTCCCATCCTGATGCATGCAGATCCAGCCCTTCCATTTGTGCTGGAAGTGGATGCATCGGAGACGGCTACTGGAGCTATATTATCCCAGAGACTGGGGCCGAAAGCCCTGTTACATCCTGTGGCTTTTGCGTCACGTAAGTTAAGCCCTCCAGAGAAGAACTACGACGTGGGAGACAGAGAGTTACTGGCCATTAAGTTTGCCCTGGAGGAGTGGAGATATCTCCTGGAGGGGGCTTCCCATCCTGTCATGATTTGGACAGACCACAGAAACCTGGAGTATCTAAGGACAGCCAAACGCCTAAGGCCCAGACAAGCCCGTTGGGCTCTCTTCTTTGCAAGATTCAATTTTCATATCTCTTACAGACCCGGCTCAAAAAATGGAAAGGCAGACGCTCTCTCTAGAATGTTTCACGAGACACCCCAGGAATCTGAACCCAACACTATCCTTTCACCACAGAACTTCCTGTCTCTCCTTCTGCAACCTGACCTAGTCTCCGCCATCAAGGCGGCATCAGGGCACCCCACTGACCATGGGATTCCCTCAATGGAGGAACACGATGGACTACTCTGGGTACGTGGAAAGGTCTTTGTCCCCACAGAAACAAGACTTTTAACGCTCAAGACTCTACATGATCACAAGCTTGCGGGACATTTTGGGGTTCACAAGACGTCTGACTTAATCTCTCGCTCTTTTTGGTGGCCTGGGTGGAGACAAGACTGCAGGAATTATGTCACCTCTTGTATCATTTGCCAACGCAACAAAGGAACTCATTCTAAAGCCTGGGGCCTGCTGAAGCCCTTGTCCATCCCGAAGCGCCCATGGGCGGATATATCAATGGACTTCATTGTAGAGTTACCCGCCTCAGAGGGGTACACCACCATTCTGGTCGTGGTCGACCGTTTGTCAAAGATGGCACACTTCCTCCCAATGATTGGGACTCCTTCCGCTTCTGCTACAGCTGACATATTCTTCAAAGAGATTGTTCGACTCCACGGGGTACCTGCAAGTGTCACTTCTGATAGAGGATCTCAGTTCACCTCCAAGTTTTGGCAAGAATTATGCAAAACCCTTGAAATCAAGATATGTCTCTCTTCGGCCTATCACCCTCAGAGCAATGGCAAGACGGAGAGGACAAATCAATCTCTAGAGCAATACCTCCGCTGTTTCTGTTCAGATTCCCAGGATGAATGGTCCAGTCTCCTACCCTATGCGGAGTTCGCCTACAACAATGCGGTCCACACTGCCACCAACCAAACTCCCTTCTGGGCCAACTTTGGGTTCCATCCCTCCTTCCTGCCAGGGTCTCTTCCTGAAACTCCTGTCCCTGCGGTCCAAGACCGAGTTAATTTTCTTCAACAGAACTTCCAGAGAATTCAGGAGACCATGCAGAAGACCCAGAAGGGTATGAAAGACATTTCAACCGGGGGAGGAAGGAAAATCCGGACTTCAAGATAGGGGACGAGGTGTGGTTATCCTCAATCAATCTCAAATTAGCCATACCCACACGTAAGTTAGGACCAAAGTTTATTGGTCCTTTCAAGATCAAACGAAAGATTAATCCTGTAGCTTTTGAGCTTTCCTTACCAGATTCGTACAGGATACACCCGGTGTTCCATGCTTCCCTCCTGAAGCCTGTCACTCCTAGTCCTTTTTCAGGAAGATCAGAACCACCACCTCCTCCAGTACTGGTGGATGGCGAAACAGAATTTGTGGTGGAGAAAATTTTAAGTTGCAGGAAAAGGGGGAGGCAACTCCAATATCTGGTCAAATGGGAGGGTTACCCGTCGGAAGAAAACTCTTGGGAACCCTCAGGAAATCTGCATGTTCCACGCTTGATCCGAGCTTTCCAGTCGGAACATCCTGAACTGATGGCTAGCTTGGGCGTCCGGAGGCCACCCCTCGGGGGAGGGCACTGTCAGGACAATTTACAAGCGAGCGCTGCGCGTCGATTGCCTGTGCGCATGCGCGGTGGAACGGCACTCCGGCGCATGCGCACTCGCGGCTCAGTGCTCCGACGTACGCACATGCGCACGCCTGAGCGTCCCTGGGCGTCATAGCATCACGTGACCACTCACACCGCCCTTTTAAGGAAGTGCCTGGGATCAGTCCAGCGCTGGCTTGTCTTCAGCTTCCTGCCATAGCTTTGTTCCTGCTTCCTGTTTGATCTGATTGCCTGTGTTTGACCCGGATTTTGCCTTTTGACTTCGCTGCCTTCTCCTGCCCTTGACCCTTGGACTGTGTACTGGACTTTACCTGCTTGTCTGCCTTTGGCCCTTGAAACCTCTGCTTGTGACCCGGATTTGCCTCTGTCTCCTGCCCTGTTGATCTCTGCCTGTGACCCGGACCTGTTTATCTTCAGCCCAGTACCTGCACCTGTGTTTTGGACTCTCCAGTATCCTCTTGATCCTGAACTGGGTGCCTGCTCCAGTTTCCATCACCAGGTTGGGTAGCCTTCGCCTCTTTGTGCCATTCACCCCCTGTCTCACCTCCAGGGGGCGGACTGCGCTCAGTCACAAGGGTGAACCACTCTCGGCATTTCGGCCTCGGTAAGTACTTCTCTGACACCTATTTTAAATTTGCTCTGATGAAGGGGCAGGGTGTACTCTTGGACCCAGACTGTGGCAGTGGTTACATAGTTAGTAAGGTTGAATAAAGACACCAGTCCATCCAGTTCAACCTGAGTAAGTGTGGGTGCATGTCTACAATTGTCCCTATCCCTGTACATTGTACATTGTACATTGCACACTCACATCGGTCCCTAACCTCAAGAAGCCCACAATCCAAGGTCCCCATTCATATACTAGGGCAAATTTACCTACCAGCATGTTTTTGGAGTGTAGGAGGAAACCGGAGTACCTGGAGGAAACCCATGCAGGCACAGGGAGAACATGCAAACTCCAGGCAGGTAGTGTCCTGGTTGGGATTTGAACCAGTGACCCTTTTTACTACTAGGCAAGAGTGCTACCCACTACACCACTGTGCCGCTCTGGTTCAAATGAAAGGTTCCAAAGGGTGCACACAGGCTGGAAGGTGGATTCTGCTTTTTAGAATCTGGCATAAGAAAGTGTGGGTGGGTTCCCTGGCAACCGTTACACTTTAGAATTTTGCACAAGTGCCTGATCAAAGGTAGGGTTCTTGGTGCTTCTGGGTGTTATGGCAGAAATGGTGGTGCCATCGAAGGAGTCTGTGCAAAACTGACTAGCTGACTCAACCCACAACATTTTATATTGCATTTGACATACCCTATGAGGGAGGACTTTTCTTTGTTAGTTAATATTTATGGGCCCATATTGAGGTATTAGATCATGCTGTGGTTTTTATTAGCTTCATGGCTACTTTTTGGGAAAAGGAAAACTTGCATGAAACACCGAAGAATATGCTGTCTTCCACTGCTTCGTGTAATGAAAACCTGTGTGGGATCGGTGTTGAACTAGGTTATGCAGCAAAAAAAAAATCAATATATCCTTCTATGTTTTATCAATACATAAATATTTTAGAGCTCCGCCTAGTGCCTAAGTCAGTTGATAGTCGTTTAGGTTTACTTAACAATATAAAACTCTTTGACATGCCTCAGATTAGGTGAATGGCTGCAGATTTGGTAGTAACCAGATGCTTCACACAAGTATTCCGGACACCCTACTGAAGGTTGAAACTAATGCAAATTACTGATAAAATATAGCAACAGGAGCGCAATCAAAATGATTGCATCTCATTACATGCTTGTTGGAGGTTCCCTGAGGACCAGTTTAAGAAGTAAAAAGTGATTATGCGATGAACATCCCAGGATGTGAACTCATTAAATGTCTCACCTAATGTTACGTAAGTAAGTTCTAATCAAGATACGCAGCACCATTTGCATACATAATGTCTTATATAAATGGGGTAAATTACCCATTCTGGTATGGTAATCAGTAGAAGTAGTGTTATTCACATGAAAAACAGACAAAAATAACAAAGTAAAAGTACTGATTGCCCAACTGTGCTGTATGACTTATGCACAGATGAGAAAGAAGAATCCGGACTGTCTGCACATGTAATGTGCAAGTACCAGGGCATACACACAGCAATAAAGGTGCTGCAAGGCAGCTAGCGATTAGACATGTGCACACTGAAATATTTTGTTTTGGAATTTCTTTTTTATTCGAAAAATACATTTATTTAGTTACTCCCGCAATTCGTTTTCATTTATTTTGTTTTTTGTTAAAAAATGTATTTGTAGGAAAATCCGAAATAATTAAGGTCAAATATGTCATTGAAGGCTTATGGTGTCTGTCGAATGTTCTAAGAAGATTTGACGGAGCAGCTAAACTGTACGACGCGGCAATCGTACATTTCCGGTCGAATGTTCCGCCTACAAGCTATAGTAGAATTCTAATGTTGTATGACACTAGTAATAATTATATTTGTTAATTATTATTACTAGTCAACCAACATTAGAATTCTTCTATAGCCTATGGGACATAAATGTCCGTTTGCACCGACTGCTTCGTCGAATCTTTATGTCAAATCTTTTCTCTCTATGTCGGATGATCTTGGACTAATAGAGTTAGGTTAGGCCCATTCAACCTTTTTTGCTATTGTCTCTATAATGTTGAATCTTTTCTCTCTATGTCGGATGATCTTGGACTAATAGAGTTAGGTTAGGCCCATTCAACCTTTTTTGCTATTGTCTCTATAATGTTGAATCTTTTCTCTCTATGTCGAATCTTTTCTCTCTATGTAGAATAATCTTGGACTAATAGAGCTAAGGTTAGGCACATTCGACCACAGGTTCGATGGACACAGATCACTATTGTCAGCGTCACGTCGAATCTCCTATCTATATCGAACTGTTGTCACAACGAAAATGAAAATTAAGCATTTGTTTATGTCGGATCTTTTGGATTTCGGATTGTGCACGTTTGTTAAAACGATAACGATAATACCCGAAATTCAGACGCAAACGAATGCACATGTCTATTAGCGATTGTGACCTGCAAAGACATTTACAGCATTCATACTTATGTAGCTGAACATAGTAATGTAGGCTTCTTTTGAGGGATGTATGAGAAATGACCCTCCCCAAAGAAGATATTGCACTAATCCTGTAGGTAAATAAGAGAACCAGAACCTTCGCTAAGTGGAAGAGTGGGTTTGATAATAAGGTTGGCAGTGCTTCCATCCAGGACAGGGCCTTTGTCAACAGAGGGGATACTCTTCCTGGGAAATTACCCAGTAATCTACTCAGAGTAATTGGGAGCAGAGGAACTACTGAAACCAGCATATAACATTAACCATAAGTGCATAGATGCACAACAGTATGGAAATATTATGAGTTTTATATAATAAAAGATTAACAACAGTACATATATCCAATGTACAAATAGTTAATATCAGCAAAGGCCTCACGGGAGTCCTGGTGAAATTATGCACTTATACCGGGTATATATAGTTATCAATTAAGTATTAAGATACATTCAGATGAATGTTGCAGCAAGGCCCAGTTGCAGGGGCTAAAGATGATCATGATGCAGTGTCTGTCTTGATGCTGAAGACAAGCTCAGAAATGATGGGGAGATCCTCCAACTGTTATCCAACCAGCCTGGTACACAGCTTCTCACCAGCAAAAACCGTGGTATGATACTGGAACTCAGAGTCAGCCTATCTACTCTGCATCTTAGATCCTAGTAATTTCTAATCTGCAACGCAACCGAAACTTTAACTACCTTAAGGTTCCACTCACATATATGCGAATTGGATGTGTTCTGAACTGCATCAGATTCTCATGCATTCAAACCAAATCATGTTAAGGGCATGTGACCTGGTATGATTGAGAAGAAGGGAAGGGCTCGCTACCCCCCCCCCCCCTTTTCTTGACTGCCAGGCTACATGCTCAGAAAAGGGTCTGATATGGATTTTTGAGGGGACCCCAGGCCATTTTTTATTTTATTTTGGTGTGTGGTTCCCCGTAAAATCTGTACCAGACTCAGAGTCTGCATTGCCGGCAATGTTTTTCAGTTCTTGTTCAGCTGCCACCAGGGAACCCCGCTTACAGCTTATGAGTCATCTGTTGTTAAGCTGGCTGGCTTCTTGGGCCCACTCCTTAAAATAATGTTAAAGATGACGGTGGTCACCATCTCCGAAAATTTGCATCTAAATCGCAGCTGAACCTCTGAACAGCTGCTTTGGAAATTTGCAGTGAAAACTGAGGGGAAATTTGCACTGGACATGTTTGAACCTAGCCTAAGAGCCATCAGATGCCTAACCTGGCTCTAGACTATGCTGGTTATTGAGCCCCAAGCTAAAACTAGCTATAGAATCCCAGACCAGAAGTAACAGGAGCTGCATATAAACTCTATTGCAATACAGAAGTTCACCTATCCATATATAGCAAGGTGACCACTACACATGCACACCATATCACAAACTAAACTGTGCATGTATAGTGAATGTGGGCTAACAACAAGGGGGCAGGTATACTTCTGTCACCAGTATATATATAGAAAAAAAAAAATATATATATATATAGTATCTCACAAAAGTGAGTACAACCCTCACATTTTTGTAAATATTTTATTATATCTTTTCATGTGACAATGCTGACAAAATGACACTTTGCTACAATGTAAAGTAGTGAGTGTACAGCTTGTATAACAGTGTAAATTTGCTATCAACACACAGCCATTAATGTCTAAACCGCTGCCAACAAAAGTGAGTACACCCCTAAGGGAAAATGGCCAAAGCTCAATTAGCCATTTTCCCTCCCCCGGTGTCATGTGTCTCATTAGTGTTACAAGGTATCAGGTGTGAATGGGGAGCAGGTGTGTTAAATTTGGTGTTATTGCTCTCACTCTTTCATACTGGTCACTGGAAGTTCAACATGGCACCTCATGGCAAAGAACTCTCTGAGGATCTGAAAAAAAGAATCGTTGCTCTACATAAAGATGATGTAGGCTATAAGAATATTGCCAAGAACCTGAAACTGAGCTGCAGCACGGTGGCCAAGACCATACTGCGGTTTAATGGGACAGGTTCCACTTAGAACAGGCCTCGCCATGGTTGACCAAAGAAGTTGAGTGCACATGCTCAGCGTCAAATCCAGAGGTTGTCTTTGGGAAATAGACTTATGGGTGCTGCCAGCATTGCTGCAGAGGTTGAAGGGATGGGGGGTCAGCCTGTCAGTGTTCAGACCATATGCCGCACACTGCATCTAATTGGTTTGCATGTCTGTCGTCCCAGAAGGAAGCCTCTTCTAAAGATAATGCACAAGAAAGCCCGAAAACACTTTGCTGAAGACAAGCAGACTAAGAACATGGATTACTGGAACCATGTCCTGTGGTCTAATGAAACCAAGATACACTTATTTGGTTCAGATGGTGTCAAGCATGTGTGGCAGAAACCAGGTGAGGAGTACAAAGACAAGTGTGTCTTGCCTACAGTCAAGCATGGTGGTGGGAATGTCATGGTAAGGGGCTGCATGAGTGCTGCCAGCACTGGGGAGCTACAGTTCATTGACGGAACCATGAATGCCAACATGTACTGTGACATACTAAAGCAGAGCATGATCCCCTCCCTTTGGAGATGGGCCACAGGGCAGTATTCCAATATGATAACGATCCCAAACACACCTCCAAGCGTCCTTGCTAAAGAAGTTGAGGGTAAAGGTGATGGACTGGCCAAGCATGTCTCCAGACCTAAACCCTATTGAGCATCTGTGGGCATCCTCAAATGGAAGGTGGAGGAGCGCAAGGTCTCTAACATCCACCTGCTCCATGATGTCATCATGGAAGAGTGGAAGAGGACTCCAGTGGCAACCTGTGAAGCTTTGGTGAACTCCATGCCCAAGAGGGTTAAAGGGACACTAAAGGTTCATTTTTTTTTAAATAGCAACCATATCATACTTACCTCCACTGTGCAGCTCGTTTTGCACAGAGTGGCCCGAACCTGCTCTTCTGGCGTCCCTCTGTGGCTCTCGCGGCTCCTCCCCGCATCAGATAACCCCCTGGAAGAAGCACTCTCAGCTTCACTTAACATCAAGACCCCAGATCTGACATCCTTAACATTCAGATCCAAGACCAGCTCCCCTTAATATTCAGACCCCAGATCAGCCTCTAAGATTAAGACCCAAGATCAGCCCCCTTAAAGCAGTTCTTCAACCTTGAAATAAAAAATTACTAACTACTGCTGACTTTTAATAACAGGACACTTACCTGTCCAGGGATCCAGTGCTGTCCTCGTCCGAGCCGGCTCTTCGGCCCTCTTCATGTGCAGGCATCAGCATGTTTATTTTAGGAAGCTGGCTGTGACTCCTTGCAGCTTCACTGCCAGCTTTCCACTGTGCATGTGTGATCCGTGCTACACTTTGTGAATGGTCCCGCTGCTTTCTGGAACCTGTTACATGTCCCGGAAGGTTGCAAGAGAAGAGGAGGAGGGAATAAACTTCCACTCGAATCACTGCAGTGATCTGACCAGAAGTGGGAGCGGGTACCTGTCCAAACCAGGTACCCACCCCCCCCACCCCAAAATCAAGTGGCAAAAGGAGGGGGATGAGGCAGACAAGCGGATCTTTCCCTTTTGACTGAAGCTTTAACATTCATACCCCAAATCAGTCCCCCTACCTTAATATTCAGACCCAAGATCAGCCCCCCTTAACCTTCAGACCCAAGATCAGCCCCCCCCCCCCTAAAATTCAGACCCCAGATAAGTCCAACTTAGCATTTGGACAGATCAATCCCCCCTGAACATTCAGACCCCAGATCAGTTTGTCTTGGCATTTAGACCTCAGATCAACAGATCAGTCCTCCTTAACATTCCAACCTCAAGTTAGTCCCCCTTAACTTGCAGACCCCAGATCAGTCCCCCCTTTAAAATCCACTTTAGACACATGGTTCAGCCCCCTCCTTTAAACTTATTTCCAGACCCCAGATTAGCATCCCACACACACATATCAACCCTCCCTTCAAACCTAGCATGACATGGCAAAATTTTTGTCATACGACCAGAAACAGGTTGGAGGTTTGACACCAGCATCTAATGTAGAATCGAGCATTCCAGCCCCAAGTGCCGGGATATAGGGCGGGCGCATGGGGTCACAGGATTTGGTTAATATCCTGGGACAGTTCAGCGGCAATCAGGACTGTTGAGGGTATGGCATACACTGTTCTTTAGGGGTTAATTCTACGTATACTGATGCGTTTCAGTGTCTACACCCTCCGGGGGTTCGACAGGGGCATCACATGAGAGTTAGCATAAGGGCTAGAAAGCTTTATGTGCAAATGATGTATAAAAGTTTTTTGCTTAATCTATCAGTTTTAGAGTCGTATAGAGCATTTAAAAATGAATGAAGCAATAGGGGAAGTGGGTAAACATGTTGTGGTTCCAGTAAAATTATAGATGCTGACATGCATGTCAATAACACTGTAACTTAAAAGTAGCTAAATGTGTTGCAACAGCAAAAAGTACCAGTTTTCCATGTTTTGTTTAACACCCATCTATGGTTATCTGACTTTAAAGAAGAACTACAACGTTTTTTGTTCAAAACTATTTTTTTCTTTTGCTTAGCAGTTTATAAAATGTTTTGAAAACTTTTTCATTATTTGTGTAAAATTGTTGTACTACAAACATGCAATACAAGGTGTTTTTAATAAGAAAGCCTAGCACTAGCTCTGTATTTTTTGATTGCTTTTGATTTATGTACAGGAACATAGAGTTAAAGTGACCCTGTAGGCAGTGCCGATCCTGACCTCCCTGGGGCCCTAAGCAAAATTCTGCTAAGGGGCCCTCTACCTGACCCGTGATGCTGTGAGCTATGTAAACCATTTGCCATTGCCACACAGTCACACCTGACACTTCAGCGCTCCCAATACAATCCTCCCTCCTTTAAACAAAACAGTCAAAGAATAAGTACAACAATATAGAACAGACATTATATATTTATCTTTACATATCTGAGTGTGGATCCCCCACTTACATCAGGGTCCCCAGAGAGCCCCCCCTTACACCAGGGTCCCCAGAGAGCCACCCCTTACATCAGGATCCCCAGAGAGCCCCCCCTTACACCAGGGTCCCCAGAGAGCCCCCCCCTTACACCAGGGTCCCCAGAGATCCCCCTTACACCAGGGTCCCCAGAGAGCCCCCCCCTACACCAGGGTTCCCAGAGAGCCCCCCCTTACACCAGGGTCCCCAGAGGGCCCCCCTTACACCAGGGTCCCCAGAGAGCCCCTCCTTACACCAGGGTCCCCAGAGAGCACCCCCTTACATCAGGATCCCCAGAGAGCACCCCCCTTACATCAGGATCCCCAGAGAGCACCCCCCTTACATCAGGGTCCCCAGAGAGCCCCTCCTTACATCAGGATCCCCAGAGAGACACCCCTTACATCAGGATCCCCAGAGAGCACCCCCCTTACATCAGGATCCCCAGAGAGCACCCCCTTACATTAGGGTCCCCAGAGAGCACCCCCCTTACATTAGGGTCCCCAGAGAGCACCCCCCTTACATCAGGGTCCCCAGAGAGTATCCCTATAAAGCCCCTCCTTACATCGGGGTCCCCAGAGAGCCCCCATACATCAGTGTCCTCAGAGAGCCTCCCTACTCACATTAGGGTCTACAGCATTGCCCTTTACATCAGAGTTCCCCCTTGCACTGTAAGGTGGAATCCTGCATACTATGATGTAAAGGGGAACTCTGGGAATGTGGGGAGGACTCTGGTGACCAGAGAAAGAAAACACTAAGATAAGGGGGTTTACTGATATAAGGGGGAAACCTTTATATCAGTGCCCCCTTACAATATTGTATTGACCCCCCCTAAACTGGCCTGGCGGTGCTGTCACTGACCTCCTCTCAGGTGCATCATGCAGGGCTCAGTCAGTCGGCTCCAGCTTGGTGGCTCTGGTTTTATCCCATAGTTTCCTCTCCGCAGTCGATACATGTCTGACTTCTCCCATGACCCCCATCCTGGCTGCGCTCCCTCTCTTGACTCAGGGGAGGTCAGAGGCTGTGGATGGGACAGGGGAGGTCAGAGGCTGCGGATGGGACAACAGGAGAGTTCAGAGGCTGCGGATGGGACAACAGGAGAGGTCAGAGGCTGTGGGGGGGCAACAGGAGAGGTCAGAGGCTGTGGGGGGCAACAGGAGAGGTCAGAGGCTGCGGGGGGCAACAGGAGAGGTCAGAGGCTGCGGGGGGGGCAACAGGAGAGGTCAGAGGCTGTGGGGGGCAACAGGAGAGGTCCGAGGCTGCGAAGGGGGGGGCAGGAGTTCCGAGGCTGCTAGGGGGGGGACAGGAGGTCAGAGGCTGCAAGGGGGGGACAGGAGGTCAGAGGCTGCAAGGGGGGGCAGGAGGTCCGAGGCTGCGAAGGGGGGGGGGGGGACAGGAGGTCTGAGGCTGCGAGGGGGGGACAGGAGGTCCGAGGCTGCAAGGGGGGGCAGGAGGTCAGAGGCTGCGAGGGGGGGCAGGAGGTCAGAGGCTGCGAGGGGGGGGCAGGAGGTCAGAGGCTGCGAGGGGGGGCAGGAGGTCAGAGGCTGCGAGGGGGGGGCAGGAGGTCAGAGGCTTTGAGGGGGGGGGGGGACAGGAGGTCAGAGGCTGCGAGGGGGAGGGGGCCCAGGAGGTCAGAGGTTGCGGAGGGGACGTTTTATTTTTTAAAAATGGCGCCACTCAGCGTCATCGTGTCACTGCGCATGGGGCCGCTGCCGCCGCTGTGAGGGCAGCAGCGCCTGAAAAAAAGATGGCCGCGGGGCCGACATGCAACTGCGCATGCGCCAGCGCTGTTGCCGCTGCTCGGCAATTTTCGCAAAATGCGCAGTTGCATGTCGGCCCCGCGGCCATCTTTTTTTCAGGCGCCGCTGCCCTCACAGCGGCGGCAGCGGCCCCAGGGGCCCCCGAGCAGAGCCGATCCGCCCTTGGGGCCCCCGCACAGCAGCAGGGCCCTACGCAGCTTGTGTAGTCCGCGTATAGGGCTCTGCCTGTAGGTTGAATGCTGGGAAGGAAAAGGCTTGTGGTTTCTAAAGAAAATTTAGTAGGACATTGCATACCTTAGTTGACTTAAACTGAAAGTTCAAATGGGAATAAGGCTGGCCATACATTATACAATTTTCTTCTATAGATTTGCCCAAATTGGGCCCAAAGTGTCAATATTTTGTGTGGCCACCATTATTTTCCAGCACTGCCTTAACCCTCTTGGGCATGGAGTTCACCAGAGCTTCACAGGTTGCCACTGGTGTCCTTGTCCACTCCTCCATGATGACATCACGGAGCTGGTGGATGTTAGAGACCTTGTGCTCTCCACCTTCCATTTGAGGATATCCCACAGATGCTCAATACGGTTTAGGTCTGGAGACATGCTTGGCCAGTCCATCACCATTACCCTCAGCTTCTTTAGCAAGGCAGTGGTCGTCTTGGAGGTGTGTTTGGGATCCTTATCATGTTGGAATACTGCCCTGCGGCCCAGTCTCCGAAGGGAGGGGATCATGCTCTGCTTCAGTATGTTACAGTACATGTTGCCATGTTGTACTCCTCACCTGGTTGCCGCCACACACGCTTGACACCATCTATACCAAATAAGTTCATCTTGGTCTCATCAGACCACAGGACATGGTTCCAGTAATCCATATCCTTAGTCTGCTTGTCTTCAGCAAACTGTTTGCAGGCTTTCTTGTGCATCATCTTTAGAATAGGCTTCCTTCTGGGATGACAGCCATGCAGATCAATTTGATGCAGTGTGCGGTGTATGGTCTGAGCACTGACAGGCTGACCCCCACCCCTTCAACCTCTGCAGCAATGCTGGCAGCACTTATGGGAGTGTCATGTCATGGTCTGGGGCTGCATGAGTGTTGCCGGCACTGGGGAGCTACAGTTCATTAAGGGAACCATGAATGCCAACATGTACTGTGACTGAAGCAGAGCATGGTCCCCTCCCTTCGGAGACTGGGCAGCAGGGCAGTATTCTAACATAACGACCCCAAGAACACCTCCAAGATGACCACTGCCTTGCTAAAGAAGCTGAGGGTAATGGTGATGGTCTCCAGACCTAAACCCTATTGAGCATCTGTGGGGCATCCTCAAATAGAAGGTGGAGGAGCGTAAGGTCTCTAACATCCACCAGCTCCATGATGTCACCGTGGAGGAGTCAAGGGCACTCCAGTGGCAACCTGTGAAGCTCTGGTGAACTCCATGTCCAAGAGGGTTAAGGCAGTGCTGGAAAATAGTGGTGGCCACACAAAATATTGACACTTTGGGTCCAATTTGGACATTTTCACTTTTGTTATCAGCAGTTTAGACATTAATGGCTGTGTGTTGTTATTTTGAGGGGGCAGCAAATTTGCACTGTTATACAAGCTGTACACTCACTATTTTACATTGTAGCAAAGTGTAATTTCTTCAGTGATATAGTTTCTTCAAGATATAATAAAATATTTACAAAAATGTGAGGGGTGTACTCACTTTTGTTAGATACTGTATGCATACTTTTTTTTTTCTTATATTCCCCTGCCATTGTATACAGCACTCCCAAACTGCCCCAAGATGCTGCTTGCAGGACTTTTCCTAACGTCCTGCAAACGCACCGCCCCAGTGTAAAAAGACACGCTGAAATGAATGGGAGGCAGTTTTCAGGCGCTATTTAGAGGCTATTTCTAGTGCTAAAATGCCTGAAACCCACCTCAGTGTGAAAGGGGTCTAATGCCGTGTACACACGATCGGAAATTCCGTTCGTGTGTATGCAATTCCGTCGCGCATACACACGAACGCCTGGCTCTACCTTGACGAGCAGGTTTGTTAGCAGATCCCAACTAGGTTGGGATCGTACAGACATTGCCTTATGGATACAATTAATGGTGGCCCCAAAAACTCCTCATGGAGTAGCTGCTGGTGGCTCGACAGCTTCAGGGGTTCTCCTCCCCTTCATTTCTGTCAGCGCCTGGCGGTTCAGGGTCTGGATCATCGGCCCTACACAGAAAAGGTATTTACTGGCACTTCAATGAGGGAGCCTGTATGTGAGGGGGGGCAAATTTGCATTTTCCATTGCTTTAGGCACACACGGCCATGATGTGGGCAGAGAAGTAGCGATGAGACTGCAGAAAGGGGAGGACTCCAGTGCACTTCACCATGATGCTACCACGGTTAACTATGTATCATGATAGGGTAACGGCTGACCTGCTCTATCATGTTTTTTTCTGAAGGATTTCTTATCCCAGGACAGTTGATGGGTAGGGGAAATTACTGTTCTATTTTGCGGATGGCATTGGATTACCCTGATGTTCTCAGGGAGAAGTAGCAGAAGTCTTGCTGGGCAGGTTAGCAGGCTCCTTTTTCCTGTTCCTTCTTGTAGTAGTGTTAGGGTTTCTCCTTTAGGTGTTTTTTTCCCCAAGAAACAGCTGGGTAGGTTTCGAACGATTCATCATTTGTCACATCCTAGAGGCTCATCAGTCAATGATGATATCTCTACTGTGTTCTCTACTGTACAGTATACATCTTTTGATGAAGTCACTTGATCAGGAGCATGGACCGGGGGCACTGATGACAAAGGTGGACATTGAGCCTGCTTTCTGCCTTTTACTGGTGCATCCAGACAGCTTGCGCCTCTTGGGTTGCAAATTTGCAGGAGGATGTTTGTGGATCAGTGCATGCCCATGGCTTGTGCCGTTTCATGTGTCTCCTATAAGGCTTTAAGTCCTTTTCTAGAGTGGGCGGTAAGGAGGGAGTCTTGTTCACATGAGATTGTGCACTATTTGGACAATTTCCAATGCATGGGACCCAGTGGATCAGATTCTTGCTGCCGCCTATTACAAACACTGTGCTCAGTTTTAAAATGGTGCGGTTTGGTGTCCCCTCCCCCTCCTTGCCCATAAAAAGTGGAGGGTCAAAAAGAGGTTATTAAAGTTCATGACATTCATTGAAGTTGACTCGCAAAATATTAAGACTGCCAGCTGCACAACTTGCCTGAAGGATTGGTGATAGTGGTGCAAGCTGAAAAGGTGACTTTAAGATCTCTTCAGTCATTGTTAGTAAACTTGAATTTTGCCTGCAGAATTCTGCCTATGGGCAGAATGTTGTGCAGGTGGTTGGTCTTTTTCATGTCAGGAGTCAACAGGACTCACCATGTTATACGTATCACTAGGGAAGCCCGGGAGTTCCACAAACTTGGGCTACTCTTCCTTGCTGCGTACATTGGTAGGCCGTGTGGCAGTCTTCAGCCCAGTCAATCGCTGATCTGCAACTTTTCACAGGCTCATATGGAGGCATGGGTATTGAGGCATATTTTCAAGGACATTGGTACCACGGTCTCTGGCCTGTGGTGTTGGCAATAAGGGGCCTTGCCAAGAATTAGATTTTTCAGGAATTCTTTCCTTTAGTGATAGCTGTTTCAGTCTGAGTTCCATTGATGGCTAACAAATGTGTGCTTTTTTCATTCTGATAACATGGCTGTAATTTCAGCTGTGAATAGGCTCACAGCACACTCTCCGCCAGTAGTGAATTTAATTTGATTGTTGTTACATTTACATAACAATATTCAGTTTTGGGCTGTGCATGTGCCTTGAGTTGAACATGGAATTGCTGCCGCTCTGTCTTAGTTTCATTTTCGGGAGCTGGCTCTAGAGGCAGAGTTGACATTACTTTGGGTTCCGGAGGTTCTATGGAGGAGCGCTTCAGACAATTGGCAGGTTGGGTAAAGAACTTGATTGCAAAACTGTCTTGGTTTCAGCTTGAGCATTTTTGGGAGCTGGCTTCAGTAACAGGGTTGATGTCACTTTGGATTCCAGAGTTTCTGTGGAGGCCTGCTTCAGACAGTTGAGTAAAGAATTTGGTGGCAAAACTGACCCAGGACTCATATAATATAGTATGGAAGAGATGGTGGGATTTTCCTTAGATGTGATTAAATAAGTTCTGCTGCTGTGGTTTTTGGTGGACTTGTACTTCTGGGGTTTCATCAACTAGGGTGGATAGGGGATTTGTGTCACTTTCCTTTCTGTTTAAATTGTAAGGTAGGCCTGACATTACTAAGGAATTCCTGGTGCAGGAAGTGGCTAAAGGTTTCAGAAGGGGCAAGTTCTCAGTGGACAGAAGGAGAACTTTCATTTGCTGAAAGGTTTGCTCTGTGAATTACATGCTGTGTGTCAAGACGACTATGACAGACATATTTTCAAATTGGCCTTTGCTTTGGCCTTTTATGGAGCTTTTAGAATTAGTGCATTGGTCAGAACTTGAAGGGATGAATGGAGGGCTTATTGCTCAAAAATGTCATGGCTGTAGATGAAATATTGCATCCTCTTATTCTAAAACTGATTGTGTAGGGGGGTTTCAGATACAATTGTGGATGGTGCAGTCCTGCAATACCTGCCTAGTTCATTGTTTTATGAACACTCTTTCATACAGAGGAGGTTGAGGTACATGATGGTGGTTTTGTTCCTACACACTGATTAAAGGATATGTAAAGGTACGTTTAAAAAAAACAAAAAAAAAAACACACCATACAGAGTGGCCCCGATCCTCCTATTCTGGGGTCCCTCAGCGGTGCTCCTGGCTCCTACTCTTCTTGAGTTCCCCATTGAAGAGACACTCTCCCTCGGGGCACTCATGCGGGCGTGCTCCCATGTCCTGCTGCTGCGTCCATTGACACAGACAGCAGGACTCAGCTCCGCCCCTACCTCCTGCGTCATTGAATTTGATTGATAGCAGCGCAGCCATTGGCTCCCGCTGCTCGTCCCCATCGCTGGAAAGACCAGGTTCAGGTAAGTAAAAGGGGGGCTCTGCAGGGCAGCTGCATCACAGGAGGTTTTTCACCTTAATGCATAGAATGCATTAGGTGAAAAACCTTGAGGGTTTACAACCACTTTAAATGGAGACCGTTAATTTTCTTTTTGCATGTCTGTTTCCAGACATCGTGGTAGACTGGTCAGAAATAGTTCCCAGGTTGAAGTTGCAACCAGTTATTGATTTAGCTATTTTAAATAAATCCTGAATCAAAATTAATATAGCAGTATCAAAATGTAACGGGTGATATTGTGGTTCATCACCGTCTTGTGAAAATCGCTTTAGCCAATTTGCATGACTGTGCATTCATTTAGATTAAGTAGGCCTCAATTTTGGACTTCGGGAGGGCCTGGAGCAAGCCCTGCAGTTGTGGCAGGGCATTCAGAATTGATCGGCCAATTTCTGAATGCTGTGGCAGGTCCTTGATGGTGCCAAAAAAGTAAGTTCGTTGGTAATGTGTGGACAAGTGGTTTAACCTTAATGGACACAAATATGTATGTAGCAATGGCACCGACCCCTAGAGGCCTAATGGTGGCCTCCAGAGTCAGGGAGAGCTGACATCCTTCTTTGTAGAGTGGGTTACTAGGCATAGTAGGTGTAATGCAAGATGGAAGAATTGGACGCCAGTCACTTTTTGAATGCAAACAAAAGAGATTTATTGTCTCTTAACAAGAACTGGGGGAGAAAGGGTTAGGGCCTGAACACCCTTAGGCAGATGCAATAGCTATTGGCAGTCTCAGAGACAAAATAGGCAGACAGCTATACAGGTTGAGGGCCTTTAAGCTGGTTGCAGCACTGTATTTGTAGAATTGATGTCTCCTATGGCAACTGAACTCTCCAACTTCAATGCAGATCTGCACACTTAACTCACAGTATCCCCAGTTGCAGATCTTCACTCACATCTCACAGACTCTTAGCCTGGGTTCAGACTATTGCGAATTCGCAGCGGGGCAAAATACTGCAAATTCGCAGGACATTTGAAAACCCATTGTTTTTAATGGGGCACGTTCACACATGTCCGGTGCACGCGCACTGCGAATTGCCGAAAAACTGCAACCGTCTTTGGTGCGGTGCGGGACGGATCAGGTGCGAATTCAGGCCCATTATCTTCTATGGGCACGCATCTGATTCGCATCTGGCTTGCGTCCTGAACAGAAATTCGCGCCACTCCAACACCTCCCCTTCTTCCTGTTCCTCCCCTGTGTCTTTTGAAATACGGACTGGAACCAGCATGTCCAAAAGAGGGCGAAAAGCATCATCAAAGGAGAAAGAATCTGTGGATTGTGAGGAGTTGATCAGACTTGTGAGGGAGAAACCCATGATTTATGACACCCGGCATCCTAAATATAAGGACAACGTTGCCAAAAAACGTGCATGGAAGGACATTGCCAGGGACCTCTTGCCAGAGTGGAACAGGTGCTCTTCCCAAGTTCAGGCTGACAAATGTAAGTTTTTTTATTACCTTTTACTACCTGTATATGCTGTCCTGTATTTTTTAGATGGTGTACATTAATGTACTTTATTAGATTTTAACAAACAGCATGTGGTCACCCCCAAATCTGTACCAGGCCACATGCTGTAAACGTTGTGCACATAACAGCTTTATCTAGGGATGGATGAGGGCCTAAATAAATGCATATTCTTATAATTTCTAAGGTCAGTAATATGACATACACCACAAATGTGAGATAAAAAAGTTTTATTTTTCATAGCCAAAATTACATACAACATTTTTCATACAGCACACTTAGCATTATATTATCATACATTTACATCCAGCAAAAAAATACATATTTATTTTTAGTCAATAGAATTCATCTGCCAAGGCACCTCCCCAGCTGGTGACAAAAAAAAATTCTTAAATTCGTCTCTAATAAGTGTACCAGTAGTGCTGCCCCTAGGAATATTGCAATGTGCTGCCTCCATGTTATGGGTCAGGGAATCTTAAAAAAGAAACCCATCTCTTTCACGCACATAGTTGTGCAGGGCACAGGCAGCTTTAATTGCACTGATCGCATGATCAATACTGAGGTTAATAGAGGTATGCAGGAATCTCCACTTATTGCAAAGAATTCCAAATGTACATTCTACTACTCGTCGTGCCCTAGTCAGCCTATAATTGAACACTCTTTTTTCACTTGTCAGAGAGCGACTTGAATAAGGCCTGAGCATGTTCTGGGACAGTGCGAAAGCTTCATCTCCGACAAATACATGTGGGAGGAGAGGCTCTGTAGTCCCACGCAGGGGAGAATTATTGGGCAAGTCTAGTGTATTGTCACGCAGCATGAGGCCAAATGAGGAATGTGAGAATACACTAGAATCTGAGCTGCTGCCATAAGAACCTACATCAACATAAATAAATTTATAATTTGCGTCTGCCACTGCCATTAATACCAACGAAAAATATTTTTTATAATTAAAAAATTGTCTCCCACTAGCTGGAGGCTTGAGGATGTGTACATGTTTGCCATCAATGGCTCCAAGACAGTTGGGGAAGTTGCATCTCTCCCAGAATAGGTCCGCTATCATCAGCCATTCTTCTTGTTTGGGCTTCTTCATAACAATGTCCTTCAGTTCTTCCCATATGACTAGGCAGGTAGCATGAACAATGCCACTAATCGTTGATTTTCCAACCTTGAATTCATAGTGCAAACTAACAAAGGAATTTCCTGTTGCTAAGTACCTAAAATGACAAAAAAAAATAAAAATCATTATGTTGTTCTTTATTTTTCAGTGCACTACTTACAGACAAGATGGCGTAGCATGCGTGATGCTTACAGAAAATATATGAGGCACCTCAGAGAAACAAGGAGTGGCTCGGGGGCAGCGCCTAGGGTACCCTATATGTTGGCCAGGGACTTGGAGTTTCTACAACCCATTGTGGAGATGAGGGAGTAAGTTTTCCTTTACATCATCTATGTAACGCACAATCTGGTAATCATCAATATGCTGAGTTAATTTTTAAAATTTTTACAATATAAAACAGGACAGAATCTAGTTGGGAGGAGCAAGATGTTTTGGAGGAAGAACAAGAACAACAAACAGAGGAGGAAGCACCCATTGATATTCCAGAAGACACAGAGGATTTAGCACTAATCCAAACATCTTCCAGTCTCTGGGAAACTCATCCAGAAGAACAATGTTCAGGGGCAGAGGAGGCTGTCCCTGGGCCATCCTCTGCTCTTGCACAAATTGGTCAGCCTGGCAAAGTGCCACGAAGGCGCCCAGCACTATCCCAACCTGACCTAAGTGAGCGCTTATTAGACATGTTAAAAAACATGACCGGAAAGGTGGATGCATTTTTATGTCCCAATACAATCCTGGCGCTCAGTTTTGTACCACTAATTAAAAAGATACCCCCAGAGCGGTACTATGAAATGCGAAAAAATATAGAAAAAATGCTGCACTCCTTCTCCCAGCCACAGGAGGAAGCTGCATTTAAATACCCAAATGTGCCCCAACCAAGACCTCCCCATCACTACCCAAGATACCCGCACTACCCTGAGCAGCAACACCATCCTTACCCCTATAATCCACCATCATATCCCTCAAGTTATGACAGGCCAATCTCCAGATATGAAGGGCCACACAGTAACCTTCCATATCCCATCCCATCCCCACTTCCTTCAATTAGGGCCCCCCCCCCCCAAACTCAGGGTATGTATGGGCAAAGTCAACATGGGGAGGCTAGGCCTGCTCCCCACACTGCCAGTGATGACCCAGCTTCCGCAACTCAATACTCCTATGAGGCCTTTTTCCAAAAAACATATCAGAATCTGTGATGAGGTCTGTTCATGGTTAAGGACCAACATGACACATTTTGATAAAACAGGGAAGAGGCCTACTTGACAGGCAAGTTTTTTGTTTTTAAGTTATTGCAGAGTTAATTTATGTTTTATACATGTGTAAAGTTTATATTTTTATCATATTTTATGATACGTGAATAAATAATTATTCCTACATTTTTTGTGACGTCATATTTTTAAAAATACCCAGGTAAAAAAACATAAAAAAATACAAAAAACATGGTCAATATAACGCATGACAAATGACATGAGTGATGATAATTACCTTAATGTGATCAATAATCTTTCAGCAGGCTGGATACTTGGTCTGAAGCTCGTGTTCTGACGCTGCAAGCGAGGGGAGATTAAGCCCAGCAATTCGTCAAAACTGAGTAAAAAAAAAAAAAAAAAAACATAAATACATGTGGGAAAAACATTGGGGCATACTGTAAAAAAAAAAGTAAGGTAAGTGGTTAAGGACATTATTTATGGTAACAAGGCAGGCATCCTTAGTTCCAATCTAATTATGGCTAAATAAGTTACAGGAACAAAAAAAAAAGGCATATGGGTCCTCATTTCAACAAAGAAGAAGCCACCGGCCTTTTAAATTAACAGTAACAATTGTCTGAGCCAAAAATGCTAAACAAAGCTGCGTGGCAACACCAACACCCACAAAGCAACTTGTCACTAGCAATTTTGGGCCAAGGTATTTGGGGGGTAAAACATCCAAAAAAAAAAAAGGGGAATATGACCTGGCTTACACCAGGAGGGGGGTGCAAGGTGACGATAATTTTGTGCCCTTAAGGTTGCATGCTGAAATAATGTACAGTTGGTATTTTGGGGGGGGGGGGGGGGGGGGGGGAACAAGGCTTATTAGTTACAATAATCTTAAAATAACATAATCACACATAGGTTAGACTGGATGGACTTGTGTCTTGCAAATATAAAACACACTATACATCTATGGCTACAAATTAAGTATGGTTTGGCAGAAACAGTACTCACCTACTAATTGACATGCGGGTGAAATTGAAAAGATTTCCCTTCATGCCCACAGAGGTACCCATACAATATCATGAACTGGCCTCTTTCTTCACGATTTGCAATGATGGGATGAACCCAGTATCTTCCTCTTCTACGCATCCTTCTACGATTTTCTTCTTCCAGCAAGATTGCTGCTGTTGCAGCAACAACAGTTGGCATGATCATTGGCAGAGCAGCACACATCTTGCAAAGAAACACACAAAACACAGGTACAGACTGCTGGACAACCAGGAAGTGTACACAGACCTACCAGGTTTTATAAGCAGCCAATCAGCCAAAAAGCTTGGTCAGCACAAAATTAGCAACTCAAATTAGGCAGGAAGGGTTACTAATGAATTTGCAGCTGATTCGCAACGAAAACGCGTACAATCCGCAGAACAGCCGGCGTTTCACTGCGCAGTAACGCAGGGCCTTGAATTCACACCGCACTAGTCTGAACCCAGGCTTACTGTAGATTTTCTCACTGAGCTCCCAGTCTTCTCACCAGACCTTCAGATCCCAGCCACCCGCTGGATTCCCTGAGCTCTTCCACAGCTAACTTGCTGTACACTCCAAGCGTCACCCATGCTACCTGTTGGGTCCCTGGCTTGGCTCTCAGCTAAACCCACTGAATTCTCTTCAAGAGCCACCCACGCTCACCTGCTGGGTCCCTGGCTTGGCTCTCAGCTAAACCCGCTGAATTCTCTTCAAGTGCCACCCACGCTCACCTGCTGGGTCCCTGACTTGAACGCTGAAGCTTTCCCAACTTGTTCACCATCCTAGGCTAGTGAAATAGGCTGCTCTGGTACTTCTTCAGACTTCACAAACCTGGCCTCTGATAACAGGAGTAGTTGTCCCTTTCTGGCGACTGTGTCCCCTTTTATCTCTGACCTCTGATTAAAACTTGCCTCTGGTAACAGGAGTGGTCGTCCCATGTGGCAGCTGCTTCTTCTTCACCTCTGGCAACACTTGATTTCCCGTCTGGCTGAACCTCTGCAAAGATCAGGCTCCCCTCGGGCTCAGCCTCTACACACCTGGCTAGGCCCCAGGCTTGGGGCCTAACCTTCAGCTTCTGCTTCACACAAAGCCCCCAGTCCTCAGCCTAAAAGAACACTGATCACCTGACTCATTCCCCTTAAATAGACTATCCCAGCATGCAAAGTAGCTACTCTGATTGGCTGAGAAATGATGTCTATTCACAACTTGAACTCACTGTAGTCTTGTCCTTCTAATGCCAAAGGCAGCAGTGCCACCTATTGACAGAAGAGACAAATGCACCAGATTCAGGCTTAGGGCAAAAAGTCAGTTGATGCAACTACCAATTAGCTAGGCTAGTTACCACCTAGCATGACTAAATTTGTTAGCAACCCTGCCTAATACCAGGGTGATACATCTATGATTATGTGGTGTTCATGAAGAAAGTATTTACTTAGGTTTATTCCAGGTAAATAATGGTGTAAAAATTACTGGTGTGTAAACTGTGTTTACTCTGCTCAGTTTATGAATGAACAGGATCCTCTGTCTCCTGTTCATTCATCTTCAGTGTTGAGAAAGGGACTGGGAAATCTGTGTCCTCAGTCCTTTTCTCTGTCTCAAAGGGGAGATGTCAGGGGTTTGTTTAGACCCCTGACATCTCACCAAAGCCCCCCAAAAAATATAAAAAATAAAAAACTATAAAAAAAAAGACTCTACTGGACACCAAAAATGACACCACTCTCCCCTGCCCTACCAACACTGTCCACTGCCCCAACCCCCTCCCCCCCCAAAAAGCATTGTGAAAAAAAATGAAAAACAAATTAAATTGTAAAAAAATCAATTAAAAATAAAAAAACTACTGACACTGTCCACTGCCACAAATTTTTTAAGCGCCCTGTCCCTCCAAACTCATGCGCAGAAGTTCGGGTTCGCTCAACCCTAATCATAAATTGAAAGTGATATACATCAAAATGTCCAAAAATATCCGTGATTCATTTAAAGGTGACTTCCACACAGACTAATACGTGAAGACCCTCCACCACATAGACACGCTGCCGCTTACCGGAACTAGGTGGTCCCTTATTACAGGGGACCACACTGCGCAGATGGCTGTAACGCCAGCCTGGGATGTTAGTGGCAAGAAACAGAACTCCTCAGCCCCTATGAAAACGTGTCCACTTGCAGCAGATAAGTACCCGGAAGTGTCACCAGCTCGAGGGTAATCCCCAATTATCAAATGTATGGCAGGTACCCAAAAAGCAAATAAACTCACATAGCATAAGATCCTTAAAAATGTTATATATCCGCATAGACAAGTGAACACTTACGATACAGAAGTTTTAAAATCAGCACAAAGCGAGCCGGCCGGCCTCGCAAACAGCCCGGGACACAGCGTATAGCGGTGACGTCAATACGTTGCTCCTCCTCCCAAGGGAGTTTATTTGCTTTTTGGGTACCTGCCATACATTTGATAATTGGGGATTACCCTCGAGCTGGTGACACTTCCGGGTACTTATCTGCTGCAAGTGTAGATGTTTTCATTGGGGCTGAGGAGTTCTGTTTCTTGCCACTAACATCCCAGGCTGGCGTTACAGCCATCTGCGCAGTGTGATCCCCTGTAATAAGGGACCACCTAGTTACGGTAAGCGGCAGTATGTCTATGTGGTAGAGGTTCTTCACGTCTTAGTCTGTGTGGAAGTCACCTTTAAACAATGTGTGATATGTTCCTATTATTGCAATATTAATATTGAATTTATTTATTTTTAACACTATATACCAGGGTTGGTATTATTTGGTGTTGTCACTTATTTTAGCGCAGCTCCTTTTTTTACAGTTATATGTTGGTGTAGTATAACATCTTGAGCAGCAGCTTTTTCCCTTACAGATAGCGCAGTATCTTTTTCTTATTATGTATTTATTCACCTTAACATCATCCCTCACATTATACAAAAAAAAAAATTGGATTAACTTTACTGTTTTTTTTTTTTTTTAATTCATGAAAATTTATTTTTGTATTTTTTCCCAAGCGTTGTACAATTTCCTTTAGCTTCAATGAAGTGACAACTTGATTGTTAATGCAGGGACAATAGTTAATTGTTCAGCATTACTGCTCTCTGAGTGGGTCTTGGGGCATGCCTGCCTGATCTGTAAAGTAATGTGGGAATGGGGGAGCTTGAACAGGTGCAGTATACCTATAAAACAATAATCACTATTTGTTTTTTGTAGACATTTCTGCAAGCGCCCTTTCACTACTGCAGCGGGATGAAATAATAAAGCCTGAGGCAAATCCATGACTAATCCAGCTGCCAAGTGTCATAATTATTTTTTTAACCAGCGGGTTTAATGGAAAGAAATAACCCGATTGCTCCATCCATATAGCGGGCAGCACAGATTGATCGAGAAAAACCCAACAGGCTGGTGTACAGAAGTTGATAGGTAGATTGACTTCTCCACAACCAGCCTACCCATACATGGATCAAACGTAAGCCGATCCCTACTGAACCAGCCAAATTTTAATAAGACTGCTTAAGAAAGCAGTCTCATGCTGTCCTACATTTCCATCTTTCTGCCATTGAGGTCTACTGCTCTCCTGTTTTCTCAGGCAACAACAAATGAGATTGGTTAAACCCACAAGTGCTCTTTATACCACTACTACTTCTTTATATTGGCTTTTGGAATTTACAAATACAACCATTTAGAAATTGGATGAAAGGTTTAGTGCTGGAAAACATTGAGATTGACTTCTCCACAACCAGCCTACCCATACATGGATCAAACGTAAGCCGATCCCTACTGAACCAGCCAAATTTTAATAAGACTGCTTAAGAAAGCAGTCTCATGCTGTCCTACATTTCCATCTTTCTGCCATTGAGGTCTACTGCTCTCCTGTTTTCTCAGGCAACAACAAATGAGATTGGTTAAACCCACAAGTGCTCTTTATACCACTACTACTTCTTTATATTGGCTTTTGGAATTTACAAATACAACCATTTAGAAATTGGATGAAAGGTTTAGTGCTGGAAAACACTTTTTGATAGATAAAAAGTTATTTTTATATACATCTATATAGATCAGACCAAAATGAGGGACAAATGAGGAGGAAAGAGGGACAGATGGACATTGCTTCAAATCAGGGACAGTCCCTCGAAATCAGGGATAGTTGGGAGCTATGTATGCATTATATTTGAGTGTTACATTCAGACGGAGCACACAGTCCTGCAGACACCGTAGGGTATGTGACTGTGTTCTAGATGAACATATACTCTGCAGTGTCTGATAGTGTTGACCACAATGAGCTGTATGCGCTTTTTCACTAGGTGCTACAGTGAAAGTTTATTTTCTACATTTAAACAAGGTTAGGCAACTTTGAGGGAGTGGAGCTCCCTACACAGCTGGCCAACCATATAGGCACACCACCATCAATTTGTTCTTCTTTTACATATCCTTTTACATATTCTTTTACATATCCTTTGTTCACACCAGACCAGTCTTTGCCTGCAAAAAACAAACAACCGAAGATACTAATGTCACATACATAGGAGATACACACACTGACTAGGGGACAATTTACAAAGGTGCAAATTAACCTACCAGCATGTCTGTGTAGTGCTTAAGTAAACAGAAGAATATCTGATGAAATCCTACACAAACACATGGTAAGAAAAACTACTACTTATGTTGAGCTGCCCAGGATTTCTCCATCCACATTGAATGTGTGGATGGTGGATTCAGCTTAGTCTTTTTCCTGGTGCCTCCATGGCAGCATACATGTGATAGAGCTCCGCCTCTACTCCGCCTTCAGGACTAGTGAATAGCATAAATTAAAGGGCATAGCCCCTCCCCCAACAGTCTCCTTTTTTTCCTCATTCCTCTTGACTGGTGAAGAGTAGCAGTATGTCCATACCTCTGCAGTCGGCAGCGTCCGCCGGGTTAAGCCTCTCCCGTGCGCAGTCCCTGTTCTTGGGTCCGCTCAATGCACTGATAAGACTGGGAACCCCTTCTGAGGATCTTTTGGGGTCTTGCAGAGTTTCCTCATAAGAACGCAGTCTGCTGAATTTCCAGAAAAACGAATGCTGGTGATGACGGCGGGAGGATCAGATTCTCTTCCTTCTTGGTCAGGTTAGGTTTTCTTTTTGCTTCCATGTCTGCACTGTTTTTGAGCCCTGGTGGTTAAAGTTTATAGGTTTAAAAAAAAAAAAAAATGTCCCCTTTAAGACATTTATTCCTGGTCTGCACATGTGCAGAACGGGCGTGTCCTTGCTATTTCTGAGTTTTTTTCTCTAGCTTTTTTGTACTACCCTTTCTCACTCTCTTGCCGTGGCCTTGGTTTTGTTTCTTTTTTTTTTTTGCCAGTAACAGGGTAGGTCCTTTTTAATTAAGCTGCTCTCCCTTTTTAGCTTTAAAATGTTGGCTCTAAATTGGACTCAGGGCTGCTCTGCATATCAGGTGTATGCCCTGCAGTCCAAATTACTTCAGCATTACAGGTATGTGTGGAGCTGGCCATTCACCATGCAATTTTCTTGTTCAATTTCCATTAGGTTTGCCTTCAACTGTGTGGTACAGGGGCCTGCCTGATTGCATGCAAATTGGGGGTGATTAGATTTGACCACATATTGTATGTTTTTTTATAGATCTGAGGGAGATCTATAGAGGGGGGTTGGGTAGTGTATGGCCAGCCTTATACTTTTATCTCACTCCTATTGCGTTGACTTCGTTTAAAAATTTGGTGTGCAAATAGACTCTATTTCTTTTTGCTTTCTTACTTCGCCTTACTACAGCTGATCCTCCTGCCCATTATTTACCATGAGCCATTCGTCACAAAGCCAAGATCCTCTCATATCCAATAGGTATGTGGACCACCTGTACGTGAGTATTTAAAAAAAAAAAAAAAAGAGTGCGCCACTGACAAACTTTGTATGTTTCAGCCCTGTTCCTTCAAAGCGGTCCAGAAAGTCCTCAAGGCGCTATGACAATGACGATAGTCCTGAGCGAAGACCGCGCTCTTCTCATCATAAATCTTCCAGAAGACCAGGATCTTATAGACGTCGTCATTCGGCTTCACCTCCACCGCGGGCGTCAAGGGAAAAATGTTGGGCCTGTGGCGCGGTTCCACTCCCTGATAAGCTTGTCTGCAGAGACTGTCTCAGGGACTACGCAGCTAACCGGGAATTAGAAGGCCAGCAGGTGGTTGACCTGCTTAAGCAAACCATGAGAGACTCTCTTTCTGAACTGACGGCCATGATTCCAGCTCACCCGGTTTCACAAGCTGCCCAGGTGTTGGATTTGGACCCCGACATTTCGGGCCCATCAGCTGTTAGTACTCCTTTGCCTCCATCAGGAAAAACAGCTAAACAAATCCCACCGGTAGATTCATCCGAGGAGTCCTCAGATGATACAGAACCGTCTGGTTTCAATTTCTCCCTGGTTCAACCCTTTGTACAAGCGGTGAGGAGCGACATTGCCTGGGAAGACCCGGAAGGGCCTCCTCAAAAATCAAAAAACTATTTCTCATTCCTCAAGAGAAACCAAATCTTCTTCCCATTAATGGGGGAGATCATAGAGGATGAGTGGAACAAAACTGATAGAGTTTTCTGTAGCACGTTTATGGATGCGGCTGTAGTGCGTCTGGCAAAAATGTAACAATGCCAATGGAGGATTCAACGTCTTTCAAGGATCCCCTAGATAGCTCCATTTGAGGTCTAGATCAATACATCTATCTAGAAGCAGGGGTGGCTTGCAGACCAGCCATTGCGCTGACATCTGTTTCCAATGCCATCAGGTCTTGGACGGAAAATATTGAGACATCCCTGCACCAAGACGCAAAGATGACATAATCAAAGCTCTGGAGGAGCTTAAGTTGGCGGATTTCGTGGGAGAAGCTGCAATTGACACAATCCGGTGTTCAGCCAATTCAATGCTGCAACTCTGTTATGGCAAAGCGGGCCTTATGGCTAAAGCCTTGGACAGCCGATCTAGCATCAAAGCAGAATTGGTGCAAGATTTCCTTTGATGGAAAATCTTTGTTTGTTGAGAAACTCGACAAAGTAATCTCCAGAGTAACAGGGGGCAAATCTGGCTTACTTCATCAGGACAGGAAGGTCCGGAGAACAAAGGCCTATTTATCACTATTCCTGCAATCAAATTCTAGAGACTTCAGGCAGTCTCGCCCCTTTAGGGACAACGAGAAATCGTGGAGAGGCACCCAGACTTCTTTTCTGGGAGCCAGAAAGTGCAAGTCCCTCACTGCTCCCCAGGAGGGGACAAAGTCCTTTTGACGTCAGCGGGGAGGAAACGCCCCCAGTGGGAGCCCGGTTAAAAAAAAAAACGTTTTCCCCATCTGTGCCTCCAAATGTCAAGACCCATGGGTCCTAGCAACGATCCGGTACGGTCACTTCTGGACTTTCTCTCAGCAGCCTCCTCACACGTCCTTCAAAGAGACAGTTACCAGCCTCCCCACAGAAGGCACTGGCCTTAAACCAATTTTTTTTTGGAGTCCCTGCAGCGTCAAGGGGCAGCAATACCTGTCCCCCCATCAGATCGATTTTACAGGTTTTTCTTCCACCCTTTTCCTGGTGCAGAAAAAAACAGGCGACTGGAGACCTGTAATAGATCTGAAAAAGCTAAATCAATACATCCATCTCGAAAGCTTCAAGATGGAGTCACTCCAAACGATCATACAAACCATACAACCAGGAGATTGATTAATCTCGATAGACCTGTAGGATGCATACCTCCACATCCCTATTCTACCATCCTTCCAAAAATACTTAAGGTTCGCAGTGGGTCATGTCCACCTGCAATTTCAAGCTCTGCCCTTCGGGCTATGCACCTACCCTCTGGTGTTCACAAAAGTGTTGATATCTGTCTTGGCCCCTATGAAAGAGAGAGGGGGTTAAGAATTTATCACTACCTGGACGATATCCTCTTGCTGTCAAAAAAACCCGAGCCACCTTTTAGTCCACAGGGAGATTCTTCTCCAGTAGTGGTCGGAGTTCGGGTGGCTGGTGAACCATCGGAAGAGCCAATTAGTTTCAACACAGCAGATGGTTTACTTAGGAGCAATGTTCGGTACGCTCCTAGGCACAGTCTCTTTACCCCAGATGAAGATGGAGGGCATCATTCAGAAGGTATCCAAGGTCATAGAGATCCCATCTATCAGCCTTGCAGTGTCTGAGCCTTATTGGCACGATGTCCTCGTGCATACCTCTAGTTCCATGGTCTCACTAGCATCTGAGACACTTCCAGACGGGATTCTTAATACAATGGAGACGACAACATCTGTCTCAGACAATCCGTTTAACAACGCTAATGAGCAGTGGTCATTACACTGGTTGATGAATCCAGAGAATCTCTCCCGGCTCTATCATTTGGGTTCCCACTCATGGTCCACAATTACGTCAGATGCGAGTGGCCAGGGGTGGGGTGCCCATTGCAGAGAATTCAGGGAAGATGGTCCTTTCCCACCAGAGGGACAGTGTCCAACGTCCTAGAAATGAGGGCAGCATTTCTAGCCTTAACCTGTTTTGCATCTCAGGTCAAGGGACAGAGAGTACTTCTATGTTTGGACACCAAGGTGGCAGTCTCGTACCTTCAGAAACAAGGGGGCACCCACAGCAAGACACTTCTGAGGGAAGTGGAACCTGTAATGCTCTGGGCAGAGAGGAACCTGGTAGACCTCAGGGCAATGTATCTCCCAGGCAAGATGAACACAGAGGCAGATGTCTTATCGAGGAGGTTTGGGGACAACGAGTGGTCTCTACATCCCCATGTGTTCATCCAAATCTCCAATCTAGGGCAGACCCCACTGGTGGATCTTTTTGCTACGCATGAGAATTGCAAAATCAGGAGATTCTTCTCTCACCTTCCACATCCACAGGCGGAAGGAGTAGATGCGCTGTCTTGTCCTTGGACCTTCAAGACAGCTTACATCTCTCCTCCTCGCCCACTCATTTCGAGGTTTCTCCTCAGACTCCTGAACGAACCAGTCAAAGTGCTAGCAGTGCTACCCTATTGGTCGAAGAGACCGTGGTTTCCACTAGCCATGCACCTCAGTGTGGATCATCCGATCAGAATTCCTCCCTTTCTGCAGTTGTTGACCCAGGGCAGGCTGGACCATCCAGACCCACAGAAGCTGGATCTTTGTGTATGGAAGTGGAAAGGAGGAGGTTTGAATCGTTAGGCTGTTCCCAAGAGGTCATATCCACCCTGTTAAAAGCTAGGAAGCCTACAACCAACACAATCTATGCAAGAATTTGGGACAAGTTCTTATCCTATGCCCCAGGAAAAGGATTTGATCCTATCTCTCTCTTTCCACTGCTGATGTTCTGAGTTTTCTGCAAACTGGTCTTGATTTGGGGCTCAGCCAGAGTTCCCTCAAGGTACAAGTTTCCGCAACTTCTGCAGCAACTAAGACCCTCTAGTGGTTACATTCCTCAGGGGAGTATTGAAGATGTGTCCCCCATCCAGACGTTCCTTTCCAAAGTGGGATCCTACTCTAATATTGGAAGTCCTATCCACTCATCCGTTTGTACCGGTTTAAGAGGTCTCAATTTGTAACTTGACTTTAAAAACAACTTTTCTGTTGGCTATTACATCCGACAAGAGGATTTCGGAAATCCACTCCCTGGGCATAGGGGATGATCACATATCCTTTTTTTTTCCAGATAAGGTAGAACTTCGCCCTCTCAGAGGTGAATGCTCCTTCAACAAGAGCAGTATCGGCATCTTGGGCAGCGAGGACAAATGTTTCTCTTGAAACATTAGGCTTGGTCTTCCCGACACACGTTCCTCAAACATTATCGTATTGATCCCGGGGCTCTTACAACCGTAGAGTTCGGGAGAAAAGCGCTTCATGCTGCTATGTCTGTGTTTGATTAAAGTTTATTTTTTGTTAAAGCATTAAACCCACCCATGTGAGCTAGTTATTTATCACATGTATGCTGCCATGGAGGCACCAGGAAAACGGAAAATTGTATCATACTTACCGTAATTTTCCTTTCCTGGTGCCAATCCATGGCAGCATAAACTCCCACCCTCGGTATTCTATATTACGAAGAATGTTGGGGGAGGGGCTATGCCCTTTAATTTATGCTATTCACTAGTCCTGAAGGCGGAGTAGAGGCGGAGCTCTATCACATGTATGCTGCCATGGATTGGCACCAGGAAAGGAAAATTACGGTAAGTATGATACAATTTTCCGTTTTATTGTTCAGCCAGCTGGACGATAAAAATCGGAGTAATGCATGGCCAGCCTTGAATTATAACATTTTAAACATCATTTTTACCACATATGTTTGTATCTTGTAGACCCTGAGGAACAGTACATAGTGCTAGTCAGATACCTATAGGTGATCAGTCTCAGGAAGAAGGCAATGTTCCAGATCGGGCTCCACAGGGCAGGAGAAGGACACTTCTATTAACAAGATTAGCAGAGGCAACCAGCTCTGGTTGCCTCAAATTAGTGGACACGTTTGAAAGACATTTGGAGGGGACAACACAACGCAGGGATGCTGTTGCAGAAAACATTGCTTATGAGTTGCGTCAAAGCAACCATAATTCGCAAAAAATAGCGTCACCTTGGCTGAGCAAGCAGCTGAGCAAAAACATTTTAACAGACAAGTTTTTGAGGAATAGAGAAATTTCCATAATCAGTTCTTTGAAGAGCAAAGGAAAATATCCTTAGCCTTGCTGGTCTTGGTGGGGAATGCTACTCAGCTAGGTTCCGGATGCCTCAATATATCACCGAAATTGCCTGATACTCAATAGCTGATGCTTTATTTTGGGATTTTGTTTTTGTAGCTCAGATGTTTTTTTTTTTTTTTCATTTTTAAAAATGTTAAAATTTTAAAGATGTCCTTTGCCATGTTTTTTGAGTATTGTCATTTTGGTAGTTTTATTGTTGCCAGTGAAACCAAAAACGTGAGACTGTTCTTGCTTATGGCCACGAGCAAACGTCTCTGCTCAGACTACTGATTAATGTTCTGTAATAACGGAGTGAATGCAGCGCTAAAAATGACATAAAAAATATTGTGATAATAATAAAATAATAACAGTATGAAAAATCATATATCATAAACAATCCAATAATCAAGAAAAATTACTTTCCCAAAAAGAATTATAATTCTAAAAAAATAAAAAATATTCAAAAAAGAAAAAATGCAGAAAATAAAAAACTAAAGCAACGTCCCATAGTGATCAATGAGAAAATCCGTGCAAAATCAGCCTCCAGTGGATAAAAGATGAATTACAGAAGGAATAAACTTTGTAACACCAATCTTCCCAAGGTAAAAACAAACTTGTGTTCAGGTTAACACCCAAGTAAGAAGTAGCTTGCTTACCACAGAGCCGTGACTGCTGTTAACAGTCTCGCCCAGCACAAGGAATTAGCAGTCTCCCCAAAACTTTAAAGGGTATCAGGACCGACCAATAGTCCAATGTCACTCAAAAATTGAAAATAAAACTCCCATAGTGCAGTACATCAGATGAACAGTTTAATGTAAAAAGAGAATTTGCACTTACAAGAACGAAGTAATACACGAACAGTTGTGTCATAAAAAGCCGTGGCATCTGTATTTGTACACTAATTAATGGCTTCCCGACCGGCGCGCGACGATGTTTGTCAGCAGAATGGCACGGACAGGCATAAGGGCGTACAGGTACGTCCCTTTAAATTTGTCATCGCGTGTGCGGCGGCGCGCGGGCACGCAAGGTCGGGACCTCGGTGAGTCGGATCGTGGGTCCTGCGGACTCGATCGCCGTGGGGATACCCACGATCGTCTCACAGGGAGGACAAAGGGGGAGATGCTGAAGTTATCAAGCATCTCCCTGTTCTGCCTAGCAACAAGTGACACTGATCTCTGCTCCCTGTGATTGGAGCAGAGATCAGTGACTGTCACACACAGCCACGCTCCCCACAGTTAGCAACACGCCCCTAGGACACACTTAACCCCTACACTGCCACCTCCTGGTTAACCCCTTCACTACCAGTGTCATTTACACAGGAATCAGTGCATTTGTATAGCAATTATTGCTGTATAAATGACAATGGTCCCAAAAATGTGTCAAAAATGTCCGATGTTTCCACCATAATGTCGCAGTCACAATAAAAATCACTGATCGCTGCCATTACTAGTAAAAAAATATTTTTTATAAAAATGCTATAAAACTATCCCCTATATAACTTTTGCGCAAACCAATCAATCGCTTATTGCAATTTTTCTTACCAAAAATATATAGAAGAATACGTATCGGTCTAAACTGAGGGAAAAAAAACGTTTTTATATATTTTTGGGGATATATATTATAGTAAAAAATAATGCATTTTTTTCAAAATTGTCGCTCTTTTTTTTGTTTATAGCGCAAAAAATAAACACTGCAGGGTGATCAAATACCACCAAAAGAAAGCTCTATTTGTGGGAAAAAAAGGACGTCAATTTTGCTTGGGAGCCACTTTGCGTGATTGTCAGTTAAAGCGACGCAGTGCCAAATCGCAAAAAGTGCTCTGGTCTTAAGCCAGCAAAATGGTCCGGTCTGAAAGTGGTTAATAAAATATTATTCTCCACCAAAAAAAAGGATTGTGAAATGAGTATGTCGCCAATATTTTGATGGCAATCAATTAGAGGAGAAGTTTGGGATTTACTAAAATGCTGAAGCTGTGCCATGTCAGAGCACTGAGTGACATGACTGCTGATCACAGAGTTCTTGGTGAGCTCAGAGCAGAAAGCATTGACTGTCAGTCACTGGCAGCCCCTGTCAGGGCTGAAGAGGGGGCAGACACAGCTGGCTCTCAGCCACGCACTTGGAGGTGGAGCCAGCTGTCAATCAGGCAGCTTGGCGGTATCCTTCAATCAGCAGATAGCGGGCAATAGCTGACTCTGGGTCACAGGAGTGCAAGGATTTTTTTTTTTTTTTTTAAATACAAACGATTTTATTGGAGAATAAAGAAATGTAGTATACAATAAGTGTCATTTACAGAGAGTGAAACATAGAATATGTTTGAAGTCCCAAGTCATGAAGGAATAAAAGGGTGTAGGATCTGGAGTAAGTGGAAAGCGGTGATAGATCAGTTCATGCGGCCCCTGGGATCCTGCCTCTGTCTTCTGCGGCAAAGGGGTTGCCCAGATGGCTGAGGGGCAGGTGGTGGAGGGCATCCTAGGAAGATCTTTAGCCAATAGGCCCAGCTTGACCAGGAGCTCTTTCCCTTCTTGGATGGTGACCACCGTGTATGTAGTTCCATTATGTGGGACTTGGAGCTTAAAGGGAATCCCCACCTATAACGGATTCTTGCCTCTTGGAGTGGCGTGGTGATCTCCTTTAGCTTGCAGCATTTATCCAGAGTGGCCGGGGAAAATTTGAATCCTGATACTGTCCAGCTAAATGTTGAGGGTATTGTGGGAAGCCCTAATGATCTCCTCCTTCACTAGGTAATCCTTAAGGCATAAAATAATATCCCTGGGTGGCTTGTCATCAGGTGGTTTGGAACTAAAGGCTCTGTGAATCCTGTTGCATGCAAAAGCAGCCACTGGAGAAGCAGGCAGCAGGGACTGGAACAACTTGTGAATGGCCGGGGTTAAATCAGTGACCATCTCAGGGACCCCTCTAATCCTCAAATTGCTCCATCTATTTCTGTTGTCCAGGTCCTCCAAGTGGGCCTGGAGCTGTAAGGGATTCGTGATCTCTGCGGAGGTCAGTGTATGCAAGTTGCAGCTCATCGTGTTTTGTCTCTAGGAGATCAGTTCTGCCTCCCAGAACTGCTATCTCTTGCTGCAGAGTGTTAGTGGATTTGTGGAGTTCAGTCTGGAATTTCTCTGCAATCTTGGTGTACATGGCAGCTAGGCTATCATCTAAGTCTGCCTTGGTGAGCTGCAGAGTGTACTCACCATCTCCAGATGAGTGCACCGAGTGCTGTGGCTCGGTGCCATCTTGACGCTTTCCTGCCATCTCACGGACCCCGAGGAGATAGTTCATAAGGGACCTTTGTTCTGGTTTCCCACAACGAGACCTGGAGGACGGCATGCACCACTCATTCCCCCGGGGGTGCAGGTAGTTTAAAAGTCACATTGGGAAGTTTTTCGGCCCCAGGGAAGGCGCTGAAGTCCCCACTGTGCTCGGGGCTTCGCTCAGATGCGACATTCCAGTTTTGCACCACGCATGCGTCTCGCAAAGATTTAAATACACAGATTTTAGCTTTAAATATACAGTTATGCCCTGTACACACGATAGTATTTTCCGACAACGAGCATGCGTGGCACTTTGTGCGTCGGAATTGTACACACACGATCAGGATTTCCATTAACGGATTTTGTTGTCCGAAAATTTGAGAACCAGATCTCAAATTTTGTGTGACGGAAATTCCTATGGAAAATGTGTGATGGAGCCTACACACAGTCGGAATTTCCGACAACAAGGTCCTATCACACATTTTCCATCGGAAAATCTTATGGTGTGTACAGGGCATTAGACTGTGAATTTTTTAAGTGTTAGCCCCCGTACACACGGTTGGAAATTCCGACGGAAAATGTCCGATCGGACCATGTTGTCGGAAAATCCGCCCGTGTGTGGGCTCCATCTGACTTTTTCCATCGGATCCTGCTCTTAAATTTTCCGACAACAAAATCCGATCGGACTTTGTCCGATCATGTGTAGAGAATTCCGGCGAACAAAGTGCCACGCATGCTCAGATCAAATTCCAAGACCAAAGCTATTGGCTACTAGCCTCTACGTAGTTCCGTCGTACGAAACGAACGTCACCACGTTCAGAATGATCGGATTTTCCGACAACTTTGTCCCACCGTGTGTATGCAACACCAGTGTCGGACAAAATTCGTCTGAAAAAATCAGACGGATTTTGTGGTCGGAATTTCCGACCGTGTGTACGGGGGCTTAGACTAATATGAAGGTGAATTTAAATAAATAACCGTCACATTTGTTGAAATATCACAACCCTCATTAAAGTTAAGCATAAGTAAATATCAAAGATCGTTTACAGATGAATTATTTATTGGTAACAACATAAAAACATGGTATGTGTCTTCTGAACTTATTTTAGGTTTTATGATTATATGTTGACTGAAATATAACACAGTAATTAGCAGAAGGACAAACGGCTCTTCTTGGTATGTTTCATTCCTGTAAAAAAGTAAAACTAACAAATGTTAACGAAAAAAAATAGACAACTTCTATATTGTATATTGTTGTGTCATCATCCTTCTAGCCAAATGTGGATTGACAGTAGGGTGTTGAAGGGAATGGTTTTCTCGCCAAGGTGGCCTTTTAAAACTGAACACTGTGCACAAAAAATCCATAGCCACAAAGGTTAGAAAACTAACAAATGCCTTTGAAGACCCTGTTATTACCAACACTTCATATTCCTGATATGTGCCTGCTGTACCATGTACTTGTATGAGAAAGTCTCTTGTTCTCTTTGTATTGTTTCCATTGTGTGAAATCCCTGGTGTTCCTGCTAGTCCCTGTTTTTTCCTATTAAAAACTGACCACACTAAGCAGGGAAGCACATCGCGGTCAGTTCTCTAGCTAAGCTGGGAACTTATTGTGCTCTCCTCCAATGATAAAGCTTGTCCTGACATGCCCCCACTGTTCTTATGCAGGTGAGAACAGAAGGAATGTGATCACTTATAAAAAAGGGGAAAAGGGTATTTATAATGTTTTTTTTTTTTTTTTTTTCATATCCATACATCAATGTTTTGCCTTTCATTCCTATTTTAAACTGAATGGGTTGTTTTACAAGGTGATCATTTACAATCACTTTAATTGCAAAAGTAGCAGTGAAATCCCTCTATTGTACATAACCTGTGCATAGAGCAGAGCAGTGCATAGGACTCGGCAAGCCCCACCCACTACAGACTACCTGCAGAAAACTACAGAAGGGAGCCGAGACAAGACAAAGTTACATAGTCAGGTTGAAAAAAGACACAAGTCCATCTACAGTAAACTTGAAACATTGAGCTCCTATATAGGATACATGGCCTGTCTACTTAGGACTTCTGGTTTTCATCCAGGCAGAGCTGTAGTGTAGTCTGGTGATCTAAGAACCCCTGCTTGTGATGCAGAACACCTATTCCCAAACACACCCACTGCAGACCTTATGTTGTCTGTTGCATACAGAAAACCTGGTGTAAAAAATAGCACCATTAGATGATAACCTTTTTGTTTGAATGTGATTGACTACAGAAAGCAGGGACACTGGAAGTCGCAATACGTCAGTGATCCTGTGTGTGTTGTACTCTGCATTTTATCAGGAGAGGATTACAGAAAACTCATATTATGGCAATTGACTCTTTCGTTTGTTAATTTTGTGTTATTTTTGCTGGTTAGCAATGTTCCTTTATAGATGGCCCTCGTTTGTTGCCTGAAACTGTTTTGTTTGTCTCACATTTTACATTTTGGTCACTAGAGGGTGACATTGCACCATTTTGTGGTCTGAATTCTTCATCAGCTTGTTCTGTTCTTTATTTTTTTGCATACAGTATAGCAGTGCTGTGTGTGTCACTACGAAATCGAATGCTTGTAAAAATTCAGAATCAAAACCACTACAACCAAGTAAGTCCAGTGCAGAAGCATTCAGTGCTGTCTTTGGCAGCACTGTGAATGCTGTCTTTTTCAGGACTATAAAACTGGACTATGTTGCAAATTTTAAACAGGACATAACCTATAGGCCAGGATTAGGCAAACTTCGGCTCTTTCAGAATTACAAGTTCTATGAGGCATTGCAAGTCTCTGACAGACACAGGTGTTCCGTCAGAATTGGTGACCCATCAGATTAGATAACAGAAGTGATGTTCCCTCAGCTGCGCCTGCGTTCCACTGCTACCAGTTTTGCTAATCTAATAGTGTGTGTGTGTGTGTATATGTATGTATATGTGTGTGTATATATATATATATATATATATATATATATATATATATATATATATATATATATATATATATATACCTGCCACCAAAAAGACTGTAATAGGGCAGACGCTAAACAGCAAATGTTTGCTACACAACAGGGTAGTATAATGAAGGCCCCTTGAACCTTTAAAATGAACAGACTTTACTCCAGATTGTCCGCCAGAAAAGTCCGGGCGCTTGTGGGCAAATCCGCTTATTCGGAAAGTCCGGAGGACCTCCGCTGGAAAGTCCGGCGGATTGTCCGCCGGACTGAGTCCACTGGATAGTCCGATCGTGTGTACGCGGTAAAACTGTGACTGGCATTGTTGTTTGGTACATTAGGAAAGTTGTTACATTTGGAAAGTTCAATAAAACTGTGGCCTTGTCCTATTTTCAAACTAATCAGCTCCTGTGTCTTTTTGGGGGGCAAGGTATTGGTTTATTGGTCATAAATGAGCCTATGCTTCTCAGCAGTCAAGGACTGTTATGCCCCGTATACACGGTTGGAAATTCCGACCACAAAATCCGTCGGATTTTTTCCGAGGGATTTTGTCCGACACTGGTGTTGCATACACACGGTTGGACATAGTTGTCGGAAAATCCGATCATTCTGAACGTGGTGACGTTCGTTCCGAACGACGGAACTACGTAGAGACTATTAGCCAATTGCTTTGGTCTCATAATTTGATCTGAGCATGCGTGGCACTTTGTCCGCCGGAATTCTCTACACACGATCGGAAAAAGTCTGATGAGATTTTATTGTCGGAAAATTTGAGAGCAGGATCTCAAATTTTTTCCGTCGGAAATTCCGACGGAAAATGTCAGATGGAGCCCACACACGGTCGGATTTTCCGACAACATGGTCCGATTGGAATTTCCGACCGTGTGTACGGGGCTTTACAGTATCTCACAAAAGTGAGTACACCCCTCACATTTTTGTTAATATTTTATTATATCTTTTCATGTGACAATACTGAAGAAATTACACTTTGCTACAATGTAAAGTAGTGAGTGTACAGCTTGTATAACAGTGTAAATTTGGTGTCCCCTCAAAATAACTCAACACACAGCCATTAATGTCTAAACCGCTGGCAACAAAAGTGAGTACACCCCTAAGTAAAAAAATTTCCAAATTGGGCCCAATTAGCCATTTTCCCTCCCCGGTGTCATGTGACTCCTTAGCCTTACAAGGTTTCAGGTGTGAATGGGAAGCAGGCTTGGTAAGTTTTGCTCTCTCTCAAGTTGGTCACTGGAAGTTCAACATGGCACCTCATGGCAAAGACCTGTTGCTCTACATGCAAGATGGCCAAGACCCTGAAACTGAGCTGCAGCACGGTGGCCAAGACCATACATCGGTTTAACAGGACAGGTTCCACTCAGAACAGGCCTCGCCATGGTCAACCAAAGGGGTTGAGCGCACGTGCTCAGCGTCATATGCAGAGGTTGCCTTTGGGAAATAGATGTATGAGTGCTGCCAGCATTGCTGCAGATGTTGAAGGGGTGGGGGGTCAGCCTGTCAGTGCTCAGACCATACGCCGCACACTGCATCAAATTGGTCTGCATGGCTGTCGTCTCAGAAGGAAGCCTCTTCTAAAGATGATACACAAGAAAGCCTGCAAACAGTTTTCTGAAGACAAGCAGACTAAGGACATGGATCATTAGAACCATGTTCTGTGGTCTGATGAGACCATGATAAACTTATTTGTTTTAGATCAAGCGTGTGTGGCGGCAACCAGGTGAGGAGTTCAAAGACAAGTGTGTCTTGCCTACAGTCAAGCATGGTGGTGGGAGTGTCATGGTCTGGGGCTGCATGAGTGCTGCCGGCACTGGGGAGCTACAATTCATTGAGGAAACCATGAATGCCAACATGTACTGTGACATACTGAAGCAGAGCATGATCCCCTCCCTTCGGTGACTGGGTCGTAGGGCAGTATTCCAACATAATAACGACCAGGGGAGGGCTGGCAGCCTTAGGCCTGGGGGGGAAGTCCAGTCAAGTGGCCCATTGAACCACAGAATCAGCTCACCATCCATGCCCAGCTGGTTTTTCAATGCAGCCTCACCAGTGCCTCTCAATGCAGCCTGATCAGTGCCCATCAATGTCGCCTCATCAGTGCCACCTCATCAGTGCCCATCAATGCAGCCTCACCAGTATCTATAAATGCAGTCTTACCAGTGCCCATCCAATGCAGCCTGATCACTGGGGCAAAGTAAATGGGGTGTATGGGGGGGATGGGATGTGGGGGTCAGCTGGGGGTGTCAGGGTCTCTTACCTGGCAGCTCAGGTTGCACGCCACGGCCAGCGCAAGCCAGCACCCAGCCCCACAGCCCGAGCCAGTCACGGGCACCCTGCCTACAAGACTCTGGTCTCTGGGCATTGTAGTTTCCTCTGCGCTGCTTGGGAGCTTGAATGTGGACTACAACTCCGGGAATGCAACAGTGGCCGACCGCTGCAGCCATAAAAATAGCAGCGGGCAGCAGGGGCCGGCCGTTTTCAGCATAAGTTAGGGCAGCCTGGGGGGCAATTGCCACTCTGCCCCCAGCCCAGCCCTCCCCTGATAACGACCCCAAACACATCTCCAAGACAACCACTGCCTTGCTAAAGAAGCTGACGGTAAAGTCCAACAAGTCCAACCTATGTGTGTGATTATATGTCAGTATTACATTGTATATCCCTGTATGTTGTGGTCATCTCAAATTAGTTCCCTGTCTAGTAGGGTATACTTCAGGAACCAGGATAACGCTGTTACTATGCTGAAGAGAAAACATAACAATATAATAGTAAAACACCCATCACTCCAAATTGGGACATCATCTTTAAAGCGGGATTGTACTGAAAAAAAAAAATTTAAAAGCCAGCAGCTACAAATACTGCAGCTGCTGACTTTTAAAAAATGGACACTTACCTGTTCCAGGGTCCAGCGGTGTCGGCAGCAGAGGCCGATCGATCGCTCGGCTCCCTGCTGTAGCCGGCGCCATTCTCGGTGAGGGAATCAGGAAGTGGCTTCACTTCCCGATTCCCTACTGCGCATGCGCGAGTCGCGCGGCGCAATGAGAATCTTCAGCGCCGTCTGCCGGGTCACGTGTGTGTCCCGGCAGACAGCGCGCCGGGACAGGAGGTGACGTAAACTCCCGTGGGAGTTTATGCCCGGAAGTGGGTGCAGATAACAGGTATCTGCACCCCCCTCCCCCCTGAAAGGTGCCAAATGTGACACCGGAGGGGGGGGGGGTTCCGAAAAGCGGGAGTTCCACTTTAGGGTGGAATCCCCCTTTAAAGACTTTAAAGATTCCTGCCAGTCAAACTTACCGTATTTATCGGCGTATAACACGCACCGGCGTATAACACGCACCCCAAGTTTAGGAGGGCATTTTAAGGAAAAAAAGTTTTAGGAGGGAAGTTTAGGGAAAAAAAAAAACTTAAATTTAAGCGTCATTTGCAGCTTGCCCAGCGTCATTGCAGCCTTGCCCAGCGTCATTGCAGCCTTGCCCAGCGTCATTGCATCTTGCCCAGCGTCATTGCAGCCATGCCCAGCGTCATTGCAGCCATGCCCAGCGTCATTGCAGCCTTGCCCAGCTTCATTGCAGCCTTGCCCAGCATCATTGCAGCCTTGCCCAGCATCATTGCAGCCATGCCCAGCGTCATTGCAGCCATGCCCATCATTGCAGCCTTGCCCAGCTTCATTGCAGCCTTGCCCAGCATCATTGCAGCCTTGCCCAGCATCATTGCAGCCTTGCCCAGCATCATTTCAGCCATGCCCAGCGTCATTGCAGCCTTGCCCAGGGTCATTGCAGCCATGCCCAGCGACATTGTACCTTGCCAGCGTCATTGCAGCCATGCCCAGCGACATTTGAAGTCCGGTCCGGGTTTAAATTTCCCGCCGCCGAGACTCTCTGTCGCGCGCGCCGCCGAAAAAGACCGAAGCGGCCCCGGAGAAGGCCGAGCCGACTGTTCAGCTCCGATCGCGGTCCCGCCTCCCTGCTGTTTCCGGAGCGAGCGCAGGGAGGCGGGACTCTGAGCAGAGCTGAACAGTCTGCTCGGTCTATTCCGGCGCGGCTTCGGGTTTTTTCGGCCGCAATTCGGTCTTTTTCAGCAGCGCTCGCTATTTTTAGGCGGCGCTTGCCATTTTTGACATTTTTGAATTTTTTTTTTTGGGGTATCGGCGTATAACACGCACCCACGACTTTCCCCGATTTTTAGGGGGGAAAAGTGCGTGTTATACGCCGATAAATACGGTACCTATTTTTAAACTGCTTCAGTTTGGGCATGTGATCCAGTAGTTCTGGCTCCCCTGTGTCAGTTAGTGGCTGCTACAGGGGAGAGGAGGGAGTGCCAATAATGGTTGGGCTAATGGAGTCTATGGGAGATGTCACTGCTTTGGGGCTTCACAGCCAGTGAAATAAGACTATATGCTTCAGGTCAAGAGAAACATTAAATAATGGATTAAAGCTTTCACTGAGATTTGAAATTATGCCTGGCCCCTTTAATTTCTGCTGACTAGTTTATGTGTGCTGTATATTTAAAGTTGATACTTTATTTCCTTTACCTATTTATTTTATGTAGTTTGGAAATGTTCATATAGTCTGATTTTCAGTAACTGAGAAGTATGGGACCTTGATACTAGGCTGTAGTGAGTGACAAATGTCTTGCCCAAGAACAATTGTGCAGCTTGTAGTTTCATGAGTTGGACCCCTATGGAAATTGGGTCCATGTTCATGAGACCGATCTGGGGTCCTCGATTGAGTTCAAAGAATCGCATTTTGTAAAATCATAATATTGTATGGTGAATCTGCATTGTTCTTAATGTGTGATGTGTATTATCTTCTTTTAATACTTTACCTATACATATTGTTTTGAACAAAAGTTTTATTATATTATAATACCTCTACTTCTTTACTTGCTGCCTTTAAAGTCCCACTGGGAGTCTCCTCTCTGTACCTTCCTGTTAATGAATGACAGTGCTCTGTTCCGGTCTCCCAGTAGTGCTCCAGCATTGTCAGTCTGCCACACAAGTATCCAATGGAGACAAATGGCCAATTCATCAACCATTATGCAGGCATGGTCCACAGGTATCACCATCAGAAGCTGAGAATTTCTATGAAGCCATTCCTGTGTGTCATGCATGTAGACAGGAAGTGGCTAAAAAGAGAGGAGATTAATAGCACTGTTGTACAGCAAAAGATGTAAAAGCAAGTATTGTATTTTGAGAATGAAGAAGACCTGAGAAGCCCTGGTCTATTGCATTCAGGAAGCATATCATATAGATCAGAGGTCCCTAACCCCTAGGTTGCGGACTGGTGCCGGTCTGTGACCTGTTGGGGGCCAGGCCACGCCACAGAGGGTGGGCTGCAAGCGAGGCTCGATCTTCATTGGCGGCCACTCGCATTGCCACCTGGGCTCCGCCTCTTGTCTGCAGCCTGTTGTGGGCTGCGTGTTCGGGGGATCTGATTACTCGTGTGGGTCTAGTGCACTGCCACTCTCCCCCCACCAGAGGGCACCTGCTCCCCTTCACTTAGCAATGCCACTCACTTCACCTCTCCGTGGTCATGTCACTTACACCCCTTTCACACTGAGCCGCCACTGGCGTCAGCGATAAAGCAGCGCTGTTTTTAGCACCGCTTTACCATCGTTTTAGCTGCGCTTTTCGGCCACTAGCGGGACAGAGCATGCTTTTTCTGCTTATGATTGGCCCAGTACAGATGCCTGACGAAGGGGTCCTGTGCGGCTCTGAAACATTGCACCTGATCCTTTGTGATGTGATCTTTCTGCAATAAAAGCTTCGGACAATATCTGATGATCCTTGGTGTGCTGGCGAATATGAGCATTAGACTAGGATCCAAACACACTGGAGCTTATCCCTAGTCAGTAGCACTCTAACCATCTTTACCTGCCAGCCTTCCAACATGGCCTAGTCCATAAGGTACAACATACTTTGTTTCCAGGCTTCTCTCAATATACTCTTACAAAGAGACTTTTTAACTGTCGCTGATTTAACTTCTTTCAATAAACTCTGACAATTAGTGTCTGTGTAGCTGTCACATGATTTTATCAAAGTCTTGATAAACTCTTGATTAACTGATGGGTTACTCAAAATGTTGAAAAAGAATGGAGTATTCTGTATCTTATGAAATGGGTCATCTTGGAAGGTCTACACCTGCTGGTTTTCTCAGCCCGCTGAGAAGCGTATGGATAACACATGTTCCTTTTCTGATTCTTTACAATATACTCAGCAATCAGATTAGTTCAAATGCACACTGCTGGAGTGCTGCTTAATGATTTTGGGTGCTTTGGACGCCATATTAACTGATTTTAGGTATGTATGAAGAGTTTTATGGGCCGTACACACAATAGGATTTTCCGACAACAAATGTAAGCTTGTTGTCGGAAAGTCAGACCGTGTGTATGCTCCTTAGAACATTTGTCGCCGGAATTTCCACCAACAAATATTTGAGAGCAGGTTCTCAAATTTTCCGATCGTGTGTACACAATTCTGACGCACAAAAGTCCACACATGCTCGGAATCAAGCAGAAGAGCCGCACTGGCTATTGAACTTAATTTTTATCGGCTCGTCGTACGTGTTGTACGTCATCTCGTTCTTGACGTTCGGAATTTCTGACAACATTTGTGTGACCGTATGTATGCAAGACAAGTTTGAGCCAACATCCTTCGGTTTTGTTGTTGGAAAATCCTATCGTGTGTACATAGCTTTAGTCTACTAGATGGCAGAACATCATTTCTGTCTGAAGGAGATAAGCTTCATACACACAATTGGACTTTGTACAAACTTTCCCGTGGATTTTTGTACAAAGGGCGTTGGCCGTGAACTTGTATTGCATACACACGGCAGGACTTTTTCAGCCAACTTTCACCAAATCACGTGTTTTTTCTGCTCTTTACCGCCACCTCTGGTCAACTTCGTATTGTTGTCTGATCTTTTGCATTGGTTCTGAGCATGTGTGTTTGTACTTTGTACAAAAGTCCTATGGTTTTCTGTACACACGATCGGACTTTTCTCCATCAGACTTTTGTTGCCGGAAAGTTTGTCCTTTGGCACAGCCAACAAAAGTCTGATGAAAACCAAATAAGTTTGTCCGATGGAGCGTACACACGGTCGGATGTTTCCTTTAAAACAGCAAATTTGCATGTTTATTTTTGTCAAAAAGTCAGATCGTGTGTATGGGCCTTGTCATGGAAAATTGTATTAATGTATGTTGTCAGATTCCCCCCAGTGTCGGTTTTGCTGTAATGCGCTCATGTGAGCATATTCGCACATAAAGACGTTGGCAGAAGACCATTGGCTACGGAAATCTTCCTGTGGACACTACAGACGTGTTTGCTGGTTTAAGGAAGTTTATTTGTGCCTCACCGGGAGACTGGCCATTTCCCGGTGACTGCATTAATAACTTCAAGCGAACATCTCTGTGTACATGTTGGAACTTTAGCATAACGATATAAATATTATGGCCCACGGAGCCATAGTTTCATATCGTTCGTTGTCATTGAAAGCAGTTTAGATGGTTTGTACATCACTGCTAGTCTGTTTGAATGTATTCTGTGATTGGTTCTTTTGAAGGAAAACAATTGTCCCTGTATTGTAACACCATTGTATTGAATTTGTATGTCCTTATATGGTCATTCACATCCTGTGTGAATGAGATGAGGTCACAACCTTCTATGGGAGGGGTTTAGCTGTTGGAGGCAAACCCCTGAGGGTGTGGCTTGGAATGTTTTTGAAATAAAAGAGAGTCTGCTCACACAGGAAAGGCAGAGAGAGATGCTGCCCCTGTGCTGAGAGGAACATGAAAAAGGTAATACTGGTGATGGCTGTTTTAATGCAACCTGGCTGGGAAGACGTTAGGCTGGGGCGGTGATGTATGCAATGCTTGGCTGGTGAGGTTTGAATGAGGGGGCTGAGGTAAGGCATTATATCATTAAGACGGAAATGGGTATTTATATTAGAAACAGGAAAAATTGGCTGTTTGCTCTGCGGACAGCTGAATTTCGCTAACAGCCTTTAGACGTAACAGTTCTCTATATGATTGTTTACAATTAATAAAAGGGGCAGATTTAACAGGAAAGCAAAGGGTTTAGCATGTGTTCACATATGCTGTGGGAAAACAGCTTCATTACAAAGGTACTATGCTGTTGTAGAAAACAGTTGAGGCAGATTGACATATATGAAGCTTCATACAACCGTTCATACATACAGTATATCAAGCGTGGCGTGTGTTCTCTTACAAATGAGAAATATTTACAATGACTTTGTAGCTTTATCTGATAAAGAGATTGTTCCTGAAATATACTGAATAAATTTATATCAGAGGCAGTGGAGTGCCTGGAGTGTTGGAGGTGGTGGATCGGATCCACAGGAGTATCTATGGCCAGCAGCCAGGAGCATTATTAACCTGAAAAGAGGTGAACACAGTGAGCACTTGGATGCTGTCTAGGATTCATCTACTGATTCAACATGCTTCAACATATTCAATAGCAAAAAATACATCAAATGACAAAGAACTAAGTAGTGATGCAGCAACTGTTAAAACATTTTCTCCATATTACAAATGATACAACCGACCTGACCTTTAATAATGTGAATGACCTTGACCTAAATTTTGTCTTCCTGCTTTTAACTGCCAAAATACACCTCACTGTTCAAAAATAACCCACTCCAAAAGGTGGAAGGTGGGCCAATCACTTACAGGCCTGCCATGTAAAATATGGTGGCAGGGGCGGACTGACCATTTGGCCACTCGGGCACTGCCCGAGGGCCCGGGCCACTAGGGGGCCCCATCAGGGTTGCCAGCCTCAGTAAAACCAGGGATAGTATGTCAAAATCGGTGTTTGTTTTACATCTGTCTCTGAAATGTCCCTTACCGACATCCTTTTGGTCTAAAAATCCTGAGATTATAGCTGCCCCACCTCTCCAGTACCTTCTTAGCCAATAGAAACATGTCTGTGTATACTGTGTGATTGTATACTGTGTTTGTGTGTGTGTGTGTGTGTATACTGTGTGATTGTATACTGTGTGGCCCCATAATCTCTGATTGCCTGGGGGCCCCATAATCTCCTATTGCCTGGGGGCCCCATGAGTTGTCAGTCCGCCCCTGTATGGTGGTGATGTTTTCTGCTTTAAAAAAGACTCTTGCCATAAATTTTGCAGTGAAGTCAATATGCAAAAGTGATGCAATGTGTACAATAACTTGATAGTGTCCAGATTAAAGGGAAATTCCAGCCAAAAATGAATACATAGTAAGAACACATAGGAACCTTTTTACTTTGTTACCTGTTACCCATACTTTAGCTATTCTGTTTCCCTATTCCACTTCCCATCTTCTCATCTGTTCCCTCTTTTTTGGAATACTAGTAAATATCACAGCAATGGTGATGAAAATTGAAAAACCTTTGTTATTGATTCAGGATTTTTAATGCTGCCTCTTAAAAAAGAGAATGCACACAAGTAAATGTTATATGAATTAGGAATGCAAGTATTGGTAACTTCCCAATATTGACAATGATTGACAGATCTTCCACTACCCACCTTTCTTATTTAGAGATCTGTCTGCTAGTGGGGTAGACATATACTAGTGATCTGCAGGTCGACTGTCATCTCCTATCACACATCTGGCAAAATTTGCTTTACACATAGGCATCATTTTTGTTATTTTATGACTTGATTTTTATTTTCTGATTACCGGTAGATTTGAATACTTAACTACATAATACTTAACTACATAATAAATACTATTGTATTGTTAACCACTTCAGCCCCGGACCATTTGGCTGGCCAAAGACCAGAGCACTTTTTGCGATTCGGCACTGAGTCGCTTAAATTTGACAATTGCGCGGTCGTGCGACGTGGCTCCCAAACAAAATTGACATCCTTATTTCCCCACAAATAGAGCTTTCTTTTGGTGGTATTTGATCACCTCTGCGGTTTTTATTTTTTGCTCTATAAACAAACAAATAGCAACAATTTTGAAAAAAAACACATTATTTTTAACTTTTTGCTATAATAAATATCCTCAAAAAAACTTTTGCGCAAACCAATCAACAAACGCTTATTGCAATATTTTTTTTACCAAAAATATGTAGGAGAATACGTATCGGCCTAAACTGAGGATAAAAAAAAAAAAATTTCCTCAGTTTAGGCCGATACGTATTCTTCTACATATTTTTATTAAAAAAAAAATTGCAATAAGCGTTTATTGATTGGTTTGCGCAAAAGTTATATCATCCCCTTGTCCCTATATAAGTCCCAGCACAGTTCAGCTCTGGCATTCCGGCCAGAGAGAGCGACGTGTCAACATCGGAAGAAGAAGAAGAAGGCAGAAGAAGAAGGCGGCGAAGAAAGCGACGACAGCGGCAAGAACAGAAGAGACCCCGGAAGACCCCCGAAGGCGGATCGAGACCCCCAGACGACGGCGGCGACGACGAAGAAGGTAGCCGGACTTCTCCGCTCGGTAAAAGAGCTAGGTAAATTGCGGAGGAGTCCGGCGAGAAGAAGACCCCCGGAGCAGTGCAATAAATTATTTTTTCAAAAGTGTGTTTTTTTACTTTACATTTTACACCTTAGGTGAATGGGTAGGGGTACATCTTACCCCATACTCATTCACATAGGGTGGGGGGCTGGGATCTGGGGGCCCCCTTATAAAAGGGGGCTCCCAGATTCCGATAAGCCCCCGCCCGCAGACCCCGACAACCAACGGCCAGGGTTGTCGGGAAGAGGCCCTTGTCCTCATCAACATGGGGACAAGGTGCACGGCCCCCCTTTCCCCAGGGCACCCCCCATGTTGAGGGCACGCGGCCTGGTACGGCTCAGGAGGGGGGGGGGCGCTCGCTCGTCCCCACCCCTTTCCTTGGCTGCCGGGCTGCGTGCTCGGATAAGGGTCTGAGATGGATTTGGGGGGACCCCACGTCGTTTTTCGGCGTGGGGAGTCCCTTTAAATCCATGCCAGGTGACGGAGCTAGCGCGCCGGCATTTACTGCCTACGCTAGCTACGTACCTGAAGTCACGTGCTAAATGAACGGACTTTCCGATGAGCGGCAAGTCCGTTCATTTCAAAAGTCCGGCGGACTAGCCTACTAACGGCGGGATTGTCCGCTGGACTGCCAAGTCCAGCGGATAATTTTAAAACAAAACTTAAAACTTTAGTCCGCCGGATTTTTCGGAAAAAAGTCAGTCGGAGGCCCACACACGAGGGGATTGTCCGCTGGACTTGAGTCCAGGGGATAATCCCGCGGGATAGTCCCTTCGTGTGTACGCGGCATTACGGTAACGTGTTACTAAACCCACAAGAGTAAATCTGTATATGCAGTAAAGCATGCTTGTTATACTCACTTGGGAACCTAAGGGGTAAATCCTCCGCATGGTGTAAAAAGGCTGTTTGATCCTGTCTTCTCTGATCCTCCAATACTTCCACTGTCCCTAATTCATCTCCTGATAAGACAGAGCCTTTGAAGTCGCCCTGCACATGCTCAGTTTGGTGTGTAATGCTAGAGTTTTCTTTTCTTGGGAGGATGAGTGTGTTCAGCACAGGGCCAATCAGCACCGTCCAGAGAGAGGGTCAGAGGTCCTGAAGCCTCATAGGACAGTCAGTGTAGAATGAAAACTCCTCCTATAAGCTTTAACCAGACACTGATAGAAGTCACAAGACTGCTATATATGGCTGGAGAGAAAAGGTATTTAGCCGTTTATATTTAGTAAAATAATTGCATTTCCATTTTCTGTGTACTGTGGGAGACCAGATATAGTGAATGAAGGGCCCTGGGTTTAGTAAAACTTTTAAATGAAGCCCTCCAGTGATGTGCTGTCACTGCTGACAGGGCTTCCATCTTCACCCGGTCTTCCTTTCGTGTTTGCGGGCTCCGGTCCTTTGAATGGATGAGCTGCAATGACATCATTGTTTATGGCACAGGGCTATGCTGTTCCTGACACAAACGGTGTGTTTAGGAGATATTTACAGTACCTACAGGTAAGCCTTATTATAGACTTACCTGTAGGTAAAAGATAAACAAAAGCATTTACTACCACTTTAACTAATGTGTCTGAACCCAGTCTCTGAGTTTTAAGAAAAATACTCTACACATAGGCCGCATATCGGCTGAAATCAGGCAGTACTGTAGATACCAGCCGACATTCGGAATGTGGGTGCAGGTCCTTGTTTGACTGAAGCCAATCTCATGACCCGCTTCTGTCGAACGAGCATGCTGGAAAACCAGTAGCTGATTGGCATCCGATCAGCGATTTCAGCCAATGGCTCAATGGCGAGATCCCTGTACTAACATTGCATCTTTAGTACAAGACTTCCTTGCAAGCGCTTCAATTTATTTTGCTCAGCCCGCTGGACGAAACAAAAGAAAAACTTATCGTGTGTACCAAGCTTTAGTGGTGTCTGACAGTTGGAGTACCACAGAAGATGTGGATGCAATATAACATTTAACCTGTAGAGGGCACCTGAAGCCTGAGGAATGAGCTTGTAGCTAAAATCTGTTTCTGCTATTTAAATAATGCTTTGCACTGTACTTTTATGCTGTGGGCTGTTAAACTTTAATGACTACAAGAATGTCAGTCAAACAGAATTACAACATTAATATAGTAAGGTGGTGTCATCACAGATAATGTATTGCTTTGTTAATTTATTGTTGTATTTTATGAACCGATCTCTAATTTCTATTTATAGCTATGGAATAAATTGTTAAGAATGCTCGGGGCAGATTTCAGTTTCCCTGTAAAGTTTTGCAACTTTCTGACTTGTTTTATGTTGGAACACAGCCTGGTCAGATGTATTTGTATATGGTCATATGTGATCTTAATCCTAACAAATTCCCCTTCTATCTGTTGTTAATATCAGCTAATAAATCTCAACAGCGTGCCGATTTTTACTTTTTGGCTTTTATAGAAAATCGTTTCCAGAATGGTTAGTAATTGAACAAGATGAAAGTAAAAGCTGACTATTGATGGAACTTCGGCCCAATCAGATGAAGATACTAACTTCACAAATGAGTTATTAATGATCGTAAATTTGTAATGTTTAAAACTGCAAAATCGTTCATAATTCTGATCGTCTGAGCTAGTGATATAGCCGATTTAACACAGATGTCTGGCTGGCCATTTTGATCTTTCATATATATTACAATAATATTTCTCTAACAAGAATCGTTTTCCATTCTGTTGGAAAGACGATTCGTCCATCATCTGCCAGTTTATTGTTATGTATTGAATATTATTAAAATTTGTCACATTCGGCAAAAAAGATAATTATGTTTATGGTTTACTGCTTATTGTTTCAAGATAAAATAAGATCTACGCATACACATTCCTTAAATAGAGTAACACTGTGAGAACCAATCACCACCATGCAGCATGGAAGTCGTCAACCAATCCTGCAGCAGCCTGGAATCATGGCAGCACCAAGACAAGGTGAAAGTTCCCCAATTACATCACAGCAACATGAGAGCTCAAGACAACTTTACACCTATATGGTGGCAGAATAGCAACACAGAAGCACGTAGGCAACATGGATGCCCAATGTCCTCATATTAGACCAAAAAATAATGAGTGGCAGGGATTTTGAAAGGGTAAGAACACACACACATATATATATATATATATATATATATATATTTAAATACAAAATTGCTTTATTAAACATGTAAAAGACTAAAACACTAGAAACACAGGCTTAGAGACTGTAGTAATCATTTAACAATAGCTCAAACAGGGCTGGCTGACTATACATATCTAAAACCCCTTGACATAACGTAGATCTGGACAACTGGTCTTGATCCGGATAATGTGGTTCCAATATCTGACATGTTTTGAGGCTGAAGCTCTTCTTCAGGGTGAACCTTGGAACCCTAATATTGTCATTATTTTACTTACTGGCAGAAGAGCAGAAATCTTTTTTCCCAACACTTATACATTTTAGCAATTCTCTGTTAATAGAATCACAAAAACTAGGCATTGCTTAAAATAGTCAAAAATGTATGATAGGTGGAGCTTAGGGTGCCTATTGGTCTCTGAGCTATTAACTATGAACCTGAATTTAGATGTGGAATTATCTAAGAAATCCCCACAGTAGATGAACACACTGCAACAAATTTGTACAGCTTGGCTACAACTCCCAGCTGATGAGCCAGACCTGAGCCATGTTCTGGTCATCAGGCCCTGCAACCCTCTGGAAAATTATGGAAGTTTAAACTCTAACTTACCCGCAGTGTTGCTATAAAAGGTGACTCTGGTTTCTCTATGAAAATCCCTTTATATCCATCTGATGGTTGGGAAATTTACACCTAACCTTACCAAAATGTATACATGTATCATAGCCCCACCTTAAATTACAAAAAAAGAGATGATGGAGGAGGGACTTTTTACACATTTTAAGTACACAAAAAAAAACAACTGAAAATTTAAAACATATATTGCAGATTAGACATTGCATGTAATTTCTGCAAAAAAAACCTTGCCTACTCGCACTTTTTAAATCTGGGACATTGATTCTGCCTTAATAAAGAACACTAATGCAGAATATATAGGACTTGTTATCTGCAATTAATTAAATTTCCTTGTATTGTTCTTGGGTTTACATGTAGCCAGGTGTTGGGCTACAGCAACATGGAGAAGTAGACATGGATATCAGCGTATTTGCAGCAGCCAGCAGCCAGCAGCCAGCAGCCAGCCAGCCTAACATGTTTCATCCAAAGAGGATATCGCCTCTGACGATATCCTCTTTGGATGAAACATGTTAGGCTGGCTGCTGCAAATACGCTGATATCCGTGGAAGTTATCCTTTTTATTGAAGCTTCCCCTCACTTCTTAAATGTAAGTGTATTAGCAATAAAGTGCTGCTTTATGTTTTCATTCCTTGCGGGCTTCACTATTTTTTGCTACCTCCTTCCCTTTCATGCTCTGGGATTTATGTGATTTACATGATCTGAGGCTTACTGACCCTGGCCTGTACGGATAACACAAGGTGATCTCCCATTGGTGCATTCATCTATGGAAATCGCTCGTCACTGGCAACACCTGAGCTGGATGTTTTGATGCTGTCTTTCATATATAATCTGGTAAGCTGAATTGACACACTTGGGTGTTTATCGCTATCTCGGACATATTGGAAGCGGTGAAGGGTCCTTTATTGTTTCTTTTTCACCATAATTGAATGAACTCTTCCTGACACCAAGCGCTGCACTTTTGGATTTTATTTTTGATGTTTGGTTAACCCCCCTGGCGGTAATCCCGAGTCTGGCTCGGGCGGGATCTTCAGTACCAAAAGCGGTAACCCCGAGCCAGACTCGGGCTCGCATTGCAGGATACAGGGGGAAGTTACTTACCTTGTCCCCTGGATCCTGCGATGTCTCCCCGCTGTGTGTGCGAGCCGTCTGCTCGCTCGATTCACACAGTGCCGAGTGCCGCTGAGCTCCGTTCCCTGCAACGTTACACAGTACACATACAGTAGTGTAATCTTACAGATTACAGTACTGTATACAAAAAATACACATCCCCTTTGTCCTTAGTGGTCTGCCCAGTGCCCTGCATGTCATTTTATATAATAAAAGATTTTTTTCTGCCTGGAAACTGGAGATTGTCCATAGCAACCAAAAAGTGTCCCTTTATGTCAAAAATGGTTTTAGACCAGCTAGAAAACAGCGATAATAAATTAGAATCACAATTCATCATCAAACACTAAATTTAATGACAGCGACTATTCTGCAACTGAGCAAATTTTAGTGTTTTTGATTTGATTACATTATTGAATAATTTTTATATATATTTTTATTTTATTATAATTTATGATTTTGTGTTTCAAACTTTATCATACCCGGGATGTCTTCTAGACTCTGGTTTGGACAGATTTAAGTTATTCATAAGAATTGCATGCCTACAATATAAAAATGCCAAATTTCCATGCAAAATAATTGTACCGCTTTCAGCACAAAATTCCAGACATAATCATACCGCCAGGGAGGTTAATCAACGGACTGTGCTAGCTGCTATTCTCATATAGTTTTATATATTTTTTTAGCGCTGATTTTTATTACTGTTTTTATATAAATTGTATTATTACCATTGTTAATCCATTTTATGCTCACCTAGTTACCAATCATATTGGATGACAATATATTACATTTGCCTTTACTACCTGGTTTGGTACCTGTTTTCTTTGATATAACACTACTATTGAGTACTTAAGTATTACTTTCAGTGATTTCCTGCGATATGGCATGTTTGTACACTCAACTTGTGTGTGTCAGAGGGGCTGAATTTCTTATGAAGGTCAAGGCAAAGAATAGAGGACCCATCCTATCCAGCATTTACAACGGGGGTAGCACTACCTATAGTATACCTTAATGTGTAATGTCTCTCTACTTGTAAAGCTAAATCATATATATAGATCAGTGTAGTTCTATAACAGGAAGCCTAAGTTCACCCACCTATACAGCATAGCTAATGATGACATTCTAAATGATATATTAATGTTGTGTGATCGCTCTGTTGTAGAGAAGACTGAAACATTTTAAAAATAGATTGCTTTTACTTTTTAGATTTGCTGTAGAAAATTGCTAGAATTCCCCTTTACACTCTTCTATATTTACAGATTTCAGGAGGAACCTCTTACTTTATCTTCTAATCCATGAACTGTTGCATGCCAAAGGCTCTTTTCTTTGGCACAAACCTCCAGGGACAGAAACGTGTAATACATTGTATTTTAGTACAAAAATTTTAAACACTAAAGACTATAAAGAAACAATTTCATAAGAAGCCATCCAATATTTCAATATCACTAGGCAAAAAATAGAACAATCAAAGAACTTTCATATTGACTAGAATTCAGTTGTATCCATATAATTCCTTTAACATTTTTGGTCTCCTGGTCAAGATACGTTCCTGTCCAAGGAATGAGGACTAACCTTAACAGGGGAAAAAGAGATTTGCATGACAATAGATTAATAATTGATGACGATCCCTAAAGTAATATGCATTTCACCATGTTCTGAGCTTTCACAAATCCAGCTACATTCTGGGGCTGCGCCAAGTGTGACGCTGCCAGAAAGCAATTGAAAATAGATTAAAGGACATATGGAAAAAGTTATGAACTTGGTTGAAGGGCCAGTTGTGCTGCTTGATGTATTTTATATTGTATTTGAATTAAACAGTCTGCTACAAAGAAATGAAAATACTGGGCCCAGCCCTCCTTGGTTTCTCTCATACACATGATATATGTCAGGCGAAGGACTGCTAGTAGCAATGTTGGATCCAGGACACAGGTCTTCTAGGTCCAAGTTATTTGTTCCCAGGCCCAGCCCTTCCTCTTACACAGCACCCTCAGGGCCTCCTAATGAGAGCACAGTGGATATTTTCACCTTGTATTCCTGTGCTGCTGTTCTACCTTCTCCATGTACTGAGGTGCATAGAATTACAACTGGGTGGGCAGAAGCTAATTCATCAAGTCACTTTACTTCATGCCAGCAGTATGTGTGGCCTTATGTGTGTCTCTGAACACTAAACTAGATCGCAGCAGTGCTAACACTCACATTTAGGGTGTGTACATCCAAAGACTTGGCACAGAAACACCTCCACAGCCCAGGACTTTGGCACAAGATTAATTTATGTCTTCAGCTCTCTCCTGATGGGCCTGCCAGGGGGATAAATAAATTGGGCCTCAGTGTCAAAATTGGCCATGCGCAGTTGTCAGTTTTAATTCTGATATGGGATGCATGACATGGACACAGTGATTATAGCTTGTGCAAACTGAGCCATTCAACCTAATATGTTCTTTCCTTCTGAGGCATCGGATATTGCTCAGTGGACATCATGCGCAACTTCTGTCAAAGGGGAAATATTCTGTATTTAAAATTAAACAAAGTTTGCTTTTTCAGTAAATGAATCAGGTGAACTTCTCAGCACACCCAGCATTGTATCTAACTGCAACCCACACATGCATTTGAATAACCCCCAATATAGATTTTTGCAGCAATTAAAACCTGAAAGAGACACTAACCATTACAGTAACAGTAACACATGTAATTATTTACAGTGCCTTGAAAAAGTATTCATACCTCTTGAAATTTTCCACATTTTGTGTTATGTTATGTTACAACCAAAAACATAAATGTATTTTATTGGAATTTTAGGTGATGGTCCAACCCACAGCTGCAAGACTTTTTTAGTATGTCTCTACCAGCTTTACACATCTAGAGAGTGACATTTTTGCCCATTCTTCTTTGCAAAATAGATCAAGCTCTGTCAGATTGGATGAAGAGCGTCTGTGAACAGCAACAGGTTTTCTTATAAGATTGCCCTGTATTTGGCTCCATCCATCTTCCCATCAACTCTGACCAGCTTCCCTGTCCCTGCTGAAGAAAAGCATCCCCACAACATGATGTTGCCACCACCGTGTTTCACGGTGGGGATGGTGTGTTCAGGGTGATGTGCAGTGTTAGTTTTCCACCACACATAGCCTTTTTGCTTTTAGGCCAAAAAGTAAAATTTTGGTCTCATCTGACCAGAGCACCTTCTTCCACATGTTTGCTGTGTCCCCCACATTGCTTCTCGCAAAGTACAAACAGGACTTCCTATAGCTTTCTGTCAACAATGGTTTTCTTCTTGACACTCTTCCATAAAGGCCAGATTTTTGGAGTGCACGACTAATAGTTGTCCTGTGGATAGATTCTCCCACCTGAGCTGTGGATCTCTGCAGCTCCTTACCATGGGCTTCTTGGCTGCTTCTTCGATTAATGCTCTCTTTGCCCGGCCTATCAGTTTTAGGACAACTGTCAGCCATGTCTTGGTAGGTTTACAGTTGTGCCATACTCTTTCCATTTTCAGATGATGGATTAAACAGTGCTCTGTGAGATGTTTAAAGCTTAGGATTTTTTTTAATGAAAAAATGGGAAGTGCTCCCCCAGAAATGGGATTTTTAGGCAGCAGAATTATAGATCAAGTCAACAATGTATAAGTAATCCAAAATTGATTTAGTAATAAAAAAAGAGATTAGACATGGTGGTTAAAAAATGAGCTCCAGCAGGACAATGATACTGTGAATAATATGGATATACAACACAGACTGAAATTTCATACAAACAAGTACACAAAAGTATGAAAAATAGACCTGACGCGTTTCAACCCACACTATTGGGGTCTTCTTCAGAATGAATGAATGAATGAATGAATGAATAATTTGTATAGCGCTACAATGCGAACCGAATCGCCTCAAGGCGCTGTAATTAGTGCTTTGTTGTCAAGCTTCTTAGAAGAGGTGGGTCTTGAGTTTTTTCCTGAAGACCTGATGGTTTTCTTCCATGCGGATGTAGGTTGGTAGTGCATTCCATAGCCTTGGTCCTTGGACAGCGAATCTTCGTTCCCCTTTTGATTTGTAGCGGGACTTGGGGATGAGGAGGAGGTTTTGGTCGGACGATCGAAGACTGCGATTGGGTGTGTAGCGTTTTATTTTCTCGAGAAGGTATTGAGGCGCGTCTCCCTGGGTGCATTTGTGGGTGAGGCAGAGGGTCTTGAAAATGATCCGATTCTTTACGGTTAGCCAGTGTAGTCTCCTCAGGGAAGGGGAGATGGATTCCCAGGGTTTTTTTCCTGTTATCAGCCTTGCCGCCGTGTTTTGGATAAGTTGTAAGCGTGCAAGTTGATATTGGGGTAACCCTATGTAGAGGGAGTTTGCGTAGTCCAGTCGTGAATTAATGACTGTTCCAACAACCACTGCTTTGTCCTCCTTTGGAATGAAGGGGATGAGTCTGCGTAGAAGGCGAAGGAGATGGTGAGATCCGCTAACTACCGATCCTATTTGTGCCTCCATTGACATTTCTGAGTCAAAAATGACTCCGAGACTCTTGGCCTTGGTCCTAGGGGCGATGGTCTGTCCAAAGATGGTGGGTGGTGTCCAAGGGATCTTGGTTCGGGAGTTTTGGTTTGCATGTAGAATAAGAAGTTCTGTTTTTGATTCGTTGAGTTTAAGAGAGCTGGCGGTCATCCAGTCGTCTATTCGAGTGAGGCAGTTTTCTAATTGCCGATGATGGTCTTTTTGTCCAGTGATCCGAAAGTATAATTGGGTGTCATCAGCGTATGAGTGGAAGCAGAGATCCGATCTTCTGATGATTTTGAGGAGTGGGCGGATGTATATGTTGAAGAGCACTGGCGACAAGGGTGATCCTTGAGGGACTCCACAAGAGATTGCCCGTGTTTCAGAGGTAAAAGCTCCTAGTTTCACTGTCTGAGAGCGATTTCCTAAGAAGGATGCGAACCATTGTAGGTCTGCGTCTGCGACTCCTGCTACTTCTGTAAGGCGGATGAGTAGAGTGTTGTGGTCCACAGTATCAAACGCTGCGCTGAGGTCCAACAGCACCAGGAGACATGATTCTCCGTCATCTGCTGCTTCGAGGGCGTCGTCCCAAATCTTCAGGAGTGCCGTTTCTGTGCCATGGCCTGGGCGGAAGCCTGATTGTAGAGGATCCAGGAGTTTGTGTGTGTCTAGGTGGTGGTGTAGCTGTTGTACTACCGCTTCCTCCATAATCTTGGAGATGGTGTTGAGGCTTGTTATCGGTCTGCGGTGGTTGGGGTCCCGGGGGTCGAGGTTGGGCTTCTTTAGCAGGGGTTTGATGATGCCTTGTTTGAGGGCGCCTGGAACAATCCCTTCCAGGGATCAGAAGGTCAGTATGCTAAGAAAAACACATCGTAAGTATATGTATCAGCTATTATTTGCACATAATAAATGCAATTAGTAATATCTTATAGCACAAATACATGACATAGTTATCCAATGATGTCTATCCAAAGCAAAAGATCAAAAAAGGTTTTAGTCCAGCATGGAGATCCCTTTAAAAAAAACCTTCTTCCTCCCAGTGAGGGAATCCCAGAGCGCTCCCTAGCCATCCAAGTCAAGGAGGGGCATTAGTCCAGAGACATGACTCACGGAAGGTCACACTAAATATAGGCCATCATGGCACGGCGTGAAACGCCAACAGTTAGGACGTAGTCAGATTGCACCTGCAGCAGAAGCCAATCAAAAAAGGATATGATGTAGAATTATGTTTTAAAATAATATTAGCCACCACCGATGTCTGCGTCACGGCACCACATGTGCATAAACTTGTATAGATTCCCATATGTGGTAAAGCTTTACCACATATGGGACATACGTAATATTATTTTAAAGCATAATTCTACATCATGGTGGAAAAAGTCAGATCGGATTATGTTGTCGGAAAATCCGATCGTATATGGGCTCTAGCAGGCTTTTTCCATCGGAATTTCCGACAACAAAATCTGACTTTTTCCAAACGTGTGTAGAGAATTCCGACGCACAAAGTGCCACGCATGCTCAGAAGAAATTTGGAGACGAAAGCTATTGGCTACTGACCTCTACGTAGTCACGTCGTACGTTTTATACGTCACCTTGTTCGGAACGATCGGATTTTCCGACAACTTTGTCCGACCGTGTGTGCAACACAAGTTTCGGACAAAATCCGTCGGAAGAAAATCCGACGGATTTTGTGGTCGGAATGTCCGACCGTGTGTACGGGGCATAAGAGCTGTAAAAATGTAGAATAGACTTTCTCAAGAACTAGTTCTGGCCAGTTCAGTAGATTATTTAAAAAAAATAAGAGCTGGATGCATGCCTAAATGCACAAAATATTACTGGATGCCAACATTTATAGGTAATAACACCAGGGATAGTTGAGCCAGGGAATATCCAATTGCCTCCAGTGGTTTACTGGGGTTATGGCTGAAGATATCAGCCATAACCCCGGTATCATTCATTGCATCCGGAGGCGGGCTTTCTCATGAAACCATTCTGAACACTTTCTGAAGCAGCGAGAGGGGGTGTTTCTTGGGCTTACCATGTCTGCCAGTTCGCCCGAGAAATTATCTGATGGTGTGGCAGGCTGCTCACATAAGCAATCGATCAAAGAGTATCTACTATTTGATTGCCTCCATGGCCTTGGAGGACCTTCACTTCTGGTTCAGACTGGAAATAGTTTTTTTTTTTATAGCAAAAGATCAAACTTTTTTTTTTTGATCTTTTGCTTTTAAAGGTAAAGAAGAGATTTGGGGTCTTTTAGACCCCCAGATCTCTCCATAAAGAGGTCCTGTCATCCTTATTTCTATTACAAGGGATGATTACATTTCTTGTAATACGAGTAAAGGGATATGGACAGTTGTAGACACTCGCTCAAGTTGAACTGGATGGGCTGGTGTCTTTATTCAACCTTATTAACTATGAAACTATGAAACTAAGTAAAAGTGATTTTTTTTTTCAATGAAAGGGACAGTGTAAAAATAAAGAGAAAGTAAAATATATAATCATTTTTTTTTTAAAGTTCCCCCATCCTTCGTAAGTCATGCACGCATACGTAAACGGTATTCGCACCACATATGTGAGGAATCGCCATGAATATTAGAGCGAGAGCAATAATTTTGGCGCCAGACCACCTCTGTAACTCTAAACAGGTAACCGGTTTAAAGCATTGCCTATGGAGATTTTTAAGTACCATAGTTTGTTGCTATTTCACAAGCGTGTACAATTTTAAAGTGTGACATGTTCGATATCTATTTACTCTGCGTAACATCATTCACATTTTACCAAAATAAAAAAGGGGTAAATATTGTGTTTTTTTTTAATTTTATTTATTAAAGTGTATTTTTTCCCCAAAAAATGTGTTTGCTAAACCGCTGCGCAAATACCGTGTGACATACCAAATTGCAACGATCGCCATTTTATCATTGTGTGCTGTGATTTCTAAAATGCTTCAGGGTCCCTTTCCTTGTGTTTTAGGTGGCACAGCAGCCCATTCAAATGAATGGGCTGCTGTGCCCATGCAAAACGGAGCTCACAGACGCATGTGTGTGAATCTAGCCTAATTGGGGTTTTTTGCCTTTCTCTTAATCAACTGTGGGTATAGGATTGTGTATATGGAGGTTTTCTCTTTTTGATTTTCCTATTGGTGGAACTAGGTAGACTTGTGTCTTATTTCAATATGACTAACTATGTAACTATGTAAGAACGACCCTGATAGCAATTAAACCTGACACTCTCCCCAATCTATCCAAAAATATAGTTTTCTGCCGTATTTTATACTTATGTCACATTTTAATTGCCTTTTGCTGTTTACTATCTGCTTTAAAAATAACTTTTCAAGAATTTTTATTCCAGTGATGTTGAAAAATCTTGCCAATATACTGTACCTTGTAAAATAGTGGCATTAAAATCTGTATAGTAAAGGGAGAAAATCTACAAATTTTGTAAATAGGCTTCTTTATATTAGACCACTTGTGGGAAAGTTATTTAGAAAGGAACAAAAGAAGCAAATAAAAGAAATACACTGCCCAGAGGAATTCATTAGACAGCATTATTGTGGTTTAATAAAAAAGTACATTAGCTATGTGCAACACCACAATTTTAATTTGCACCATAAATAAGCTCATAAAAGTACGTATTTACCAGAGAAGAAAAACAATTACTACAACTAATAATAATAATTATAATACCACTTACTTTTTTTGTTTTGTTTTGCTGAAGTAGAGCACTACTTGTGATATATATTTAGTCACTAGGTGGCAGCAATTACCCACATATGTATATCTGCTAAATGGTACACAATGAGGACTGTTTTAAAAGGGGCGAATGCGATTATTCTCAGATTTTTCCTAGATATTTGACAGTTTCCCATTTGTATAATTTATCAAACAAATTAATTATTCACTACGTGATTTTCTCCTTTAATTGATGCTATTTTATGTAAGGATTCGCTGAGCATATTTACTGTCAACAGGCTAACATTGCAATATTAAAGTAGATTAAAACCTTTTTGGACAACATTTACTAAAACACTGTGTATTATAAACAATTGGCAAGGTTTTTAATCATAAACTTATTTTACGAGTTCTAAAATAACTGGGGCAAAAAACAGGAATGAAATACTATATTCATTTATCATTGATAAGCAGCTTCACCATACAGAAGAAACATAAAGGACCTCTCAGGTTGTTAATAGCAAAAGCCTGCATTCTGCAGAAAAGTGCATTCAGAACTCCAGGATTGGTTTGTGACAACCATGGATCATTCCTGAGCAATGTGTCAGCACAGCCGCTTGGAGTCTTTTTTTTTTTTTATCAGGAACCATTGGCATATTCTGGGGGTGAGGACCGCACCTGAGTGACACCCACAAAAGGTGTCACCCCCCGCAATGGTGTCACCCCTTCTCCCCGTCACATCGCACAGGGCCAGAGTAGGTAGGTATAGACATGTTTGTTATTATTTTATTTTTTTAATGAATCTTTACCACCCCTTTAAGGGACAATTCCACCCAAAGAAATGATATCTCACCTGCTGACTGCTAGTGTCCTCCAAAGACTCCCAGTGGCAGGTAGGTTGTGTCTCTGCCTCTCAAACATTACCAAAACAAGGATGTCACCCCTTCTTGTAGCTTAGACTCCCCCAATTACATAGGGGTTGATTTACTAAAACTGGAGAGTGCAAACTCTGCTGCAGCTGTACGTGGTAGCCAATCAGCTTCTAACTTCAGCTTTATCAATTAAGCTTTGACAAAAAAAAAAAAAACTGATAGCTGATTGGATTCTATGCACCAAGTTTTAGTAAATCATCCCCTGTATCAGGGGTCTCAAACTGCCTCCAGCTGTTGCAAAACTACAAGTCCCAGCATGCCTTCACTCCAGTTTGAGACCCCTGCTATCTTTAGTCTACATTTTGGCGTATTCATCATGCTAGCCTTGTTATTTGCCTTTATAATGGCCATCCATGGAAGTTAGGTAGGACAGGTTAGAATATCTCACCTCTTCCAGAAATCTAAAAAAATCTGAAATTGATTCCACTTGGCTGCAACCACACACAATTAAAACATTTTTTTTAAAGACATGTGCATTAAAGTATTATGCCGCGTACACACGATCGGAAATTTCACCAGCAAAAGTCCGATGAGAGCTTTCGGAAAATGCCTCCGTGTGTATGCTCCATCGGACTTTTGCTCACGTAATTCCAGCAAGCAAATGATTGAGAGCAGGTTCTCAATTTTTCGGTCGGAAAAAGTTTAGAACCGACATTTTGATCGTCTGTAGCAATTTCCGACGCGCAAAATTCCTACGCATGCTTGGAAACAATTTGACACATGCTGGGAAGCATTGAACTTCATTTTCTCGGCTCGTCGTAGTGTTGTACGCCACCACGTTCTTGACGGTCGAAAGTTCAGCAAACTTGTGTGTGATCGTGTGTATGCAAGACAAGCTTGAGCGGAATTCCGTCCAAGAAAACATCCAAGATTTTTCCGACGGAAAATCCGCTCGTGTGTACGCGGCATCACTCTGTGTCCAGTTCTGTGTACTCGTTCCTACGTCATGCTGCATTCTGAATCATATATTACCACCACAATCTTATCAGATCACTATGATCTCCACAGAAACTCTTATTCTAAATTCTGCAATTTATATACCGGACTGATATATTGCATCTATTATATTATGGACAGGTCTGCCTTACAGATTTCTGAGATACTATTAAAGTATGCCATATGATGAACTTTAAAAAAATTATTATTACACACTAAAGAATATATTGTGCTGTTTTTTATAGTTTTCTTTTCCACTAAGTTGCTATTGAATGATAAATTACATGTTGGTTTAATTAAAAAAAAAAAATTGAGATGGCACTAAACCATTTATCCAGTTTTGGGTGGAGAGGGAGAAGGTTAGAGCTTCTGCTGGGTTTATTGCTGTCTTTGTTGTCTCCTGTGGGGAGTTCCTTTCTCACTTCCTGTTGTGTCCTGGGTATAGGAAGTGACTGGAAAGGTCTCAAGTGGGGCACAGTAATAAAAGCACTTTTTGTAGATTCTTTCACTTTTTTTTTATTTTAGCTACAATGGTATGATCAGTTCAGAATTAGTTGTGCAATGCCCCATACATGTCCTGTATGTCCTATCGGACCATGTTGTCGGAAATTCTCCGACAACAAAGGACTTTTTCCGATCGTGTGTAGCGAATTCCGACGGACAAAGTGCCACGCATGCTCAGATCACATTACATGACCAAAGCTATTGGCTACTAGCCTCTACGTAGTCCCGTCGTACGCAACGAACGTCACAACGTTAAGGATGATCGGATTTTCTGACAACTTTGTCCGACCGTGTGTATGCAACACCAGTGTCGGACAAAATCCGTCGGAAAAAATCCGACGGATTTTGTGGTCGGAATTTCCGACCGTGTGTATGGGGCATTAGACATTTCACCAGTGTACACTACATTTTTCACAGTAATCTACGCAATATTATTGGAAATATTACTCACCGTGGTCACATCACTACAGTGTGGACAGTTCATTTTTAGTTTTTTTATGACTCCATTAGAATATGTTGTATGTAGCATATTTTTACTACAGAATGGACAGTTACTGTATAGTTCTATATAGTTTGAATGGCACTCAGTTAGCAAAGGTTTGGTACAGTGATTATGGGAATGACAGATTGTGGGGTGTGTAAGGTGCACCCTTTACATTGCAATAAAATATGTGTGGTTGACACCAAAATTCGAGAATGTCTTTTACTTTCGCTCTCCGTAATAATAGTAAACAGGACAAACAGAGATGTGTACACCAAAAAATTCTATATAAATAACCGCACCTAGGAAACTAAACAGGAAAACTCTATATACAGTGCCATGAAAAAGTATTCATACCCCTTGACATTTTCCACATTTTGTCATGTTACAACCAAAAACGTAAATGTATTTTATTGGGATTTTATGTGATACCAGAGATATGTAATTAGCGGACCTCCAGCTGGTGCAGAACTACAAGTCCCATGAGGCATAGCAAGACTCTGACAGCCACAAGCATGACACCCAGAGGCAGAGGCATGATGGGACTTGTAGTCTTGCAACAGCTGGAGGTCCGCTAATTGCATATCCCTGTGATAGACAAACACAAAGTGGCACATAATTGTGAAGTGTAAGGAAAATGCTAAATGTTTTTTTTTAAATTGTTTATAAATAAATTTGTGAAAAGTGTGACGTGCATTTGTATTCAGACCCTTTTAAGCCCCATACACACGGTCGGATTTTCCGATGGATTCTGTCCTATCGGACAATGTTGTCGGAAATTCAGACCGTGTGTAGGCACCATCGGACAGTTTCCATCGGATTGTCCGACGGACAAAGTCCTATCTCCTGCTGGATAGATTTTTCGACAACAAAGTCCGATCACACCAAATCCGATCGTGTGTATCGAATTCCTGACGGACAAAGTGCCACGCATGTTCAGATCACATTACAAGACCAAAGCTATTGGCTACTAGCCTCTACGTAGTCCTGTCGTACGCAACAAACGTCACCACGTTCAGAATGATCGGATTTTCCGACAACTTTGTCCGACCGTGTGTACGCAAAACCAACATCGGACAAAGTACGACGGACATGATCCGATGGACCTGGTCCTCGGATAATCCGAGCGTGTGTATGGGGCTTTACTCTGATACCCCTAAATCTAGTGAAACCAATTGCCTTCAGAAGTCACCTAATTAGTAAATAGAGTCCACCTGTGTGTAATTTAATCTCAGTATAAATACAGATAATCTGTGAAGTTTTCAGAGGTTTGTTTAGAGAACCTTAGTGAACAAACAGCATCATGAAGGCCAAGGAACACACCAGACAGGTCAGGGATAAAGTTATGGAGAAGTTTAAGGCCCCTTTCACACTTATACGACTTGTTCCACGATTTGGGACTGCAAAGTAGCATGACAAGTCATTCCCCATGATTTCCAATGACAGCCATTCATATTAGTACAACTTCAAGTCGTTCCGAGTTCAAAGTAGTCCCTGCACTACTTTGGTCCGATTTTGATGCCACTTACACAGGCATTCCTTGAAATCGCGGAAAAATCGCGCGACTTTGAAGTCGCACAAGTGTGAAAGGGGCCTTAAGCAGAGTTAGGTTATAAAAAAATATCCCAAGTTTTCAACATCTCACGGAGCACTGTTCAATCCATCATCCGAAAATGGAAAGAGTATGGCACAACTGCAAACCTACCAAGACATGGCAGTCCACCTAAACTGACAGGCTGGCCAATGAGAGCATTAATTAGAGAAGCAGCCAAGAGGCCCATGGTAACTCTGGAGGATCTTGAGAGATTCACAGCTCAGGTGGGAGAATCTGTCCACAAGACAACTATTAGTCGTGCACTCCACAAATCTGAGAGTGGCAAGAAGAAAGCCATTGTTGAACGAAAGTCATAAGTCCTGTTTCCAGTTTGTGTGGTAGAAGGTGCTCTGGTCAGAGGAGACCAAAATTGAACTTTTTGGCCTAAAAGCAAAACGCTATGTGTGATGGAAAACTAACATTGCACATCACCCTGAACACACCATCCCCACACCGTGAAACACGGTGCTGGCAGCATCATGTTGTGGGAATGGTTTTCTTCAGCAGGGACAGGGAAGCTGGTTGGAGTTGATGGTAAGACAGATGGAGCCAAATACAGAGAAATCTTAGAAAAAAACCTGTAAAGCCCTATACACACGATCAGAAATTCTGCCAGCAAAAGTCGGATGTGAGCTTTTGGTCAGAAATTCCAACCGTGTGTATGCCCCATCGGACTTTTTCTGGCACAATTCCAGCCAGCAAAAGATTGAAAGTAGGTTCTATATTTTTTGGTAGGATCGTCTGTGCAAATTCCAACGCTCAAAATTCCTACGCATGCTCGGAAACAATTTGACGCATGCTCGGAGGCATTGAACTTAATTTTCTCGGCTCGTCGTATTGTTGTACGTCACCACGTTCTTGACGGTCGAAAGTTCAGAGAACTTATGTGTGACCGTGTGTATGCAAGACAAGCTTGAGCGGAATTCCGTCTAAATAAGCTTGAGCGGAAATCCGTCTGGAGCGGTGCGCTAGCAGGACGGTAAAAAAATGCTGCTAGCATCTTTGGAGCGTTGAAGGAGCGGTGTATTCACCGCTCCTATACTGCTCCTACCCATTGAAATCAATGGGGCAGCGCGGCTGTACCGCCGGCAAATCGCTGCTGCAGCGGTGATTTGCGGGCAGTTTTAACTCGGTTTTAACCCTATTTCACCCGCCAGCGGGGGTTAAAACCGCCCTGCTAGCGGCCGAATACTGTTGCTAAAATGACGGTAAAGCAGCGCTAAATATAGCGCTGCTTTACCGCCGACGCCCCCACCACCCCAGTGTGAAAGGGGCCTTACAGAGCTTTAGCAAAGTAGAAGGCATGGTAGACAATCAGCTTCTAACAGCTTGTTCAATTAAGGCTGGCCATACATTGTCGAATTTCAAAAGAATTTTCTTATGAAAATCAGAAATTTTGTGCGTTGTGTGATCCGATGGTGCCAGCATTGATTTAGAAATTCTGTTCAGGGTGATGTGCAATGTTAGTTTTCCATCACACATAGCATTTTGCTTTTAGGCCAAAAAATTCAATGTTGGTCTCCTCTGACCAGTAAATAGCTCACTTCCTGTTTCTTGTCTGGGAAAAAGCCTAGGCTTATGACATCATGCACAGCTCTCTATCTCACTCTTGTGAGAGTTTGCCAGGAAGGGAGGGGAGATGAGTCATCAGAGGGCCAATGAGAGCTGCAGAGCTGGAGGTGTGCCTCTGTGTGTCTGTGTAAATCCAGGAAGTGAACAGGCAACAGCTCCAGCTGCCCACAGTTAAAATGGATGCAGCCAGGCCTAAGTCACAGTGACAGCCTCTTTCTACACCAGGTGGTCCCTTCAGACTACTCCAGTCCAAACAGCACTGACAGTCCCGCTCCCGGCTTGACTGGCTCCCATCCTGCAGACCTGCACACAAGGCTCTGGTTGCTGGGCTCCCTTACACCACACTGTAGCGGGCAATCAGATGGTTTCCGGCAGCTCTGGACCTGTCACTGGCATTTACTGGCAAGAGAAAATTGCCCGTTTTTAACTGCTTGTCAGTTAAAATACTGATGGTTGGCAAGACTAGATATAATAATCATTCTTTTCTGAAAAGCATATCTAAAGACATTTTTTTCATTTTGTATAACGTGGTAAGTAGGTAAACAAAAACTCAGTCAAGATTTTACTGCTGCCTATGTTCCTGCTGAGGGTATTTACCCTTTCTATTTGTCTTGGTGAGCATTGTCTGCTGGACTAAAAATGATGTGAAATCCAACATTTTGAGAAGTAACAGAAACAGGAATGGAGGAGAAATCTTCAGATGGGGATACTTGTTCCAGTGACAATTGTTTAAGAGAGAATTTCCTTATTTTACTGAGATCTTCACTTTCTTGCTGTTTAGCCTCAAGACAGAAAGAGAAAGGAAATCTCCCCATAGAACATAGACTATTTATACTGGCTGCGCATTATAATGCTCCATTTTAGCAGAGTGTTGCAATGCATTGCTTCAGTGCATCGCACTGTTTACATTTTCTAAACTTTATTGAGAGTGTTGTGCTCCATGCAAGCCTCCACACTGTGCAGCGGGAACCTGCACATTACACCAGTGATTGTTTTCTATGTGCATTTGCAGTGACTGAGACTGGTGCAGAAAAATGCTGGTCACTGCATGGGTAGGTTGATTTACTAAAGGAAAATATGCTGGGCACTGGGCAAGATCTGAGGGGAAGCTCTGAAATGAGAGGAGCACTGCTGATTTCTATCATCCAATCATGTGCAAGCAAAAATTAAATTTTTTTAGTTTCCTTGCTTCCTTGCACGTGATTGGGTATTCTTTGCAAAGTGAAGCTTTACCTAATTTACTAAGCTCTGGAGCAAGTGCACTTGCAGCGCACAGTATATTTGCCTTTAGTGAATCAACCCCATAGTGTGAATGGGCTGTATGTGATTTTTAACCCTCTTAAAGTTTTCAGGCACTTTTAAAACAGTTGATTTACTAAAATTGGGGGAGTGCAAAATCTGGTGCAGCTCTGCATAGTAACCAATCAGCTTCCAGTTTTTTTTTGTCAAAGCTTAATTGAACTAGATGAAGTTAGAAGCGGATTGGCTACCATGCACAGCTGCACCAGATTTTGCACTGTCCAGTTTTAGTACATCAACCACAATATCTGTTGTCAGGCAGCATTTTGTGTGCAAAAAAGCATCATAAATCTGGTTTAGAAAGATATAATTTTAAGGAATATAGCATCCTGCAGGCCCACAGGAGCTGGTTTGTGTTCTTTGAACTTTACAAACCATTTTAGCAATGGAGTTTTCCTGGAAATTATTTGAAATATTAGAAACGATCCTGCAAAGTCTGATTAGAGCATGTGTTATTCCGTTGCATGAAACTGAATTCAGCAGCGCCATGTACCCACATACTGCCTGTGGGGTTTATACAATGAGGTGCACTAACTGGAGAGGATGATTCTGAAAGCTTCCTCCTGGACTTGTCTACACATAGCCTTACATACTATGATTGTTATGGTCTAGAACGAATTTGCCAACATTCCCATATTACTGGTTGGTATGCCGATGCCTCTGGTAGTGATAGTGTTAAGGAAAACAGCTGCAGGTAGAGCTGGGAGGGGGAGCAAGAAGAGCCATTGGTGTTTAAATCAGGCCTGGTCTGCTCGATGCTGAGTTATGTCCATCTTTTGCATGCACAATGAGGGGAAGGAACAGGTGGCGTCAGTTTCCTTGCAAAGTAATGTGCAATTAACATAATGTAGATATTCCCCTGTGATCCCTCACCTGCGAACAAGAATTGGGGGGGGGGGGGGGGGGCACTCTCCTTCCTGCTGCACAGTGTCCTGTCAAACCCCTCTCTTCACAGGTATCGCACATTCTGCAGCACCCCCCTGCTCTGTGACTGCATAGTTTTGCATACACCGTCCTTGTACTGAATATAAACTGGAATGTATTAATAACTAATGTCCAGCTGACCTTCTTTACAAGCCATTGTAACGCTGCCTGGGGTGAAGAGAACTCTGTAATTGACACCAAGAGCAATATAAGTTAGTTATCGCCTTCCTTGAAAGTGGACGCCATTTTTATTTTTACAGTGCATTATTTAAACATATTATCTCAGCTAATTTCCAAGTACCAACAAACCCACAATAATAAATGTAAAATATGCTTTAACATTCGCATACCATATACAGTATTTACAACAACACTTCAGCATTATTGAAATGTAAAAAAGAAATTGTGGTGACATTTTTCATAATGGTTTATTCATTTTGGTAGATGCTGAAAATTAAAACAAAGCTTCAAGTAAATACTCGAGTGAATTTACTAAAGGCAAATAGACTGTGCAATTTACAAGAGCAGTTGCACTCATTTTCCCCAGAGCTTAGTGAATGTGGTGAAGCTCTGCTGATTGCCATTATTTGCAGGCAAAAATGCATTTTTGTTTTCTTGCACCTGGTTGGTTATTCTTTACAGTGAGGCTTCACCACATTTACTAAAGGAAATAAGTGTAACTGCACTTGCAACGTGTGCAGCAATTTGTGTATGTATCCGGCTTTGCTTGCCAAATATAGTTGTCATTTGATTCAGTCAGTCTTGTGGTTCATATAACTATGTCACTCTGCACAGCCAGGCAGGTGGTAATTCTCTTTTCTATTTCAGTTTTTAGGATCACCTTTTTGCCTCCGGCCTGCTCATTCGAGAAAGAATCAGCATCATCAGCTGATCAGGAGGGATACTAGGCTGTAAAGAAAATTATAGTGTCCTTCTGACTCTGCTGTGTAGCGGACATATGTGAATCACAAGACTAGCTGAACAGAATTATAAAAACCTTTGGGAGGAACACATTTTACATATATCTATTCCAACTGTATTTTCTTGCAGTTCCACTTTACAGTGGAAATAATGGTGCAAATACCTAAGTTCCAATGGTCCGCTGCCCACAAGGTCTCTTACCAGCGTTGTCATCTTCTCTCCAAGTTCCTATGGGTCTTCAGCCATTTCGATTGGCCACCACAGGATGACAACACTCCTGCACATGCGCAGGAATGCAGTCATTCTGGTGCACTGGCAATGTGCTGGAATGTAAACTGAGCGGCATATGTGCAGCTCAGTGTGCATTCCATAGAGGATTATGAATAGGCAGGTGTGGGTGCTTTATTAACCAAAAATACTATGTACTCTCATGCGGTGCTACGCCCTCCTATGACACCTATAATACATTAACTCTAATCCAAGCAGCTAGCCACTACTTTCATGTTTTCCCACACAACACATTGCATGTCTCTCCATGTCTCAAAAACCCTGTCTGTTCACATTTTTTTTGTTTCTTACATTTAGTTCTGCTTTAAGTAAAAAAAAGATTACTTTACTGATGTGGCCATTGCAAAAGAAGTTTTATTATCTTTTGGATTGTTAATTCACTTTATATTATGTAAAACATAGCAAGAGAAAATGAAACAGTTCAAAGAGAACTCCAAGTTGTGTGGAAAAGAATGAGGAACTGTGATAAGAAGATCCCTAAGAAGCCAAGTTGATGGCTTCTCGATTGACTAGAAAATTTGGAGATTGAAGGCGAAATGGGTCATGGAGATGGAGAGATGGAGGTCGGTGGAAAAGGAAAACAACATTTCAAAATTTTCAATTGCTGCTGCCTTACCCTTCTGCCCTAGGCCCTGGCCCATGAGTGCCCTGACATTAGGCAGTGGTGGAAGTGGCAGCCATGGTCTGATGCATGCACAGTTATTTATGCTTGTAATAACAGCAAATGCTTGTCTATACAGTAAGCAGACACCTGCTGTACCAGTGTCCTTTGGGAATAATAGAGGAGGAGGAGGAAAATCCAACACAATCAATCAACATAACTCTCTACAGTGAAACTAGTAGCCACTGTTTAACAGACACCATAAGGGACTGTGTTGATAAGCTTTGGACTTGTGTCAATGGCATAATTTGACATCACTTTGAGATGCTTCTGAGATTGTTCAGAAATCATTGATAGGTGTATCTGACCTGCTTCAAATGGGTTTGCAAAACTGATCTGATGGGAACAAAAGTCCATCAACATAGGCCCTAAGGTTCCTGCTCTTACATTGCTGCACCACCTCCCAAAATACTGCTGGAAACAACCAAATATCCTGTGCGAATACTATCTTTATAAAAGTTAGCATTTGAAAAAGCCAGACATAGGGTGTGCCTGTGACAAAAACAAAGTCCATTAACTTTTTAGCCCAGTATACAAACAGAGAGGTTTGGAATATTGTTGTTCTTCTCCATGAGAATTAGGTCTGGTTGATCCAGACTGCAGAGGGCCTCTGTTCAGCATGGTGATTTATTCCACCTCTTCTAGCATGCCCCCAACTGTCCAGATCCCATGGCACTGTCCTGGTCTGGACTGTGCTCGTTAGTTACTATTATGTGATAATAAATTCACTACACAATTAAATAAAAATGTGCTCAATAAAGATCCTTATAAAGTATTACCACAAATGATATTAAATAAAACACGTCACACTATTGCATATCTGAAGTACTAGTATCGTGCACTCTCATATACTTATAAACCACAAAGAAAACGTATTGTCCACGACACCACATTAATGAGTGTAAATCATGTAAAAGTGTCTGTTGGCTGAATCACTTCAGTAGTGCCTTATCCAAACATGGTGCATGTGCCATCTTACTATAGCTTAGTACACACTGCTAGTTTTTTTTAGTTCAACCCAGCGGACTGAATGAAACAAAACTGACAGCTCAGGACTGAGCCAATGTATTAACAATCCGATGTTGGTACAGCGATCCTCCCTGCTGTTCTATGGTGTTCTGGCAGGTGGACGCCCCCCCCCCCTCCCCCGCCAGAACACTTCTGTCAGTGTTCTCAGCCGTTGGCTGAAGGTGCTGATTGGGGGGCTGGTCGGCAGACATTTTTAGGTCATGCCCCTTCGTCAGAAGCCGGCCGAACCGCCAGGTTCTGTCGGAACCAGCTGCAGTACACATGGGCCGAATGTCGGCCGGTTTATATTGAACCGTTTATATCGGACCGTATATGCGGGGCTTTAGTCCTTTGCATACACCAATTCACAAGTGAGTCCCACCACCATTTATAATGTACTCTCACCTGAACATATGGACCTATTATTGCAAACAATAGGTCAACTGCGTCTTACAATTTAAGGGGTCTATTTAAAGGGATTCTGAAATTTCTCCCTCCTGGATATCTCACCACTGGTTCCTGTATAATTCACCACCAACTGCAATCTCCACTGGAACTTGCAATAAGGTTTCCCTTAGCTGAGATCGCAGCGGCAGCAACCGAGAGCCGATTGAAAAAATGGCTCAGGTGAAGACACCGCTGGATTCCTGGACAGGTAAGTGTCCTAATATTAAAAGTCAGCAGCTACAGTATTTGCAGCTGCTGACTTTTATTTTTTTCTGAGGGAGCCTGGAGCTCCGCTTTAAGGTCTTAAAAGCTCAGCATCACCTAGTAGCAATAATCCTAGTGGCACTTCCTGGTTGACGCAGTGACATCATAGGCCCTGTACAAAAGAAGTGAAGCCCCTGGGCCAAGCTGTTTGAAGGTTCTTGCATTTGCAAGGCTTTCCACTGACCACTGATGCTGGTGCATTTTTCCTCCCACTGATCAGCAGGGTCGATCCTAGGCAGGGTGCATGGGGTGCTCCGCACCCAGGCGCCGCAGAGGTGGGGGTGCCGAAGCTCCAGAGTGCTGATCCCCTCCCTCCTCCTTGTCTGTGTCCAGAGGCGGAGGTGGAGCGCATGTAGCGGGTGCTGCGGTTCCCCATCCCGCCAGCAAATGACAAGAGCGCATACCGCTCCCGCTGTACCCGGAATCCGTGTTGTCTGAGTACTGCTGTGGAGCCTAGTACCGCAACACCTTCCGGTACTAGACTCCACTAATCTAATCTCTTGTAGTATGTCTGCAGTCTCTGACCATCTCTTGTGCTATGTCTGCAGTCTCTGACCATCTCTTGTACTATGTCTGCAGTCTCTGACCATCTCTTGTAGTATGTCTGCTGTCTCTGACCATCTCATGTATCGTGTCTGCAGTATGTCTGGGGGCTCTTTCTAACAGACTCTCTAACAGAAGCCCTCTCTGTGTGCATTAGAGAGACCCCCCTCCAGGTCCTATTAGTGTACTCATTTTGTTTATTGTTAAAAGATCATGGGATGATCCTAGGGTAATGAAGACTTCTTAGGGGAGCATATCTTTGTTTGAGTCGTGCCATATAAACATTTGTAAAGGGGAGGAGTTGGTAAGACCACGCCCACCTAGGGGCACCAGCAATATTTCTGCACCCAGGCGTCTGTGACCCTAGGATCGGCCCTGCTGATCACCATTGCAATTATCCTTCCACTCACCATCAGCACAGGCATTTTTACCTATACCTGTTTTACCTGTTTACTTATTCCTCTTTAAGTGATACCCATATCACGGCGTCCTTTGAAGCTTCCTGACGTTTTCCACCTATGAATCACCTGTGCCCTCAATGACACACCACTTTCATTGTCAACAAGCAACCCTACATGCTGTCAGAACACTTGAACATCCTGATCAGGGATGGCCCCCGGGTATTACCCTCTACGTCAGTGGTTCTCAGTACCCCCAACAGGCCATGTTTTGGGAACTTCTCTTAGATAAAATAGCTGTTTAAAATACCAAGCCATTGACTCTAATTTAAAGCACCTCTGCAAGATAAAGGAAAACCTGCAAACATGGACTGTTCTGACTACTTGAGGACTGAGGTTGGTAACCACTGCTCTACGTGACAGGTGAATGTCCCTGTTGTTTTTTTATTTTATTTCTCTGCCTCTCTGTATTACCAAAGACTGTACAGGCATACCTCCCAACACCTATTAGCAAAAATATGTACGCATAGGCCCCTTAAAGGAGAATTAAACACAAAAAATTATTGGTTAAACCCACAAGTGCTTTTTACCACTACTATTTTCCTTTATATTGGCTTTTGGAATTTACCAATGCAGCAATTTAGAAATTGGATGAAAGGTTTAGCACTGGTAAACACTTTTTGATAGATAAGTAGTGCATTTTATATACAACTATATAGAGCAGACCCAAATGAGTAGGAAAGAGGGACAGAGGGACTTTGTTCTAAATCAGGGACAGTCCCTCGTAATCAGGGACAGTTGGGAGCTATGGTACAGGCAATAGTGTCTAACCTTGCACATGGGCTTATTGAGACTAACCAGATAGAGCACAAAACTACAAATAAATGTGTTTTTTTTTTTAGTTTTGTTTTTACGCTATGATACTTATTTTATAATAATTTCTGTTTTATTTTCCCATTTATTATCACATTGCTATATTAGTTTGCCTATAGATTTACACACAGAACAGTTCATTTTGTGCTAGACTTGTTCAAATATTTGTCTGGCTTTTGCATAGTCTCTCCCTCTACCGCCAGCTAGTGTTCTCTAAGCAGCATTGCAGCATGCCCTTAGTTTTACCCCGTCTGTTACTGAGATTGATTCTTTTTTTCAGAGCACACCGCAAGAGTTGGGTTATTACCTGAGTGTATAGCGTCAGAACATAAACTAGAAGAAATGAGACGTGTGGTGGAAGATGTGTGCGGGCGGGCAGTAATAGCATAGAAAGGGCTGAACGGTGAATCAGTATGGAGCACGTGTGGCAATGTCCGATCTGCGTCTGTGCGGTATTTACAGGAGCAAAGAGGCTGCAGCAGAGCAGTGCTCAGATAAAACCAGGGCACTGAAAGAGTGGCATGGGGCCGCAGGGATTGGGAGCAGTGAAAAGGATACCGGCGTGCCAGGCGTATTAAGCAGGACCTAGGTGAAATGTGAAATATATACAGCTGCTGCTGGACAATAGGCAGCCCTCTCCACTAAGGGAGGGATATATATTCAGCTCTGCATCCATCACACAGAACAGACACTAAAAAACTGCAGCAATTCTGCCAGCAGGAGGAGAGAAAAAAAAAAACCTCATAAACCGTATATAATGCGGAATGTTGCTACGCTGAAACACCCCCCTCCCCGAACTCCCCCGTGGTAACAGGTGGAAATTCAGCAAATAGAGCCTGATATTAACATGCGCTGGTTTAATTGGAAGTATATTGCCATTTCTAGTGCACTTACAAGCTGTGATAATTGCAGTGATATTGGGCAACTGGCCTGGTGCTGCAGTGTCAATGACAAAGATCACATCGGGGGAGTAACTTCACATAATGCGGTCCAATAGCGAAATATTTATATGGCCCCGGACTCACCAATGTCTATCTTAAAGGCATCCCATTACTGACACTTTTGCCAATTGAAAATATTAGTTGATACCATACCATACAAATGTGCTTTTATAACAGCCGGATTGAGGTGCCTCAACCATATATTACATAGATGATGAGGTTGAAAAAAAAAAAAGGTCTAACATTTGTATGTGTGAATTTACCCATATTAGCATTCGGATAAATCCCTGGATCCAACTGCTATCGAATTGAAGAATTACCTTAGTCCTGTATATTAGGCTGAGTGAGGAAGATTTCTAAAAGTTTTTTGAAGCGGTCAACTCTCTCTTAGCTGAAGCTGGCCAGACATGGCATTATTTTATTCATTTAGCCAGCTGGTTTAACAAAAAAACTGAACCAAGTCCCCCATCCACACATTCTAATCCTCCCTGTTGTACTATTGTATTCTAACTCCCCCCACTGTCAGAATACACAGATCAAGCAGCTTTTACCCGACAGGGCAATTATTATTATTGTTATACAGGATTTATATAGCGCCAACAGTTTACGCAGCGCTTTACAATATAAAAAGGAGACAATACAGTTATAATACAATAAAATAAAAGAGGATTAAGAGGGCCCTGTTCAGAAGAGCTTACAATCTAATAGGGTGGGGGAGGTGGTACAAAAGGTTGTAACTGTGGGGAATGAGCTAATGGAAGTGGTAGATTAGTTGGAGACGTGATAGGCTTTCCTGAAGAGATGAGTTTTCAGGGATCGCCTGAAGGTAGCAAGAGGAGGGGATAGCCGGACAGGTGGAGGTAGCAAGTTCCAGAGGATGGGAGAGGCTCTGGAGAAATCCTGGAGACGAGCATGGGAGTAGATGAGAGAGCTTGAGAGTAGGAGGTCTTGAGAAGAGCGGAGAGGGTGATTTGCGTGATATTTGGAGACAAGATTGGTGATGTAGCTCGGGCAGAGTTGTGAATGGCTTTGTATGTTGTGGTTAGTATTTTGAATTTAATTTGCTGGGTGATTGGGAGCCAGTGTAGGAATTGGAGGAGAGGGTTGGCAGACACTGAGTGGTTGGTAAGGTGGATAAGTCTGGCAGCAGCATTCATGATAGACTGAAGAGGGGCTAGCCTATGGAGAGGCAGGCCAATGAGAAGAGAGTTGCAATAGTCAAGGCAATAGTCAATTGAACAGAAGTCGAATGGTAAATTGACTAAATCCCTGTTGAAGCGGCCAAATTTCAATCCATCTTTGGCCACCTTAATGCGAAACTTTACCCATAACAACTTGATAAAAAAGAATGCTCATACATTTCACTTTAATAATTATGCTACCAAAATTAGTGCATGCTGTACATTGCCTCCAGCATTGCTCCTGTTTCTTCTTGCTGGAGGCTGCCATTTTGGTTAGGCCCAGAGCCCCTGAGCAGCAGCAACTGTCAGCAGTTTGGCCTCTAGTGGCTCTGATTTTTGGCACAACGCTAAAATTGGAGAGCAACTGAGCAAGTGCAAAGCAGGGTGAGACAGTGTATTGACTGCAGGGCTCTGAGGAAGAAGGTTATCCTTCTAAACGCGTCAGCCGGCAGTGACTCCTGTAATCTCCCCTGTTATGATTGGGAGTCTGTTACCATCTTGAACAATTGCTATCATCTGGAGACTACTTGTATCACAAGTTTTTGTTTATATGTTTGTGAGTAGTTTTCTATTTTACTTCGAATAAAATTTACCTAAGGATAATGCACAAGGTCGGTGCGCCCTTGTTTTCTTTCTTTTCTCTGAGACAGTGTATTACTAGATTTTAAACAGTATAGACATGTTTTATGTTTTACATAGCTATACCTGCCAAAGGGGCCAGCCTAAAGTGGTCTAGCAGCCAGGACTTAATTTTCTCACTAAAGTTCCACTTTCATACTACTTCCTAAAGAAGAGAGTGACATATTAACACTGCTTTAACAGTAAAGAACCCTTTACACAATTTAAGATTAAACCTCATTTTGTCCAAGCCTAAATTGTGGCCATGTGTTATCTTCAGGCACCTTAGAGCAAATGGGTAATTACAGTTCATGTGATCAACTTTTGATGTATTTGTACATTGTGATCATACCCCCTCTTAAAGAGTAGCTCCAGTCTGTAAAAAAAATAAAAAATTAAAAGTCAGCAGCTACAAATACTGTAGCTGCTGACTTCTAATATAAGGACGCTTACCTGTCCAGGGATCCCGCAATGTTGGCACCCCGAGCCGATTCGTCAATCGGCTTTGGGTGCAGGTGCCGGCATTGTAAGTAAAGGAAACCGGCAGTGAAGCCTCCAGGCATCACAGCTGGTTTCTTACTGCGCATGCCCAAGTCGTGCTGCGCTTTCTGAATGGTCCTGACACCTACTTGGACCTGTGTGTCTCCTAGAAGGCAGCAGGGGGGAGGAGGAGGGGGCGGAAATGTTGCAGATCGCCGGTCAGTGATTTCACCTGGAAGTGGGAGCGGGTACCTGTCAAAACCAGGTGCGCACAAGTTGAGCTTCCCCTTTTGAATGAAGCTCCACTTTAAGCACACTTTCTCCAATGTGAATAACTGTAATTGGTGTATATATGCATTCATGTTATCAACCGTTATTTGCCAGATGGTATTGTTATATGAAGTTATGCTTCAACCAAACTCTACTGTGCCTTCTGGACTTTCTGGCTCCATAGCAATTTCATTGCCTTCTAATGCCCCGTACACATGGTCGGAAATTCCGACCACAAAATCCGTCGGATTTGTCCGAAGTTGTCTGAAAATCCGATCATCCTGAACGTGGTGACGTTCGTTGCGTACGACGGGACTACGTAGAGGCTAGTAGCCAATAGCTTTGGTCTTGTAATGTGATCTGAGCATGCGTGGCACTTTGTCCGTTGGAATTGGCTACACATGATCGGAAAAAGTCCGATAGGACTTTGTTGTTGGAAAATTTGAGAGCAGGAGATAAAACTTTGTCCGTCGGAAAATCCGACGGAAAAAGTCCGATGGAGCCTACACACGGTCGGAATTTCTGACAACATTGTCCGATAGGACATTTTCCATCGGAAAATACGACCGTGTGTATGGGGCATAAGACTTTTATGATATCTTGGATGTGATCTGGAACCATTCAGATTTTGTATGACCTAAATGCCGCATGAGTGCAACTAAAGTACAATGCTGTAAAGTGAGGAGGGAAAAGGAGAAGTTTGGGAGCTCACAGAGGATATAACAAGGAGGCAGAAAAACACAATAAAGAATTTTTTCATGAAAAATAGATTACAGGGATGCAGAGTAGATGGTAGCTGTATAGGGATTATTTTTGGAGAATAGGGATTTAATTTAGTGTCACTTTAACGTGATCAGCAGCGCGAGATGAAAATAAGGGTAAAAAACTGTGAAAACTCTATGTTATGATTACATTTTTTTTTTTATGATATACAGTGGTTTACCAAAATGAAAAAAAAAAAAAACAACAGTGAATAACTACCACAAAAAGAAAGCTCTATCTGTCCCAAAAAAATTATAACATTTTTATTTGAGTACAGTGTTGCATGACCGTGCAATTGTCATTCAAAGTGTGACAGCGCTGAAAGCTGAAAATTGGCCTGGGCAGGAAGGGGGCAAAAGTGCCCTGTAAGCAAGTGGTTAAGGTGATCAGCAGCACGAGATACAAATAAGGATGAAAAACTGTGAAAACTGTATGTTATTATTAATAAATGGCAATTTTTATGATATATGGTGTTTTACCAAATTAAATGTTATCCAGCCGTTGTCAGTGCTCTCTTCTCTCCCTTCACTCACTGACACAAGGGAGCCGGAGCGGAGGAATAACATGACCGGAGAAGATTAAAAATAGGTAATTACACAGATCTTTTTCTATACAGGTTAGGTAGAAGGAGAAGGGAGGGAACATTTATAAGATTAGTAGAATTTATAGAATTTTTTTCCACTTTGTTACACATATACACTAGGGTTGATTTACTAAAGGCAAATAGACTGAGCACTTTACAAGTGCAGTTGCACTCTGCAAGAGCATTTGCTTCAGAGCTTAGTAAACCAGGGGACTTCCATCATCTAATCGTGTGCAAGTAAAACTGCTGTTTTTTTTTTTTTTTTTTTTCTTTGCATGCCATTAGGTGTTTTTTGCAAAGTGTAGCTTCACCTCACTTACCAATCTCTGGGGCAACTGCACTTGTAAAGTGCTCTGTCTATTTGCCTTGGTAAATCAACCCCTATATGTCAGTACAAATAAAGGCTTCGAATCAGGCTGATTGGATTTTTAACAGGTTGATCATCTTTAGGAAATGATTCTCCTGAATGATCAGAGAAATTAAACTTGGATAGGTAATTTATACATTTTTATGATAACGTTTAAACAGCAACATATTCTGCACATCTATACAGTACTATGAATTCATTTAAATATGCAGTCATTACAACACAAAACAAGGGGCTAAATATAGGACATTCCCCTTATTTACACCAAGGCAGGTGCATTTTTATGTATTTTTTGTGTAGCTTCATACCTCCCAACTTTTTGAGATTTGAATGAGGGACACCTATCAGCAAAAGTATGCAGGCATAGGACACACCTCCTTGCCACGCCCCCTTAACTAGTAGCTGACCGCCCACTGTCAAATGACGGCGGGACGGTGCAGCTCTTGTGGCGGGCCGCCGTCATATGACGGCGCTCACTTTTTGGCCACTAAGGGGCGCGCGCGCGTGCCCGCCACGTAGCTGGGGACCCGCTGCGCGTGCCCGGCGGCCGCGATGACCGCCAGGCACCCGCGATTGCCCGGTAACTGAGCAGGACGTGGATCTGTGTGTGTAAACACACAGATCCACGTCCTGTCAGAGGAGAGGAGACCGATGGTGTGTCCCCTTGTACATAGGGACACCGATCGGTCCCCTCCCCCAGTCTGTCCCCTCCCCCCACAGTTAGAATCACTCATATAGGGAACATATTAACCCCTGCAGTGCCCCCTAGTGTTAACCCCTTCCCTGCCAGTCACATTTATACAGTAATCAATGCATTTTTATAGCACGGATCGCTGTATAAATGTGAATGGTCCCAAAAATGTGTCAAAAGTGTCCGAAGTGTCCGCCGCAATGTCGCAGTCACGATAAAAATCGCAAATCGCCGCCATTACTAGTAAAAAAAAAATAATAATAAAAATGCTATAAATCTATCCCCTATTTTGTAGACGCTATAACTTTTGCGCAAACCAATCAATATACGCTTTTTGGTGGAGCGTTTAGTGAAGCTCATTCATGTCACTGGGTTGCTTTATGCGCCGCTATCATACCAAAGGCTCCATTCACACCTATGTGATGCAATATTGCACATGTTCACGCAGCACATGGAAACACGCTATGTTCTGCAGGTGTGCTGCAGAGCCATTCATTGTTAATGGCAACCTAACCTCACCAGCCAATATACAGTACATGCACTAAATCACACCACATCACATGGTAACTTCTTGCCATGCGTTGTAGAACATTGCGATTTAAAAAAAGGTGCCCGCACTTCTTTTGTTGCATGTATGGCACCTGATTGAAATGAATATTTTGCCCTAAATGCAATGCACAAAAATACAAGCGCACCTTCACGATTGCGTAGGTGTGAACAGAGCCAAAGCATTTTCCATGCATCGTGGAGCAATTTAACGCATGTGCTTTGGCTACTGCGTTTAGGGTACCATTAAGAATGAATGGCACCACGACACAACTGCAAGGACATAATACACTTTCATGCGATGCAGGAGAGTGTGAGATATCGGAAACATTTTCGCGTCAAATAGGTGTGAACAAAGCCTAAAACATATGGAAGGAGGCATCTGCTCATAAGCGCATACAATATGTCCATCAGTTTAGCCTCTTTGGGTCAATTTAGCTCCCAAAGCACACATGCATTCACAGTCTTGCAGTGACAACATAGTTCTCTTCGTCCTAATTTAGAACGTATCAGTTAAAGGGAGCGATGGTGTAATAAAGCAGCCACTGGGTGGAGCTGTTGTTAAAGATAGAAGTGCAGACATGTACGGAGCTGCAGTGAAATGTAAGCGTAGTGCAAACATGACAGGGTGCAAGGGGGTTACCGAGAGGTCAGCTAAGGGGGTTGGTATATTTACCTAGGGGGGCTTACCTTATTGGAGCTCAGCAGTGGTGGGTGGAGTACAGGTCATTGGTGTGGTGGGGAGCAAGGAAAGGTCACCAGTCCAGAGGTAGCAGGCAAGGAGAAACGTTCCCGCCCGCCCGCCCTATTGGTAGGGTTAGGTGTTACGTTGGATTTAAAAAGCCAGCGTTGGCGTGTTGGTTTTTTCCTTGACGACAGTTAAGTGACTCTGTTAAGAGGTTTTATTCAAAAGTTAGGACCCATCACTGGTATGGAGTCCGCCCGAGTGGTCTGACAGTTGGCCAGACTCACGGGTTAAATCTGTTGGGGGGTCTGTGGTCAGTTGGCAAGTCCCCGAGGCGAGTCTGCGGCTGGGGAGCTTGCCAACAAACGGGATTACAGGCTCAGTTGCAAGTGGTCGTCAGGGATCAGAAAATAATAAGTTGATTAGCTGATTAGCTGGATGAGGAGTGTAAGAAAGGTAAAAGTTTTTCAGTGGTTTAAAAAGTTAATAAAGTTTGTTTGTTTGAGTTAATTTTAAATAAAAGGCCGAACAGGCCATTTTCATCCAGCAGGTGTCAGTGTCTTTGTTATATTTATTATAGAAACATAAGTATTTATATGGTACATGTATGGGTCAGGGCAGTAAGTCATCTGGCTACCCTAGTCATGTGCTCTGATGAACTCTTGTAGGGTTCTATATCAGAGAAAGAGGCTTGCACAGCATAATAACAGCTTAGGCTGCCAGAATATGCAGAGAAACGTGCACATGGGATCTGCATTTGGATCCACATTTGCAGGTGATAAGGTTTTTAGAAAATGCCACTTAACATACATGACTTAATTATACCTATATGTGCTCAAATCCCTGCAAATTAGGTGTCATGATATTTAACCTCCACTATGCATAGCTCCCAACTGTCCCTGATTTCGAGGGACTGTCTCTGATTTCGAGGGACTGTCCCTGATTTCGAGGGACTGTCTCTGATTTCGAGGGACTGTCCCTGATTTGGAGGAATGTCCCTTTGTCTCCCATTCCTCCTCATTTGTCCCTCATTTTGGTCTGATCTATATAGATGTATATAAAATGCACTTTTTATCTATCAAAAGCGCTAAAACTTTCATCTGATTTCTAAATTGCTGCAAATGTAAATTCCAAAAGCCAACTTAAAGGAATAGTAGTGGTAAAAAAAAGCACTTGTGGGTTTAACCAATCTTGTCGGTCTGTACAATTCTCCTTTAAGGGGGCGTGGCAAGTGTGTGTCCTATGCCTTCATACTTTTACTGATAGGTGTCCCTCATTCCCATCTCAAAAAGTTGGGAGGTATGCACTATGATCAAGGTACACATTGATACTTCTGCGTACTATTACCTTTTGTGGCTAATCAAGGCAACAATTGTCACAGCCTTCCGTTTCCTCAAACCTAATACCTGACTGACTGGGGTTAGGTTGGGGGGTTCACATCTGTCATCTGTCAGCTAAGTTGGGGTTTCCAGCTCATAGACCCCTCAACTTAAAGAGGAACTTTACTTTTCCGTCCTCCTGCTATTTTTTCTCCCCTCTTACCTGTTATGCTTGCTCTGAAAATCACATACTCACCTGCCCAGTGAATCCAACCTTGTCCTGCTATCTGCTGCTCAGGTCCCGCACCTCCACCTTCTCTGACATTTACAAGAGGCTGGCTGCCTCTTCAGGGTTCTTGCAGCTACGATAGCGTACCAAGCCTGGCCATTGGACGCAAATACTGATCTAAATGCAGCTTATGTTCCTGTACACACAGTGCTGCATATTGATCATTAAGAAAATAAAATACAAAAATCTGATTTGCCGGTCAGTATTTTTACATGAAAACTCGCAAATATGAACAAATACAAGCAAATATGCACAAATATGTGCAAATGCCACGTTTCCAGCTTGCGCGTGCATACTCGCAAGTACTCGCAAGTGATATAAAGCCCACGCTCACGTTTTTTTTTTTTTTGTCCAGGAATGTCTGACCCTCATACATTAGTACAGTGTACAAGAGGACTAGAAGAGGTAATGCACAATGTTTTTTTCCTGTTATTTATTTCTTGGGATATGGACTCAAAGCTGGAGGAAAGAGTGGTCTCTAAGAGGAGGCTTAATCTGGCTGGAGCCAAGGAGAGAGTTGGAAGGCTGCATAAGAGTGTAGCACTGAAACAAGAGTTTGTTGGATATACTTATTAATTTATTGGGTTACATAAATCTGGTGAGTGTATCGCTGGGTGGGAAGATTTGGGAGCACTGAAGTGGAAGGGGTGTCCTGTAGTCCCCCAGTGTATGTTGGTCAAAGCAGCACTTAAAGAGCATGGGGATTGGAGAGACTCTTAAGTTTAAATTGGACATTTACTTTTTTTAAAACACTATATATGGGACTTTTTATTATTTTTCTTTGCTTATATCACTTTTTAAATATTTAAAGTGGCTGTAAAGGCTAAAGTTTTTTTTTTTTTTACCTTAATGCATTCTCTGCATTAAGGTAAAAAAAAACTTTTATGTGCAGCTACCCCACAACCCACTCTAAATACTTACCTGAGCCTGATCCCGATCCAGCGCTGTGCCCGAGGGTAGCGGCGCTGCTTTCTCTCTCCCTCCTCACTGGCCTCAGTGAGAGAAACAGGAGCCATTGGCTGCTGTTACTGTCAATCAAATCCAGTGATGGGAGAGGGGGGGTTAGGGCCGAGACACATTGTTTGTATGATAAGAGACACAGTGTGTCTTGGGATTGAGCCCACAAGTGTGCCACCATAGGAAGCAGATTCCTATGGTGGCATGCAGAGAAAAGGAGGAGTAGAGAGCGCCAGCAGGGGGCCCAGAAAAGGAGGATCAGGGCTCCTCTGTGCAGAACCATTGCACACAGCAGATAAGTATAACATGTTTCTCATGGAAGAAATAAGGGAAATAAAAAGCTGATTCAGCACTTACGTTAGGCCCTTAGATATTTCATATTTTTTTAAATTTATGACCCATAATTAACCACTTCAGCCCCGGACCAATTGGCAGCCCAGGCCCCTTTTTGCGATTCGGCACTTAACTGACAATTGCGCGGTCGTGCGACGGGCTCCCAAACAAAATTTTATTTTTTTTGCGCTATAAACAAAAATAGAGCGACAATTTTGAAAAAAAATGCAATATTTTTTACTTTTTGCTATAATAAATCCCCCCAAAAAATATATAAAAAAACATTTTTTTTCCTCAGTTTAGGCCGATACGTATTCTTCTACATATTTTTGGTAAAAAAAATCGCAATAAGCGATTATTGATTAGTTTGCGCAAAAGTTATAGCGTTTACAAAATAGGGATAGTTTTATAGCATTTTTATTAATATTTTTTTTTTTTATTAGTAATGGCGGCGATCAGCAATTTTTATTGTAACTGCGACATTATGGCGGACACATCGGACATTTTTGACACATTTTTTGGACATTTGTCATTTATACAGCAATCACTGCTATTTAAATAGCACTGATTCCTATGTAAATGACAGTTGTAGTGAAGGGGTTAACCACTAGGGGGCGGGGAGGAGTCAGTGTGACGTGTTATGTTTTTTTTACAGTAGCGGCGATCGGGTCCGCTGGTCCCGCGGCCGTGGTCAGGCAAATTAAAGGGGACGTACCCGTACGTGCATTTGCCTGCCCGTGCCATTCTGTAGACGTATATCTACATGAGGCGGTCGGGAAGCGGTTAAAAATTCTGTATACTTTCAAAAGTACAATCCTCATTACTATGGCATATAAAGGTATATATTACCCCCCTGTTCGGTTCGCACCAGAACCTGCGAACAGACCTAAACTTTGCGTGAGCTTTAGAACCCTATTAAAGTCTAAGGGACTCGAAATTTCAAAACCAAAAGTGCTAATTTTAAAGGCTTATATGCAAGTAATTGTCATAAAAAGTGTTTGGGGACCTGGGTCCTGCCCCAGGGGACATGTATCAATGCAAAAAAAGTTTCAAAAACGTCAGTTTTTTCGGGAGCAGTGATTTTAATAATTCTTAAAGTGAAACAATAAATGCATATGATGGGCACAGAGGCTGCATATGATTGGCAAAGGCTGCATATAATGGGCACAGAGGCTGCATATGGTGGGCACAGTGGCTGCATTTGATGGGCACTGAGGCTTAATTGTATGGGCACAGAGGCTGTATTTTATGGGCACAGTGGCTGCATTTTATGGGGCACAGTGAGGCTGCAATTGATGATTTTTTTTTCAGAATTTTTCAGTTTGTTTGTTGCCCCCCCCCCCCCCCCCCAAAAAAAAGTAGGCAACAGCCACCACTGTCCCCCAGCACATATCTAACTCTCCCCATCCCCCTGCTCGCACTAGCATTCCGTCAGAACACTCACAATTTATCCATGCGCATTGTTTGCTGCACACATGCGCCACATTACTACTCTCTTTCAGGCCACCAAAAGTGTCCCAGGTCTTTTACTATCTTATAGCGTATACCCCCCCCCCAAAAAAAAGCTGCCGCTAAAGTGTTCGGGTTTGGCTTGAAGGAAAGGTGGCAACCCTAGGCTGCTAGGGGGCCAAGTGGCCAAGGGTGCTCAGCATTAAGCGTCAAATTGGGACAAAACGCATGCAAAAAAAACAGACACTTCCGTTTCACACCACATGCAGTACAGTGCGTTTCTTGTCTGCATCATAAACGCATGAATAGTAGGTTATATGGATTACAATGGCATAGTTCACACCAGTGCAGTCAGTTCCAGTGTGTTCCAGTTCCAGAGAAAACAAAAGTAGAACATGCAGCATTTTTTTCTGCACTGAACTGTACTGGAATGCAGTAAAAAGCATTAAAAACACACTGGAATGCACCTAAATTGCATCGGAACGCACATGTCTTCATTTAAGGTGAGGAAAAAGAGCGGAAAAAATGCACTGGAAAGCATCATAAACGCACGGGAAACGCATCAACAACGTGTCAAAGACGCGCATGCAGAAATTTATCTGGAACGCATCTGGACTGCGTTTCTATGGTGTGAACTGGCCTTCAAGGTTATTAATAAATGAATGTGCTGCCTTGACAATTATTGATTCAGAAATTACCCCTCTTGTTTTGTATGAAAAACACATTTTTCAAATGAAGATTTTATACAATGCCATGTGTCTGAAACTGCCCATATTAGCTTTGTAAACATGTGATTTTTGAGCATGCTGCTAAGCATGTTATTATAAATCTGCCTGCATAAGCAAATTTTCTCTATACTGGTTTCTGCACGTTATTAGGCTTTAAAAGGGTTAAAAAGCAGGATGCCCAGAGGAAAATCCTTTGTTACTGTATTTCAAGAAAAAGAGTTTTTTTTTGTGTGTGTGTGTGAAATTGTTCAGCGTTTCCCCTAAGGACTCGGCATTAAATCACTCTTTTTTCAGTAATGTTTTCATGCAGGCACCATATGTGAGGTGACTTGAGGTATGTCCTTAGAATCCAGCACTTTGATTTTTGAGGTCATGCTGCTTCACTGCCACGTTCAGTGACTTACTATGGGAGGCAGGCAATGGGAAGTCAGAGGAAAGATTTTTCTACAAACAAAACCAGCAGTGTGAAGCATAACCCACAAAGACACCACTAGAAAACTCTACATCAAAGATAAGAAAGTGGCCACAACATAGCACAATAAACAACGGGAAGTCAGAATGTGCTGCTTACCACCTACAAGAGGATAATGTGCACACATGGCGAAAAGTCGTTCCTAGCGGCTCATTGGAAAACCTTTAATTCATTTTTTAATATACTTATTCGAAAAACTTAACTCAAACAAATAAAACATGTCTATTTATGCATTCATGTAGAGAGATTTTACAGATCAAAGCCTTTACAAAAATCCCCTGCCTCTGGAACTCCAAGTGCTGACCAATATGGCAACAGCCTATCATGCTCTTTGTTTTTTCTTTTTTCACATGTATCATTCACCCACTATGGCTGTCATGACCATTTGGGTCCACTGGGTGGCACTGCATGTGTCCCCTGTAAAGTCTTTTTGCCTACACCACCCGGCGGGTAGGCTCCACTCACGCATGGCCGCTGGACAGCGTTGGAGGTACCACTTCCTGCTGTCCCGACGGCCTGTCTGCGAGAGGAGATCCATGTCCTTTGGCCCCTGACCTAGGGGCGGGGCCACACTGCGTGCCCCTCCATCAGAGAACCACCCTGTCCCCAGCCGCTCTCCATATCAGCGATTTTGGCGACAGGGATCCAGCACCTACCCCTTTGAGGATTGGTTCTCTCAGTCAGATACTCTCTACATAAAGCAGTCACACCCTGCAGGTCTGTCTCAGATCGAGCACTGCCACTGTGGTGGAATGTCTGCACCAGCTTGTTAAAAGTGTGAGTATCCAAACAGCTATGAATATACTATACTTTACTCTGTCAAATCACTGGTACTGTTTACATTATGTATTGCAGTGTGATTATCATGTAACTATGTTTGTATTTCAGAAAGAGAGACAAAGTCACCCAAAATATAATTTCCCCTGATGAAGGAATATACATTGATAATTCCGAAATATGTTGGGCTATATGCAAGAAATCCCTACCGCCTGACCACACCATGACTCTGGTAGTGTTTGGGCAAACTTGCTCTTATTGGGTAAGGTTTGACTACATATGTAACATGTATATTCTGTTCTATTTTGTATACATTGTGTATTTTATATCACCTTGCTATAATGCTATGTTTACAATTTTATAATGCTTTGTACTTAATAAAAATGGCATCATGTTGCCTTTTCTCTCGACAACTACCTCATAGACTTTTTAGGCAGAAAATCTAAGGGGGCTGCACGTTTGCACCTTGATGCATGTTTTTTCTATCCAAGTGCTGACCAAAGGGAGTCCAACCATGCTCTGTGAACTCAACAGAAAAGCAGCAATCACACACCATTGATGTCAGATCACATCCAAATTATTAAACCCAGACATATCACACTAAAGTCCCACCCAGGACCACCCCTGTGTTAAAAATTGGATGTGAGCTGACATCATTAGTGTGCAACTTCCTACTTTCCCATACATGTCTATACATGCATTGCTGTATGCAATGGCAACCAAAATAGTTATTTTTTTCATGCTCAGGTACATATGCATTTGAAACTGAAATTTATTTCCCATACAAAAGTCAAGGTAAATAAAGAAGATACTCAAAAGCAGCTTAAAGTAACCCCTTGAATAATACAAAGGCAACACCCGAAAGCAGACTGCTTCTGGCTTGCTCCTGTGTTTGATGCCTGTGTACATGAGCATTTCACTGCAACCAGTTATTTCCCAGATTTTACATTGCTGCTTTGACCAGAACAGCTAAAACAGCTTATGAGGAACCATTCCTTGCATTGACACCAACAACGGGGCATAATTCCTCCCACTGACACCAACAATGGGACATATTTCCTCCCACTGATATAAATGATGAAACACTATTCCTCCCACTGACACCAAAGATGTGAAACTATTGCTTCCTTCAATATCAACGATGGGGCACTAATCCTCCCACTGACACCACTGTTGGGGTGCTATTCTTTCCACTGACACCAATGATGGGGCACTATTCTCCCCACTAATACCAACGATGAGGCACTAATATGCCTCCTACTGACCACAGGTGCTATATAATTTTTTTCTCCCACTGACCTTCAAGCCTGAGGCATTGTGTACTCCCACTGAGCCATCTTCTACTCCTACCGGCCACAGTCTGGCTTCTCTAAAGTCTCTAAAAACTAGCCCTTTGTTTAGAAAGTCTGGAGACCCTTGAGCCAGAAAATCAAGATTTTTTTTAGTGTATAAATGAACTCCGCGCCAAACAAACACATAATAATACTCAAATATACCAAAAATATATAAATAAATATATAAAAAGATATATATTGAAGCTGCTCCCCTGATTGCACATAATGGACAACAAGATATGATAATAGATAGAGGGCGCTATTAAAAATAAATATAGTACTAGCAATAGTGAATATCAATTAGTCAGTGCCGATAATTAAACAGTGAACAAAGTAAAATATCAACAATAGAAAACTCTGTAAATATAAGTGCTTGATTGAAACACTGCAATGTGTACACTAGTAGTTATGCACAAGAGTGATTATAGAGTCCCAAATGTAGCAACCAAACTTGTGTTGTGGATACAAAAATCTTCTATGTGGATAGTAGAAATTCCTTCACCAAGAAGAGGGAACGACACCCTACAGTGCTGGACATAGAATCTGCTTACCAGATATATATGACTTCTTTATTTAAAAGGAAGTCGTGAAGGCTTATGCAGGATTGTGCCTGCTCACATATGGAGACTGAAAGTTTGAGGGAAAAAGCGCCTCCTCCCCGGATGGTCAGGCATGAGATATGAAAAAACAATAGATGCTTCCATAGCGTAATCAAGCTTATTAAAACAATTTAAAAACATATCAGAAAAAGGGGTGGCACAGTGGTGTAGTGGTTAGCACTCTCACCTAGCAGTAAGAAGGGTCGCTGGTTCAAATCCCAACCACGACACTACCTGCCTGGAGTTTGCATGTTCTCCCTGTGCCTGCGTGGGTTTCCTCTGGGTACTCCGGTTTCCTCCCACAATCCAAAGACATGCAGGTAGGTTAATTGGCTTCTGTCCAGAAATTGGCCCTAGTATATAAATGGGGACCTTGGATTGTGGGCTCCTTAAGGGTAGGGACTGATGTGAGTGTGCAATATGTACAGGGATAGGGACAATTGTAGACACTCACTCAGGTTGAACTGGATGGACTGATGTCTTTATTCAACCTTACTAACTATGAAACTAGAAAAAGCCAAATGGCCCCTTAAATTTGTTGGTGCCCGCCCAGCACTGGGGCTGCTCGTGTCTCAATGATGGTGTTAAGCTTGTGAGCCATGTACCCCCTCTGTGGTCGACATGCGTTCCCCCCAAAGATCGTGACAGCCAGGGATACCGGATGTGAGGCAAGATCACGTGACCAAGATTGTTAAGATTGAGGTTAAGATTTTTTTTAGCCTGCAACTCTTTATGTAGTCTGTCTGTTGCTTCCTGACTGACATCTGTACTCTGTTGCCTAAGCACATCCTAATCCTCAAATGGTTCTAAAACATGACAACTTCAGAACTGAGGAACATATAATCCCAGGAGAATCTGGAGATTTAAATTCATGTTACTTATTGTTTGCATTGTCTCTTATTTAAGGCTGCCAAGTATTCTCACATAATGGTGTGGAATGGATAAGGGGAATTTAATATAAAGAAGGATTACAGGTACAGAGGGTAAACGATTCAGCACATGATTATTGTTTTTTTTATCTATCTATCTATCTATCTATCTATCTATCTATCTATCTATCTATCTATCTATCCATTGATTTTTGAATTTTAGAGATTGATGAGTACAAGAAATAAAGAGTAAATAAATCTAAGCACCTTTGTATCTAAAAAGGCTAAAAAACATAGTTCCAATGCCTTTAAAATACCAACTAAGCCACCAGCCTCTTCTTCAGTTACCTCCCCTACACAATCCCCTTCATGCTGTAGCCGCATATGCAGCTCCCCTTGCTAAGCCCTCCTCAGCAGATATCATTCTTCCTCAAGCTCAATTATGCAGCCCTGGACCTCAATCTATAGACAGAGTACCCCATATTCAGTCAGAGACCTCACTAGACCCCATTTGCGGCCATCTTAGTTCATAGGCAACAACATACCCACCATTAAAGTCCAGTATGAAGCCACTGGCCCCCACTTGAAGTCAAACAACCTCAGTAGACCCCACACGTAGACTAGATACTGACTAAAACCATACCCCCTTCCCTCAATACCAGCCACAATGCTCAACTGGATAAAAAGTACTGTAGCACAGCAGCTGTATTGCAAAGAAACAGGTCCAAGGTCTAACTTTCTTCTGGAAGGGATGCAGCACACTTGCAGATACTATAGAGCCAGACCTGGGGGAACACAATGTGGTGGCACTGAGGAAGCGTGGCCACAGCACACACCCTTCACAATGGATTTACACAGCCCTGTTACTCAAAGCATTAGGTAAAAGAGCTCCTAGAGGGTTGCTCCCTTTTTATATTTCAATCTTTTTATTAAAGATAACAGCTGCACAATAATGAAAAGTACAAAGCAAGGAGAGACTCAAAGTTCTCGGGTTATCATACAGGTACTGTATAACATAAATTACATTGACAATGCTTAGAAAAAATAAGCAAATGAACATTATATAACACATATATGAGAACCAATGTCCCTATAGCAAAACCCGTTAGTAAAAGGGATTCAGAACATATCACACTATTGGGAAAATTTAGAAAATTTAGTATTTAAGTTCCTGAGAATATGATCACACCAGCAATCAGGTACTAGACCTGAGTACATCAAGGATGAAAAGTGAGGTTAAGAAATAAAAGGAAGAAACAAGAGGAGAAAATAAAGAGAGTAAAAGAGAAATTGGGTTGCTCACTTTTAATAACAAAAGTAGAAGGTATAAAACTTAAATGCGATTATAGTGCCCATATCCCAGAAAAATAATTAGGAGCCCCAGGTCACTTGCCCCACATCCTTGATTTCAACAGATTTTCATTTTAAGAAAATAAGCATTTCTATGAAAGCAGAGCTCTTATTTAAATAATTATTTTACAGGCTCCATGGCAAGTCACACTGTTTAATAGATGCTAAAAGATTTTAAAGCAGAAAGAAAAATGAATACTAATCAAAATCTTGAAAGACACATGGCAGCAAGATCTCTAGACTAAAAACTTTAACAATAAACTTATAAAGCCAGCTTGTCACTTGTCACTTGACGATGCCATGATGTTCCCTAATGCAAGTGGAAGACACATAAAAGATCTCCCATCCATTAATTAGTAACATCGGCCCAGTAAGGAGGTGGCAGGAACACATCCATCACATGGATCTTTCAAACCAAGTGATGTTAATTAGCTGAGAGAGCATAGTGCACCAAGAAAATAAGTTATTGCCATCCAGCTCACACAGTAATTAACATTTTAATTTCTTATTTGCCTCTCTTAGATTAACAAAGGGTTAACGCATTGAAAGCCTTGTATTCTTAAAGATCATTTTCAATCGAATCTCTGTTTTTGGGAATTAATGACATAATTTGTTCCAACAGCTAGATCAGTTTGTTTAGTCAATTGAAGCTAATTTCTTCCATCGTATCCCCTTCGTACTTTTCTGGACTTTATGAGATTAGTCATAACTTCTTTACAAACAGACAATTCCAGAATTTACATTTCTAGCAAATTTTTACTGAGAATAATACGTCTCTACTATCTCAGCTTGTCCATGCATGTTTAATGAAGCTTTGCTTTGCAACATTATATTGAGATTAATGTATTTAGCGTTCAAGCAGATGAACTGATTGGAGAGTGGGTCTCCACGTTGCTACATAATTTGATTTGGAGGCCTATTTATTCTAAAGTCCAAAGGCCATTTAAGGGGTCCAATTCTAGCTGAACTAAGAAATATTGATTAAGAATGCATAATATTTTCTAATACAGTGTATTTCGGTAATCAGGCACAATAGGTTGTCAGAGATTTTAGCCCTGTATGGACGGTGGGATGCGCTACACATCACCATGGAATAATGGCCATTAAAGGGAATTTATCAGAATTGACAGAAATATGTTTTTGAATGTACATGTTTGCAGGATTGTCATTTTCATCCTCCTTTCAAGCTGATGGGTGAATTAAAGGAACAGTATAGCGAAATAATCAAGGAGAAAATATTTCATGCTTCTATTGCAGCATCTGCCTTAAGGTAATGTTTGATAGGACTTTCAAATTATTACACACTTGTTCATATTTTTCTAATATGCACATTATAGAGAATTGCAGATTAGACACAGGAGTGAGCTCTTTGTGGCTCATTGCAATCACTGAAGCTGAACATTAGGTGCATCATTTTTAGGGGTCAACTTTCATTTCATTGTGAGAAGGAGCAGTAAGGCTGTATACACACCACTTCGGCAGCTATCCGTTCCCAACTGCAGTAGGGGGCAGTGTTGAGCATGATTCAGTGCATCACATGCAGCTCATTTTCTTTTTTGTATTGGTACAAACTTTATTTGAAGTGTACAAAAGTACACTTCATTCATGTCGCTGTATAGCAGTGCAATGCAATGCGTTGCTGTACAGTGCCATACAATGTGATTGTTTTCTGTGTGTCCTTACGGTGACAAGAGTTTTACTATGCAGTAAAATGTCTGTCACCGCACTAATTGTTCTTTTTTCCTTAAAGCACACACACTTCATGTAGCACTGGAAGCAAGAAGCAGATCCTGAATGTGTGGATTTTGGCTGCCTCCATATTCATAAACTGTACACCTATATACTGTACAAATACACATATAATTTCAGATTAGATACATGCCAGATTTTTAAGACATAAACACATTGGCAAAATAATTTATATCCGGCTGATATATTTTTCATGTTTAAACAAAATTGAAAAGACTGTACATTTCCCTTAGGCTGGGTTCACATATATGCGAATTGGATGCATTTTTAATAGCATCTAATTTGCATAACGTGTGAATCAGACTGGCTTTCGATGGAGCTGGTTCACACCTGTGCGGGGAGGCTACGGTGCATTTTTAAAAAGGGTCCTGTGCAATTTTGGGTCCGGTTCAGTGCAGATTTCAGGTAAAAAATTGCACCTGAATTGCACCTGAACTGGTGAACAGAACTGCACCGGACTGCCACACTGAAACCGCAGCTGCATATGTGTGAACCCAGCCTTAAGTTAACTGTGAAAGTATAGCACCATGGGTCCAAAGCTTTATTCAGCGGTCACAACATAATAAAAAAGGCAACGTTTCAGAGTCACGCAGAGCCCCTTCATCAGGCAAGTGGCGAGTGGTCACTTGCCTGATAAAGGGGTCCTGTGTGGCTGGAAACATTGCCTTTGTTATTATGCTGTGACGGCTGAATAAATCTTTGGACCCGTTTGGAGAATCCTTGGTGTGCTGGTGACATACTTTCAGCTTTGAATGTCTACGGTTTGCAGCCGATGGTCGCTGCAGCACCCACTGACACCTAACAGCCAATTTCAGGAACATGTGCATTGGGAATATTTACATTTTTTCTTTAAGTTAGGTACTATATTGGTTGGATAGCAATTGGAACCAGCCAAAATCCAGTTAAATATTGGATTGCGTGGATGATCAAAACTATCATGTGATGTATGTCTCTTTCTGTTACCAGTTGCTCTGAATGTCCTAATCAGTCAACCCTGGCCATCCTCATGGATGGCATGTTGGACCAACACAGCCTAAACTGGGTCATGTTATTTAAACATAATGCACATGAGCACTTTAAAGTGGAAGTCCACCCTAACATTTAAATTCTCCCCTTCAATCATTAATTTGAACTAAGTTCAGCCTTATGTCTCAAAATGAAAAAAACCCAGTTTTTCTACCTTTATTTTGCAGTATTCAGTGTCTTCACATGACTTTGAATCTACTTCCTTCATGTGACAAAAATCAGCCAGTGGGTGTGGTTACTGAAAGCTAGTGACATCACTTCCTGGGAGGGACACTGTTCCTGTGTAGCCAATGGGCGTATACAGGATGGGAGGAGCTGATCATAGCTTCCTGCCCACTGTTCTCTCATTGTGCATTCTAATTCATGAGAAAATGAGGAAATAAAAAGCCCCATCCACACTGGAGGGGGGGAGGGAGGTGCAATGTACATATACAGTATAGCTGTGCACAGGGGAAGGGAGCTGGACACAGGGGAGGAAACTGTCAGTGTAGCTGGAAGTGCTCTGGGGTCTCAGCTCACAGTCTACAATGATCATAGTAAAGGCAACCACACTAAGGGGGTTATTTACTAAAGAAAAATCCACTTGGCACTGCAAGTGCACTTGAAAGTGCACTGAAAGTGCACTTGGAAGTAAAGTGGCTGTAGATCCGAGGGAGACATGCAAGGAAAATAATTGGATGATAAAATCAGCAGAGCTTCCACTCGTTTCAGATCTACCCCTTAGATTTAGAGCGACTGCACTTTCAAGTGCACTTGCAGTGCAAAGTGGATTTGCCTTTCGTAAATACCCCCTAAGGCTCTGTTTCCACTAGTGCGACAAGTCACCATGCACACAGTGCCATCATAGTGCCCATCACAGTGCCATGCAGAAACAACCACGTGGTTGCACACTGTAGAAAATCTGCAGCATGTTGCATTGTGATCTTTATTACAGTTTCTAACAAACAGAACATACTTCCATCTGAGAGATGGAGAAGAAGGGATGGGGTGGGGCTGGGAAGGTCTAGGCATGTCTGTCTAAAAAAGAGAGGCAGGATGGGGCGGGGCAGAGGCGTGTAGAAGAGAAGGACAATGTTTTCAGGAAGTGAGAGGCCACCATGCAGAATTCAGAAATAAGGAAGTAAGGTTGTCCCTGAAGAACAGGAAGAAGCTGATTGTCTCGCTTTGATTAGACTTTCTAAGCGACACAATCAGCTATACAGAAAATGAATAATGTCAAAGATAAAGATATTTTACATATAATTAATAGAAAATTTTTAATCTTTGACTGGACTTCCACTTTAAAATAGATGTAAACCCAAACACATTGAGTAAGATTTTGTTTGCTAAAGTCCTGTGTATTATAAACAACTAAATGTATTTTCCCATAAAATTATTTTTGCACCTTATCAACCCTTTTTGCACCTCAGTGCTTCTGATCTCCTCTGGCCTTTTTTCAACCATTTCCTATGTACATGCACTCTCTCCAGCACTGGATGCAAATCATTGTTCAGAACCATCATCTTAACAGTTGCCAATGGCTATGCAATGTGTGCTGCTTGTATTTTCCACCAGAGGTCCATATGATTTTGATGGCTCAGCACAATTGCGAAACAGGAAATACCTGAACAAGGACCATCATAGCAAAAGTTTGAACACAACTTTTGAACTAACTTTTTAACTTTGAAATAACTTGTTAACGACTTTTGTAAAACATCAATGGGATTTTGGCGATCAGGTTTAGATCTACTTCAAGTACACAGCAGGTTCAAACATGGAGACTACCAATGCAAGTAAATCAGTTCCACCTGTAATTTGAAGAGGTTTGTGTGCATTCACTCCGTAAACATGGCGCCTGAATGCAGGCCGAGAGAGGAGTGTTCTGTAGACTCAGTGATCTGGCCCAGCACCTCTCTTTGGATGTTGAAAAGCTTTTCCCAGCTCATAACTTTGTATCTCCTCCTCACTCCCCCTCCTCTGCTATAATGCACTTGGAAGTGAGCGAGCCAGTTCATCTTCAGCATAATCACAAGTGATAGAAGAAAGCCATATCTGATGTATCCCTCTGTGCTTTTATCTCTATAAATCATTGGGACTGTATTTATTTTTACGAGTTGCTGACAGTTAGCATTGCACTGTACAAGGAAAAACAGTTATGTATCTTTACCAGATACACACCTAATTGTTCAGCTCTCCCCTGTGCTGGGCTGTAAACAGGCGCACACTAGAAGTCTGATGTGGGCCATTCAGGGAAAAAGAACAAGATCTTATGCTCAAATCTGCATTAATGAATGCAGCGAGATGCGAAACAATGCAGGTTCTGTTTATTGCCTGTATAATCTGCTATAACAACTTAATTATAGCAATTTTCCCTGCAGTGTTGGTTGTAAAATGTATATAAAACTTCGAAGTTCACAACTTAAAATGTAAGTTCACCCGGAAGTGTTACTTAGTTTTGGGTGTCTGCCCTAATGGCAGACACCCAAAACGCTCTACTAAACGTCGATTTGTTCTAACATTGAGGAATTTTGGCAAAACAATCTATACTCAATGTGAAGGCTCCGTCAGCCATCTGCGGCTGTTTCTTCTCTCAGTCACCTTTTGATTGAACAACATATTCAACCCCCGCGCCTTGCTGGAATATACATAGAAATAAATGGCAAATCAAGCAAGAGCTGCATGAAGGTATTTTTTGGCTGAGCATGAAAAGTTCAAGACACATCTATACATATACAGCACCTATTTATAGGCTATCCCACCTTCAATGCATCATGAATGCTGCTGCCAGACTCATCCACCTTACCAACCATACAGTACTTTCTACCCCTCTTTTCCAATCGTTCCATTGGCTTCCACTTATTCAACAAATAAAATTCAAAATACTAACAACTTACAAAGCAATCCACAACTCGGCCCCCAGCTACATCACTAAGCTTGCCTCAAAACACCAACCAAACCAGTTGTTTTCTTCAGTCCTCCGAAGACCTCCTTCTTTCTCTAGCTCCCTTGTCACCTCCTTCCATGCTCGCCTCCAGGACTTCTCCACAGCCTATCCTATCCTCTGCAACTTACCCCAACCTGTCCAACTATCTCTTACTCTATCCAAGTTTAGGCGATCCCTGAAAACCCATCTCTTTAGAGAAGCCTATCCTGCGTCTAGCTAGTAAACTGTCTTTTTGACTTTCTCCATTAGCTCATCCCCCACAGGTATTACATTTTGTATCACTTGACCCGCCCTCTTAGATTGTAAGCTTTAACAAGCAGGACTCTCTGATTCCTCCTGTATTGAATTGTTTTGTAACTGTACCATCTGCCTTTATTTTGTAAGGCACTGCGCAAACTATTAGCGCTATTTAAATCCTGTATAATAATAATAATCTGAATGGAGATGTTATCTCAGGAGACATGCTTGCCAAAAGGAAAGGGTAAAAAGACCTGCCAGGATTCTCCTAATCTCCTAAAAATGAACTAGAAGTTTTGAATTCACTTACACCATAACTAAGAAGATTTTACACTTTATAAAAAGTGAACTTCTGCTTAGGACCCCGCATACATGTAGCAGCTGGATTCTCAACACTCATTTTATGGCTATTGTTGTAGTGGCCCAAGTTACCCAATCTCATATACCAGCTCCCACTGTGCACCAAAATGTATGAATGGCTAAGCTTCTAACTACTATTTACCAAATTGCTTGTGTCCACAAAAGTAGCGGTTTGGGCACATGGACATCTTAAAAACCATGGGAACTAAGAAAAAAGGTACACCGTAAACTAAAAAAACAATCTTCAGAATGGATTTTTTTATAAAAAGATCAAAAAATAATTAATTTAAAATATTTTTAATTATAGTAGAAAGAAATTATATCTGGAATTATCTTTACCCACCAAAATAAAAACATTTAAAAACAGATTATTTTTTTTTTTTATCTTAAACTCCAGTTAGTTTAGTTTGTGGAAACTGCTCTATCTACCATCTGTATTTCTGTCCATCCATTGTCAAGATTTATGCATCCCTTGCAGACAACAGAGTGAAGTTGATTACTTTTTCTCTACTGCAGTTATACAATATAACTAGATCCTGTTCCTATCCTGTGACTGGACAGTGAAGGAGCAGCAGTAGATTAATGATGTCATTCCAGTTACTCAGTCTGCTCTTTCCTCCTAAGAGCACACTGTCATAATGTAGTAGAATCTGATTGGTTCCTATTTCTGACCCTCCTTCTCTCATTCAGAGCGCTACTGTACAGTTGATACCAAGTCTAGTGCCCAGTTGCATTTAATCTAAAAAAAATATATTTTTATTAAATACACAACTGCATTTGTTTTGTTTTTTTTTGCCATTTGCTTTAGGTTTGGCTTCAAGACACATACTGTATTTGCTTTGGCGACATAGAATAGAGACATAGCCATACATAGTAGGAGACCAAAGAGAACAGTGGTCCTCTATACAGTGAGATATCCCATGCTCGCTGATGTTGAGCTGAACTGAAAACAGAAAAATATCAGAGATCTTGCGGCTCTTCTCTAATGTTCCTCCTGTCAACTGCCTTAATATATGGTTCCAACAACCTTAGCACAATGTAATTCACACTATATGTCACATACCATGTGACATATAGTCTAAAGTACATTTCTCACTAGCTTAGTCTTAAATTGCTCAATAGTTTATATACAATATTCTTTTTTTATTTATATTTATAATTCAGATCTACTGTATGAAATATATGGTAAATCCATGGCATATTCACAAAAATTGTTTAAAAAAAGTGGAATAAATGTTATATTCTTAAAATAACATCAGCCACTCAGAAATACTGATTTATAAGTAAAACATAAAAAAATAAAGAGCCAATAAAAAAAAACACAGATGCACCAATATCACTCTAATAAACTTTAAAGATATAATACCATAATGCTGTCAAAATACACAATTATTAGCATTTTACACACAGAAAAATAATATATAATATAACGAAAGATGTCACATTGTAAATAATGGTAAATCTTTAGTCTTTATGTGAACTTCAAACATTTTTCTTAGTCTGTTCCCACTTCTGCATTAATTTCTTTCTTCTAATCTGTAATCTTTTGTCATCTTCCGCTTTCTTATTTCTCAATTTTCTCTCCTCCATCATCGATCTCTATTAACTTTTCCATGGCGTTAGTCCATCTCATTTTTCTTATATAGCTCTTTATCAGCTGCCCTTGTTTATGTACACACTGTTTTTCTATGGCTGCATTTATCTTGACAGCTAAACCATCTGAAGCCTTTATTTTCTGCTTTTTGGTTAAGGTTCACTGCCTGATACATTCTGTACATCCATTTGTTGTTTCCACAAGGTACCAATCTGTCTCCATATTCCCCCATGTTTGATAATAGGAAGCAGAGATGTCCTAGAGACGTAGCCCTAGCCCTAGCTGAGGCAGAAAATAATGGTAATTTACATCGGTCTAGCAAGGCACTAACATAAAGGACAAGAGGTTTGCTCTTTAATAAATTCAAATAATATGTATGTAGTTTGAACATAAAGTTTGATTGAACCCCTTCCCACCTCTCCTTAATGCTGGAAGGATGGACTGCCTGATCACATGATCACTGCGACTGGCTATCACATTGGTCACGTGATCGGGAGCCAATCCCACCAGCTCCCAAACATAAACAGAGACTCCTCCCCATGGACACATATGTGCGGCGTGTGGGCATTACAGCCCACCCTCCCTGTGTTACGTGGTCAGCAAAGGGTAACATTGAGAATTTAGGGTTTTAACATGTATACATACCTAGGAATTTCCAAAATTCCTGAGAATGAGGGTGGAGTAGGGGGCAGGGTGGTGGGCAAATGGTAGGTGTGGCCAATGTGCATGTGTGAATGGGAGGGGCTTAAATGATAGGTCCGTAATCTACAGTAAAATACAAAGACAGCACATGGTTGTGTGAAGAGTGTGCATCCTGGCTGACACGTTTCAAGGGTGAACCCTCTTTCTCAGAACTAACTGGCCTACATACCAATTTCCTTTATATAGCCCTTTTCCTCCTTAACAATCATCTCTGGGTGATGCCCCAACCACAAGCATTAGCATATACACATGTGGCATTTTATCTATTTTGTATATATTTTATATAACAATGATTACAGTTATAGTTTAGGTACCAACTTCAAGACCCAGAGGATTATCTGGACATCTATAGATTTTAGGAGTTGATTTTACTAAAGGCAAAAAGTTCTTCACTTTGCGAGATAAATTTCCCCAGAGCATAGAGAATGTGGTGACATTTCACTTTGCATAGAGTAACATGCAATGAAAATATAAAAATATAATTTCTCTTGCATATGACTGTATGATAGCGGTCAGCAAAGCTTCAACTCATTACCAATTTACTAAGCTTTGGTGATCATTTATTTGCAAAGTGCAACTTCCCTTGCAAGTGAACAGCCTATTTGTCTTTAGTAAATCAACCTAGGGGGAGTCTCTGAGAGTGCAAGCCAGCAGAAGCCATGTGGATCTGCGTCTTTTACATGGCTGGCAGACAGACATCTACACTGGACCAAAGAGTTCTGCCCACACTCGCCAGCTGTCACGCAGACCCATGTATGTTGTAACATACAAGTTTACAGGCCATCCAAAAGATTTCACTCATTTTGGCATTGCATTGGTAACCAGATCAAATTTACAGCATTGCCGGGTCAATCTGGGTAAGTTCCTAGGTATGTGTGTATACCAACTGGGTTCAGCCATGATAGTTTGTTTGTAGTATCTTTTGAAACCAATATTTTAGGTAGAGGTAAGCATAATTTATTGTCCAGCTTGGGTTCTAACAGCTATACTTCCTGGCTAGAAGATTTTCCCCGACACCAAGCACAAATTTGAATGAGAAAAACCATACTAGGACGAATGCTCCAGAAATTCCATGGCTGGTACACTGTAGTAGGTTGCTTAGGAAAGTTAGGAAGCTTCCTGAAGACAGGAAGCGTGAAATGGTGCGTGAAATGCATTGAGGCTGAGCCACTGAGATCATTTCCGGATCCTTCTTCGATGTCACTTCCAGTTTCGTGGAATGCACACTGGTTCAGTGGCTATGAACAGCGGGGCTGAGCTAGTTAATTTGGCAAGTGAGCTGTCTGTGTTGACGCCTTTCTCGGTACTATTTTATGTGAGTGCACATTTTATATTTAAAAAAAACTTCTTGCATTTAATAAAAACCAACTACCTTACATATACTTTCTCTAGACTTTTTGATTGTTCGTCTCTGGTGAATGGGAGTTAACAATGGACGTCATGAGCAGATTGGTTCCAGTTCCCTCTTATCCTGGATGTAATTCCTAGCGCTTGCAGGCTGCTTTGCTGGCCACATAGGTCTGGTGAGTGTGGAATTCATCTGCACGATGTGTTGAAGAAGTCACTGTCACCCAGTTATATTTTCCACAGACGCGGTGATTGGAAATATAAACACATATTTTGGACTTTATTGATAGTATGATTATATGCACATGTGAAGTGTAATTCATAGATGTGATGCCATTTTTTAGTTTGTCATTCTGAAACAGTTTTATGTTTATAAGGCTAGCCTATCTTTATTTATTTTTCACATTTATAAAGTCTAGATCAGCCTATCACAGATCAGCCAACAGTGAAAATTGAGGAAAATTGAGGAAACCACCCTGCTACTCTTCAACTAGGCTATAGAGACCAGCCAAGGTAATAAGCCTTGCCCAACTCCAAGAAAACCATATTGTTTGGTTTTGGTTAGCGTGGGGAAAAGTAAAAACCTCTGTCACTTTTTATTGCTGACTGTGTCACCAATGGGGAGATTTCACCTCTTTTTCTATCCTAGTGACCAAAGAGGATCAGCTTGCAAATGTATATTCTAGCAATGGAGGAACGCTGTGGTGAGCTTTTTAATGCATTGACTGACTTCTTTATTGTCGCTCTGGGTGATAGACATTTTTAGTATCTGTGCTGAAGAATAATACTATGTTAACCTAGATTGCGTGTATGCAAATATGCCAGCCCAATTAGCCTTATATAAGAGGTATATTGATGACTTAATCATAATTTGGAACGGAAGTAAATCATCATTGGAAGAATTTTTAAATAATTTAAATATAAACAACAAGAATATTAAATTAGTGTGGAATATCCACCCAACTTCCATTGATTTTTTAGATCTTAATATTTCCATAGTGTCCAATCAGATCATCACAAAAACGCATTTCAAAAATGTGGATACGAATAGTTATATTTCATTACAGAGCTGCCATTTCAAACCTTGGCTTTTTAATATTCCAAAAGGACAGTTGGTACGCATCCGACGCAATTGCACCAGAGACGAAGATTTTAAAATCCAAGCTAATCTAATTGGTGCCAGATTTCAAGAAAAAGGCTATGAAGAGTCCTGGATTAAAAAGCTAATTATCCAAGTAGAAAATATGGACAGATCAAGTATGCTTAAGGACAAACCCAAAAACAAGTCTATTACTTTTAGTGAAGCTCCATGTCTGATATTGGACTATAATGCACAACATAAAGAAGTTGCCAAAATCATCCAGAAACACTGGCATATACTGAAGAACGACAAAGACCTCAAAACCATCCTTCCAGAGAAACCAAAAATCATTTATAAACGGGCACCTACAGTGAGAGACTTGGTAGTCAAGAATGTAGTGGAACCACCCCCCAAAAAAGGTTTCTCTTTCTTCTCTGGAAAGGGTTTTTATCCGTGCAGAAATTGCTATGCCTGCCGTAAGGCCAAAAAATTCCAGGGCAAAAGATCCGATTTTACAGCCACGACTACAGGGGAAAATTTTATCATTAAAGATTTTATTAGCTGTCGCACTGAGGGAGTTGTTTACTGTCTGCAATGCAGTTGCAACCTCCAATATATAGGGAGAACGAAAAGGGAGTTGAAAATACGCATTAAAGAACACATCCAGAAGATCATCAAAGGCTGTCCTAAACATAATGTCTCTCGACACTTTGCTTTGGCACATAACAAGGACCCCAACCAGTTACGTTTTTGGGGGATAGAACGATATAATGCATCCTGGCGGGGCAGTCACAAAGTAAGGACAATTAGCCAGAAGGAATCAATGTGGATCTATTCTATGCGGACACTAGTACCTGAAGGGTTGAACGTTGAGTTTGATCTTAATTGTTTTTTAAGCAACTTCTAATTAGGAATATTACAAGATTTTTGAGTCATTTTTTCTATTGATTGACATATACTCAGACCCTATCCCTCATGTGCAGACACTATTTTAATTTTTTAATTTTTTAATTTTTTAATTTTTTAATGTTGCAACTTTGGAATTTTAATATCATGACATATTCAATTTTACATATAACCACTATCGATAGGTACATGTTACCATAATTTTTGTTTATATGACTGTATAAAGATACAATCCGACATGGCATTTCCGGTAACCAGTCCCAGATGAGGAAACAAGGGGTTTATATATGTGATCTCATTATAAACCTATTCCCCTGACAAATCCATGACATAGTATCTGCCCAGACTCGTATCATATTTTTCATTTATGTCTATTATATACATTACCTCATATTTTATTTTAACACTATATTTTAATAATATTTTTAATAGTTAGACAGGATTTTATAATTAATTATGAATCACTGACTATACATGTTTAACATAAATACAGTAGTATACACCTTTAAGGATGAATGGAAATTATTTTATTCCAGAGTCATCTTATAGTTCATGTTTTTACTCTATTCACTTTGAAGAACTGCCTTGCTAGATATTTTTATTTATATTGCTACCAATAGGAACAACGGTATTTACGTTGTCCCAGTATTCGTCTCTTGATATTATATTGGTTTTTGAACCTCATTATATATAGAATGTTGAGCTAAATATATTGATTTTTTGGTTATCTCAATACCACTGATATTAATGATATCCTGATTGTGGTAATTCTAAATGGTCCGTTTTTGATGAGAGGGACATAACATTAAGACAATCAGCCCATTGTCCTTATGTGATATCCCTATGGGCACCATCACCTTCCAAGCCACCTATGAATGGCCAGGGCGGGACTGTTCACACTATACTACCCAAATCCATTCATTTATCTTCGGATAAACGATTAAGGTTAATCTGACCTATGGACATTCAGATGCAATCTAGGTTAACATAGTATTATTCTTCAGCACAGATACTAAAAATGTCTATCACCCAGAGCGTTATAAGACCACAGAGTAATGGCCGCGCTTTGTTTACTTCTGACGGTCCTTGGCAAAATGGCCGCCACTTAACTTCCGGTCTAAAGTATATAAAAGACAAGTCCACATAGCCTATCAGCATCCCCAGATGAAGTCACGAGGTCACGTGACGTAACGCGTAGGGATTGGCTGGACGGAGGATACCGGAAGTGCTGTCAGACGGACGCAACTGTTTCTCTCTGGCGGTTTTTACCGATTTTAATGTAAGCGCATTTTTTTTAATAAAAGGCTTAGTGATTGTTTTGGCATACTTCACGATTGGGCCCCCTTTTTATTTTTCCCCTCATCTCTGCCTGCACTCACATTGAGCTCTGGGAGTGAGCTACGGCGGCAGGTAGCCACCATTACATATCCAGGAAGGGACGGCTTATCCTTGTATCCATTACGTTGAGGAAGTGAAACCATCTCCCCCCATGTTTGGAACGGATTTGATCAGCTGATTTGGCGACACCTAAGGAGGGATCTGGAATTACAGTTCATCATCCACATTGGCTTTTGATGCGTTTTTTGATCATTTGAGAGGTGAGAGGCTAGCGAGCACCATTCAGAATTAGGTCCTCACCACCCACATCCCCCACTGTCTGAAGTTAATCCGAATCAGTTTTCTAGAGACTTGGATAGTGTTACCCCGGGAAAGGGGGCACCACCACTGTGTTTCTTCAGTCACTTTATCCTTTGTTGGACTTGTCACTTTTATATTTATCTATCTAATTATTTTAAACACTCATCAATTTTTTTGATATATTTATCTTATTTATATAGCACTGTGTGTTTTTTATGATATTAGGTTTAATTAATTTATTACTGGCATTATTATTTTTAGGCATTTGTAGATGGTATTATTCACATCCACTATTTGAATATTAGCACTTGATGCACATTTTAAATATATTTATACATATTTATATTTGCAATTAGATATTTTTGTCACATGCACTTTATCTTATATTTTGATTTTAATTGTGCCGTTGATTGGCTCACATACATTATTTAATGCACTTTAGCGCAAAATCACTTCATTTCATTTCTTGTATGGGTTTGTGTTTACTCTCAGATTTTGCAGCTTGTGTTTAGGAATTTTTCCACATTCAATATTTATGTTCAATTTTTTTCACATTTTTCACTTATTCATCTATATAGTTTCTAGTTCATTAAAACAGCGCAAAGGACACCCACACTGACTTCTTTATTGTCCACATTACCGTAATTCATAGTTATAAAGGGGCCCGCAATAAAGTGAGAGAACATTTTTCCAAAGAGTGAAAAATCCCTTCCTAGGCAGATGTCCCCATTGGCAAATATCTCAAATTCTCCTCTGGTGATAACAGTAAAATGTTGAATATCCCTTCAGTTTCTGTCCTGTGACTTTTGTCATTAGGACAAACAAAGAGGGACAATTTCTCCCTAGCAGGAACACAGGGGGTCATAATCTTACTCTGCTCTATCCAAAAATGAAAAAAGGAACATTTTAGATTTAGATGTAATTTGAGTACTCACAGTCAATATATGGAATCTGCATCATCTGCACCCAGATTCTGGAAAACAAAGGGGAGCCATAAGGGAAACTTGTAGTAAGATAATTAGGGAGGCTGCCACTGTTGACTGCTTTCTAGTTGTCTGGCTTTCTCTGGCTTCAGCACTTTCTGAGTCACTGTCCTGCAACAAACATGCAGATTTTAAAGTCAGAAGTAATGATCTGCATAATTGTTCCAGGGTCAGTGCAGCAAAAGTATTAAAGCCCTTTGGATCAGAATGACAGGCACTGGCAATGTTAATAAAATGGCAGTTTCAATATTTTTATATTTTATAAGTACACGTTTACTAAAGAAAAAAAAAAAAAAAAAAAAAACGATAAACTATGCTCACTGGTTTCAATAATAGTGCTAAAGCTCTGTTTTCTTCTGTGCATACTCAACATTTTGGTCTTATAGCTGGGAGGATGCAGAGTGGATTTAGTGTCACATTTGGTGATGTTACAGGAAAAATCTGTTCTCATTTCAGAGGAGACCTGTGCAATCACTGGCACATTAACTTATACATTTAAGTTGTCTCTTATGTATTGTATAGGATTTCTTAGTATATTTTTATCTACAATATCCAGACTTCACTTATCCCTGTTAATTTTGTTTTTAATATATTTTATTACCACTGTATATTAAATGGTTGAAGACTTGACTGTTTATTGGTTTACATTTATCTTTACCCATCCACTGAGTTGAAAATATGTAGCATGTGGCTGTGCGATCCTGCTTTCAGGGCCGGTGCTACCACTAGGCAAACTAAGCAGCCGCCTAGGGTGCACTGCTTCCTATGGCGCCCGGCCACTGGTGTTCCTACTCTCTTCTCTCTGCAGCAAGCAACTAAGTCTCAGCATCAGCAGGCAGCCGCCGCTCTGTTCGCACATAGTGTCAGAGGAACAGTGGCGGCAGAGGACTGTGTCTGTGTCCTGACTCCCAAATGAATGGAAGCAAGCAAGCATTCATTGATGGGCACTGGTAGGCTGCATTGATGGTGGTGGTGAGTCTGCATTTGATGGGCGCTTCATTAAAAAAGGTGGGGTATACATGGGCAGGGCAAAGGGGGTGGGGTCAGGGTGGAGCCAAGGGGGGGCGGCAAAATTAGGTTTTGCCTAGGGTCTCAAAAATCCTTGCACCAGCCCTGTCTGCTTTTATTGATAAATGAGATAAGGATAGGATGGAGCCTTATTATTTGGCTGGCCATAAACTGATCAAAATGTGACCAGACAAGGCCATTCCTTCTAGACAGAAGCTGATCGTTTAATCTTTTGAAGGTAGATGTTGGAAAATAATCCTTGATCAGCGGCTGCAGTCAATAAATTGCAGCCACTGAGCAGTTGGTTAGAGTTCCACTGATAGAAGAGAACAGTAAAGAATAAGTAAAGTTCTAAATGACTCAGCAAAAACCACAAACATGGCTGCCCTTAGGTACATAAATAATTGAAAGCTAAAGAGAATCAAGTGTTTTTATATACAATGTACAAACAAGCATTTTATATAGCATTTACAAACATTTATTTGTATAGACCAGTGGTGGCGAACCTTGGCACCCCAGATGTTTTGGAACTACATTTCCCATGATGCTCATGCACTCTGCAGTGTAGTGGAGCATCATGGGAAATGTAGTTCCAAAACATCTGGGGTGCCAAGGTTCACCATTACTGGTATAGACCATGTCCAGGCAGCAACCACTCTAATTCCGCATACGCACAAGCAGATTTTCCGTCAGAAAAATCTTGGATGCTTTTTCAGACGCATATACACGGTCACACAAAAGTTTGCTGAACTTTCGACCGTCAACAACGCGGTGATGTACAACACTACAACGAGCCGAGAAAATGAAGTTCAATTTTTCCAAGCATGCGTAGGAATTTTGCGCGTCGGAAATTGGTACAGACGATCGGAACTTTTTTCCGACCAAAAAATTTAGAACATGCTCTCAATCTTTTGGTGGCTGGAATTCCGCAAGAAAAAATCTGATGGAGAATACACACGGTCGCATTTTCGCACGAAAAGCTCTCATCAGACTTTTGCTGGTGGAATCTCGTGTGTATGGGGCATAAGGGCTCATTTAGACAAGCAAAGAAATTTCAGCAGCCGTTAATGCACCTAATGCATCAAGACACAATAATGGCATGGTTTCGATGCATTTTTAACACATTTGCATCACGTTGCAAAACGCTTGCCAGATGCCCACATCTGTATTGCTTTTATATTGCATGGATTTTTGCATTATCATCTCAACTAGTAAAGCTTTCTAAAGGAATTTCAAATGTGTTGTAAACATCACTGTGGTGCATTTGCTGTGCATTTATACTAACATCAATGGAAGCATTTGGGGAGCAGTAAAGCCTTAAGATCGAGATGTCAGGCCAATTCTGATGAGACACAATGATAATGCAACCATGTGAACAACACTGGTCCCTGCAATGCATATCATTTTGACAGGCATTTGTAAATCTTCAAAAATGCTCATAAAATGCCTCCTTTTAAAGCTAGCGTGAGCTTAGCCTTATGCCCTGTACACACAAGCGGAAATTTTTGCTGGGGGAATTCCAGCTGGCAAAAGATTGAGAGCATGTTCTCAATTTTTTGGTTGGAAAAAGTTCAGTTCGGAAATTCCAATCATCTGTACCAATTCCGACGCGCAAAAATTCCTACGCATGCTCTGAAACACTTTGATGCATGCTCGGAAGCATTGAACTTCATTTTCTTGGCTCATTGTAGTGCTGTACGTCACCGCGTTCTTGGCGGTCGAAAGTTCAGCAAACTTTTGTGTGACCGTGTGTATGCAAGCCAAGCTTGAGTGGAATTCCATCGGAAAAACCATCCAAGATTTTTCAGGTGGAAATTCCGCTCGTGTGCATGTGGCATTAGTGTCAATAATGTTTCTGCTAATCGTTTCTGCCACTTCGGTAAAGTTGCCAGGTCCAGTGTACTTTACTCTAGGGTAAAAGCAAGGTCGTACACCACAGCTTCTTGACAGGCACCTCGGCATCCAATTAGCAGGGGTCAGGGACAACTCCCAGGTTCCTGAGAGAAAAAGGAGTGGAAAAGGCAGGCGAAAAGTGTAAAGGCAAAACCTAAAAAAAAATGTTCTAACCTTTCGCTATGGTATCTAAAACTGAAAGGTTTTGGTTGGAGTTGCACTTTAAGCCAACTGATTTTACCTAATACTTTAAGTAACATAAGATTTAGGAATACGAGAGATTCCCTTTTACATTGACACATTTTGTGACTATATATTAGCAGATCTTGCTATTTTATTCCAAATCAGCAGATTTTTCAGATGTGCTCACTACCTTTTCTTTCTGAACTTGAAATTAAGATTTTAATACCAGTGTATAAGAAGGATGCTATCATCGTACTACAATATACAGTATACTACTACAGATATTGGATATACAGTATTTAGTATCAGATATTAATCTCTAGTAAGGACCATTTGTGCCAACTACTCTGGACTTCAGACAGTATGTCTGAATGGAAAAGCAAGCTGTCACAAAACTAGGATATTCTTTGAACAATAGTAATGAGCGAATCTGCCCAGGTTCAGTTTGTGAACCCTGCTGAAGTCTATGGGGTGGTGAATCTTGATACTAAATTCAGACCATTTTTAAGGCTTATAGGCAAGTTATTATCAAAATATGGGCATGGCAAGCTGGTTACTGCCATTTAACAAAGGAAAAACAATGTTTAAGATACCATAGAGCAGGAAAAGGGGTAATTTAATGCAACTTCCAGGGTGAAAAACATGAATCCCTTAAATTACATGCTTAGTAGATGCCTTTAAGTTCAATAGAATGTCAAAACAATGTGCAAAAACACCTCAAAACCTCATATTTCTCAAATGTCCTTCCCATCCCTGTAACTTGAATAGCTGTATTTACAACATTTTTTAAATATAGACTTCGGGTATGTGCTTGGTAGTAAACTGTCAAGCATCAGGACATATTTCAGGCACTTAAAGCGTCTGTTACACTAATGCGGCGTACACACGAAGGGACAATCCCGCGGGATTATCCTCTGGACTGAAGTCCAGCGGATAATCCCCTCGTGTGTGGGCGCCGGCGGACTTTTTGGCGCCAAAGTACGGCGGACTAAAGTTTCAGGTTTTGTTTTCAAATTATCCGCTGGACTTGGAAGTCCAGCGGACAATCCCGCCGTTAGTGGGCAAGTCCGCGGGACTTTTGAAATGAAGGGACTTGCCGCTCATCGGCAAGTCCGTTCATTTAGCACGTGACTTCAGGTTACGTAGCTAGCGTAGGCAGTTACTGCCGCCGCGCTAGCTCCGTGACCTGGCATGGATTTAAAGGGAATCCCCACGCCGAAAAAACGGCGTGGGGGTTCCCCCCAAATCCATGTCAGACCCTCATCCGAGCACGCAGCCTGGCAGGCCAGGAAAGGGGTGGGGACGAACGAGCGCCCCCCCCTCCTGAGCCGTACCAGGCCGCGTGCCCTCAACATGGGGGGTGCCCTGGGGAAAGGGGGGGCCGTGCGGCCCCCCCACCCCAAAGCACCTTGTCCCCATGTTGATGAGGACAAGGGCCTCTTCCCGACAACCCTGGCCGTTGGTTGTCGGGGTCTGCGGGCGGGGGCTTATCGAAATCTGGGAGCCCCCTTTAATAAGGGGCCCCCCAGATACCGGCCCCCCACCCTATGTGAATGAGTATGGGGTACGATGTACCCCTACCCATTCACCTAAGGTGTAAAATGTAAAGTAAAAAAAAACACCCACACTTTTGAAAAAATAGTTTATTGCACTGCTCCGGGGGTCTTCTTCCGTCTTGGGGGTCTTCTCGCCGGACTCCCCCGCCATTTACCAAGCTCTTTTACCGAGCGAGGGGAGTCCGGCTACCTTCTTCGTCGTCGCCGCCGTCGTCTGGGGGTCTCGATCCGCCTTCGGGGGTCTTCTTCCGTCTTGGGGGTCTTCTCGCCGGACTCCTCCCCTCTCTTCTGCTCTTTTACCTAGCTCTTTCACGAGGGGAGGAGTCCGGCTACCTTCTTCGTCGTCGCCGCCGTCGTCTGGGGGTCTCGATCCGCCTTCGGGGGTCTTCCGGGGGTCTCTTCTGTTCTTGCGGCGGTCGTCGTCTTCCGAAGAAGAACAAGAAGGACAAGAAGAAGGACAAGGCGCCGGCGGCGCGGAAGACGACGACCGCCGCAAGAACAGAAGAGACCCCCGGAAGACCCCCGAAGGCGGATCGAGACCCCCAGACGACGGCGGCGACGACGAAGAAGGTAGCCGGACTCCTCCCCTCGTGAAAGAGCTAGGTAAAAGAGCAGAAGAGAGGGGAGGAGTCCGGCGAGAAGACCCCCAAGACGGAAGAAGACCCCCGAAGGCGGATCGAGACCCCAGACGACGGCGGCGACGACGAAGAAGGTAGCCGGACTCCCCTCGCTCGGTAAAAGAGCTTGGTAAATGGCGGGGGAGTCCGGCGAGAAGACCCCCAAGACGGAAGAAGACCCCCGGAGCAGTGCAATAAACTATTTTTTCAAAAGTGTGGGTGTTTTTTTTTACTTTACATTTTACACCTTAGGTGAATGGGTAGGGGTACATCGTACCCCATACTCATTCACATAGGGTGGGGGGCCGGTATCTGGGGGGCCCCTTATTAAAGGGGGCTCCCAGATTCCGATAAGCCCCCGCCCGCAGACCCCGACAACCAACGGCCAGGGTTGTCGGGAAGAGGCCCTTGTCCTCATCAACATGGGGACAAGGTGCTTTGGGGTGGGGGGGCCGCACGGCCCCCCTTTCCCCAGGGCACCCCCCATGTTGAGGGCACGCGGCCTGGTACGGCTCAGGAGGGGGGGGGCGCTCGTTCGTCCCCACCCCTTTCCTGGCCTGCCAGGCTGCGTGCTCGGATGAGGGTCTGACATGGATTTGGGGGGAACCCCCACGCCGTTTTTTCGGCGTGGGGATTCCCTTTAAATCCATGCCAGCTTGCGGAGCTAGCGCGGCGGCATTTACTGCCTACGCTAGCTACGTAACCTGAAGTTACGTTCGAAATGAACGGACTGCTCCGTGTGTGGGCAAGTCCGTTCATTTTCAAAAGTCCCGCGGACTTTTGGCCGGCGGATTATCCGCTGGAGAAGTCCGTGCGTGTGTGGGCAAGTCCACACCCTCGGAAAGTCCAGCGGACCTAGCCGGAAAGTCCAGCGGATTGTCCGCTGGACTTAGGTCCGCCGGGAAAAGTCCGTACGTGTGTACGAGGCATAAGAAAAAATAAAATTGATCCTGTTCCTTTAACCACTTTACCCCGGAAGGATTTGCCCCCTTAATAACCAGGCCATTTTTTGCGATGCGGCACTGGGTCGCTTTAACTGACAATTGCGTGGTCGTGCAATGCTGTACCCGAACAAAATTGATGTCCTAATTTAACCACAAATAGACCACGGTGTCTCGTTAGACCACGGTGTCTCATTAGGAGGACGGGAGATTGTTTGTAGCCGGCCAACTTCAGTTTTATGCGCAAATTTTAAATGATGTACAATGTAAGTGCAATACTGTTTTTTACCTAAATAAATACTTAGTTAGGCAACATTACACTATAGTGGTTCTCTCTTTTTTTGGGTTTACTGCTGTGTGGATTGCTGAACTAAAGGTCCTGGTTGAGCGGTGTCATCGGTTTGAGATATCCATGCCAGCCATCCATCCAGAGTTCATCCCCACAATCTTCTGTGCAAGCAAAGGCCTTGGCTGGGCTATAGCCACATGCCTGGTTTTGCTTGCCATCTGGTAAGCGGGTTTTTCTAAAGGCGGTGGCACACTTTGTTGTATGAACTCACTGTGGTGGTAATATTAGAAGAACTTGATCTATTATTCCACAAATGTTTGCCTATAGAGAGTTGATGATCTTTTTTACAATCAAATGCTTTTATATTGGACTTTTTTAGCGCAGCTTCTCCTTTCTATGTTTTATTTGTGTATATCCCACATTAGGCTGCTGCTCACTTGATTTTTAATTTATTGATTCATTAGCGCATTTTTTTTCCCCTTTAACAGTAAAAAGTGACAGGGTCTAGACAATTGGACAGTTAGATATCAGTTAGTTACTGCAGACAGATATTGGTTCTCAAAAGGATTTTTGGTTGTAGAGATAAGTCCACATAAGGAAATGTACTGTAACTCATCACAGAGTTGCTTTACATGGCAAAACCTACAAGGCATTAGTTGCACTGTATACTGATGAAAAAAGTGCTGCGTCCAACAGCCATTCTGGTTTTATTCCCATTTCATGTTAAGGACATGCATGGGCAAATTCATCTTGTTTTTAACATCAGTTTGAGATTCTTTAGGCCTCAAGAACATTAGGAGTTTAGCTCCAGTGCCTGACATGTGGGCAACAGGTACGGGTGCATAGTCCAGCCTCGCTACCAGCAGTCTGTAAAAGTCTGTGAAAAGCTAATGCTAGGCTAGATGCCTAACGTGCATGTTACTTTAAAATTATTGACAGGACCATCCATTTGATCTGCAGTTGATCTGCTTTAACCCGCTTTTGCATTCCCATTGACTTGAATGAGGAGAGAAGCAGTTCCTATGAGAACACTGGGCCTACACTGAAGTGCCACTACAGCTCTATCACATAAAGCATGCAGATGATGTATCTCATCTATACCTGTCATGTAATACTCTATTTGAAATGTTCCCAAAATTTGCCAATTTACATACTACAATCAATTCCTGATTCACCTGCATGAGTCAGCAAATGCTATTTCCATTGGTCTACAGCAGAGGTCCCTATAGTTCTCTTTTTAAAATAGAGTTGTACTCTAACAGCTGATTATAATACCAAGATTATAGTTTACTTAAATTGATTGTAAGGGCTCGTTTTTCTTTTCTTTTTTCACTAAAAGGCTATTGCAATTCAGAAAATGTTGCAAATGTGACAAAATGCAAAAAGTTTAATTCAATATATTTTAGGCAGATTCAGCAAGCCTTTCACAGGCCTTAAAGCGGAGTTCCGCCCACTTTTACAAGGTGGTTTTTAAATAAAGACCACCCCTCGTTTTTGGATATATATATTTTTTTTCTTTTCTTCTTTCCTACCTTTTATGAAGAACTAAATGTACTTCCATCCTAGCCCAGCCATGGCGAGGTGTGTCATTTCCTCCTTCTTCCCCGCTGCCTTATGGGGCCTGTGTGTGTCCCAGAAGACGATGTGGCCATTCACAAAGCGCTGCACGACCCGCGCATACATAGTAGGAAGCCTGAAGGCTCCACTGACAGTACATTACATTACAATGGCGGTGCCTGCACCCAAGCCGATGGAGGGGCTGACATTGCGGGCTCCCTGGACAGGTAAGTGTCCTTATTAAAAGTCAGCAGCTACCAGTATTTGTAGCTGAGGCTGGAACTCCGCTTTAAAGTAGATGTAAACCAGATTCATGAAATTTGACCTAAGCACTTATATCTGTCGTGTTTTCTTCTCTCTCTCCAAAGCACTGAGTCCCGTGTGTTTCTGCTGTTTCTTTACTGTTATTCGCATGATAACTTCTGACAAATTCTCTCCCAATCAAGATAAAACCAGCCTGAAATTTGTGTCTAGTGGACTAGCAGTGCTTTTTCCAGTCCCCTAGATGTAATAAGCATTCAACTCTTGCGGTGCGGGGCGCCTTTTGGTGGTTGTAAAGGATGAAGGTTTTTTCCCTTCATGTACTCTATGCACTAAGGTGAAAAACATTCAGGGTTCAGTAGACATGTGCACTGACAAAAAATTTGTTCATTTTCATTTTCGTCTCATTCATTTTTTTTGCTTTTTTCGGAAATTCGGAAAATCGAAAATTCGGAAATTTGGAAATTCGAAAATTCGGAATTCGGAAATTTTGGGAAGTTTCACATTTCTATTTTTCGGATTTCCAAATTTCCGAATTTCGAATTTTCGGATTTCCGAATTTTCGGATTTCCGAATTTTCGGATTTCCGAATTTTCGGATTTCCGAATTTTCGGATTTCCGAATTTCGAATTTTTGGATTTCCGAATTTCTAAATTTCTAATTTTCGGATTTCCCAATTTCCGAATTTTCAATTTCCGAAATTCCGAATTTTCGGATTTCCGAATTTCGAATTTTTGGATTTTCGGATTTCCGAATTTCGAATTTTAGAATTTCCGAATTTTCGGATTTCCGAAATTCCAAATTTTCGGATTTCCGAATTCTCGAATTTCTGAATTTTGGATTTTTGGTTTTTCGTAATTCCGAATTTTCGGACTTTCGGAACTCAAAGATTTGAAAATCCCAAAATTTGAAAATCAGAAAAAAAAGAAAGAAAATCAGTTTAATTAATAACTAACTATTAAATTAACGAGTACGAATTTATCCAAAGTTACGAATTATCTGAAATAACGAATGCCGCATCTAAACAAATGGAACGGAACAAATTAATAATAAATTAATTAATAATAAATAATTAATAATAAATAATTAATATAATAAAAAGGTTTTATTATTATTATTGTTATTTATTATTATTAGATCGTTACGTTCCATTTGGTTAGATGCGGCATTCGTTATTTCAGATAATTCGTAACTTCGGATAAATTCGTACTCGTTACGCTCACTAACAGACAAATTTGAAAGGGAATTCCAATACCTATAATTTAATAGTTAGTTATTATTTAGAATGAAACAGATATTCTTTCTTTTTTTCAGATTTTCGAATTTTTGAATTTCCGAATTCCGAAAATTCGGAATTCCGAAAATCCGGAATTCCGAAAATCCGGAATTCCGAAAATCGGAAATTCGGAATATCTGAAATTCGGAAATCCCCAAATTCGGAAATCCGAAAATCCAAAAAATCCGAAATTCGGAAATCCGAAAATTCGGGAATCCGAAAATTCGGGAATCCGAAAATTCGAAATCCGAAAATTCGGAAATCCGAAAATGAGAAATTCGGAAATTTGGAAATTTGAAAATTCAAAAATTTGGAAATTCGAAAATTCGGAAATCTGAAAATTCGGAAATTCGAAATTCGGAAATTCCGAAAATTCGGAAATCCGAAAATTCGGAAATCCGAAAATTCGGAAATCCGAAAATTCGAAATTCGGAAATTCGTAATTTCGGAAATTCGGAAATTTGGAAATTCGGAAATTTGGAAATTTTGGAAATTCGTCATTTCTTAAATTCGTCATTTCGCAAATTTTGAAATTTCGGAAATTTGAGATTTCGGAAATTCGGAACGAATTTGGAACGAAACTAATTGCACATGTCTAGGGTTCATCTCCCCCGCAGCCTCCCCGCCAATACTAACCTGAGCCTGATGCCGATCCAGCGATGTGCATGAGAGCTGAGGTTCATCCGGGACTCTCTCTCCTGGCTGGCTGAGACACAGCAGCAGGAGCCATAGGCTCCCTCTGCTGTCAATCAAAGCCAGTGCGGTGGCAGCAGGGGCAGCACTGGGTTAAGCTCTGTGTGTTCCATAGACACACAGAGGCCGATTGGGAGTGCTGCTTGCTCTGGGGGCACTTGGCAAGGAGGAGGGGCCAGAAGCGCCGGAGGGGGACACACGAAGAGGAGGATATGGACTTCTCTTTGCAAAACCATTACACAGAGCACATAAGTATGACATGTTTATTATTTTAAAGAAAGCGCCGGCGGGGGACACACAAAGAGGAGGATATGGGCTGCTATGTGCAAAACCATTACACAGAGCACATAAGTATGACATGTTTATTATTTTAAAGAAAAAAAACGATGTTTTAGTACCACTTTAAAGGGAGTTTCCAGCGAAAATGTTTCCGATATTTTTCCTCATTTTCTGGTTTACTGGTGATAACATCTGAATGAGACCTTAGCAATAAAAACACAACAGAGGCTTTCATTTTTCCATTCTGTCCAAAACAACAACAACAACAAAGTTTCAGCAAGAGTGCCACATTATGTATTAGCGGAACTTTTTCCGTTTTGGATAGCATATGAAAGGGTTACAGTCCTCAGTAATTTTTATTTTGTCTTTATAGTTCTCAACATCATCGAGCATGAGGGAAAATCCCACTACTGATAGGTGTCACCGAAACAGTCACCTATTCCCTCTGTAACTTCCAATGGTGAGTTTTCCCTCACACTGGATGTCAGGGAAAATCCCCACAATGGAGACATACTGTAGACATCAATAAATCTTTACGGAGGTTTAAACTCACACTCCCTGCATGCCGAACAAACCTTTGGCCAGAATTCTGATTTATTGCCTCCTTGAAAACAAAGGGGGGGTTACTAAAAGGGTAATTTTTAGGTGGGCCCAGCAAACCTTTCTTCATTCCAAACATCTAATCTAGTTTGCCTATCCAGTACAACAGTTTAATCTACAATCAAAAAGTAAATCGTCCACTAAATGTAGTTTTTGAATCTTACCATCCATTTAAATTTGTGTGAAATTATTGAAGTGTTCTCAAACATTATCGAGCTTACATCTAAAATGCATTATTCATAGCAACCGGTCAGATCTATAATGTACTGGTCGGAATCCTGTAAAGTAAATTCTGATTCCTGGCAAGTTTGCCCTTTTCAGCAGAGAGTACATAGACCCACATAGCCACATGGTGCCTGTTTTGTATCATAAAGCATTTCTGCAGATGATGACAGATGTATATGTGAGACACTAACCTACTGAGATAAAGAGATGCTTAGTGATGTTTTGCAGGTCCCCACGGGCTGGAGTGAGGTGTATGTGTATATATAACATGCACCATTTAATCTTTTTTTCCTGTATCAAAAGTATGAGTGTGCTCTGCTTTATTGCAAAGTAACTTTTTACTTCTTCTGGGAGGGAGGGAACATTTGAAAATGCAAAAAAAAATAAAAAAACTGTCTTATATTAGAGAACTCTAGCAGCTTGCGTTTAAGGAATGATAAACATATTTAATGCAAACAGACTGTACTCTATAGAGGTAATGTTGTATGTGCCAGTATACAGTGAATATAAAAAGTCTACACACCCCTGTTAAAATGTCAGGTTTTTGTGATGTAAAAAAAATTAGACAAAGATAAATAATTTCAGAACTTTTTCCATCTTTAATGTGACCTATAAAATGTACAACACAATTGAAAAAACAAACTGAAATATTTTAGGCTACTTTTACACTGAGGCGTTTTAAAAAACACGCTATTATTATTATTTTACAGGATTTATATAGCGCCAACGGTTTACACAGCGATTTACAATATAAAAAGAAGACAATATAGTTACAATACAATAAAATACAAGAGGATTAAGAGGGCCCTGCTCAGAAGAGTTTTCAATCTAATAGGGTGGGGCAGGTGGTACAAAAGGTTGTAACTGTGGGGAATGAGCTGATGGAAGTGGTAGGAGATTAGTTGGAGACGTGATAGGCTTTCCTGAAGAGATGAGTTTTCAGGGATCGCCTGAAGGTATAAAGAGTAGGGGATAGCCGGACCGATGGAGGTAGCGAGTTCCAGAGGATGGGAGAGGCTCTGGAGAAATCCTGGAGTCGAGCTTGGGAGGAGGAGACGAGAGAGCTTGAGAGTAGGAGGTTTTGAGAAGAGCGGAGAGGTCGATTTGGGTGATATTTGGAGACAAGATTGGTGATGTAGCTCGGGGCAGAGTTGTGGATGGCTTTGTATGTTGTGGTTAATATTTTGAATTTAATTTGCTGGGTGATTGGGAGCCAGTGTAGGGATTGGAGGAGAGGGTTGGCAGACACTGAGCGGTTGGTAAGGTGGATAAGTCTGGCAGCAGCATTCATGATAGACTGAAGAGGGGATAGCCTATGGAGAGGCAGGCCAATGAGAAGGGAGTTGCAATAGTCAAGGTGATAAATAACGAGGGAGTGAATGAGGAGCATGGTGGTTTCATTTGTTAAAAAAGGGCGAGTTTTAGAGATGTTACGGAGGTGGCTATTGCCACCCAAAAAATTTAATAATGTGGTTGCATAAGTGTGCATGCCCTCTTATAACTAGTGATGTAGCCATGTTCAGAATTAAGCAATCACATTCAAACTTATGTTAAATAGGAGTCAGTACACACCTGCCATCATTTAAAGTGCCTCTAATTAACCCTAAATAAAGTTTAGCTGTTCTAGTAGGTCTTTCATGACATTTTTTTAGTTGCATCCTACAGCAAAAGCCATGGTCCACATTGAGCTTCCAAAGCATCAGAGGGATCTCATTGTTAAAAGGTATCAGTCAGGAGAAAGGTACAAAAGAATTTCCAAGGAATTAGATATACCATGGAACACAATGAAGACAGTCATCATCAAGTGGAGAAAATATGGCACAACAGTGACATTACCAAGAACTGGCAAGACAGAAGCCTTTTCTCACAAAAAAAAACATCCAAGCCTGGCTAAATTTTGCAAAAACACATCTGAAGTCTCCCAAAACCATGTGGGGAATATGTGTTATGGTCTGATGAAACCAAGGTTGGACTTTTTGGCCATAATTCCCAAAGATATGTTTGGCTCAAAAACAACACTGCACATCACCAAAAGAACACCATACCCACAGTGAAGCATGGCGGTGGCAGCATAATGCTTTGGGGCTGTTTTTCTTTAGCTGGAACAGGGGCCTTAGTCAAGGTAGAGGGAATTATAAACAGTTCCACATACCAGTCAATATTGGCACAAAACCTTTATGCTTTTGTTAGAAAGTTTAAAATAAAGAGGAACTTCATCTTTCAGTATGACGACAACCCAAAGCATACATCCAAATCAACAAAGGAACGGCTTCACCAGAAGAAGATTAAAGTTTTGGAATGGCCCAGCCAGAGCCCAGACCTGAATCCGATCTGTGGGGTGATCTGAAGAGGGCTGTGCACAGGAGATGCCCTTGCAATCGGACAGATTTGTTTTTTTGCAAAGAAGAGTGGGCAAATATTGTCAAGTCAAGATGTGCCATGCTGATAGTCTCATAACCAAAAAGACTGAGTGCTGTAATAAAATCAAAAGGTGCTGCAACAAAGTATTAGTTTAAGGGTGTGCACACTTACCCAACCATATTATTTTATTTTTTTTTTTTTTACTTCCCTCCACCCAAAAGATTTCAGTTTGTTGTTCAACTGAGTTGTACAGTTTATAGGTCACATTAAAGGTGGAAAAAGTTCTGAAACTATTTATCTTTGTCTCATTTTTTTTACATCACAGAAACCTGACATTTTAACAGGGGTGTGTAGACTTTTTGTATCCACTGTACATGTGAACTGATTTAGGCTGAATTCACACAATGACTGGTGCATTTAACTATCTTTGACGCATGTTAAATGCACCTAAGTTGATGTGAGTTGACATTCTTGTTTTTAATGACTAGCATTCATTGATGTGCATTTTTCTAATGCATTACATTGGAGCCCAGGTGCTTTTTACACAGCAGAAGCCAAAATATTATAGAATACATTCTTTTTATTTTCTTAAAGTGAAACTGAACGGCATTATACATTAACGCATACAGGCATGGAGAAGCATTTAGGACAGAAGAGACAAATAGAGTAAGCAGAGCTTATTGGAAACAATACATTTTGGCTGCGTTTGGCCTGTGTTCAGCATTCAGCCCAATGTACATGGTGTGAATAAGCCTTAAAGTTGATGTGAACCCGATTCATGAAATTTGAGCTGGGCACATATATCTGCAGTGTTTTCTTATCTCTCTACAAAGCACTAAGTCCCATAGCTGTCTCCTGCTCCATTCTTCTGTTATCAGCCTGATAACTCCTGACAAATTCTCTGTCATATGATAAAAGCAGCCTGAGTTTTGTGTTGGGGAGGATGCTATAAATAGATTAGCAGAGCCTTGAACTATTCAACGATCAGCTCTGAAAGTCTCTACCTATGAGCAGAGGGGGTGTGTGCCTTTCCTCCAATCGGTTGTCTTGGCTGTATGCCCAGACTTCACTGCAGTGTTGAACAGGAAGATAAAATCTCCTAACACAATCTGAACTTTCTAAACATTATATAAAGCTGAAGACAGGAGATATACATGTAAAACTTATGTAGGGAGATTTTTTTCATCCTTGTGTATCATCTGAGGCTGTTCACTTCACTAGATAGAGGAGAGGGTTTACATCCACTTTAAGGTTTATTGCTGCTACTTTCCTTTATTTTTTATTTTTTTTAGTAAAAATTTACTTTTTATTTATATATCTATGGTCACAGCACTGACTTTTATTTTCAACATCAGCATTGTATTAGGATTAAAAAAAACAATAGTTTTTTTGACAATACAATAATAGCTTACTCCTTTCATATTGTGAGTCCTGCTTGTCTGCTGGCCATCTCTTTCCACATCTTCCTGGCTTCCCTGCATGCTTTGTAGCTTCTTCTCCGCTGTTTACTTTCAGTTTCTAAGGACTACATGTTATCCCATGGTACATTGTTGCCTGTAAGCTGTGTATTCTGTACTGACTCCTCCTCTTAAAACCCCTCCTTTCAGCACCTCTGTAGATCTGAAGGCAGGCTCTCGGAAATGTGTGACACAGCAGAAAGTAAATGTGTGGAAATATAATGAAGTGATTTTGCGCTAAAGTGCATTAAATAATGTATGTGAACCAATCTACGGCACAATATAAGTGATAAGTGATCACTAAAAAACTAGAAAGAGTGATAAAATCCACATAGAATCAAGAAATGGAATAAAGTGCATGTGACAATAATATCTACTTGCAAATATAAATAAATAAATATATATAAATATATAATTAAAATGTGCATCAAGTGCTAATAATCCAAATGGTGAATATAAAAAATACCATCCAAAATGTCCAAAAATATTGGTGCCAATAATAAATTAATAAAACCTAATATCATAACAACTATTAATTTATTAAATTTATTAAATTATTAATTTATTATTGGCACCAATATTTTTGGACATTTTGGATGGTATTTTTTATATTCACCATTTGGATTATTAGCACTTGATGCACATTTTAATTATATATTTATATATATTTATTTATTTATATTTGCAAGTAGATATTATTGTCACATGCACTTTATTCCATTTCTTGATTCTATGTGGATTTTATCACTCTTTCTAGTTTTTTAGTGATCACTTATCACTTATATTGTGCCGTAGATTGGTTCACATACATTATTTAATGCACTTTAGCGCAAAATCACTTCATTATATTTCTTGTACGGGTTTGTGTTTGCTCTTAGATTTTGCAGCTTTTGTTTAGGAATTTTTTTCCACATTTAGCATTTATGTTCACTTTTTTCACTTTGTTCACTTATTCATCAATATAGTTTTTAGTTCATTAAAATAGCGCAAAGGACACCCACACTCATAAATGTGTGGAAATCTTCACAAAGTAAGTTTACAAACTCCAAGTGATTGTAAATGTTCAATTAAAAAAAAAAAACTCAGAAGGTTTATTTACCTTAATGCAGAGAATGCAATAAAGTGATATTAAAGGCAGATATATTTTTTTTAACAAACGTGTCATACTTACCTGCTCTGTGCAGTGTTTTTGCACAGAGCAGTCCTGATCCTCCTCTTCTCGGGTCCCCCGCTGCACTTCTGGCCCCTTCTTCCTGCCAAGTGCCCCCATAGCAAACAGCTTGCTATGGGACACCCAAGCAGGCTCGCTCCCAAGCTGCTGCTCTGTGTGTGCATTCACACATGGAGTGCAGTTCTCCCCCACCCTTGCTCTCTCCTGGTTTGCTCACTGGCTGTGATTGACTGTAGCATCTGTCTCAGCCAATGAGGAGGAAGTGATCGGGGAGAGCCATTGCTCTCATGCACATCGCTGGATCAAGATTGGGCTCAGGTAAGTATTGTTGGAGGGGGGGGGGGTGTCTGCTGCACACATAGAATGCATAAAGGTAAAAAACGTTGAGCCTTTATAACCACTTTAAGGTAAAAGAACTGAAACCTTTAGAACCACTTTCAAGGTTGTTCAGAATCAGGTTAATAGGAGTAGAAAATGTGAAAAGGAATATATTATTTTATCTTTTGACCATAGATATGCTTTAGCCTAGGTTCACACTAGACTGCAGTGTGGGAAACTCATGATACGTACGCGTTTCCGGCAACACATTCAAATTGCACTGCCCTTGTGATCTGCAGTGTGTGTCAAAGCAATTTTAACGACACCCCAAATGCAGGTCTTAAACGCTGTGCGTTTGCCTGCATCGTATGGTTCAAAACGACAATGCGATCCAGTTGCAGTGCAGTTCCAAAATTGGTTTGTGCATGGCTTCGGTGCGATGTGAGCCCATTCAAAATGAATGGGGCTCAAAAATCGCATCTCACTGAATCGCATGTGAACAGAACAGGAATGCGTTGCGGTTCCTGTGCGATTTGCATGCGTTTCATAGTATGAACCAAGGCTTAACAAATATATTTTTCCATTTACTAAAACAATGTTTAGAAAAGAATGTATCATTTTTGTTAATCTTCATTTTATTATTATTTGTTATTAATCCTGAAACTACAGCTGTGTTTTCTTCTGTTTTTTTTTTCAATTCCAATAAAATATACAAGTTAAAAAAAGTACATAGAAAAAATAACTACAGGGCACTCAGATCATTCGTCATTGGAATCAACCTCACATAAACAGGTATACTTTTATTTATCTCATTAATGCCCATCCATATAATTATTTAGGTGTTTCATTCCTCAGTTCATACTACACCTCATCATGGCAAATCCCTGTAACCTTCCAAGAATGTATTTACACTTTAAATATCTCATCTCGCACAATCTGCCTGCCTGTTCCTAGATCCTGTTTATCTCTCTGGTTTGTATTATCTGAATTATCCAAACGAATCTGCTCATGCTATCTGTATAAAGAACATTCTTTCTGTCAATCTGTCTTAACATTCACTTTCTTTTTCTGCTCCTTTGTCTCTCCCCTTTTGTCTCTGTAAACACAGTTCTACCACCCTCTCTCCTTCTCCAATCAGTACAGCTGTAGCCATACTTGTTTTTCCATGTCCTTTTATTTCCCATTTTTCAGGCAATTTGCTTCCTTATGCCTGTCCAAGTAATGATTCCAATAAAACAATGGTAGAAAATGCACTGGTAGGTGCAAAGAAACAAGCTGCTGGCAATAAATAGTCAAACAATAAATATATTGCTGCTTCAACTGTGATACTGTACAAATAAACAAAAGTGAATCAAATAATATAAAATGCAAAGTCCAAATTTGTGCATATAAGTGAAAAAGATGTAAAAAAAAAAATCCAAACTGGATCTTCAAAACACATCTGTGACACTTATCAAGAAAAATATGTTCAATCCACTATTGTGACCACCACTCCCCAACCATAAGAAATGGACTCCTACAGGAACAGAACAACTCCACCACAGAGTCAAATCAGTCATTATAATCCCATCATCGAGAATTTTGGCCTACGCTACTTGGCTGGAGTTCAGCAGTATATCTAGCTTTCCAAAGTGTGGTAACATCAATAGCAACCATATAGTGCACGAAATTCCACATGAAATGAAAATGGAAGAATCCACATAGTGTAAATCCAACTAAAACCTTATTGTACTTCAAAGTGTAAAAATGACTCACATTAATAAAATAAATATGCACTTTGAGTATAAAACATTCTCACGCTGCATGGTAAAGGCTTCAGACAAAGTTACCAATCCAAAGAGGCGTGGCAACGTCACGTGCATTAGCTCCCCCCAGTGCGTTTAGTCATAAGTGATGTCATCAGGGGCATAGACAATGCCTCTATGCCCGGATGAACTTTGTGAAGTATTGTCTGAAGTCTTTACCATGCAGCCCAGGAATGTTTTTATACTCAAAGTGCATATCTATTTTATTAATGTGAGTAGTTCTTACACTTTGAAGTGCAATAAAGGTTTTAGTTGGATTTTCACTATGTGGATTCTTCCATTTTGATTTCATGCACTATATGGCTGCTATTGATGTTGCCAAACTTTGGAAAGCGAGCTATACTGCGGCACTCCAGCCAAGTAGCGTAAGCCGGATTTATCTATGATGGGATTATCATTTACAGGCTGATTTGATTTTGTAGTGGACTTTTTCTGTTCACGTAAAAGTCCATTTCTTCTGGTTGGTTCACATGGTAAGTGCAATAATGGATTGAACATATTTTCCTTGTCAAGTGTCACAGCGATGCTTTGAAGGTTCAGTTTGGACCTTTTTCACATCTTTTTCACTTATATGCACAAATATGGACTGTAGACTTGAGATTTTGCACTTCATATTATTTGATTGACTTTTTGTTTGTACAGTATCACATTTAGTGTGGCAATTTATATATTACCACTAATGATGGCAATAAGTTATTCAATCTTGATACAGTTGATGTAAGCATAGCTCACTTTGTATACATAACCAGTCCGATCCTCACCAAAATGTTTATTCAAATCAGGGTGAGATTGGGCCACCTAAGGATTCTTTTTTTTTTTTTTTTAAACTGGATAGTTCTTTTATTGAGCATGTTTCAGACAACAGTATGAGCTGGTAGGACAAATTATGAGGTCAAGGCAGAATTAGTCCAAACAGATACGTATTTTCGATATGGAAAGTTTTGACCACGACAGAAGAAAATAGATGCAAAGATCAGATAACTGAATAGGCAGTCATAATAACTGGGAAAAATTGTTGATCAAATTGGGAAAAAGTTTACATACAACAAAGACAATTGTTTGTTGGGTGAAATCCACATACTTGGGACAGAAGCAGATTCTCCACAAAGCAACCTAAGGAAGAGCCTAGGGACCCATGGACACCCAGGAAACCTAGATACATATTTAATAGTCCTGAAATAAGGGAAAGCTAATTTGGTCAAAGTTGTGCACCTGCCTGTCACTTCACAAGGGAAGATGCACTTAAAGCAGTTGGATCTCTGATGGCAGGGGGCCATGTTTGCACAGACAATGCAGATGGGGTGGCTTCTCTGTGGCTATTGCAATCAATATCAATGTAAATTAAAGGGTAGAGAAGGCCAAAGCCGTTTAATGGGTTTGACTAACAATGAAAATGGCCAACGACTACTCTCCGTTACATAGGAATTCTCTGAACACTCTGAACTCGTATATTACCTTTCTCAATAACATGGGTATTTTTAGGCAGATTATCCAAGCAACCCTACATCACTGCCAATCCATCTTTAGTGATTTTTGGGATGTCATAGTGAATTTAGGCTGAAACAATAGGTTCCTGTAGTGCAATCTATATTAATAAGTGTCTGTGAGTATACCAGGCTAAGGATAATCGTATCAGGAGAGTCACTGACTCATCACCTCTCCTGAATATTTTCATGTAACTCTATCAATTTATTAATCCATGGGAACTTGATTCATGGATTGCATGGTTGTGTGCAGACCGCACATATAGAGTCAACTGATTTGCAATTTGCAGATTCTTCGATGTGCCTGGTTTTCAATCCAATTAGCTCATGATTACACATGACCATGTAGCTCACATCATTAGGTCTTTCTTTTTTTGATGGATCAAATATTAATTTTATTGCTACTTTGGAGTTTTAATTTTGGTCTCTTTGTTCTTTTATTCTACGTGCTCTAATACTGTCTGCTTCTCATACTCTCTATCAACCTTTCCTGTCCTCATTGTCATGCTTGGTTACTTCTCGACAGCTCTTTTGGTCATATTCTTTTGATATTCTATCTTTTCTAAAGTGTGTCATTTGATCTGATTTCTTCCCTTCAATCCCCTTTAGAGCACGTTTTATAATTTATCTATTTGTACATGTCAGCCTTGCTCCTTTTTCTGTCAAAACCTACATATGCTTTAATCTAATATTCCAGGCTCCCCATTGGCTTACAAATTAATTTGTATTGTCTCATGCACAGTTTTTAACAATATCTGGCAAGCTAGAGGTTAATGTCCAGACGGGGCTCGGTGACCTTTCTACAATCTGCAAATGGAGATTGGAGGATGGGCAGACATCTGGCTGCTGTTCTTTCTCTATGCAGTGTTCACATGGCTACTAAACCCTGGGAGTCTCTAACAGATTCCTGTAGCTGTTCACTGATGAAGTTCAGGGTGCCGTGGCCTGACAGAGACCCTTTCATCTTTAGGACTTTATAAGCAAAGTTAGTTATGTACAGAGGAACACAAAGCCTGCCTGTCCCCTCTAAGATTACAAGCATAACTAAGGTGCTAGGAACCAAAGTCAAGCAACCATTGCTGATTCAGTAAGTAAAGGACACGAGAAAAGGGGGTACGCTAAGATGCTGGACATAGAAGCTCATACAGAATCTGCAGAACCGATAGGACAATCGCTACACTGGCTCAAACATTTGGGCCTCATTGACATGGTTGGTTTGGCCCATACAAAAAATTGGCTTTTTAGGTGCAAAGGAAGCACAGGTACAGTTTACAGCCTGTTGCCAGCAGCATGTCAAAATCAATGACAGGTTGAAATATGCTGCGGTTGTACAATCTTCCAACTGGTACTTGAATTTAGGGCTGTGAAATTCATTCAGGGCATATGTCGAAGAACAAAGAAGTTCTGTATTCGAGGCAAATTTCCTTAAATGCATGCAGCCCTAAACTTGAGTATCACTTAGAACAGTGTACAGCCTTGTACAGCTGTCATTCATTTTGGCAGGGTGCTATCAGTGGGCTGTATGCTGCACCTGTGCCTTTATTGCATTATTTTATGCTGTATAGGCCAAACCCTTGTGCATGAGACCTTAATGATTTCCCAAGCACAATCAAGCAACAATAATGAACAGGGACCATATTAAATTTATTGTGATGATTAGTGTTATTTCATTGAGCCAGTTCGATCAATACACTTTATCTGTGTCAAGCTTTGGAAGCACTAACTTTGGTCTCAAGAACACATTATGAACTCTAAAGCCCCATACACGGTAGGATTTTCGCATGGATTCTGTCCGATCGGACAATGTTGTTGAAAAATCCGACCGTGTGTATGCACCATCGGACAGTGTACGTCGGATTGTCCGACGGACAAAGTCCTATCTCCTGCTGGATAGATTTTCCGACAACACGGTCCGATCACACCAAATCCGATCGTGTGTACCGTTGTCCGACGGACAAAGTGCTACGCATGCTCAGATCACATTACAAGACCAAAGCTATTGGCTACTAGCCTCTACGTAGTCCCGTCGTAGGCAACAAACGTCACCACGTTCAGAATGATCGGATTTTCCAACAACTTTGTCCGACCGTGTGTACGCAAAACCAACATCGGACAAAGTATGACGGACATGATCCGACAGACCTGGTCCTCGGATAATCCAAGCGTGTGTATGGGGCTTAAGAATTAAAACAAGCTCTAAGGCAGGGTTTTTAAACTAAGGTTCCTCCAGAGGTTGCCAGGGGTTCCTTGAGCAATGAGCAATTTCTGTTTCTTAGGTAAGTTCCCATTGATGGCATTGATCTTTTTCGCTATCTCTAAGGGGGTATGTGAATAACTGTCAGTCACCACTCTCTGCTCTGCCCCTCCAGCACTCACTGGATCCTTGGGCTGTGGAGGGGGTTTGCTCAGGCTCTTTGGGTGAATCTCAACCTTAACATTGAGATCCTTCCAGAGCCTGGACCACCTCTGTGATGGCTGGCTAAAGCATGCTGTTGGCTGAATCTGGGTCACCAGGAAGAGAAGAATTCCCATAAAGCTTTGGCCATACTTCTCTTTGAACTCAACACACTCAGTATTAACTACAGAACACCAACCCCTATACAATGGAGATAAAGAGAAGGGGAGGTATTTTGAAGTCCTAACACACTAACGCACTTCATTGAGTGACAGCACTGCTCCTCTATAGATATACAGTAGTATAGTGAGTGAGAATTGTCACCCTTGGACAGGAAGTGTGCTACTGGCAGTATTACCAGGCCAAAATAAAGGATAAAAAGACAGAAAAAAGTAATACAGCCACCACATGTAATGATCGGTAAGCTGTAATATATTACATTTTCATTTTGGCTTTGGATATACTTTAAGTGCTGTAGATGTTGTAGCTTTGCTGTATAAAGAAGAGAACCAAACAGCTGCTTTATATAGATCACTGACTGGGGCAAAATAATTTAAATAAAATATGATAGTGCTATTTTTTTTAAGTACTCTCCCTTTGCAAAAGCCAGTATGTGAAAACCATTGTGTTATATGGAAGTTGTATATCTTGTGTCCCGCTCATTAATCAAAGACTTTTTTTTGCCAAAGAGTTGCTTTTGCTAAAAGATAGTGACAGCAGAAATCCAGTCCAAAACAAATCCCAGCTTTCAGAGAGAAGGAAAATTTTGCCGAAATTAACTGTAGCTTCCCTTTCATAAATAATTTTCAAGAGGCTTTCATGAACCACTCTTATGGGAGCATTATGTTTCTCTGGAGTGACAATAAGTTACCATTTTTCATACATCTTAAAAATCTATCCTGGATTTAGATCAAAGCAAAAATGTTTGTGAATGTGAGCCGTGTACTATTGGCTACTAGAGTTATAAGGCTTCAGAAAAATTAATAAAGAACGTTTATAGACATTGGTGCCAAGGAAAAGATGCCGTATCCTAAAGCAACAAATGAGGCAAAGCTTAAAGCTTTTTTTCGTTTTGGTTGAAGAGTGAAGGGTTAGATCCTCTGTCAATTTTTATTTTGCTGTCTGTGACCCTAATGGCAAGATTCACCTCTCTATTTTTCTTGGAAACAATTGTCAGTGAGAAAGAATGTGATGGATAATCTAAAATTGTACAGTTGTAACCAGAGGAGGTGATGGTAAATTCTCCATGCAGTGCTGGGACAAAGTCCTCTGTCACTCAAGGTGAGGATGCCAAAGTGCACCCCACCCTTTACTAAAAAAAAAAAAACAACACAAATTTTAAACATTTATATACAAACAATAAAACATACATAAAGGGAATTAGTTAATAATTAGGATTTTCTGAGATTTGCCCCTTGGAAAGCACTGTTTCTGGTATAAATGCAAGGCATTGCTTCTGGTAAATGTTTTTTTACGAACACAGACAAGCCCAAATGTAAAATGTTTACATACAAAAAGAAAAATAATATATGGAAAGAAGGGCGCGAGGGAGTTAATGAAAACTACTTGGGCTCACTAAGGGTTATTTAGGGGCTAATGTTTGAAAAAATCTGTTTTTTCTTTATATTTTTTCTTTTAATTACATATTCATTTATGAATTAATTTGGACCGTCATTTATGAATGAAAGGTATGATAGTAGTTTCCATTCATAAATGAATGCAGAGCAGAACCCCCAGCTGTCAAACGTCAGTCCTGCTGATTACACAGGAAGAATGTGACTCTCCCTGTGTAATCACTGGAGCTCTGTGACAACCAGGCTCTGTGTTCTATTTACCAGGAACTCACAGAGCTCCGATGCAGAGAAGGCGGTTATCACACTGACAGTGGAGCAATGTGCCGCTGGTTACATAGGGTGAGTCGCAATCTCCTTGTATAATCTGCATGACTGAGCTATCATTTCAACATCTCAGTCCTCCACAGTGCAGGAAACAGCTGGGCAATGCAGGGGCCAGCTGCACCTCCTGGAGCTACCCAGGAGATCGGCAATTAATAAAAAAAAAATACTGTACAATTGATGCAATTTGTGAACATTACCGTGTCTATCAACACATTCAACACTTTTCTCCTTTGATCCTGTTGCTAGAGAAGGGGTTACTATGATTCTGTCTGATGCTCACCTAACCACCTACCCACTGGACCCCGTTTCCTCACAACTACTTCTCCTACCCTCTTGCTTTGCTTTACAATCTCTCTAACTCACATCTTCAATCTCCCCCTTTTTACTGGCATCTTCCCCACCACTCTAAAACATGCCCTAGCCCCCAATACTAAAAAATCATCTTTGAACTCCTTCTGTCCAAACAACTTTAGACCCTTCTCCTTGCTTCCATTTACTTTTTGAATGTATTGTCTACAACCATCTAAGCCACCACCTCACAGTTATCAACCTTTTTGACCTATCTCAATCTGGTTTATGCCTGCAACACTCCACAAAAATAATGTCCTCCCTAAAACTCACCAACCACTTACTAACTGACAAAACCAATGACCACTACTCTGTACTCATACTCTTAGACCTTTCTGCTACTTTTGGTATGTTTGATAACCCATTCCTTCTCAAAGAACTCCACACCTTGGCTTACTTGTTCTCCTATCTATCTATCTATCTATCTATTTATTTCAGCATTTATTTCTAGCTATGGATAAGCACTCATTTTGGTGCGAAACGCGTCAGCTATTTTTGTGCCCCCCTCATTGCCGTGGATTGTTTTATTTTGATGTGATCTTTTGGTTTTAATAAAAGCACAGGATTTCAGTTTTTCCTGGTGTGCGGCTGTCCAGAGTTCCTTTTCACTATTGCCTACTATTATTTATTTCAGCATACCTTCAGTGTCACCTACAACTCAATCCCCTCCTTCACTCTTTCCCTTTTCATAGTGGTCACCCAAGGCCATGGCCTTGGGCCCCATCTATTCTCTATCTACACCTCCTCTCTTGGTCAACTGATAACCTCTCATGTTTTCCAATATCATCTCTATGCCAACAACACAGAAATCTATCTCTCTACCTCTCAGCTCACTCCTATCTCACCACCGTTACTAAGGCCCCTTTCACACTGGGGCGGTTTTCAGGCGGTACGGCGCTAAAAATAGCGCCTGTATACCGCCTGAAAAAACCGGCCCCATTCACTCCAGTGTGAAAGCCGGAGGGCTTTCACACTGGAGCGGTGCGCTAGCAGGACCGCAACAAAAGTCCTGCTAGCAGCATCTTTGGAGCGGTGAAGGAGCCGTGTATTCACCGCTCCTATACCGCTCCTTCCCATTGAAATCAATGGGAAACCGCGGGGATACCGCCCGCAAACCGCCGCTGCAGCGGCGCTTTGCGGAGGTTTTTAACCCTTTTGCGGCCGCTAGCGGGGGTTAAAACCACCCCGCTAGCGGCCGCATACCGCGGGTAAAACGATGGTAAAGCAGCGCTAAATATAGCGCTGCTTTACCGTCGCCGCCCCGCACCGCCCCAGTGTGAAGCCGGCCTAATTGACATGTCTATATGGATATCATTCCACTTCCTCAAACTCAATATGTCCAAAATTGAGTAGATAATATTTCTCCTCCCCCGACTTCTCTATCAAGATCAACTGCACTGCAATAAATCACTCCGCTCAGGCCTTATACTAGGTGTAATCCTTGACTACCTTTGACTAAGCTACATTTCCAAACGTGGCCCTTCTTAAGAAATAACACCAAAGAGCTTCTAATTCACTTCCTTGTTATTTCTCACAACTCCCTCCTTGTTGACTAAACTCTACACAGGCTATCCTCCAACTGCTGCTGGACTCATCCACCTAACCAAATTCTAAGTGTCCACCAACCTTCTCTGCCAATCCCTCCAATGGCTTCCGCACGTCCAATGCTTAAAATTCAAAATAGTCACCACAACATACAAAGTCATCTACGAATCTGTTCTAAGGTACATCACCAGCCTAATCTCAAATTTTACCCAATCCATTCAGCTATCTCCTACTCTGGCCACCTTCGAGTGATCATTGATAACTCATCTCTTTAGGGAAGCTTATGCTACCTCTACCTAACAACTGGAATTTTACTTTCTCAATCAGCTCCTCCCCCACAGTCATTACTTTTTGTATTGTTTGCAATCCCTTTAGATTGCATTTAATAAGCACTTATAAGCAGGGCTCTCTGAACCCTCCTTTATTCAATTTGATTGTAACCCTACTGTCTCCCCTAATATTGTGGAGTGTTGTGCAAACTGTTGGTGCTCTATAAATGCTAAATAATAATAATAATTATGATAATAACATGATTGGTTACTATTAGTATAATGATCTATTTTAGTTTGTAGAGTATAAGACTGCGCAAAGTTTTTTTGCCTTTTTCTTGCAGAATTATGCATTATTGTAAATAATAATTCATGGCGGCACAACCTTTTCTTATACTTTAGTTCTCTAATTGTAAAAAATAAATAAAAAATAAATACAAGAATATTAATTTAATAATAATTTAATTTATTTCTTTATCATTTAATTAAAATGAATTTGCCCATGCACAGGGCTTCCTAATGCTGTTTTCCGATGTGTGCTGACTGCTCTTGGCTCTCATTGATGTTTTGTATAAGCAGTTGATTATGATTTAGTAACCTCTGCTTCTGTTGCTCACTCGCATAACTCAGCTCTAATCCTTTGAATCCCATCACAAATTATACTATAAGCTGTCCTCTTACAATGAAGTATATAGTTCTTTGTCATCATACAAGACCAGGAATATGTACGACACTTCAAGATCTGATGTGGGATTACAATTAAGTCTCCTGTGTGCCCTGAATAGCGCTGAATATACCATCTGAACCCTGTAAACGTAACACATGATAGACCTAAAGCCCCAAAAATCATGCATATTATTTTTTTCTATTTACCTGACTTTTACTTTTTAGTATCTTAACTTTTTGGTCAAAGTTGTGTTCATATCAACAATATTAAAGCCGCACTGTAGACAAGAAGCTAAACACACAATTAAAGTACATATATGGGAATCGTTTTCCTGCCAAAGAATCTGAAATCACGTTTAGCCACACATGTGATTCAGCAGCCCTGCCTGACAGCACAGACAGGTCACCAGACTCAATTTCTGCAGCACAGATAGTAAAGGAGTGGCTGGTTACTTCTATCACTGTTAGCACATGTGTACTGATTGGTTTCTTGTCCTTCTTCCAACCTAAGTACCACTATACAGTGGATTACAGGAGGCTGTTATTGAGATAGATTCCATTTCTTGCACTAGTTGCAAAAAAAAATTATGATTTTTTCATGAATACACAACTGCCACATCTGATCTCCTAAACATTCAAAAAGTATGTTTATGCAAAAACATATGCAATCTGAATTAAAAATGTGTGCTTTATCAGCAGAATGTCAAACTGATAAACTGATATGCTTATAGCTAGGAAACTATGAACATATATGTAAGCATCAACCATCCTGGTGGGTGATCATTAAAGATGGGGTCTCCCTCTCCAAACACCAACCTTGTGCTGACAGGTAAATCAAGAAGCTAAGTTAGGCTCCATGCACACTGGTTTAAAAAATTAAGCTACAGGAGTTTTGTGTTCTGCCTGTAGAAGCTTCTCAATGTTATCCTATGTGTCCAATCACATTAGGACGAGTACCGGTATATTTTAAGCTCAACATTTAGAAGCAGGAAAAAAAAAAAACCTTCTGGTTTGCATTTCTGATTGGAGCTTTCTGGCAGAAAAAAAAATTGCAAAACTCTCCTAAACTCGCCTAAACTATGTACAAAAAAGCTCTATATGAGCATTTTTTCTGCCAAGGAAACTGGCATTTTTTTAAGCCCAGTGTGCATGGAGCCTAAAAGATAACTTTTTTGTCCCCAACATCTGTAATCTGGGCCAGATTGTGAAATTCTGGGGTATTGGGCAGCACAGTGGCTAAGCAGCACTAGGGTTGTCTGTTTGAATCCTCACCACGGCACTACCTGCCTGGAATTAGCATGTTCTCCCTGTGCCTGTGTGGGTTTCCTCCCACACTCCAAAAACATAATAATGGATTAATTTGTTCTTGTCTAATCTGGCCCAAGTATATGTATCTTTGAGTGGGCATTAGGGACTTCTTGAGGGCAGGGAATGGTTAGACATGCCCCCTCTGCTTTGATTCAATACATGTCAGCATGGGAGAGGAAGACATTTTTCACTTTTGCTTAAGCAATGCTTCACACTGGTGCAATACGGGAGACTCACAAGATGCACTGCGTTTTCCCGCATAGCATTGCACTGCATAGCAATCGCACGGCATCCATGCGATCTGCTGCTGGTGTCAATGGTAAATTAACAACACCCTGAAACACATTGCAAAAAGCAGTGCGATTGCCAGAATGGCTTTGCATGGTTCGGATGCGATGTGATTTGAGCCATACAAAACGTATGGTTCAAATTGCGCCGCACGGACATTGTAGGTGATGTGGAAAGGAATGCGGTGCAATTTCAGCACGCACTAGTGTGAACCCCGCCTGAAGAAAGCTTTATTTTTAAGAAGTAGGACCAAAGATGTGGATCTGCACCCTTGTGACCCATTTTTAGCAGACAGCAGGCTAAAGTCTGGTGTCAGCTGACAGCTGATACCTGACCGGTAGCTGGCTCAGCCTCTTGGTGCACCGCTAAGAGCCTGGATGCTGTCATTGCTGACTTGTTTTCAGAGATGCAAGATTTAGGGCTGTGATCCATTGCAAAACTTAACATTAATGCGCTTTTTACTGCTCAGTAACTCACCAAGTAGCGAAACAAGGATAAGAATGACACAGAGCCTGCACCTTTAAAAACAAATCAGCATTAGAAGCTATCTTTAACACTAGAACTATATGAGGTCACCAAGCTACAACCCACAGGCCCACTACAAGATTTTATCAGGCCTCAGCTAGGGTCAAAGGCTTATCCTCATGTACAAATTGAGGATATACAGACATCCCAAGTCTCTCGCGAGTCACAGGAGTCCCCCGCATTTAACTGAGGGCTCCCGGACACCCGCGAGCACTGGGCAATCTCCCAGCTGGGCCTGTCACTCAGCCACAGACAGAAGACAGACCGGCCGAATGGAGTATGGCAGTGGTGGACGCTCGGGCTGCTCTGTCTTCTGTCTGGGGCCAGGGGAGGGGGCGGGACAAAGCCAGGAGCGCTCCGCTGGTGGACACTGAGGCTGCGCTCGTGGACACTGATGAGGGGGCACGGAAGGACATTGATGGGCTGCACTGATAGGCACTGTTAGAAACTGATGGGCTGCACTGATGGGATGTACTGGTGGGCGCTGATAAGATGGCTCTGATGGACACTGATGGGCCGCACTGGTGGGCACTGATGAGGTGATACTGAAGGACACTGATAGGCTGCACTGGTAGGCACTGATGAGGTAACACTAATGTGCTGCACTGATAGACACTGATGGGCTGCACTGGTGGTGATGAGGTGGCACTGATGGACACTGATAGGCTGCACTAATGGACAATGATGGGCTGCCCTGGTGGGCACTGATGAGGTGGCACTGAAGGATACTAATGGACACTGATGGGCTGCACTGGTGGTCACTGATAAAGTGGCACGGATGGACACTGATGGTCACTCATAGGCCGCACTGATGGACATTGATGGGCTGCGCTGGTAGGCACTGATGAGGTGGCACGGATGGATAATGATAGGCTGCATTCAATTGGCAATGGTAAAGCTCCATTTCATTGGGGGGGGGGGGGGGCGGTTTACAATTATATATAAATATTATCATATACTAAGAAGTTTAAAGACCTCTGCTATATAGAATTGTGGTCCAGGTGCCAATCCTGACCACAGTCTTATTTGCATATGACTTGGATTTTTTTCTATGAGGTTTGCTGGGATTCCTTTGGCTTTTCCAGCTATTACCTAAAATTGCCTATACTGCAGAAGGCAGAGATACAGTACTAGACTATACGTTCTTTTTTATTGTTTTTTATTATTTTTTTTAAACATTTTTAGGTTGTATGTTCCTTTGATACAAAAAGTGACACGCTGCTTTGTTGCAGAACTGTACAAATTAATGTGAAAATAATAAATAGAGGGCCCATAAAGGCCTGGCTGTACACCACCAAACAAACCTATTCTTGTTCCAAACATCCACTAAGTGTCACGAGATTATTTGAAATTTCCTGTGTAACGATTAATTGTTTGGAAGGAATACAGATTTACAGAGCCAGCGTGAAAATGACTCATTTAGTAAATCTGCCCCCAAATATTCTAGGTTTTACGTTGTCAATTGGAAAAAAATTCCCTGCAGTTTTTTTTTTTTTTTTGCAAAGCTCTGCAGTCCATTCCACTGCAAAGCTCCCCCCTCCCTAATCCCCGGTCTGTGTAATGTGGAAAATAACATTGGCAAAGAGGCTCGGCGATGTGAGCTGAATATTTTTTTGCCATAAACGCACCTGCAGTTTGTCCGCAGAAAGCCTCAGGGAGGGGAGGGCGCGAGCTTTATTTATTTACATTGTGCAGATGCAAGGATGTTGCCAGAAAAATGTAAGACACAGCACAAGAGACCCCGAGTGAGAAAATGCAATGTCAGATTCGAAGAGAAGAAAGGGTGAAAAAAAAAGGCACACAAAACATACATTACAGAGAAGATAGATCTGTATAAAGCGATAGGAGATGAATTGTGAAACTGATTAAATGAATGAGGGCAAAACAAATAAAGAGACCCAGAGAGAAGAAGAATAGAACAGGGAGAAGAGCGTAACGAGAAAATGAGAAAGGGACATTGTAAAGGGAGCAGACTGGTAAATGGGAATATTGACATCAGATGACCAAGATAACAACAATGAACTGGAAGGAAACTGAAAGAAATATGAGGGCTGACATTACTGACTGAAGCTAGTTGCCTGGCTCTTATATTGATCAAGATGATCCTATGCGTTCAAAAACATTTTGATTTACTAAAGGCAAATAGAATGTGCACTTTGCAAGTGCAGTTGCTCCAGACTTTAGTAAATTAGGTAAAGCTTCACAAAAAATACCCAATCACATGCAAGAAAAGAAAAAACAATTCATTGTTGCTTGCACATGACTGGATGATGGAATTCCTCTCATTTACTAAATTTTTCAAGGCTAATTTGCAAGTGTTAAAAAATAAGTTAAATGTTTGCATTTTGGGTATTTGCAATACCCATTATACTTTGTATTCTATTCCCTTTTTTTCTTTACTTATACAATAAATTGTATTGTGAAAAAAAATAAAAAAATAAGCATGGGTACTGCCATGGAGGACAAGTACCAATACAAAAAAAAAAAACATTTTTTAAATACCATTCAGTCATTATTCATTGTTGCTTGCACATGATTTGATGATGGAATTCAGCAGAGCTTCCTCTCATTTACTAAACTCTGGAGCAACTTCACTTGCAAAGGGAACAGTCTATTTGCCTTTAGTAAATCAACCCCATTTTTTTTTTAAACAAATATGCATTCAGGCTGGGTTCACACCTATGGGAATTGGATGCGTTTTTCCTCCGTATCCAATTCGCATAGCAGGAGAATGTGACCTGCTCTCTATGGAGCCGATTCACACATCTCCGGGGCGGCTGCGGAACGCACTGAACAGAAACACTGTGTGTCTTTGGCTCCATTTCAGGGCCGAATTCAGGCACAGATTCGTCCCTGATTCGTCCCTGAACTAGAGATTGGGGACGCACAGCGTTCCTGTGCGATCCACATCCGGTTCCAGTATGAACAGAGCCTAAAGAATTCTGACATCACTTGCTGATGACTTGGTTTAGGTCAGTGATTTAGAAAGCATTCAAGCCAGAGACAACCAGACAACCAGCATTTTCAGGAAGAGGTCAGCAGTGGTAACCTACTTATTTCTCGTAGTACAGATTTATAATAAAGTAAAAAATAGAAAGTTAGAGAGAATTTTTTGCCATTGCAAGAGCTTGCGGTGAAGCTTTACTGTGCATAGAATACCCAATCACATGCAAGAAAAGCAAAAAAAATGCATTTTTAAATGCATACGATTGGATGATGGAAGTCACCAGATCTTCCCCTCATTTAATAAGTTCTGGAGCAAATGCTGTTCTAGAGCATATCTGCACTTGCAAAGTGCACAGTATATTTGCTTTAAGTAAATCTACCCCAATGCATCTTCGAAATAAAATACAATTACCTAGCCGTTTACAATCCTCTGCAAAATGTACAATGAGCTGCACATGTGCAGCCCTGTTTTTGTTTCCGGCCCAGTGCCAGTGCCCTGAGATGAATGACTCCCACATCCCACGCTGGCCAATCAAGATGGCTGAAGACCAGCACCCCGAAGAAGCTGGGGGAAAGATGTTGGCGAGGGACCCCGCGGGGGTCGGACCATTGAAGAATAGGTCATTCGTTACTCTTTAACACTTTCAGAAATAGAAAGATGTTACTCTATTGTCTCCCTTTTATGTCTGCTAGTAATGTTATGCATTTGGGAGCTAAAGTGTTGAATTCTTTAAGGACAGCATTTAGAATTCTGGAAAAAAAATGCCTCTGAAATGCTAGGAATGTTAGCATACTGCCATTGTGAAATGTTGAGAGGACACCACAGCCCTCATGTCCTCATGCAAGCAAATGATTTACTGCCATGACAGTTAAACTTTTTTATACTATCTTAGCATCATCCCAATCTCCCAAAGGGTGTTCGGGTGAAATACTCATCATGAACCTTTTGTATTTACTTATATAGCTATCTGTCCCCTGGATCCTGTTCCCTCACAAATGCTACGGTCACCCTCTGGGTCTATTCTACACTCTCTAACGCACATCTTTAATCTCTCCCTCTCTTCTGGCATCTTCCCCAACGCTCTAAAACATGCTATAGTCACCCCCATAATTAAAAAACCCTCACTGGACCCCACCAATCTTAACAATCAATGCTGCATCTCCCTGCTCCCCTTTTTATCCAAACTCCTTGAATGTCTGGTCTACAACCGACTCAGCAACCACCTCACCGAGAATAACCTTCTTGATCCCCTTCAGTCTGGATTTTTGCCCGTAACACTCCACAGAAACTGCCCTCCTAAAACTAACAAACAATCTACTAATGGCCAAAACCAATGCACACTATTCTGTACTCCTACTCCTGGACTTCTCTGCTGCCCTTGATACGGCTGACCACACCGTTCTCCTCAAAAAACTCCATGCCTTTGGTTTCCGTGACTGTACTCTTCGCTGGTTCTCTGCCTACTTATACAACCTCACCTTTAGCGTTACTTACAATTTTACGTCATCTATCCTTTAGGCCCCACATCCAATCCTTAAGGCCTCACATCCAAATCTTGCCGCCTCAACCTCTGCAAAATCTCCAAAATATGCCCCTTTCTAACCAACGACACCACAAAGCTCTTAGTTCACTCCCTGGTCATCTCATGCCTCGACTACTGCAACTCCCTCCTTATTGACTTACCTTTACATAGGATATCCCCCTTCAGTCCATCATGAATGCTGCTGCCAGACTCATCCACCTTACCAACCGCTCCATGTCTGCTACTCCTCTTTGTCAATCCCTCCATTGGCTCCCGCTCACCCAACAAATTAAATTCAAAATACTAACAACAACTTACAAAGCCATCCACAATTTAGCCCCCAGATACATCACTAACCTAGTCTAAAAATACCAAACTAATAATTTTCTTAATTCCCCCAAAGACCTTCTGCTCTCCAGCTCCCTCTTCACCACCTCCCATGCTGGCCTCCAGAACTTTTCCAGAGCCTCTCCCATCCTATAGAACTCCCTATCCCAATGTGTCCGATTATCTCCTACTCTGTTTGCTTTTAGACAATCCCTAAAAGCCATCCTGTTCAGAGAAACCTACCCTGCCTCCACATAACAACTGTACTTTGATTTTATCCATCATCTCATCCGCCACAGCTATTACCTTGTGTATCACTTGACCCTCCCTTCTAGATTGTAAGCTCTAATGAGCAGGGCTCTCTTGTTCCTCCTGTATTGAATAGTATTGTAAATGTACGGTCTGCCCTCATGTTGTAAAGCACTGTGCAAACTGTTGGCGACTGTCAGAAACCATGAATCAGACTGAGACAGAAGTAAAGTTAAATCACACTTGTTTCATAATAATAAGGTAAACAGAGTAAACATAGTCAAAGCATAGCCAGAGTTCAGGAATCAAAACGGATAGTCAGACAAGCCAAAACGTCAGGGAGCCAGAAGGAATGTCAGCCAAGCAAGTCTTTAACAGGAACACAGGAGAGCGTCTCTAGAGATGAGACCAAGGCGAAGGCAGAGATCATCTGGACTGGACGGCTTAAGTAGGCAGGACCGATGAGCAGGATCATCAACAGGTGAGTCACTGTGGAGAGATAGGAGCTGGAAATTAGACGACAGCTGAGCGGCCAGCTCAGAGAAGGAAGGGTTGGACCCAGCCCTGACAGCGCTATATAAAACTTGTATAATAATAATGATGAATTGCCAGTTAGAATCAGAAAGTTGCACTATATGAGTCACAATCACACCAAACTAGTTTAACCGCTTGCCAACTGCCTGCTGTCGTTTGACAGAGGCAGAATGTCTCCCCTGCGCAAATTGCTGTAGCTGTAATGCGAGTGCTTTAAGGGATATAGGGGGCACGGGCTGACTGACGCATCACTTAGGAGCCGATGCACGTGCCCGGCGCACCCACGATTGCTCCTGACAGAGCCAGAGCGGGGATTTGTGTGTGTATACAAACAAATCCACGTTCTGTCAGGGGTGAGGAGACAGATCTGTTGTACCTAATGCTTAGGAACAACGATCGGTCTCCTCCCCCAGTCATTCCCATCCCCCCCATTGTTAGCACACAATTAACTCCTTTATTGCCCCCCTATTGTTAACCCCTTCCCTGCCAGTGACATTTATACAGTAATCAGTGGCTATTTTTTGCTCTGATCGCTGTATAAATCAATGGTCCCAAAAAAGTGTCAAAACTGTCCGATCTGTCTGTCGCAGTCCTGATAAAAATCATCGTTGATCGCCGCCATTACTAGTAAAAAAAATAATAAAAAAAATGCCATAAATCTATCCCCTATTTTGTAAATGCTATACTGTAAATTTTGCGCAAACCAATCAATATATGCTTAATGCGATTTTTTTTACCAAAAAATACATAGAAGAATATATATTGGCATAAATTGATGAAGAAATTACATTTTTATTTTATTTTTATTTGAGGATATTTATTATAGCAAAAAGTAAAAAATATTGTGTTTTTTTCAAAATTTTCGCTCTTCTTTTGTTTATAGCGCAAAAAAGAAAAACCACAGAGGTGATCAAATACCCCCAAAAGAAAGCTCTATTTGTGGGGAAAAAAGAACGTCAATTTTGTTTTGGTACTATGTCGCAGGACCGCGCAATTGTCAGTTAAAATGAGGCAGTGCAGTGTCGCAAAAAATGGCCTGGTCAGGAAGGGAGTAAATTCCTCTGGGGCTGAAGTGGTTAAATAACACCAGACAGAAGCTGGAGATGAAATACAATGATACAGTTTAGTGAATTCACTTTTTTCTTCCATTAGGTGCAATTTTTCACTTTAATGTGTGTTAAATGCTCTGTAAATAGAAACAATCCATTCATCTTTTAGTGAATTGACCACAGTGTACAAAGGCTGCTTTGGAAAATGGCAGCAATTACATGATGGAACCTTGAGATAAAAGTGTGATCATGACGTGTATATTAAACATCAAGGTAAATTATTATTTTATTTTTTTTCTTTCAGCTCTTATTTCTTTGGCACAGAATCCTGCTGCTTCATGATCTGGGAGTGGGACATGCACATTTAAAGTGTACAATATATGCTTGGTGCGTGACTTTTAGATGGGTACAGTAAAACAAGCCCCTTTAAACAGAATGTGGAACATAACAGGTATATTAAAATGCTCATTACCTAAAAGGATGCTCTGTATAAAATTGTGGGCGGGGTCATCTCCGCACCTAACACATGGGGTACCTCTCACGCGGAGCACGCTCATCAAAGCCGGGACCAGGCGGAGTCTGCGGTCACGTGAACCAGTGTTGCCAACCTACCAGATTGAAATTTACTGACATGACACCCAATATTTACTGGCACAGTCACGTTTTTACTGACATAATTAAAAGTTACAAAATTACTGTTTTAAGTGCAAATTTCAGTATTTAGGCTACAAACAAGTACAATATGCAAATAGCAAAATGATTTAAGGTAGATATTAAGGAAAAAACATATTACTTATTTTATTTTCGATATGGTAAATACGTAGCTCTGGGACTGGAATCGAGAGGGCAAGAAATTAGAATGGGGGGCACACACACACACATGCAATTGACTCTCACAGTGACACTGACAGCAGTGTGCAGCAGCACAGATGATGATGGCACCTCACCAACATGACACGTCCCCTCCTGAGTCACAGTGACCCTTTCTCTCCATGCCAGGTGGTCCCTTCAGTCCACTCCCGGCTTACCTTCCTCCCGTTCGGCTAGGGTTGCCACCTGTCCAGGATTCACCCGGACAGTTCGGGTTTGGAATCATGCGTCCAGGTTTCAGACTGCCTGAAACCCGGACACATTATTTAGACTGGACTATGGCTTCCCAGCGGGGTTGCTGGCTGTAGTTGTCTACGCTGAGAGTGTCTCACACTCTTTAACACTGGCCAAAGCCAGCACTAACAACCCCCCCCCCCCCAAACACACACAGACACGAGAGGAGAGAGTGCGCTATTTGCGCCTCTTCCCCACCCCCCTCCACCCCTACCCCTCTGTGTCTTCCCACACTTCAACCCCCGGCGCTTTTACCTCAGAATAGGAACGTAAGTTGGGGCCCAAAATTTGAAGTCCAGCCTCGGATACATCTGGATGAGAGGTGCTGACTGCCAAGGGGTGAGTGAACTCACCATCTATCCCTGTCTGTGACTGAAGTCTCCCCCCTTCTCTCTCCTGCCTCTGAGTGATTACACTAAGGCAAATCAGGGTTCTCAGAGCACCCCTTACATCAGATTCCCCCTTTACACCAGAGGCCAAAGTGTTTCCCCTTACATCAGAATCTTCTTCGTACATCAGAGTTTTCAGTGTTCCCCCTTAAATCAGGGTTTCCAGAGCATCCCTTATGTTAGAGTTTTCCCTTACATCAGAGTTCCCTGAGATGTAAAGGGGGAACTCTTGTTCTTAACTTTATATGATTAGAAATGTTATTTAATAGCAAAATATATGTATAGTTTATACTATAAAAAAAAAAATTGCAATAACATTAAGGCAGTTCCCTGACTTAAAGATGAGTGTGCAGCAATAACATACACACCGCAACTTGTATGTTTGCATTAGGAGGGACATGCTGAGCCTGCACCCTCTCCACCAGTCCAGCGTACCTCTGTTACCTTACTTCCAGTAACAGGATGGGATCCTGCCGAGCAGCTAGCGCAGACCTCATGCGTGCTCTCACTTACCCCTTTCCTTCCCATACATCATGACCAGGTCAGAGATTTCCGTAACGCTAGTCTGCTCCCAGTTGCTATGGGAGACAGACCGATAGGGAGGAACCCAGAACACCAACCCCCCTCACTACCGGAGGACCTTTCACCTTACTAGGTTCCATACCTAACAACTGGTTGCTTACAACGTGTTCCTTCACTTGGTTACCCATATCAACTACACTCCTCCACTTGTGTGCAGCCGAGTTAACCCTTCTGTAGTAGTATTGCTTCATACCGCATTTACAGACTCAGGTTCTTGTGATACACCAAAACCAACATGCACCCCTTGTATAACTTCAGACCAGGCTTAGACCATCGAGACTAGGCTCACACTGATGTGGTGTGGAATTTGAAGCGATTTCTGTGCGTTTCCCTCACCGCATCACAGAATCCTACTCCTTTCATTTGAACAGCTGCGGGTGTCAATGTTAAGTTAATGACACCCCAAAAATGGTTTGCAAAATGCAGTGCGATTGGTAGAATCGCATCGCATGGGTGTAAACACCCATGCAATCCGATTAGAGTGTGGCAAAAAAAGGTGAATGCACCTTTTGCGTGCTGGTGCTTTGTGATTTAAAGTGGTTTTAAACCCTTACAGACCATACAAAATGAATGGGCTCAAATCACAATGCAAAGAATCCAATGTGATTTGAACAAGAATTCGATGCGATTTCTGTCCGAATCATATGTGGTTCCCCGCACCGCACCAGTGTTAAAATAGGTTTAATGCAACTTTTACCGTTAATAAGCAGCAGGGAAATACAAAACGAATTACGGCCTGTTACTAATTCTAACTAATGTAACATAGTGGCCAGGCAAACCTCTGTGAGGCAAAGTCTGTGCCTTGAATGCTGTCCATGATTACCGGTTTCTTAGGCACCACACTTGCGCTTGCAGGTGAGTCACTGGGGTTGATTTACTAAAGGCAAATAGACTGTGCACATTGCAAAGTGCAGTGGCGCTCTGCAAGAGCAGTTGCTCCAGAGCTTAATAAATGAGCAGAAGCTCTACTGACTTCCATCATCCAATCATGTGCAAGCAAAAATGCTGTTTTTTCAATTTTCCTTGCACGTAATTGGTTATTCTTTGCAAAGTTAAAGCGGAAGTAAACCCATCGATTTAACAGTTTAAAAAAAAAAAGGCATGCCGGGAATGCTAACTGCACATTGGCTGTGCTCTCAACCAAACAGTCAAACCATCCAATGGCTGGTGTCATAAAGGATCACATGTGCAGCACCGTGGCAGTTGAAGATTAAACAGAGGCAAAGATGGCGGCTTCCTTGGCTGAAAACGATAGGGGGGTTTACTTCCACTTTAAGCTTTATCTCATTTACTAAGCTCTGGAGAAACTGTACTTTGCATAGTGCACAGTCTATTTGCCTTTAGTAAATCAACCCCTATGTTTCACTTATACCCACAACCTGTTCTCCAGCCCATCAGCCCTTGATCTTAGCTGTCCCGCTTTTATATAACAGGTGGGCCTGCCTAAACCAAAAGCCCTGGAACAGAGCTGAAAATGTTTAACCCTTTCCCCAGCCTGTGCCAGCTGCCAGATAACTATCTACACACACATTTTAACCTGCCTACAAAATGATCACCTTGCTGCTAGTAATGAAACATGCAGATCAAATCTGTCATTCTTTCCTTTTTGGAACCTAGCAAGTGCTATCAGTCTTTTTTCTCAGACTACAATTTGTCCAAAAGAGCCAACTTTGCCATTAAAGCGGAGTTCCACCCAAAAGTGGAACTTCCACTCATTTGTCTCCTCCCCCCCTCCGGTGTCACAATTGGCACCTTTCGGAGGGGAGGGGGGACAGGATACCTGTCTTTGACAGGTATCCTGTTCCCACTTCCGGGAGTCCGGCCCGCGGCTCATGACATCACCGCAGGGCTCCCTCTCCCTCCCTCCTCCTCTCCCTGTCGCCGGGCCAGTAGGAGAGAGGAGCGAGGCCTCGCGCATGCGCAGTAAGGTTCCTGGCGTGAAGCCGTAAGGCTACACTGCCGGGTACCCTTACCCGCAATGGTGGCGGCAGCACCCAACAGCTGATGTAAACATCAGCTGCAGTGCCGACATCGCTGGACTCCAGGACAGGTAAGTGTCCTATTGTTAAAAGCCAGCAGCTGCAGTATGTGTAGCTGCTGGCTTTTAATTTTTTGTTGGGGACGGAACACCGCTTTAAGTAAAATAAAACTGAGGCCATAACTTCTCTGTCTCCTCTGTTTGCGATTTGGCACATGTACATTAGTACTAATCTGAATTTCAGAAACACTTAACAGTTAATTCTCAGATTGAGGAATGTTGAAAAGAGACGTTTTTGCTGCAAAGTAGCATAAATTGCAGGCACAGCCTGTCGGTTGCCTTGATAAGCCATTTGGAAAATGCACAGAAATTCTGGTGACTAGTCTAATTCTGAGAGGCACAATGCCACTTTTTCGCCTGAAGTTTTAAAATTGAAATGATGCAGAGAGCACCCGGGGCAGTACAGCAGCAGTTTTCCTGCTAAATGGTAACTCATTTGCACTAACACACAGCTGCCGCTAGCCTCTCCTACCAGCTCCATCCCTCTGGTATCACATGAAACTCCTTCTCCTGTGTACTGAGGTTTTTTATATAGAGACGGGTCCATTTACCTACCCCTGTTGATTGGCCAAAAACAGTTGCACTCCACACACCCACCATATAGTCCAGTGGTCTCTCTTATTGAGACCATTGACCAATAAATTCTTCAAAACCATCTATGCCCCAACAGTAAAAAAAATAAAAAGTTTATATTCACACAATAAATGTAGGGGAATACAAACTATAGGGTTGATTTACTAAAGGCAAATCCACTCTGCACTACAAGTGCACTTGGAAGTGCAGTTGCTGTATATCTGAGGGGAAGATCTGAAATGAGGGGCAGCTCTGCTCTGCTCTACTCTATAGAGCCCACTCTACTGTTTTTTTTAGCGGATCGGATTGAAGGCAGGCGTTTGTAAATGGACACAGTTCCATTTACATCTGAATGGTTCAATTGGGTCAGACTGACCGTGTGAAAGGGGCCTAAGGCTGCTTTCACACTGATGCACTGTTGTTTACCCGCACCGCAAGTGCAGCAAAGTTCACCTGTGGCTTCCCTGCGGCTGCACTTTGCCATAGACTTCTATTATATCACCCTCCCTTCTAGATTGTAAGCTCTAATGAGCAGGGCTCTCTGATTCCCCCATGTATTGATTTGTATTGTAAGTGTACTGTCTGCCCTCATGTTGTAAAGAGCTGCACAAACTGTTGGTGCTATATAAATCCTGTATAATAATAATAATATTAATAATTATATCCTCTAGGTGTGGTGCACTTTTAGAAAGCACACCAAAATTGCAGGTAATATAAGTCTATGGCTCAGTGCAGGTAACCCGCAGGTGCACCTGCGGATCAGTTTTAAAGCAGCCCAGTAACCACTGCAGAACAAATATGCCCATATATACGCTGTGATATTAGTAATAAACTTACATTTAATAACAGTATTCTATTCTATTCCATCCCAGAGCAGGAGGTCACAGGCCGCTTTAGAGGGCTCCATGGGCCACATGTGGCACCCGGGCCACTGGTTGATCATCCCTGACCTATGCGATTCCTCCGGAAGTTCATCATCACAGGTCCCAGCAGGCTGTGGATCATTCACATACTGTGCATGGGCAGTGGGATGCCGGCTGTGCAGCTGTAAGGAGTCGCAGCCATAATTTCCACACTAAACATGGCTCAGGTGAGGACGATGCTGGGGATCTTTACACAGGTAAGGTTTTTTTTAAAAAAAAGTCAGCAACTACAGTATCAGCTGATTTTTAGTTTTGCTTATTGCTGACTTTTTGAAGAACCGCTTTAAATCAGCTGCTGAAAGTGCTTTAAAAAAAGGAGGATTTAATATACTGTATTTATTGGCGTATAACACGCACCTTTTTACCCTTAAAATCGGGTGCAAATAGTGTGTGCGTGTTATACGCCGATACTGCTATTTGGGCTGCCTAGGAAGGAACAGGAGGGGGTGGGATGAGCGCCATCAGATTACATACAGCGAGAATCTCCTGTTTACTCAGCGGCCTCTGTAATAGGAAGTCCCGTCTCCTGGGCCGGCATTGGACCAGTGTCCTGTCTATTATAGAAGCCAGTCCAGGAGGCGGGACTTTGTATTAAAGAGGCCGCCGAGTAAACAGGAGATTCTCGCTGTATGTAATCTGATGATGATTGTTCCGCCCCCTTCCCTGTCCCCTCTGAGGCAGCAGTAATCTGAGGTGAGGCTGCAGATGAGCACTGATCAGGCTGCATTCATGGCAATGGTGAGGCTGCATATGGGCATTGATCAAGCTGCATTCATGGGCAATTGTGAGGTTGTAGATGGGCATTGATCAAGCTGCATTAATGGGCAATTGTGAGGCTGCAGATGGGCATTGATCAAGCTGCATTGATGGGCAATTGTGAAGCTGCAGATGGGCATTGATCAAGCTGCATTGATGGGCAATTGTGAGGCTGCAGATGGGCATTGATCAGGCTGCAGATGGGCATTGATCAAGCTGCATTGATGGGCAATTGTGAGGTTGTAGATGGGCATTGATCAGGCTGCATTAATGGGCAATTGTGAGACTGCAGATGGGCATTGATCAAGCTGCATTGATGGGCAATTGGGAAGCTGCTGATGGGCATTGATAAAGCTGCATTGATGGGCAATTGTGAGGCTGCAGATGGGCATTGATCAAGCTGCATTGATGGGCAATTGTGAGGCTGCAGATGGGCATTGATCAGGCTGCATTGATGGGAAATTGTGAGGCTGCAGATGGCCAATGGTGAGGCTGCAGATGCGCAATGGTGAGGCTGCATTGATGGGCACTGACCCTTATTTTGCTTTAAAGTTCTTTATTTAAAATTTAAGTTTTTTTCCCGAAACTTCCCTCCTAAAATGAAGGTGCGTGTTATACGCCGATAAATACGCTAATTTTAACAACAGGTCCACTTTAACACAGAATCTTCCTGGCGACTGTAGAAATTCACCTTGTGGACTGGATGGTGTATGGGTTACCTGCGGGAGGCAATACCTGGCAGTGATAATTGCATCTTTATAACGTGTTTCGAATTTCCATGTGTCATTGTGTAAATTAATCTTCATATTTGCCTCCAGCAACAAAACATTGTAACTGATGTTTACATTTACGCTGTCAGAAACCGGCAGCATGTAGAAAAATATCTTTTTTTTTTCTGGGAATGATTTATGTAACGGCATACATGACTCACTGCTAAGAGACTCCAACCTACACTCTAAATCTACACTTCTACTCAGCCTTGATATCCACAAAGCCTTTGACAGCGTCAGCTGGTCATACTTAGACATACTACTCCCCAGATACGGCATAAACAGAGAATTCTTACATGGTTTCAAAGCCCTCTACCATAACCCACAAACACGCATCAAACTCCCCGGCAACAATTCTGACTTTTTCCCTCTGAGCAAGGGTACCAGGCAGGGATGCCCACTTTCCCCGCTCCTCTTCGCCCTAGCAATAGAGCCCCTCGCCTGTGCGATTAGAAATAACACAGATATAAAAGGATACACTAAAGGGTCCAACGAATTCAAACTAAGCCTCTATGCCGACGACGTTCTTCTCTTCCTAACAGATCCCCTCATCTCCCTACCGAATCTGACCAAAACACTGGACATTTTTCACGACCTGACTGGATTAAGTGTAAACTTATCTAAATGCTCAGCCCTACCCATTAATATCCCACCAGCCTTAATAACGAGACTCAAAGACAAATTTCCATTCAATTGGTGCACTGACTCATTTAGATACCTAGGAATTCATATTACACCCTCTTACAAAAAGCTATATCACGCAAATTACCCCCCAATATTTAATAACATCCAAAATATAATGAAAATATGGTCATCATACCAAATATCATTCTCGGGAAGAATAGTGGCAATAAAAATGGTTATACTACCTAAACTTTTATTCTTTTTCAGAGCCCTTCCCCTGACATTGCCCAAAAACACGTTAGATTCTCTCCAAAGAGAAATCAACAAATTCATTTGGCAAAACAAAAAACCAAGGTTTAGTTACTCCTTAATGTTCAGACCCCAACTAAAAGGAGGTCTAAATATCCCAAATTTATGGATATATTATCTGTCAGCCAGATTCACCCAACTAGCACAATGGTATGCCACAGCCTCTCAAATCCCCTGGCTCCTGTTCGAAGAACAATCAGTCCTCCCATACAACCTACAAGGACTACTCTGGTCCAAGTCTATTTTACCACAGAAAATAAGACCTCTAAATTTAATTGTTACACATACACTACAACTGTGGAACAGACAAAATACCAAATTTAACATGTCCTCCAACACTCCTCCCTTGGCATCCTTTTTAGGAGACCCTCGCTTCACTTCCTCAGATAACAACCAAAACCCATTAACAATATGGAAAGGACATAATCTAACAAATTTAAAAGCACTTACCCATAACAATACATTTTACCCTTTCACAGAACTACAAATGAAATATGACCTTGCACCTACAGAACATGAAAATTATATGAAGATAAAACACTTCTACCAAAAATACTATTCACTCACTCTACATACCCCCTTCTCACAATTCGAACAGATTTGTATTTCCTCCCCACGAGACAAAGGACTAATTTCAAAAATTTATAAAAACCTAAACGAATTCAATATGCCTGAAAAATCACACCCCATGCTACAATGGGAATCAGATTTGAACGTTTCATTCTCCCCCGAACAATGGGATACCATTTTTGAAAACCTACATAAATGCACCAAAACTACCACCATCAGGGAATCTGCAACCAAACTACTCTATAGGTGGTATCTTACCCCTGCCAAACTCAACTCATTCTACCCATCAACATCTCCTCTCTGTTTCAGGGGCTGCCCTACACATGGGACACTATTACATATATTTTGGGATTGCCCCCACCTTAAAAACATCTGGCACAATGCTAATCTCATGATTGACCGAATCTCAGGTAGAAAGATCCCACTAACACCCCAAATGTGCCTTTTATTCTCCCCCATACAAGATATACCAATAGCCAGTTCTAGACTAATCCACACCCTATTTAGCTCTATCCATTGGACCATCGCTTCCAACTGGCGCTCACCCAACATACCCTGGCCTCAGGTGCTCAACCGTATGGCAAACATCAAACTATCAGAAAGAATACACCACACGTTATATGATACCATGCACATATATCAAAAAAAATGGACTCTGTGGGATTCCTCACCACTGGTGTAATGTTCACTAATGTTATTTTACCTAAGCAGATCTATGAATCCATCCACGCAAATGTTACATAGACTTAAGATCAAATAAGTGTATCCCGTCATGTGATATGTCTTTTCTCAGCTATAATGTATTACCTAAATGAATCCTTCACTTGTACATTTTCCACCACTGTCAAAATCTTGTACTATGACCTTACTCATAATAAAAACCGTTTGTAAACAAGAATAGGTAATGATTTGTAGTTGAAATACGGCTCCAGACAGCTCCACGGTTTCTTTTCTTTCTGTATTTTTACTTCAGTCATTTAAAATGCTTAGCTTGTTTAAGGCACTATAATTTGATGGGGGTATTTACTAACGGAGATGTTTTAGCACTAGCTGTGCAAATCTGTGGCCGTATCCAGTAAGATAATGGTGAAGGGGGGGGGGGGGGGGGGGGGGTATTTCCTTTGAATCTGGCTGGGTGTTGGAAATGAACATACATTTGCTGGGCCTGGCTAGGAAGGACTCCTTTGGTAAATCATCCACTTTGACTTTTTTATTGCATTTGGGAACTAAAATGAATGAAGACGTGTCACTTAAAGGGAAATTCCCCTCAGAGCTATTTGATGAGGTGAAGTGGTAAATAACATTCACTGCTATGCATATATTATGTCAATTATCCAATTGTAAAGTGAACTCCACCTTTTCGAACCAAAAATGGAAAAAAGTTGACTTTTTCTAGGCTTTGTTTTAAAGTGAACCTGTGGTGATGGAGGAGGTACAAAGCAAGCAGCACAGTACATTAGCTGGCAGCATGGGCAGTCAGGAGACATCGCGTATCAACATTTCTGGAGGACTCCAGAATGAATAGGCCTACAGTGACTTTCTGATGGTCGCTAGTTGCATAAACACGCCCTCCAATCCATGTGATAATACCTGGGCCTGCTGATAGGCCATTCAGCCCTAGGCAATGTGCTGTGGGATGGAGGCAGCTTTTTTTATTTATTATTATTTATAATATATATATATCATTTATATATTATAGGTACCTACAGTGGGTATAGAAAAGAATCACCCCCTTTAAAATAATCACATTTTGTTGCTTTGCAGCCCCGAAATAAAGACAGACACACCGTTTTTGTTGTATCCAGCTGTATTTACTCAGTGCAACTTATAACACCCAAGTGCAAGATATAACAACAACATGTCCAAAAAAAAAAATCAAAAACAAAATCACTAAGTTGGAAAAAGTATCACCCCCTTGTGTCAGTATTTTTTTGAACCACCTTTTGCTTTAACCACTTCAGCCCCGGAAGATTTTCACCCTTAAAGCGGAGTTCCGGCCGAAATATGAATTTTAAGATAAGAATACCCATAGAATACTCATGCCGCGTGCAATGTAACAAAGGTATGCTGTAAACTATGCCCAGTTTTTTATCTGTGCAGCATTGTTTTCTTCACACTGGGGCGGTGGGGGCGTCGGCGGTAAAGCAGCGCTATATTTAGCGCTGCTTTACCGTAGTTTTAGCCATGGTATTCGGCCACTAGGGGGGTGGTTTTAACCCCCACTAGCGGCCGAAAAAGGGTTAAAACCCCCCGCAAAATGCTGCAGCAGCGGCGCTTTGCCGGCGGTATTACCGCGGTATCCCCACGGTGTTCCATTGATTTCAATGGGTAGGAGCGGTATAGGAGCGGTGAATACACCGCTCCTTCACTGCTCCAAAGATGCTGCTAGCAGGACTTTTGTTACCATCCTGCTAGCGCACCGCTCCAGTGTGAAAGCCCTCTGGCTTTCTCACTGAAGTTAAAGGACCCGCTTTTTTCAGGCGCATTACAAGCGGTATTTTTAGCGATGTAGCGCCTGAAAAATGCTTAGGTGTGAAAGGGGCCTTTGTGATGTCTCCAGTGTGGGCATCTGAAGCAACGGTGTCCTTCTTCCTGGATTCCATGCATACTGGCTAACCAGCATGCACCTGCCGATCTCGCACATGTGCAGTACGGTGCAATTTTGGTCAGCTTGGCATGGCACAGCCATGCCAAGCTGATCGAGATTTTCCATAGATGCCAATGTTAAATGTTACTGGAGCCATGCCATGCCAAGGTGGCAAAGAATTTCCATAGATGCCATGCCAAGCTGACCAAGATCTCCCAGGAGCCAATGCAAAACCGGAAATTACGTCTGCGGCCGTGGACCCCTAGAGGAGGATGGGAAATTAAATATAAGCATTAATCAGGTAAGTGAACAGAAAAAAAAAATTGACAATTAATTTTAAGGATGCACATTAGTGCTGCATGGTGAGGAGTGAAAAATGTGGGTGAAACACCGCTTTAATGACCAGGGCATTTTTTGTTATACGACAGTGTCGCTTTAACTGACAATTGCGACACTGCAACCAAACAACATTGACGTCCATTTTTTCCAACAAATAGAGCTTTCTTTTGGTGGTATTTGATCACATTTTTTTAATTTTTTGCGCTATAAACAAAAAATGTAATAAAAAAATATTTTTTATTTTTTGCTAAAATAAATTAAAAAAAAAAATGTCTTCTTCAGTTTAGGCCAATTCGTCTACGTAATTTTGGCAAAAAAAAAGACATTTTTGACACTTTTTTTGGACACTTTTTTGGGACCAGTGACAATTATACAGCGACCAGTGCTATAAAAATGCACTGATTACTCTATAAATGACACTGGTAAGGAAGGGATTAACAGTAGGGTGCGATCAAGGGGTTAAGTGTTCCCTATGGAGGTGTTTCTAACTGTGGGGGGGTGGACTGACTGGGAGTAGAAAGAGATCTGCTGATCCTGATCACTAGGAACAGACGATCACTCTCTCCTCCCCTGTCAGAACGGGGATCTGTTTGTTTACACTGACAGATCCCCGCTCTGTCTCTCTGTGGAACGATCGCGGGTGGCCAGTGGATATCGCGGCAGCCGGACAAGCGGAGCGGGCGTGCCTCCTCTTAACCTTCCTAGCGGTATTCCCGAGTCTGTCTCGGGTTCCGTTTTTTCTGCTAGGAGCGGTAACCCCGAGCCAGACTCGGGCTGCATTGCAGGATACAGGGGGGAAAGTTACTTACCTTTTGCCCTGGATCCTGCGATGTCTCCCCGCTGTGTGTGCGAGCCATCCGCTCGCTCGATTCACACAGTGCCAACGTACACCTATGGTGATTTGCGGGAACAAACCGACCTGCTGCAGTATAATGACAGAGGCTGGTCGGCAAGCGGTTGATTACAGCCTTTAATCTGTTGGGATATGTCTCTACTAACTTTGCACATCTAGACTTTGCAATATTTGCCCACAATTCTCTGCAGAACTGCTCAAGTTCATATAAATTTGATGGTGACCGTTTGTGGACTGCTGTCTTCAAGTCATTCCACAGATTTTCAATGGGGTTTAAGTCTGGGCTCTGACTAGGCCATGCAAGGACATTCTCCTTCAGCCCCCGTTCACAGCGGCGCAATTTGACATGTCAAATCGCATGCCAAATCACAGCCTATTGCCCGCAACGGCGCTGTCACAATCGGTGTGACACCGACTTTGCGCCGCCACACAGATTTCCAAAAGTAGTTCCTGTAACTTCCGGGAGACTTCAATAGATATCTGTGCATGAACCCGCACAGATGTCTTTCAAATCGCCCCTGAACTCGCACTGAAATGCGGGTTAGAAATCGTGCGAGTTCAGCTAAATATTGGCACCCCTTTTGTCAGATAATTGTTGCAATTACAAATGTTTAGGCATTCTCATATTTCTTTTGTTTGTATTGGTATAACACAAAAAAGTGGACAAACAAAAAACAAATCTGACACATTCCATGCAAAAATCCAAAAATGGACTGGACAAAATTACTGCCACCTTCAATTTAATATGTGGTAGCATCCCAGTGGAAAAAAATACCTGAAATTAATTACTTCCTGTAAACAGTTTCTAACACGTCTCTACTGGAATTTTGGACCACTCTTCTTTCGCCAACTACTCCAAGTCTCTCAAATTGGTTCCTTTTCCCAACTGCTGTTTTGAGATCTCGCCACAGGTGTTCTATGGGATTTAGATTAGGGCTCATTGCTGGCCAGTTCAGTACTCAAACATTGGGGTGCCAATATTTTTGGGCATGACTGAGTATCAGCAAATCTTTCATTAGATTTTGCGGGCTCAGCGATAAGATTTTCTACCCGACTCTTTTGATTTTTTTTGATGGAAGGTTGTTGGGCTGGAGGTTGATGGCAGGGCCACCAATGAAGCAAATGTCATCAGGAAGCAGGAGGAAAATTCACACAGTGTAAGAACATATGTAGTGAAAGAAGGATGAGGATGACGGCCCCAGAGCATAAACATCCAAAAAAAATGGTTGGCAATGATAGCCCCTTTGTTACTGTCCTGATAGATTCCTTTAAAACATAAGAAACCTTACCACTTCAAGGTTTCTCTTCCAAAGTGACTGTCATATTTACCATAAAAATAAAAGCTTCAGGCTTCCAAGTTAAACAGAACATAAAGTGTGGGGAAGCCTTTAAAGTCCATTAGAGCCAGGAGGCCAAAGCAGTATGTTATAGTGATTCTTGACAGCACAGAGGCTACAGGCTGAGGGGACAGAAGCAGAAAGACGGGGACACCCTCGCTGTGGGTGGGAGCTGGAAATGTGTATTCATCCTTCAGTATAGATCACAACCTTTCATCTGAAAATTCTCTCATTCTTTCCCCCCATATTCCCTGGGGCCTTTGGGGGGAATTTCTCCTTCAGCTCCCTCCCTTCACGTTTCTGACTGCCCAGTCTATTCCTCCCCCTTCCTCTGGCCCAGCATGCTGTTACTGTCAAAGCGCTTGTTCTCCTGGCGTCCCTGGAGGCACCTTAACAACACAAGAATGTTCTTCCCAGGCCCTGTCAGATGGGGAAAACAGCCTTTGATTAACAGTGACTGTAATTAGGCTTCAGCCAGCTGCTGCAGCTATCTCAGCTTCCATGGCAATGGGCCTATGTGGGCCCCATTTACTGGAAGGAGGGGAGCATGCCACAGGAAGAGGGGGTGCTGAGACAGCCTAATGGAGTCCAGCATGGATGTTGCTATTAGAGAATCTCCTGGGATAGAGAAGTCAGAAACCTAAATGGTTTCCAAATACTGCTATGTAGAAATAAACCACAGTATCCTGCTCGATTTCATCATAACATCATAAACAGTGCTATAAGTTAAGCAATCGTTGTGCCCACATTTTACTTATAGACTATTTTTCACAAGTTGGAACAAACGGTATTTGCTTTATAGGTGAAGATGCATATATTATATCCTGTATAATATATGATAAAGCAGTGTTTCTCAACCTATTTTCAGTCAAGACACTCGTTAAAATTCTTCACAATCTTAAGGCACCCCAGTCTAAAATGGAAAAAAAAAAAAAATAAATAATAGTTTTACATAAATCAGCAACATCTGCACATAGTACATCACAGTACGTAGGACACCCAACGTAAGAGGTGATTTATTCTTCCAAATACACTTTTACACACTAGTACTGACTAGTATTCCAGTGTTTCTCTTCTCTTTTAGTTTCTCTCACTATTGATGGAGAGGGGCAGGGGAGGGGCAAACAAGGACGTCTTCAGGTGCTCAATGTCCTCCTTATCAACCAATGACATCATTGGTTGTTAGGACACCAGTGGCTAGAAGCAGTGGCGGTGCGTCCATAAGGGCGCATGGACGCTGCCCCCTCTCTCCAGCCACCCCCTCTATGACCAATGGATAGATTCATGATAGATTCGCTTTCCTAACACTGAACCGCCTCTCCGCCAATCAGGTGCTTGGGTCTGTTACCCATCACCTGATTGGTAATAGGCCTATAGGAGAGGACGGGAGGAGAGGACAGGAGAAGACATGGAAGACATGGGGATCATGGAGGAGCATGTCCATGGAGGAGTATGGAGGACACTTCTCGCTGCCGTCACCCGCTGCCCCACCAAGACAGGGTAAGTGCTGGGAAGATGGCAAGCGGGTGTGGGGGTCACAGTGGCAGCATTCCACGGGGACAGTGGCAGCATTTGATGGGCACAGTGGCAGCATTTGATGGGCACAGTGGCAGCATTTGATGGCACAGTGGCAGCGTTTGATGGGCACAGGGGCGGCATTTGATGGGCACAGGGGCGGAAATTGATGGGCACAGTGGCGTCATTTGATGGGCATAGTGGCTCCAATTGATGGGCACAGTGACAGCAATTGATGGGCACAATGGCTGCTTTGATGGGCACAGTGAGGCGGCAATTGATGGGGTTTTTTTTTCAGCATTTTTCAGTTTGTTTGTGCCCCCCTAAAAATTTTGAGCACCAGCCGCCACTGGCTAGAAGGTTGTAATAGTGCCTAATAAAAAAAACCTGTGGCTTTGTGTAACTAAAAAGCAGGCTTCATCCACTTGTATACAATTTTTTGGGCAATTTTTAGACATTTCGCCAAGGCACCCCTAAAGAAACCTGAAGGCATCCCAGGCTGCCATTGCATCAGAAAGTAAAGTGGCCAAAACTTAACACAAAGCTACCTAAATGGGCATACTGGGGTGAATAAAGAGTGTCAGAAAGGCTGATAAGATCAGTGTTAGTGTCCTCCTTTGCAGTTTTGTTTTCTGACTTGAGTGACTGTGAACTATTGTGTGCCTGTCTGCTATCTGCCTATCAGGGAATGGAACCTGGGACCAAACAGCCGGACCAGTCCCAGGTTTGTGCTACACAGGCATGCAGGCAGGAGGGTTTGCAAAAGCCCCTCCTCCCCTCCTGACAACTCCTGGGATGTATGACATGATTCGCCTAGGCCTGGAAACCTGGAAATTAAAGAAAAAGATTAAAACAAGTACATTTGATACTTTCCTCTTAATTTAGTAATGCTAGCAGCTTAAAGCGGTTCTGCACTGTCTATTTATTTTTTTTTTTCTGAGCGATGCTATGGATTGCAACATGTTTTTTTATGTACTCACGTGTTCCTGTTCACAGAGTCATTGCTGCCGGTTTTCGTCCTGTAAAAAAAATTAGCAACATCCTTCCTGCTGGGGGCCATCTTGCCTGTGGGCATGTGAAACCCCACAGGCATTTCAGATGGCCCAGCATGCACCGCCGTTACTGCGTCGATCTCGCGTGTGCGCAGTAACGGCGAAGTGCAGCTCACGTTCTCCGAAATCTCGCGAGATGTCAGCACATCTGCCGACATCTCGCAAGATTTCAGAAGATGTGGCCGGCATCTCGCGAGATTTCGGAAGATGTGGCCGACATCTCGCGAGATTTCGGAAGATGTGGCCAAAATCTCGCGAGATTTCGGAAGATGTCCGCACTGACTCCTGGGATCAATGACACCAGATCCCAGGAGACAGTGCGGCCTGACGACGATCGACGCAGAGACCCCGCCCACCGCCGCAGAGACAGAGGACAGGAAGTCAGCGATTATCAAGGTAAGTGAAAAAAAAAAAAAAAAACACATTTCATTTAGTACTCTTTGCCTGATTTGGAAGGCAAAGAGATTTACTAAATGAAATGTGTGCAGAACCGCTTTAAGGATTAAAAATAAAGTAAAGTTCCACTTTAAGCTGAACTACAGTTAATAATTAAAGATTTGCAAGCAGGCAGCTGAACTTACGTTATAAAGTAAAGAATTGCAAACAGGCAGCTCTTTATAGCAGAAGAGACATGCTATGCTTCTTATTATTACAGGAGGGACAGTCCTTTCAGATGTTCTTCTGCCGGCTATCATGGGCGCACTTCAAAGAGGAGTTCCAGCCTGTATTACATTTTTTTTAAAGTCAGCAGCTATAAAAACTGTAGCTGCTGACTTTTAGGCCTCATGCACACGGACGTTTTAAAAAACGGGCTGTAATGCTATTACAGACGCCAGGAAAAAAGCAGCGTTAAAAATTTGATTTTTTTTCTGCGTTTTGCATTGAATTCAATGCACGTTAAGCTGCGCTAGCTTTCAGACGCGTTTCTCTGTCTCTATTCATGTTCCCTATGGGAGCCCATTGATTTGAATAGAAGTCGTACCAGAAGTCGGATCAAGATGATCCGACTTGCGGTGCGACTTGTGTGCTGAGGATCTTGAAGGAGAACTCCGCAAAAAAATAAATAAAAATTTAGCATGAGGTTCCCCCCAGGACGATACCAGGCCCTTCGGTCTGGTGTGGATCCTAAGGGGAACCCCACACCGAAAAATGGCGTGGGGTCCCCCCCAAGATCCATACCTAACCCTTATCCGAGCACACAGCCCGGTAGGTAAGGAAAGGGGGCGAACACCGCCCCCCTCCTGAACCGTACCAGGCCGCATGCCCTCAACATGGGGGGGTTGGTGCTTTGGGGCAGGGGGGCCCTGCGCCCCCCACCCCAAAGCACCTTGTCCCCATGTTGATGAGGACAAGGGCCTCTTCCCGACAACCCTTGCCCGGTGGTTGTCGGGGTCTGCGGGCGGGGGTTTATCGGAATCTGGGAGCCCTCTTCAACATGGGGGCGTGGTCACCGGATGATGTCACCCAGTGACCACTCCCCCTTATGACGTCAGAGTCCCACCATGCCCCGGGCTGTGACGTCATAATGGGCGGGGTCACCATGTGACATCATCCGGTGACCACGCCCCCATGCCTATATAAATCGCAACGCACCGCGTACACCACATTACAGCGGGAGAGCGTTGTGTCAACATCGGAGAAGGCAGAAGACAACGGCGGCATCAGCACACAAGTCGCATCGCAAGTCGGATCATTTTGATCCGACTTCTGGTACGACTTCTATTCAAATCAATGGGCTCCCATAGGGAACAATTGATTTTGCATAGAGACAGAAACGCGAGGCTTAACACAGCGTTAAGCCTCGTTAATTGCCGTTTAACACCTTTTACCGGCGTCTGACGTTTTTACAGCTCTAACGCTGGAGCCTCAGAACGCACTGGCCCTGTTTTTTTTTTTTACAGCTTAAAAACGCCTATGCCATTTGCAGCTCAAAAACGCCTAGGTGGGCATGAAGCCATAGACTAACATGGACAGGCGTTTTTAAGCTGCAAAAAAACGATCAAAAAAGCAGCTGTAAAAACGTCCGTGTGCATGAGGCCTTAATATAAGGGCACTTACATGTCCAGGGAGCCCACAATGTCGGCACCCAAAGCCGACCCGTCCATCAGCTTTGGGTGTCTGCAGGACAGTAGACGGTGTCAGTAGAACAGTAGATGGTGTCAGTAGGGCAGTAGATTTTGTTAGTAGGGCTAAGGACGGTGTCAGTAGAGCAGTGGACATGTCAGTAGGGCAGAGGTTGGTGTCAGCAGAACAGTAGATGGTGTCAGCCAGTAGAGCAGTGGACATGTCAGTAGGACAGTGGATTTTGTTAGGAGGGCGGTGTCAGTACAGCAGCTGATGGTGTCAGTAGTTTTTTATTATCTTATATTTTTATTATTTTTGCATTTTTTATAATTTTTTTTTTACAATATCATTTTTTTTACAATTTGTTTAGGAGCTCCGTTGGAGGCCTTTGGTAAAATATCAGGGGCCTAAACAGGTCTCACTCTCCCTCCTCTCCTCTCCCTCCACCTGCTGAGGAGGATGTTTCAGAATGGAGAGCAGGTGTAATGTCTGGTAAATATGCCATTTACTGGCACCTTCCTTTTCTGAATGAACACAGTGAGTGATCGGTACCATGCTGTACTGTACTGTAAACTGTGACAGCTATGCTTCGGTTTTTGAATGAACAGGAAGCCACTCAGGACAAAGAACTACCCATTCATTCATTGTCCAGTGCAGCTAAGGCTGCAGAGAAAGGGACCAGAGATTCTCTGTCCTCAGTGATAGGCATACCCAAAAAGACTGAGTGCTGTAATAAAATCAAAAGGTGCTTCAACAAAGTATTAGTTTAAGGGTGTGCACACTTATGCAACCACATTATTTTATTTTTTTATTTTTACTCCGCCCCCCCCCCCCCCCACCCTAAAATATTTCAGTTTATTTTTTAATTGAGTTATACAGTTTATAGGTCACATTAAAGGTGAAAAAATTCTGAAATTATTTATCTTTGTCTCATTTTTTTACATCACAGAAGCCTGACATTATAACAGGGGTGTGTAGACTTTTTATATCGGCTGTATGTAATAATAAATACATAAATAATAATTAACCCCTAACCTTAAAAAAATATATTAAATAAATGATTATAATTATTACTAATTAATTTTTGTATTCTGTGTTTGGGTTAGGGTGTTTAGTTATTTATTATTTTATTATTATTATTATTTAAATTGTTTTAAAGGTTTTATTTAATATTACATAGTATTCATTTATTGTATTTATTTATTTATTTTTTATTTATGATTATTTTTATTTATTTGTGTATTTATTTTACATTTATTTATTAATTTATTATTATTATTAGTAGTAGTAGTAGTATTAACACCCTAACCCTAAAAAAAAAAATAATAAATAATCCTAACCCTAACCTAACCTTAAAGTGGTTGTAAAGCCACTATATTATCATCATACCATCCCATCTGTTAAATAACGATATGTGTCCCAGTGCCTGTGCTATATAAAAAATATGATGGTTACCAACCTTATTTCAAAGTGTCTCCCGGGGCTCATGTAACTGCTCGGCTCTCTCCACTTCCAGGCTAACAACTACAGCAGGAGGGGCGGAGAACTCCCACTGGCATCAGCCGGGAGGAGAGGAGGAGCGGAGGAGAGAGGCGGGCAGTCACGTGAGGGCCAGGAGTAAGGTAGAAATTGTCATCATTTTTATACAGCACATACACAGGGGCAATATTGTAATTTAACAGATGGGGTGGTATAAAATAGTTATAATAGCAGCAGGAAGGGAAGGGGCAGGGAGCAGAGCGACACTGGTAAGAGCTGACAGGCAGGGAGGGAGGGGGAGAGGAGGACAGAGGAGGACAAAGGAGAGCTGCGGATGACAGAGGCACGTAAACTGACCATGGTGTCAGGGCTCAAGCAGAAGCAGGCAGGATCAGCCAAGTATTTCAGGTGATAGAAAGGGACAAATTACAAAGCACAAGCACTGTGCTGTATAACATGCTTTAAGGGAAGAGGATGCTTTTTTTTTTTTAGGGTAACAAACACTTTACCCCTTACCCTAACAAAAAAAAATTATAATAAATGAATAATAATAATAAAAATAATAATAAATAAATAAATAAAAGCTGATGGAAAAGCTAATAAAGCTGAAAAAAATAGCAACAAATGATGCAACAGAGAAAATTCTATCAATTGGCATGTAGTTGCCATCATTCCTTCTGGTATGTACGTACGCAACAGATAATAATTTTTTCTATTAGCTAATAAAAAAAGCTAAAAAACGCTGTATACAAAAATGCGCTAAATTTGCGGAGAAAATAAATATGTCGGAAAAAAGCGTAAAGACGCTACACAAGGTGTGAATGCAGCCTTAAGTTGATAAACCCCCAAACGAAAGTTTGGAGACAGGAAGAGGACAGGGCAGCCCTGCAGTGAAGTTTTCTACTGAATTTAGCAGCCTGCACATTATGGGACATACTTCATTACAGGTAAGTAATGTAACTAAAGCTGTAAAGAAAAAACATTATTTTTTTTTTTAGCTAAACTTTAGCTTTAAACATAAGAGATATAGGTGCCAGATTAAACTTAAAAATAACATATTATTGCAAAAACAAGGCAAAGAGAAACTTGCACAGTGCAGTAATAAAACCCACAACAACCAAATATAATTTAAGAGATCTCACTGTAGTAAACTCAAATTTTATTGGCTTCTTCGGGTAATTGCATTTTACACACCATTCCTTTTTATGCTGCCCTTAAAAATAAAGCTAAATATTTGCTACTACTACTAGTATGTGAAGTTCAGTTTCTCACCAGCACTATGTCTGTCTTTGTCTAGCAGCTCTTCCCTACAGTCACCCTAAAAGATTTATGACTTTTTCTGGTGACAGACTCCAGACAGGAGGGTTTCTTCATTGTAGAAAACAGATTGTTTGTGTAAGAAACAACAGCAATTCCCACATTTCTAATTCTTGACTCTAGGTCAGATGTCCAAGATCTTCCAAAAAGGTTCCAAATGACCTATGTGGTCTAGACTTTAGACAAGTATCGTTATCAGACTTCCTTGTTCATATCATGGCTGATGTGATTTGTCACTTTTTACAACGGAATGCTACTCAGTATAGATGTTCTCTTCTCATAGTAGGATCTTTTAAGATAATCTGCGATTATCTTTTGTTAATTTACACATTTTCATGAAGGAAGCAGATGTTTGCGTTTGCGTTCATGTATAAAGTGAAGCTGTGTCCACTTCAATCATCCAGCCACATAAGGGCAAAAACATTTTTTTTTAATTTCCCTTGCACATGATTGGATATTCTAAGGGGCCCAGTTAAAAAAAAGGAAGCAGTATGGACTTGCCATGATGATACTGATTCTCAAAGCGGTTGTAAAGGAAAAAAAAAAACATGTCTATACTTACGGGACAAATTGGTGGTGTGGGCTGGTGACATACTCAACAAAGCCACCAACATCCCTGGATAAGATATATGTACAGGAACATTGTTTAGTGGGATTTTTAACAGTGCCAGAGACGATTAATATCCATGCAAAATTTGTCTTTAAAATTTAACACATTTTATTTATACATCATTAAAATGTGTTTAACATAAAAGTTAGCAGATAATCATTTTATCACATCATGGGAGACATTTTCAAGGTAGGTGGCCACAGAGGGTACACCATGACCAGGAAAAAAACGCTAACATAGAGTTTAACGAGGGTTCCAAGAAGAAGTATAAATTATCGCAACCAAACAGGGGTAAGCCTGGTGGTGTTTGTACGGTATAGTGGTCACGCTTGGGCTTCCCCCTGGTTGGTTGTGATAATTTATACTTCATCTTGGCACCCTCGGTCAACTCTATTTTAGCATTTTTTTTTCCTGGTCTTGGTGTACCCTCTGTTGCCACACAGCTTACCCTGTGTCCTCTGCGGCTTTCCGGTGGCTCCGGGTTGGCATTTTCTTGGGAGTTTCTGTCTGGTGATTCATCAAATGATTCCCCTGAGGAAGCCCTTACGGGCAAAACATGTTGGGATAAAAATATTGTATCATCACCTACCTTGAAAATGTCTCCCTTGACGTGATAAAATGATTATCTGCTAACTTTTATGTTACACAAATTTTAATGATGTACAGTGCCTTGCGAAAGTATTCGGCCCCCTTGAACTTTTCAAACTTTTGCCACATTTCAGGCTTCAAACATAAAGATATAAATTTTTTTTTTGTGAAGAATCACCAACAAGTGGGACACAATTGTGAAGTGGAACGAAATTATTGGATTTTTGAAACTTTTTTAACTAATAAAAAAATGAAAAGTGGGGCGTGCAAAATTATTCGCCCCCCTTGCGTTAATACTTTGTAGAGCTACCTTTTGCTGCAATTACAGCTGCAAGTCGCTTGGGGTATGTCTCTATCAGTTTTGCACATCGAGAGACTGAAATTCTTGCCCATTCTTCCTTGCAAAACAGCTCGAGCTCAGTGAGGTTGGATGGAGAGCGTTTGTGAACAGCAGTTTTCAGCTCTTTCCACAGATTCTCGATTGGATTCAGGTCTGGGCTTGGCCATTCTAACACCTGGATACGTTTATTTGTGAACCAAACATGTTTGGGATCATTGTCTTGTTGGAAATAAATCTCCGTCCCAGTCTCAACAGGTTTTCATCCAGAATGTATTTGGCTGCATCCATCTTCCCCTCAATTTTAACCTGTCCCTGCTGAAGAAAAGCAGGCCCAAACCATGATGCTGCCACCACCATGTTTGACAGTGGGGATGGTGTGTTGAGGGTGATGAGCTGTGTTGCTTTTACGCCAAACATATCATTTTGCATTGTGGCCATAAAGTTTGATTTTGGTTTCATCGGACCAGAGCACCTTCTTACACATGTTTGGTGTGTCTCCCAGGTGGCTCGTGGCAAACTTTAGACGATACTTTTTATGGATATCTTTGAGAAATGGCTTTCTTGCCACTCTTCCATAAAGGCCAGATTTGTGCAGTGTACGACTGATTGTTGTCCTATGGACAAACCTCAGCTGTAGTTCTCTGCAGTTCATCCAGAGTGATCATGGGCCTCTTGGCTCTGATACTCCTTCCATTTCAAAATGATCAGTATACAAAAATAAAATGTGTTTCTTTTTGTATCCAAATCCGGCTTTAAACTCCACAACAGTATTACGGACCTGCCTGGTGTGTTCCTTGGTCTTCATGATGCTCTCTAAAGAGGTGCAATTTTGCACACACCACTTTTCATTTTTTACAAAACATTTAAAATATCAATTTTGTCCACTGCACAACAGCACCACAAAAAATTAAAATTTTATATCTATGTTTGAAGCCTGAAATGTGGCAAAAGTTTGAAAAGTTCAAGGGGGCCGAATACTTTCGCAAGGCACTGTACAAATAAAATGTATTAAATTTTAAAGACAAACTTTTCATGGATATTAATTGTCTCTGGCACCATTAAAAATCCCACTAATGTTCCCCTACATATGTTTATACTTACCTGCTCTGTGCAATAGAATTGCACATAGCAGCCCCAAACCATCTTTTCTTGGGATCCCTGCTGGCGCTCCTGGCTCCTTTTTTCTGGCTAGTGCCCCCAAGGTGAGAAAGCCCTGCACCCAGAAAAGCCAGCCGAAGTCAACCTGTCTCACTAAACATGGTCTAAGACAACTGGGAGAGGGATACCAAAGGGCTTTCATGCCAGGCTATGTTTTGTGCTTGCTATTCCCCATGGAGGTTCTGGGCGAAATGTACAGAAGCTAGAAGAGAAGCTGCAGTGATCCTGTCTCTGGAACAACATGAAGGAAGTCAGAGCCCTCTGAGTGAGTACTAATGACCCCGGGAAGTGAGGGAGAGTAACTAAGGGAAGATGGCTTATCAATGATGTGCAATGTGCACCTTTCACATATTGACTGCTGTGGTACATCTACTATATGTAATTGGCAGAGTAGTCAATCAAAAAGAATGCGGACCTGTTGGGGAACTAGGTCTTTTGTTGCCCATCAGGCTCCCTCCACCCCACTACAAAACTCCTCAGCAATGCTGAGGCCTGTGTGACCAGCAGAGTGGACAGGGAGGGAGCACAATGAGAAAGGAATGTTCAATAGAGACACCTCAGTGCTGGCCTCCAACAAAAAGAGGTATGTAAATCTGGTGCAAATTTCGGTGCGGAGGCTTGACGTAAATTCTACAACACTCTTTATGAATCCCCCAAATGTGTTGTTCATTGAGGAGGGAATAGTTGTATCTGCTCTCTGTTAAATATAAGGGCTCAAGTGAGTATACCGGTAACTTTACCTTAATTGTTAAGCCAAATAAAAATTCTCTATTTTAAAAAATCAACACCAGTGAGTCAGAGCCCTGAACTACTGCAGGCTCTGGGTTGACTTCTTCCATCACAGCCTTCTACAGAGGTGTCAGAAGGCTACTGAACAAATAATTACAAATCTAACCACATAAATGTAGTCATATTTAGTGAGATGACATTAAAAGATTTATGTCTGCACACAAAAAAACTCATTATATTATGTCTAAAAAACACTAGCTATCTCAAACGTCATTGTGTGGATTTAGTATTAGTCATTCAAGTGTTTTATTTAAAAGGAATGTTAAGAGCTATTTTGTTTAGAAACTTTATATATTTTCATTATTCAAAAATAATTTTTTTACAAATATACATTTAATACTTATTGCCTCCATTACATTATAATAAGAAAGCCCCGCACTGCTTGGGTGCTTGTTGGCAGTTACTGTATAATCCATGTGGGTCCCATGGATCTTCTAGGAATGAGTGAATGAGATGTGTTATTCAGCAGTCTGTTTAATCTGATCTCTCCTGCTGTTAAGATCGAGCAATAGATTATTATAGCTGTGAATAACCTCCCAGAAAAACTTCTGTTCTTACCTAGTTTTCCACTTGGTCGCTGCAAGTTGTAAGTGTGAATTATTAATGTGCAATATTCCATATTTCCACATTTACCTGATTGAAAGTGTAAAAATGTTTTAGTATGTGTGTGTATGCACTGAGATAGGGACCATATATTATAAGCTTCTTAAGGACAGAGGCTGATTGTGAATGTTATATAGGTAAAGCACTGTGTAAATTGTCAGCGTAAAGTTTAGAAAAATATTTATTATATATTAAAAAAAAACTATACATTCCTTTAATAAATATAATTATGAAAAAGTACTGTTCTTTATTGGCTGATGAAACAATTGCATTAAAATCAATAAAGACAAAAAAAAAAAGCATTTTGGTTGGATGTCATAGGACCATTTAGTGTCTTCGCAGGTCTACATGAATACATTTTATAACCTCAACCTGGCGGAATCAACAGTATTTTTATTTTACTTATTTGAAAGGTAAATCAAATTCTCTCAGTGGTATATTTAACAGAGTAAAAGGGAACAAATGAGAGGAGTACAATTTTATCCCTTTAAAAAAGAATACGGAAATTTGGGAAAAATTCCCTAAGACTTATGCTGCCCTGCAAAGAGCATCCTTTGGATGATTCCGTCCCCTTCAGGGATGAGATAGACCTCAGAATAGATATAGATCTATAGCATGTTTTCGGTATCTGACATGACATGTAGACCACCGGTAGACCCAACTTGTGTGTCCCAAGCTTTGGAGCCCTAGATGTGTTAGTTGGAGTCGATCATTCAGAGGGAAGCTGATAAAGCTAATTTGTCTTCTGTTGTAGAAAATGTCAAGCTTTCGACTGCATTAATAGCTAAAGGGGCAACGGATCACGTAAAACTGTCTGTCAAGTTATTTGTGCAAACAACGGTCTGCAGGTACAGCTCCAAGCAGGGTTTATGTGCTATACCATTTGCAGGGAAAATGCTCTTTGGCAAGCCTCTGAAGGAGGCCATTAAGCATGTCTCTGGGGGCAAATCTGGCCAGTTTCCACCGGAGAAGAAAATAAACCATCAGCTTTTTGGGCCAACAAGGCAGACAGATACAGATTTAGTGATGCCAGATTACACCAACAACAAAAAGAGTTCTTTCAATCAACCTGGTGTTTGATCAGTTTTTGTATGTTAAGCTCAACAAGTTCAAGGTCTCTCAGGGTGGCAGAGCTACAGAAAAGGGTTTCTAAAGGTTACCCAACCAGGTGATTCCAGTGGGGACAAGGCTGTCCTTGTTCAGTCCAGTCTGGATGGAAGAGATCTCTGGCAATTGGATTGGGGATATTATTCGTCATGGCTACCAGATGGAATTCAGCAAGAGACCACCTGATTCATTTGTTGTCACCACTCTGCATACCAGAATAAGTTACAGGTACAGTTAAGTTACATCAAAGAATTTTTGCATCCACGCGCCATTGTGCTGGTGAAGTTTCTATAATAAAATATGAGTGTCTACCCCTGATCTTTCTCATAAATAAAGCTTCTGGAAAGTTCAGGTCAGTGTTAGACCTGATTTTTTTCAATTCTTTTGCGAAGATACCACTGCTAAGGCAAGGCAAGCTTCAGAGCTGCATGTTTTGTTAGAAAAATAACCATTTAGCTAGAAGCTTCCTCATATGATAATCATAGGGCCAGTTCCCACCTTCCTGCTCAAGGTTCCATATTAACTGGGAGACAGCCAGGCCCTTCCAATTGACTGAAATCGTGAGGGAACAGTGAGAGCATGGGGACTTAGGGGCTAATTAGAGGTTGTCCTAAGAGGGTTAGGAGAGCAGAGCTGACTCATAGTAGGCTGATATGAGAAATCACTTCTAGAATTTATTTAGATATAGGGATATACAATGCAGCAGAAGCAACGTTTTCAAGTCTACTTTGTTTATCAAGTAAATTATATGTATATGTATATATATATAGGTACAGACAGGAAATGACAAAGCATCACTATGTACAGTATCTCACAAAAGTGAGTACACCCCTCACATTTTTGTAAATATTTTATTCTAACTTTTCATGTGACAACACTGAAGAAATGACACTTTGCTACAATGTAAAATAGTGAGTGTACAGCTGGTATAACAGTGTAAATTTGCTGTCCTCTTAAATTAACTCAACACACAGCCATTAATGTCTAAACCACTGGCAACAAAAGTGAGTACACCCCTAAGTGAAAATGTCCAAATTGGGCCCAAAGCGTCAATATTTTGTGTGTCTATTTCCCAAAGACAACCTCTGGATATGACACTGAGCACATGCACTCTTCTTTGGTCGGCCATGACGAGGCCTGTTCTGAGTGAAACCTGTCCTGTTTAACTGCTGTATGGTCTTGGCCACGGTACTGCAGCTCAGTTTCAGGGTCTTGGCAATCTTCTTATAGCCTAGGCCATCTTTATGTAGAGCACCAATTCTTTTTTTTCTTTTTTTCTAGATCCTCAGAGAGTTCTTTGCCATGAGGTGCCATGTTGAACTTCCAGTGACCAGTAGGAGAGAGTGAGAGTTGATAACACCAAATTTAACACACCTGCTCCCCATTCACACCTGAGACCTTGTAACACTAGCGAGTCACATGACACCGGGGAGGAAAAGTGGATAATTGGGCCCAATTTGGACATTTTCACTTAGGGGTGTACTCACTTTTGTTGCCAGCAGTTTAGACATTAATGGCTGTGTGTTGAGTTATTTTGAGGGGAGAGCAAATTTACACTGTTATACAAGCTGTACACTCACTACTTTACATTGTAGCAAAGTGTCTTCTCTTCAGTGTTGTCACATGAAAAGATATAATAAAATATTTACAAAAAGGTGAGGGGTGTACTCACTTTTGTGAGATACGGTATATACTGTAGATATATTTGATATAATAGTATTTTTATTTGCCTGGATTACTTTAAATTTGTTTTAGACTGGACTTCCTTTCTGACATAAATATGTTCTCCAGTAGGTAAATGAAAAGGCCTCTGGTAATCACTCTTTTTCTTTATTCATCTCCTAAATTCACCCTGAACTATAGTGGCTAGGTTCAGTGGAGGTAAAGGCTTTTAATTAGAGGTCCAGGTCTTGTAAAAATGTTCAGTGTGGAGCTGAGCCTCCCTAGAGAGTCGCAGAAAAGAATGAGACAGTTAGAGAGAAGCAAAGCAATGATCAGCCCAGGAAAGTTTATGCTTTGACACAAGAATGCAGGAATTTGGTATGTTCCCCTCAGCTACCCCTGATGTTTTACAACTTGTGTGAATTATCACAGGCTCTGAGGTATGTGCATTTGCTTAAAAGGATGATGCGCTCCAACAGAGAGGTAGAATATAACCCATTGTTTACTAAAATAGATTACTTGACTATATCCTCTTGTTAATTTGCTGCTCTTGTCTTGTTGGACTGATATAATGGCATTTAATTACCTTCCATAGGCTGTAAAATGGCTGCATAGAAAAGTAAATCAGGCAATCAGGCACAATCCGGTTGTATAATAAAACATATTTCTATCTGAAAAAATTGTATAGTTTTAAGCAGTATTCACAGTATAGTATGTAAAGGATAGGTATAAAGCCCAAAGCAATGACTACACATTTGGTCCATGCACCCCTGCAATGTATTAGGAACATTAGTCTGGAACTCTGGATGATTTGGTGCTTGCCATTAAAGCTGTGTATGGTCTCATGATTACATACCCAAAGGCCTAAACTATTTTTTAAAAGAGCATAAAAGGAAAACAATAACAGTTTTCAGTCATTTTTTTAATGTTTTTAGATAGTTGTTATGAATTAGTTGTTATGAATATATATATATATATACAACAATGCGGATTGCTGCACAAAATTATTTTATTTCCAAAAAATGGATTACATCAGATAAAAATCAGAATTTTTGTTTTTATCTGATGTAATCCATTTTTTGGAAATAAAAGAATTTTGTGCGGCAATCCGCATCGTTTCTACATATCGGTCCGTGGGAAGGACTAGACTGCTAGCACTCCAAGGATCGTTCAGTGCATCTTACCCCTGGAACTGTGATATATATATATGTATATATATATATATATATATATATATATATAATTCATAACAACTATCTAAAAGCCTACAAAATTTACTGAAAATTTTTATTATTTTCCTTTAATGCTCTTTATATATATATATATATATATATATATATATATATATGTATATATATATATATATATATATATATATATATATATATATTATCAAGAAATTGAAAGAGAAACTGCGTTATAAATTAAATACATACAATAACCAAGTTGAATTAGGGCAGTAACTCCACCGTGAGATACTATACACAGTCAAACTTAAATTAAACCAAAAAGAGTCAAGCTTGTATATCAAACATAAAAATAGTTTTCAGTGAAAAAAAGCATGTAGAAAAAAGTCCAAGGTGCAAAAGAAAAGTTCTCCTTTCTTGTGTTCAAATGTTCTTAAACATTTGATAAGCCTCCATCACCAATAGGAGGAACATTCAATAGTGAAGCCACCACCTTTATGGGGAAAGTACACACTTACCGGCTAAATGTCACCCTCTTCACAGTCAACAGAGCTTACAATTGGGCACTAGGGATGAGCTTTATGTTCGAGTCGAACTCATGTTCGAGTCGAACATTGGCTGTTCACCAGTTCGCCAAACAGCAAACAATTTTGGGTGTTCGTGGCAAATTCGAAAAAGCAGCGGAACACCCTTTAAAAGTCTATGGGAGAAATCAAAAGTGCTAATTTTAAAGGCTTATATGCATGGTATTGTCATAAAAAGTGGGGACCTGGGTCCTGCCCCAGGGGACATATATCAACGCAAAAAAAGTTTTAAAAACTGATGTTTTTTTGGGAGCAGTGATTTTAATAATGCTTAAAGTGAAGCAATAAAAGTATAATATTCCTTTAAATTTCGTACCTGGGGGGTGTCTATAGTATGCCTGTAAAGGGGCGCATGTTTCCCGTGCTTAGAAGAGTCTGACAGCAAAATTACATTTCTAAAGGAAAAAAACTAATTTAAAACTACTCGCGGCTACAATGAATTGTCAGGTCCGACAATACACATAACAGTTCATCGATAAAAATGGCATGGGGATTTCCCCACAGGGGAACCAAAATTTTTTAAAAAATGCGTGGGGGTCCCCCTAAATTCCATACCAGGCCCTTCAGGTCTGGTATGGATTTTAAGGGGAACCCCGCACCAAAATTAAAAAAAAATGGCGTGGGGTCCCCCCAAAAATCCATACCAGACCCTTATCCGAGCATGCAACCTGGCAGGCTGCAGGAAAAGAGGGGGAGACGAGAGAGCGCCCCCCCCGGCTTATCGTAATCTGGAAGCCCCCTTTAACAAGATCCCCCAGATCCTGCCCCCCTGTGTGAAATGGTAATGGGGTACAAATGTACCCCTAACATTTCACAAAAAAAGTGACAAAAAGGTTAAAAAACACAAGAGACAGTTTTTGACAAATCCTTTATTAATTTCTTTTTCCTCCATCTTCTTTCTTCTGGTCTTCCTTCGGTGTTCTACTTGTTCCACCAACTTCTTCTTCTCCATCTTCTTCTTAATCTTCTTCTTCCTCCGCTTTATATATATATATATATATATATATATATATATATACTATATTGTCAAAAGTATTGGGACATCTGCCTTTACACGCACATTACCTTTAATGGCATCCCTGTCTTAGTCCACAGGGTTCAATATTGAGTTGGCCCACCCCTTGCAGCTACAACAGTGACAATTCTTCTGGGAAGGATGGCCACAAGGTTTAGGAGTGTGTCTATGGGAATGTTTGACCATTGTTTCAGAAGTGCATTTGTGAGGTCAGGCACTGATGTGGACGAGAAGGCCTGGCTCGCAGTCTCCGCTCTAAATTCATCCCAAAGGTGTTCTATTGGGTTGAGGTCAGGACTCTGTGCAGGCCAGTCAAATTCCTCCACCCCAAACTCGCTCAGCTATGTCTTTATGGACTTTACTTTGTGCACTGGTGTGCAGTCATGATGGGACGGGAAGGGGCCAACCTCAAACTGTTCCCACAAAGTTGGGAGCGTGAAATTGTCCAAAATGTCTTAGTATGCTGATGCCTTAAGAGTTCCCTTCACTAGAACTAAGGGGCCAAGCCCAACCCCTGAAAAACAACCCACACCATAATCTCCCCTCCACCAAACTATTTGGACCAGTGCACAAAGCAAGGTCCATTAAGATATGGATGAGTGAATTTGGGGTGGAGGAACTTGACTGGATTCCTGATCACAACCCGATAGAACACCTTTGGGATGAATTAGAGAAGAGACTGCTAGCCAGGCCTTCTCATCCAACATCAGTGCCTGACCTCACATATGCGCTATATATATATCTATATATATATCTATATATATTCATATATATATATATATATATATAGATATAGATATATATATATATATATCTATATATATATATATACAGTTGTGCTCATAAGTTTACATATGAATGATAACACAAAAACATTTCTTTCACTCATGGTTAGTGTTTGGCGGAAGCCATTTATTATCAATCAACTGTTTACTCTTTTTAAATGATAATGGCAACAGAAACTACCCAAATGACCCTGATCAAAAGTTTACATACCCTGGTGATTTTGGCCTGATAACATGCACACAAGTTGACACAAAGGGGTTTGAATGGCTATTAAAGGTAACCATCCTCACCTGTGATCTGTTTGCTTGTAATTAGTGTGTGTGTATAAAAGTTTAATGCGTTTCTGGACTCCTGACAGACCCTTGCATCTTTCATTCAGTGCTGCACTGACGGATTCTGAGTCATGGGGAAAGCGAAAGAATTGTCAAAGGATCTGCGGGAAAAGGTAGTTGAACTGTATAAAACAGGAAAGGGATATAAAAATATGCCCAAGGAATTAAGAATGCCAATCAGCAGTGTTCAAACTCTAATCAAGAAGTGGAAAATTAGGGGTTCTGTTGAAACCAAACCACGGTCAGGTAGACCAACTAAAATTTCAGCCACAACTGGCAAGAAAATTGTTCGGGATGCAAAGAAAAACCCACAAATAACTTCAGGTGAAATACAGGACTCTCTGAAAAACATGTGGTGTGGCTGTTTCAAGATGCAGAATAAGGAGGCACTTGAAGAAAGATGGGCTGCATGGTCAAGTCGCCAGAAGAAAGCCATTACTACGCAAATGCCACAAAGTATTCCGCGTACAATACGTCAAACAGCACATAGACAAGCCTCAAACTTTCTGGCACAAAGTCATTTGGAGTGATGAGACCAAAAAATCTTTTTGGCCACAACCATAAACGCTACATTTGGAGAGGAGCCAACAAGGCCTATGATGAAAGGTACAGAGGTGGATCGCTGATGTTTTGGGGATGTGTGAGCTACAAAGGCCCAGGAAATTTGGACAAAATTGTTGAGAAAATGAATGCAGTATGTTATCAAAAAAATACTGGAGGAACATTTGCATTCATTAGCCAGGAAGCTGCGCATGGGACGTACTTGGACATTCCAACATAACAATGATCCAAAAAACAAGTCGACCTGTCATTGGCTACAGCAGAATAAAGTGAAGGTTCTGGAGTGGCCATCTCAGTCTCCTGACCTCAATATCATTGAGCCACCCTGGGGTGATCTCAAGTCCATGCAAGACAGCCCAAGAATTTAAAGGAACTGGAGGATTTTTGCCAAGAGGAATGGGCAGCTTTACCATCTGAGAAGATAAAGAGCCTCATCCACAAATACAACAAAAGACTTTAAGCTATCATTGATGCTAAAGGGGGCAATACACGATATTAAGAACTGGGGTATGTAAACTTTTGATCAGGGTCATTTGAGTAGTTTCTGATGCCATTATGATTTAACCGATTCAGGCCCGGAAGATTTTACCCCCTTTCTGACCAGAGCCCTTTTTGCGATTCGGCACTGCGTCACTTTAACTGACAATTGCGTGGTCGTGCAACGTTGCACCTGTGTAGGGGATATGACATATCGCTGTTCATACTTTGTATTAACAGATGATCTGTCTCTTCTCCTCTCAGAGAACCAGAAACTGTGTGTTTGCACACACAGATCCCGGTTCTCCATGTGTCAGCAGCGATCACAGGAACCCGGCGGTGATCATGACCACCGGGCACTCGGCTCCGGGGGAGAGCAGCGGGCGCGCGCACTGCCGGAGGGCGAAGCCATGTAACATAACGTTGTTTCGCCAGCCGTGACATTCTGCCGCAGTGCAACTGTGGTGGCTGGTCGGCAAGTGTTAAAAAGAGTAAACACAGTTTATTGATAATAAATGGCTTCAGCCAAACACTAACCATGAGTGAAAGAAAAGTTTTTGTGTTATCATTCATATTCTCTGAAAAATGGCCAAGAAATCATAAATTCTGCCAGGGTATGTAAACTTATGAGCACAACTGTATATATAGATATATATATATAATATCTTATTATTATATATATAGCTATATATAAAACTTTTTTTTACTTTCTCTTTCACTCATATACATTGAACAACATTTTGAGTGTTGTGCATTTTATTGCAATGTTCTCATATACATTTTTAGTATATTTCATAAGTCTTTATGTATCAGAGCTTCTCCTACTGTCTGCTGCAATGCTAAATTAAGAATCCGGTATTAAAGACATATCATTAATCCAAGGCCCCTAACTAAATAGGTAGACAAGAAACAGACTGGAAAATGTATACTGCTTCTCTTTTATGCTTCCCCACTCTAAATCTGTGCTTATCTTACATTCTCTAAACACTATGATATTAATGTAAATACAAGAGCTGGGGTTTGCAGCGAACAAACCGTGACACGCAACACAGCAAATATATTTAGAAATTCCTGATTATCACCTATATCTTAAAAAAAAAATCTATAGATTACATTTTCCAACCAGGAAACAAAAATGGTGCTAAGACCCAACAGCATAACAAGAGGGGTGGCATAATAAATCCATTCATTCCCAGCATATTAAGTGGAAACATAAGAATGTAATTATTCATCAATAAGTTTTCCTTATACTATATAAATGGCTTGGCTTAGCCAAGTATTACGTGAGTTATAACTAATTTCAAAGAAAAACAATGTGAAAATTGCTGGCCTCACAGCGAAGGAGCTAACAAAATGTTCCATATGACGATATCGTGGAAGTTCAGTGGATATGTTCTGAGTGAATTAGAAAAGTATGCTTTGTCTTCTGACCATAGACCTGTGATGAGAATAAACTGGTCCTCACATAACACTAAAAGCATTATTGTCTAGGGTTGAGGGTAAATCTAAGCTACAGAAGGAAAGAATTGTAACCGGATCAGTCTTACAGGCAGTCAACAGGGACAGCAAACTACTTTGTAATAAAAAATGTTCTGCTCCAAAAACTTTGAGTACGCTGACCCAGTACACTGCCTTGGGTTTCTCAAGTTGGCTTGCCATTCGTGTCCTCTGACAATAGGGAAACTTACTGGCCCACCGGGCTTGACTGAGGAGTGGTAGGAGTCAGGTTACTTCTACTGTGATCTTTTTTTTTTTTTTTTTTTAACATAAAGTTTATTAATTTTCAATAGAAACAAAAACCCATTAAGCAGTGGTTACATTCACAACAATCGTCAAGATCAATGTAGATGGTACAAAAAGAAACGGTAATCCATTTAAAAAGGGTAGTAAGACAGTGGTACATAGTCAGTATTGCATTTTCCTATTACAAATGAGAATGGCATTCGCTCTCTATGCAGGGAAGGATACAAATATTTAAATCACCGGTAGATCCCGTGAAAACTTGATAAAAGAGGCAGGTAGAATCGGAGCTCCGATCAGACATGTCTGCTCAGGTCGCCAGCTTGACCACACCCCCTTACTACTGTGATATTTATTGTTGTGCTGGACCTTCCTGAAAACTTCGAAACACTTTCAAGTATAGCTGAATAAGTATCTAATATTTAGAAGACACAATTTAATTGTAAAGGCACATTAGCCTGAAAAAAAATCTACTTGTTTATATTTTAGGGAAATGCAATACATTTTCTGTTATATCTCAGTAATGCTACTGTGGTATGCCTCAGAGTCAGTATTGGAAGTAAGGCTGATCAAACCCATTTGCACGTGATTGGAAATCATTCAATGTGTTCTCTCTACAGCTCAGTTTACCACTTAGACCCCTTTCACACTGAGGCGCTTTGCAGGCACTATAGCGTTAAAAATAGCGCCTGCAAAGCGCCCTGAAACAGCGGCTCCATTCACTCCGGAGCGGTGCGCTGGCAGGGCGTCAGAAAAAGTCCTGCCAGAGGCTTCTTTGGAGCGCATGAGACCCCTTTCACACCAGGGCGCTTTGCAGGCGCTACAGCGCTAAAAATAGAGCCTCCAAAGCGCCCTGAAACAGCCGCTGCTGTCTCTCCAATGTGAACGCCCCGAGGGCTTTCACACTGGAGCGGTGCGCTGGCAGGACGCTAAAAAAAGTCCTGCTAGCAGCATCTTTGGAGGAGCGGTGTATACGGTGTATGAGGATGAAATTCTTCACAGTGCTGGCTGCTGCAGAGACTAGTGATGGCTTGTATAAATGCTTATTTGCTGCTTGTGTGACAATGTGTAAATATTTGACTGTGCATAGCCTGGTCACAGGTTTAATATCACTTTAATAGCAGTTTGAAGCAACAATGTCAGGTATCCAGAAATCCACTACTAATGGAAAGATTGGCTGACGATGACACAAGGTCCCACAAATCATCAATTTATTTTTCGATTGCCAAACTGTTTATCTCTAAAAAAAAACATTTTTCTGATTGAAAAAATAATGTTTTTCATATGTTTATTAAATTGGTTGTAAACCGCTGCGTGTTTTGTTTTTTCTTATCTGCAGGGCAAAAGCATAATGTGCTAGTATACATTGTAAACTAGCACATTATGTGAAACTCACCTCAAAACGAAGCATTCCAGCAATGCGATGTCATCGCTAGAGACAGCTTCCATCTTCACCCGTCTTGCTTCCGTGTTCGCGGACTCTGGCTCTGTGACAGGCAGGAGCCGCGATATTGTCACTTCCGCTCAGGCGCGCGGGAGCTGCCGGTCACGGCACGGGAAGCCGCCACTCATGCGCATGGGTAGCCATTCCTTCAGAGCGCATGCGCCAGTGATTTTACTGGCTGCATGTACAGTAAATATCTCCTAAGTGGCTCAGGTTTAGGAGATATTTATACTACCTATAGGTAAGCCTTATTATAGGCTTACTTATAGGTAAAATTTAAAGATGGAAGTTTACTTCATAATTAACTAATTAAAATTCAGTGAGGTGTAGGAGAAGCTCACTAACACATTTGAGATCATTTTTTGAAATAAAAATATATATCATAAATGCAGGGCCCCCCTAACCCTCTATTGAATTATATTGTTGCTGTATCCCTTTATATTGTAAAGTGCTGTTCAAACTATTGGCGCTATAATATAAATATATTGTTTTCCTTTAACAGTTATAACATACAAATGTAAAAATAGAATAAAAATACTGTTTTGAAAAATAAACCAAGGGTAATTCATTACAGCACAGAGATCTTGTAGGTAGATACTATTATGCCCCGTACACACAATCTGATTTTTTTCCGACAACAAATGTTGGATGTGAGATTGTTGGCTGAAAGTCTGACCGTGTGTATGCTCCATCAAACATTTGTTGTCAGACTTTCCGCCAACAAATGTTGGCTAGCAGGTTCTCAAATTTTCCACCAACAAAACGTTGTTGTCGGAATTTCCGATCGTGTGTACACAAGTCTGACGCACAAATGTTCGCCCATGCTCGGAATCAAGCAGAAGGAGCTGAACTTCTTTTTTCTCAGCTCATCATACGCCTTGTACATCACCATGTTCCCACGTTCGTAATTGTTGGCCAACATTTGTGTGACCGTGTGTATGCAAGACAAGTTTGAGCCAACATCCTTCAAACAAAAATCCACAGTATTGTTGGCGTAAAGTCTGATCGCGTGTATGGGGCATTAGCCTCCACATATAGACAAAACACTGATGGTCACAAGATCGCTTAAAGTGTTATTAAACCCAGGACTCTGCATTCACTATATCTGGTCTCCCACAATACACAGAACATGGAAATGCAATTATTTTAGTAAATATAAACTGCTAAATACCTTTTCTCATCAGCAGATTTGTGATTTCTATCAGTGTCCAGCTGAGCACCGGTTAGAAGCTTGTAGGAGGAGTTTTCATTCTCCTCTGTCTGTTCTATGAGACTGCATGACCCTGACCCTCTGTCTGGACAGTCCTGTACTGATCACCCTCCCCAAAAAAAAAAAAACTCTCTAACAATACCCACCAAACTGAGCATGTGCAGACTGCCTCCTAGGGCTCTGCACTCAATAGACAATAGATGGATTGGGGACAGTAAAAGACGGGGAGGATCACAGAAGACAGGAACAAACAGCCTTTTTTACACAATGCATGAGGAGTAATCCCTTAGGTTCCACAGTGAGTATATCTTCACTGCATAAACAGACTGATTTTACTGTTGTGGGTTTAGTAATAAAAAAACTAAAGCTGGCCATATACTGATTGATTTTTTTTATTTATTTTTTGCAGGCTAAGGCTCCAGTCACACTTGTGCAATTTCAGATGCGACCAAAGTTGCACATAATTCCATGACAATGGAAATCACATTGTTTTACTGATGTCTATTCACATCAGTGCAATTTTGGGAAAGGTTCCTGTACTGCTTTGGTGCAATACCAGCACGATTTTGGCCCCATGGAATATGCAAACCTCTTTAAAGTAGCATCCAAGTTGCACTACATAATCATACTGAAAGTTGTATCAACATTGGATTGCTGCAGTGTGAACCTAGCCTAAAAAACGAAATAAAACTGATTCCCCCTGTCAGCTGTCAAAATACTTATGCCCCGTACACACGGTCAGAAATTCCGACCACAAAATCCCTCTGATTTTTTTCGACAGATTTTGTCTGACACTGGTGTTGCATACACGCGGTCGGACAAAATTGTTGGAAAATCCGATCATCCTGAACGTGGTGACATTCGTTGCGTACGACGGGACTACGTAGAGGCTAGTAGCCAATAGCTTTGGTCTTGTAATGTGATCTGAGCATGCGTGGCACTTTGTCCGTCGGAATTTGCTACACACGATCGGAAAAAGTTTGATAGGACTTTGTTGTCAGAAAATTTGAGAGCAGGATCTCAAACTTTTTCCGTCGACGGAAAAAGTCCGATGGAACCCACACACGGTCGGAATTTCCGACAACATGGTCCGATAGGACATTTTCTGTTGGAAAATCCGACCGTGTGTACGGGGCATAAGAGTGCAGCTGTATCTGACTGGATGCAGCCTCTGCTTGGCTGAAAATGTTCCAACAGGCTCCTTTGACAAAAGTCAATCGAAGCATCAACTTTTGTCGAATGGAGTGGAACCAGCAGCACCACCCAGTGAGAGAATGTCAGCCGGTTCCTCAGGAACTGCCTGAAATTCAAACAGTGTATGGCTAGCTTTAGATCACTTAAAATTAATTAAAAGATACAAAGAAAATGTCATCTCTGAACAATATGTCACTGTTAGCTCTGAAAAATTGCAAGGAGTATTCTGGAGTAAAAACATTCAACAAAACTATGGCCAGTTGGAGAAATTTAGATCCAAGTATAGTAATTCAGGGAAATCACTGACAACATTTAAATGCTATTTAAATTTATGATCCCTTTGTTGCCACTCTTGCATGCAAGCCAAGGTCTCCATATATCACACGTGATGTTCATTGTATATATAGTGACTCACAATAAAAATATACAAGCCGTACTTGAAGGAATATATCACAGTGAAATTAGTAAAACATGGAGATGTATTTGAGAGCGATACTATAGTCATGACATACAGTCTATTTACATAGACTGTTAACAAAAGTATAGACATTCTTTTTAACATTCTAAAAATAAGCCAGTATAATTGCAATTGTCTTGATAAATGTTCATACTTGAAATGTGAATGAGATACACCATCAGGATTTAGTGCAGTAAAAGAAGTTAACAATGTTTCATTCTCTTCAGCACTCTCGTGGGAATTTGGTGTACAGCTTGTCCTGGACATTTACTGGAGAAATCATCTAGTAATTAATAATCTGGTTATAATCACCATAAGGACCAGATCCTTGACACGTGGCTCTTAACAAAACTGATGTTAGAAGTCCAGACCTTCTGCTAGATGATGCATGCAGACCGGCATGTATGAAGTCAACATTTAATATGTTGAGCATTCATCTTACTAATCTGTCTTCTCCAGGTAATTTAGAAGACAGTTATGCAATTTAAGACTCATCCACACAAGTGGTTTCTCAAGCTTACTTGAGGTCTATTGATCAATAACATTGCTGTGGTCTTAAAAGGATTGCCTTCATCACAATCAGGGGAAGGGACTGAAGCCACCTTTTCCCCATATAAAGCCTTCGAAGCTGTGTCTGCTCTGTGCTCCAGAGGCACTGTTTTCTTATGTACTGTGCATTCACTATTATCACTATGAAAGAAGAAATGTGAAAGTGGAATGTCATATAGGGCAGGTAGTTTTCAAGAGGAGGAGAAGATTTTTTAAACAGAACTGATTGCTGGGGAAGGAGCAACATGAAATATCTGTGAAATGTATAGGAAATATGTAGGTACTCAGCATAGGTGTGCGTAGCCTATTGCATTGGGGCAGGGCCGTTTTTAAGGCAGGGCAAAAGGGGCAGCTGCCCTGGGCCCTGTCATTGTTTTGGGGCCCAAAGCAGCTACCTCATACTTGCCAACTATCCTGGTTTAAATTCCCTCATCCCTTGAAGTTTTTGTCCTGTGCTGTGTCCCAATATCTCAGTGTGAAGTGCTGCTACTAATGCTGCCCAGCTCTGCCCTATTGTTGTGTACAGATGACTCACCTGCAGACCCTGTGTTTACATGTAAGTTACCGGCATTCATATGTAAATAGCGGCGGCCGGTGGCATTGATATGTATATCATGCCCCCTGAGGTCATATCCACAGTAATCTCTAGCAACCAATCAACAAGCAGAAATCATGTGCTGTAACCTCTAGTAACTAATCAGTGAGCCGTAATGTGTGCTGTAACCTCTAGCAACCAGTCAGTGAGCGGTAATGATATACTGTAACCTCTGGCAACCAACAGCTGCCTGATCTGATTCAGTAGACTGATTTTGAGTCTAGATTCTATTTATTGCATGTCTCAGAGCAGGTGGAGAGCAAAACTGCATAGGGGGGCCCCAAGAAAAGTTTTGACCAGGGTCCAATCAATATTAAAGACGGCCCTGCATTAGGGTGTACACCCCAAAGCTGAAATACACATGCCTGTGTGTGTGTATATATATATATATATATATATATATTGTATATATACATACACACACTGTAAACATGTATTAAAAAATGGACAGTGTCAGAAGGGCAGATGTTGGTGTAAGTATTTTTTTATTTTATTATTTTTTACAATTCATTATTATTTGTTTTCACAATATAATTTTATTTTTATTTATTTTTTTACAATATTATAATTGTTTTTGGGCCCTGTTGGGGAGCTTTGGTGAAATATTAGGGGATATAAACAGACCACTGATGTCTCACTTTTGAAACGGAGAAAGGGACTGAGGACAGAGATTCCCCAGTCCTTTTCGCTCCTCCAGAAAAATGTAGAGTTATACCGCGCTAGAGTTAGAACATATATATATATATATATATATATATATATATAGCTGCAACAAAAACTATCAGATATCTCTATAGTGCAAAAAGAAATTGTATACAAATAAGTTGCGCTCATATAACATGAGTGATCACATATTGTAAATGAAGAAAAAAGTACAATACTAGTGAAATGCAAAATGTTCTAAATGAAAAAACAATAAGTGAAAGCTGGAAAGAAGAAAGTCTGTATTTAAAAGTATATATGAAAAACTCTTCATCAGCAAAAGGAAAAAATGACAATTAAGTCCACATAACAGGAAAAAATCAACAGTGTGAAAGATGATAATTTTAATGAGGTGATAAAATCAAGATTCCTTTCACCTTCACCAAGAGAGAAAAGAAGAATAGGGGGGGGAATTCTTGAACCGAAACACCACTGGGTGTGTGGGGACCCTTACCCGAACTGGTGGACCCACTAAAGAGCAAGGTTATATGCGCCAGCAGATTTAGTCCTCTGCAGGGTCTAACGAACCTCCGTCTTCCTGAAGCCCTCCAGATAGAGCAAGGAATCCTCCACGGTATCCCGATTGGAAATGCAAAAGGACAAAACACACTCCAATAGTGTAGTATTGTTGACATTTTTCTTTTTTTTCGCTCTTGCCTTAGTCGCAGCAGCCAGCAGTAAACTGGCAGCGCTATGGGGCAGGGTAGGCATGTAGGGGGACCCAGGCCGCAGGGGGAATCTGCATAACACAGGGTAATTAGGGTGTGCCGAGGCACCCCTGGCACACCCTGTGTGCACGCCTATGGTACTCAGTCAATAAACATTTTAAATTTAAACTCCAGGCAAACTAAATGCATTTTTGATATACACACGGGGGGCTGGTTTTAATACCAAACAATTTATAGTTTATCCATCCAGTCCTGTCATTTACACAGTACTGATAAACTGTGTAGCCAGCCTGTTGACCTCACTTTTCCCTACTGAAGTTAAAGCAGTATTACTACAGCTAATGCCGCGTACACACGAAGGGACTATCCCGCGGGATTATCCGCTGAACCGAAGTCCAGCGGATAATCCCCTCGTGTGTGGGCGCCGGCGGACTTTTTTTGGCCAAAGTACGGCGGACTAAAGTTTCAGGTTTTGTTTTCAAATTATCCGCTGGACTTGGCAGTCCAGCGGATAATCCGGTCGTGTGTAGTATGGTCCGGCGGACCAAAAAGGACGCATGCTCAGTAGCAAGTATTTTTCTAGTATTTTTCGTTTTCTAGTCCCGTCGTACGTGCTGTACGTCATCGCGTGAACCGTCGGACTTTTTGCGTGATCGTGTGTGGTCAAGTCCGTTCGCTTTTTAGTCCAGCGTACCTAGCGGGAAAGTCCAGCGGATTGTCCGCTGGACTTAGGTCCGCCGGGAAAAGTCCGTACGTGTGTACGAGGCATAAGACACATCCCTACTCCCAATCTCTGTGATTGGAAGGCAAAGGAGCAGCAGCAGACTGATTAAATCATCTCTCCCCTTTTTCTTCTGTCAGCATGTTTCTTTACCACTGTATGTAGCACCTAATTGGCTCATTGTCCTGCCCCTCCCTCTCTCTGCTGCTATACAGGAGAGTACAAGAGGGAGATACCAAGTCAAATTCTGATATTTACACTAGGTCCACTTAAACGTGCATGTTTATATATGTTTAATAAACACATAGGGGTTGATTTACTAAAACTAGAGAGTGCAAAATTTGGCGCGGCTGTGCATGGTAGCTTCTAACTTCAGCTTGTTAAATTAGGCTTTAGCAAAAAAAATACTGGAATGCGATTGGTTTCTATGCAGAGCTGCACCAGATTTTGCACTCTCCAGTTTTTAGTAAATAAACCCCATAGCTCCACTTACTGGTGTTTTTCTTAACCTCCCTGACGGTATTCCGGAGTCTGGCTCGGGGTGGATTTTCAGAACCAAAAGCGGTAACCCTGAGCCAGACTCTGGATCGCATTGCAGGATCCAGGAGGAGCTTACTTACCTTGTCCCGTGGATCCTGCAATGTCTCCCCGCAGTGTGAGCGGCTCGTCCTCTGCTCGATTCATCAAGGAGCCGACCTCCGTTGCCTGCAAGCGTTGCGACGCACAGGGACGGAGAACGGCGCCAAATTCAAAAAGTGAAATTACATTACTGTATGAAATTATTTCACATCTCTTTTGTCCCTAGTGGTTTGTCCAGTGCCCTGCATGCAGTTTTATATTATAAAAACTGTTCTTTCTGCCTGGAAACTGGAGATTGTCCATAGCAACCAAAACCGTCCCTTTACATCAAAAGCAGTTTTAGACCAGCTAGAAAACAGCGATAATAAATTAGAATCACTTGCAGAATTGAGCGATAGTGATTCGTGGGGAAATTTGTCATCAAACACTGAAAAGTAATGGCAGCAACAATTCTGCAACTGAGCAAATTTCAGTGTTTTTGATTTAATTACATTATTGAATAATTTTTATTATTATTATATATTATTATTTGGTATAATTATTTATAGTTATTTATTATATTATAATTTATGATTTTCTGTTTCAAACGTTATCATACCCGGGATGTCTACTAGACTCTGGTTTGGACAGATTTAAGTGAGTTATTCCTAAGAATTACAGGCCTAAAATATAAAACGCCAAATTTCCATGCAAAATAATGGTACCGCTTCCAGCACAAAAAAATCTGAAATAGTCATACCGCCAGGGAGGTTAACATGGCAGAGATAGCATTTAAAACCTCTCAGTGCTACTTGATATTGTATCTGCTTGTCAACCTAGATTCTGTGCAACCTCCTTCCATGGTACATTGTGATATGCAGGAGAAAGGGCTGAAAAATAAGCAACATCTGGTCTTCACATTAGCAAGCATCAGCTGAAAACCATACATAAAATAGGGGTGCCAACAGTCATAGGGATTAGGAACCTGTGACAGTCAATTTCATAAATGTCAGGATAAATTTAAAAGCATTCACCTTGCAAGAGGTGTGCCCTGAATACAAATACATTGCAACTGAAATGTACTTGACTTATATAAATAAATGGCCAATAGTAGTTCTTATATATTAGAATGTATGTTGGTGTATAATTACATATTGGTATGATAACTGGTATTCACTGTTATTACCTATATTTTTATTTTTCAACATGCATTGTATGTATCTGTCGCAATAAGTAGGTTGAATAAAAATAGATAGACTCGGGTCTTTTTTATTTTTCTAAACTTCTCAACTATATTTATGTAGGCAAGGGCAGTAAATAACTAGAAAGGTGTGAACATTTTCATTTTATGCACAACATAATTAGAATTAAAGAGGGAATAGGGAGGAGAGTTTGAAGAGGGCAAAGCAAGGTGAGCATGTGTTTCAGGCAGGAGTATGGAGAAGATTCATAAAGACAAATATGTAGGAGGTTCAACTACTGGAGAATTATTTATTTAATTCTGGAACCTACACCTGGGAGTATTAACCAAAGAAGATGCTGTCTGCATGTGGTTTTAATTAGATTCTAAAAGCCTTAAAAGCTTAAAAAAACAACAATATCTGAGCTGAATGAACATGTTAACAGTAATTCTATGAAAATCTCCTTATGTTCTTGAGAGTCTGTTGGCCGGCGTTTTAAGGATGCATAATATGGAATGTGATGTAGCAATTAACACTGCTAAGATATGTTATGTAATTTTTGTTTTAGCCAGCCGAGAAAAGTTAGCAACCCAACTGTGATATTACTTATAATTAGTTAAGCATCTACATACTCATAAACGTAATGCGCAAAACTTACTAACTTTACTTAAAATAAGAATTGTTCATTTTACATGTTGGAGCACATACTGAGCTGGTCACTCGATCCTGTATCACTCTAGCTACAAAATATTACATACTAGTAAAAGTGTTACCATTGGAGAAACAAGTATGTGTGTAATTATAAATAAATAAATGATATGCATGCCAGTTATATAATATACATGTGCAAATAAATTATATTTTATATAAAGCAGACCAGGTTTTAGCTGGCTTTAAAATATAATCAGACATACAGAAGGGTTGGTGAAGTGGTACCCATAAGGAATTCATTGAAATAAGTAGCTGAAATAAGTAGGTTCAGTGGTGGCAATCTAGAACCAGCATGTCACCACCAACAAGTCACGGCAGTTGCCATCAGGGCTCTGATGTCAACAGCGCCTTTACATAAAGTTAGTAAAGACTCTGCAGAGCTGCTGTAGACCACATGACCTAACTGCTGGTTTAGGTCATATAACCAGGAACCACTGGCTTCTCCCTTAGTTATGGCTGCCAGGTACATTTATTCACTTTGCTACACCTCTATCCACCCTCCAACACCCTCCCCAATGTCTCTTTAAATAATGTAAAGCAAAACAGCTGCTGTGAGAGAATTGTGTGCGTGTGTGTTTTAGAGTCAAGGTACTGCGAAATTCGTACATTATAGGTGCCGACGTCTACAACAATATGACAGCCCTCAGTTTGCCTGCAAATTCATATCTGTGCCTGGTCATTTTGCATTTTAGGAGCATAGGTGTATCTGTTGCTGTAGACAATGTATTTTTAGAACAGCAGTTTATAGGCAGGACTATAACATTATGTTTATACCAATTACAGCTGCCATCTGGTCTCAATATGATGTTGGACACACTGGAAATACGGTCACCTTGAGGTGCTTTCATGTTATTAAGATGTGTTAAGGATGATTTTCAAGGGTCAGTGGTGATAGGCAGCCCTAAAAAGGTTGGGGATGGGAGTAAAGAAAGTCAAAGAATAGGAGGGATAAAGGATTGGACTGCAACAGCACCATGTTGGTGCATTCAAAGGATGGCGGTCATGTATGCTTGGCAGCCATACTTTTATGTTGATGTCAGAACCCTTGAAAACCAGAAATAAATCTTGACATGCCTTGCAGCCTTATTTGGCTAACAACCTTATATTACAATAGTTCTGGAATGTTCATTTTGTTTAAAAGCAATATCATATAAAACGTAATTCCCCCTAAACCTAAAGCCTAACTACAGCCAAATTTAAATTTTTCACTTTTAGATAGGGAAAGAATTAAAATTTCTGTAAAGTTTTTATTTCTCTCTTTGAAAATATTCTCTTAACTTTATGTCCCTGTGACACCCATACAAGAAATGGGTTATTATCACTAGAACAGGAAATCTCAGATAGCAATAAAACATTGTCAAAATATCTAAACTTTCCCTGCTTCATTTTGGTGTGAATGTCAGTCTTTTGATGTTATAAATTATGTTTTTTTGGAATATAATCAATTTTTTGGGGTGTGGTAATATATTTGGTACCTCCAGTGGTGTGACTGCTCATGGGACCCAATTCTATCTACCACCCTGGACCTCTTTTAAAGACTGTTCTTCTGTAAAAATCAAAAAGGTTCACATATAGAACTCATTTGTCACTCTGAGCATGTTCAGCTATTGGTTCCTGTCTGTATTTGGGTGGCGGAAAGGATTTTATGGCAGTATAGCGTTTAATAGCAGAATAAAAAGGGGATAAGATAGTGGTCCTGGGAGCTCCGGTAATGCTGTTAATAGGCCTAGCTTATGTAATATAGCAGTTAATAGATTACCAATAGGACCTGGAATTATGTAAATGGGGTATGTACATTTAATTTAGGTTGTTTTGTCGAACTGGGAAAAAAAATATTACACTGAAGTGTTAATTATGGCAAGGAATAGGGTAGAGAAGAAGGATCTGGGGATTCTACTGTGAAGCCTCATTATAGATATACCAACACCTCTATTATTATTTGTGCTATAGCTAACTTATCACACAGATTTTTTTTTCCCTGATGGTTTTATTGAAATACAAAAAAAACACAGGAAAAATGTTCATGAAATGGATGTTTTAGTGTGGATGTCAGATTCTGCTGTGAAGTGAAATTAATAGAAGTCTAAAAATGACTAATGCCGTACCTTTCCGGGGATGCAACAAAAAGCCTTGCAGCAGCAATCGCAGAAATGCTACATGCTGCCAATGTAGAAACTCACCTAAGGTTTTCCTGTGGAAAGTATGCACCAGCCAGAATCACTGAAATCCATTGAGAACGTATCTGTCTTCTGTATGTCAGACTCTAAATCGAGATTAAGTTGGAGGAGGCAGAGAAAAGTTACTCACATATCATTATGGAATGTCTCCAATTCTACACTTGGGATCTGCGCAAATTCTGCCTTTGCAGCATCTGACTTTGCCAAGTCGGACTTTCTGTAAACTCTTCTGATTAATGTGCAGAGTCAAAAGCACAAAATTAGACTGACAAGCTTAGCACATTTGACAGGAGCAGACACAAATTAGAAGCAAATCACAGTTCACGAACCTCCATGAATTATTTAGAATAATGTTAAATTTGTGCTGCTCTAGGCCATTTTAAATGAAAGCATAGTAAATGAGTGATTGCATAATATGTGTTTTCTTGCAGCTCAGTGAATACATAACTCCCTCTTAGGACGTACAAGATCAGTGGTCACCCAAAACATGCAAACTATTTCAAAAGAAATTAATATATATACCAATTGTATTTAGCCTTTTTTATAATATAGCTTCTATAATGTGTTTTTTTCATAAAAAGAAAATGGTATATTTTAGTTAAAGCCCAACTACCCATTCAACTCTTCCCCAATTCACCTTATCACTAGTGTGTGTCACTACTGGGCTGCTGCCTTGCGATCCAACACCGGTCCTCTAGCTGGGTTAATGATGCCCAGTGCCAACCAATCTACTTCCTATGAGCCCAGAGTGTCGTGGAAACACCTTTTGAGCTGTGTCATCCAGCCTGGACTCATTGTACCATGGAAAAGAACAACACTCAATTGTCATGACATACAGTACCTTGAAAAAGTATTCATACCCCTTGAAATTGTCCACATTTTGTCATGTTACAACCAGAAAGGTAAATGTATTTTATTGGGATTTTATGTGATAGACCAACACAAAGTGGCACATAATTGTGAAGTGGAAGGAAAATGATAAATGGTTTTCCAAATTTATTACAAATAAATATGTGAAGAGTGTGGCGTGCATTTGCATTCAGCCCCCTTTACTCTGATACCCCTAACTAAAATCTAGTGAAACCAATTGCCTTCAGAAGTCACCTAATTAGTAAATAGAGTCCATCTGTGTGTAATTTAATCTCAGTATAAATGCAGATGTTCTGTGATGCCCTCAGAGGTTTGTTAGAGAACCTTAGTGAACAAACAGCATTATGAAGACCAAGGAACACAACAGACAGGTCAGGGATAAAGTTGTGGAGAGGTTTAAAGCAGGGTTAGGTTATAAAAAAAATATCCCAAGCATTAAACATCTCACGGAGCACTGTTCAATCCATCATCCGAAAATGGAAGTGAGTATGGCACAACTGAAAACCTACCAAGACATGGCCGTCCACCTAAACTGTCAGGCCAAGCAAGGGGAGCATTATTCAGAGAAGCAGCCAAGAGGTCCATGGTAACTCTGGAGGAGCTGCAGAGATCCACAGCTCAGGTGGGAGAATTGTGCACTCCACAAATCTGGCCTTTATGGAAGAGTGGCAAGAAGAAAGCTATTGTTGAAAAAAAGCCATAAGAAGTCCCATTTGCAGTTTCTGAGAAGCCATGTGGGGGACACAGCAAACATGTGGAAGAAGGTGCTCAGATGAGACCAAAATTTTACTTTTTGGCTTAAAAGCAAAATGCATGTGTGGCGGAAAACTAACACTGCACATCACCCTGAAAACACCATCCCCACTGTGAAACATGGTGGTGGCAATATCATGTTGTAGGGATGCTTTTCTTCAGCAGGGTCAGGGAAGCTGGTCAGAGTTGATGAGAAGATGGATGGAGCCAAATACAGGGCAATCTTAGAAGAAAACCTGTTAGAGTCTGCAAAAGACTTGAGACTGGGACGGAGGATCACCTTCCTGCAGGACAACGACCTTAAACATACAGCCAGAGCTACAATGGAATGGTTTCGTTCAAATCATATTCATGTGTTAGAATGGCCCAGTCAAAGTCCAGACCTAAATCCAATTGAGAATCTGTGGCAAGACTTGAAAATTGCTGTTCACAGACAGAGCTTGATCTATTTGGTAAAGAAAAATGGGTAAAAATTCTACTCTCTAGATGTGCAAAGCTGACAGAGACATACCCAAATGACTTGCAGCTGTAATTGCAGTGAGAGGTGGTTCTACAAAGTATTGAATCAGGGGGGCTGAATACAAATGCACACCACACTTTTCAGATTTTTATTTGATAAAAAATGTGAAAACCATTGATCATTTTCCTTCCACTTCACAATTATGTGCCATTTTTTGTTGGGGTATCACATAAAATCCCAATAAAATACATTTACATTTCTGCTTGTGATTTGACAAAATATCCAAAGATGGGTTTCCTAGCACTAAGTGGCCCCGAGATACAGGGCCCCAAAGTCAGTTCAGAAAATGTCATTCTCTGCTGCAGAAAAGTGCTTGAGATTTTCTGACCCGAATTTGGGGCCCCATATCTCGGGGACACTTGGTGCTAGGAACCCCAAATGTTGTATTCCAACCCAGTGGAATTAGCACTACAACATATCCAAAGATGGGGTTCCTAGCACTAAGTGACCCCGAGATACAGGGCCCCAAATCGGTCAACTGTGTCCATCTGCATGGGCACAGTGAGGCTGCAAATGGGCATCGTTGACCCTCTTTTCCACTTACAGTACCTGCGCATTTCTCACCCTAGGCTTATACTCGAGTCAATACGTTTTCCCAGTTGTTTGTGGTAAAATTAGGTGCCTCGGCTTATATTCGGGTCGGCCTATACTCGAGTATATACGGTACATTTCTGCTTGTGATTTGACAAAATGTGCAAAATTGCAAGGGGTATGAATACTTTTTCAGGGCACTGTAATTAGTGCTTGGTTCAAAGGTAAGAACAGACAACCGCTGCCTCCGAAATAGAAAATTAAGGACTCATAATATCACGTAACCAGCCAAAAGACTTCTGGGACAGCTATTCTCACCTCGTATACAGTTCAGTAGAAACCTGTGCTGAGAAAATATGGAGACTGCTATTGCAGATCTCACCATCTAATAATGCTCAATATTTTTTGAGGCATGGTCCTGCAACAACTATGCAGGAGTTTTGACTTCATTGAGTTTCTACTCTCCTGCTTGTTCCAGGTCTGTGAATCCAAAAGTGGGTAACTAGAAGATATCAATGGTAGGCTCAGAAACTTTCTCAGCATGGGTTCATATAGACATTTTTGACTCTAGATGGGAGCATTTAGTATATTTTTGTTTAAGTGTTGTGTGAAAATAAATTTGATGTGATGCAACTTCTTTTTAATATAGAAACTGTTCTTAGGATAATAAAATATTACATATTTTAGATAATACTGACTAGCTATCACTACGTTTTAAACTGTGAGTGGCCCTGCAGACACCATCATGTGCAACAAAATTTAAAAAATCAACTGAGCCGGATGAAAATGTATCAGCCGAACAGTGCAGTGAAATCATCCAGACAGATAAAGTCACTGTTTGGGGATTTAGGGAGCAAAGAGTCTCCCAGCTGCCTGAATATAATATCCAGCAATGGAGACTCCTTAACCATGCTGTTTAGCATGGGTGGGGGAAACAACTGATTTTCTCTTGTTCAACCCGCTGGCTGAACAAAAGAAATTGAGCCATGCATGCCTAGCATGCCATGGCTATGCAAATCAGATATTTAATAAAATCAACTAAAATCTGCTGTATGACAGTCTAAACAAGTACGAAATCTGGTTACTGTGTGATGCTCAAGCCTCATCAAGTAAATAAAAAAGAGATGGCCAGCAGACAGACAGATCTCGCAACATAAAAGGAAATTTTTCAATTAAGCTTTTTTTGGATTGTCTGATGATTGTTGTGGAAAATGTTATTAATGTATGTTATCAGATGCCCCCCAGTGTCAGTTTTGCTGTAATACACTCATGTGAGGGTATTCGCACATACAGACGTTGGTGTAAGACCATTGGATGCGGAAACCTTCCCTTGGACACGGCGGATCTGTTTGCTCTTCTCAGGTTGTTTATTTATGCCTCACCAAGGAACTGGCCATTCCATGGCGAACGCATTTAAACTCCTAAGTGAGCAGATCGGTGTATTTGGGAATCATAGTATAACTATACAGAATTATGGCCCACTGGGCCATAGTTTGGTATGGTTTGCATCATTGGTAGCATTGGGAATGTGCGCACGACTGTTTTCATAGCCAGGTGCTTGCCACATGGTTTTGCAAACAGCCATCTGCACAAGTCACTACTGTATTTCTGTTTGAATGTATACATGTCTGTGATTGGTTCTTTTGAAGAAAACAAATGTCTGATTGGCTGTCTGTGTCTGCCCATTGTATTGTATTGCATTGTATTATATTGTTTTAAATCCTTATATGGTCATTCAATTTCCTGTGAGGTCACAATCCTTTGTAATTTCTTTTGTTGTCTGTGAATAAAAGAAGGAAGCTGGCTCAGTCAAGGAAGCCGATGCTGAGATGATGACGTGAGACTGTGGTAATGTCTGTTACTGGGGAATGGGGAACCTGGGGGGAGACATACGATCAGAAGGCACATTATATCTTTAGATTGAAGGGCGCTTATTAGCGCAAGAGTGTGGTGGAATATCCACGACAATGATATAAAATGAATCTGTATGCTATAGCCAAAGATCCCCTTTAAGTAACAAAGGCAGCGCTGCTAATCCAGAAAATAGTGGGCAGGATTAGGTGTGGCCAGGTGTTGATTGACAAGCTACAGGTTTGTGAATTATTAGTAGCAATGCCCTTTGCAACATTTTTTTAATTCTACTATATTGCAAGTAGGTACAGCCTACATGAGAGTGACAAATCTGCTTTGAATAAAAGAGCAGTGTAGCATCCTTGCCACACTATTACAGGAAGCTGCATTAGATGGACTTCACTGGTAGGCTCAACAGGTATTTGTTGGACTTTGCAGGAGAGGCTAAGAAAAAACTGTAAGTGAAGATGCACTTATAATTTAGTGCTGCAGCACATATTATTTTAATGGGAGGCCATAATTCTATGTTAAGAGCTACTAGTTGTGGTAGTTTTAAATGGAGATGGTGCTAATAAGATCAGGCACAAGAAAAAAGGCAGATCCACTTTTCACTTGGTTTATATCTCACCAGGCCAGTAAATAAAAGAAAGAGTAAAGGCAGATCATTTATGGAGCAGCATGTCAACCTTTGTATTTGCAAAATGATTCCCCAAGAGTTTGAAACACGCTGGCACAGTCAGTGTCATAAGATGTGACCCATGTCACATGATGTCCTACTATAATTAACACTTCTGTGTGATGTCTTTTGCCAGTTTGAGAGAAATTCCTGAATTATACATACCTGCACATTCCCTTTTTCTGTAATTCCAGGTTCTATTGTCTTTGTATTGACTTCTATATTAGATAAGCTAGGTCTATGGATAGCATTACCTGAGCTTCCGGGATCCCCATCCCATCTCCTCTCCTCCAATAAAAACTATATTGCCATAAAATCTTTTCCCCCCACCAGAATATAAACAGGAACCAAGAGGAGGACATGATTAAAATGGCAAATGAGAACTTAATGTAAGCTGTGATTACTTGAGGGAGGGATTGTACTGCAGAACAATCTTTAAAAAGGTGTCCAGGATGAAAGATAGAATTGGGTCCCATGAACAGATACGCTACTGGAGGTACATTTGTTTACTACAAAATAAAATTGGTGTGTTAGCTTTCTGTGCAACATATTCATCACAAAATATATTATAAAACCCTAAAAAAATATTATAGCCCCCCCTCCAAAAAATTCAAAGACTAAAAGCCCATGCACAACAGAATGCAATGGAGAAGGGTTGGAAATGTTGATAATGTTTTTATTGTTGCAGGTGAATTCCTGTTCTTGTGATAACCCCATTTCTTCTATGGGTGTCACACGGACAAAAAGCTAGAGATAATCTCACCCATTTGGTGAAAGACAAAAAAATACTTAACAAACAATATTAGGGGATGCTCAAATAAATACTTAACAGAAATTTTAATTCTTCCCTACTCTATCCAAAAGTGAAAAATGTAAATTTGGGTGGAGTTAGGTTTAGGGGGATATACAGTTTATACCATGTTGTTTATAAAAAAGTATTAACAGTCCAGAAATATAGTAATATAAGGTTTTTAGCTAAATAAGGCTCTGAAACTTGTTGTCACATTACAAATCTCACTTACCTGCTCACCAACTAGTGATGAATAGCTGGTTCAAATCTCCCAGCCAGTGAATAAGAGAAAGGAAATTTGTGGAGCAGAATTTAAACCTTTGTAGTTGCAGAATCCACAGAGAACCTGCTCCATTACCTCAAATTCACTCAATGCCTCTCTGGGATTTTGCAAAAAGGCTGACACAGTCAGTATTATATGACATGGTTCACTTTGGTGCAGTGGAATTGGTCAGGGTTTCCCTTCTCTGTGTGCTGCCATTATAAAAAAGCATGTTATTTAGCATAGAATATCTTGCTTGGAAATCATGCTGTCAGATGTTTTATTTGTTATTCAGTAAGCTGTGTATTGTTAAGTACCGTATTTATCGGCGTATAACACGCACCCCAAGTTTAGGAGGGAATTTTAAGGAGAAAAACTTACATTTAAATGCCCATCAATGCAGCTTTATCAGTGTCCATCTGCAGCCTTGTCCATCATTGCAGCCTAGCCCAGTGTCCATCTGCAGCCTTGTCCATCATTGTAGCCTTGCCCAGTGTCCATCTGCAGCCTTGCCCAGTGCCTTTGCAGCCTTGCCCAGTGCCTTTGCAGCCTTGCCCAGTGCCTTTGCAGCCTTGCCAGTCTCTTCAGCTTTTCCCTATTTAAAATTTGGCGCCGATTTGTGAGCGGAGAGGAGCGAGCGGAGCCGAGATACAGAAAGCACTTCGGCTATTCTCGGCTCCTCTCACAGTCCCGCCCACCTCCACTGATTGTCAGCGGCACTCGCTCCTCTCACATACAGAAAGCTGAGAGTACTTTGGCTATTCTCGGCTCCTCTTCTAAGAAGGAATCAACGCAGGTCATTCACTCATTCATTCATTCATTCATTCTCGCAGTCCCGCCCACCTCCACTGATTGCGAGAGGAGCGTACTTCGGCTAGTCTCGGCTCCTCTCGCGGGACTGCGAGAGGAGCCAAGAATAGCCAAAGTACTCTAGGCTTTCTATATGTCAGCGGCGCTCGCTCCTCTCGCAATCAGTGGAGGTGGGTGGGACTGCTCCGCTCGCTCGTTGCATAACAATCAGCGAGGGATCGGCAGGGATCGGCGTATAACACGCACCCAAGTTTTTACCCTGATTTTAAGGGGGAAAAGTGCGTGTTATACGCCGATAAATACGGTATATTCCACAATAAATATATATTAAAAATTTGCGTTCTCTGGATTTATCCATCACTATTTGGTGAGAAGGTAGGAGAGGTATGTAATGTGACAAAAAAAAAGCTAATTTTAGCTGGCTGCCCTGTTTTAGTTAACAACCATGTTTAATCTCTTGATACAAGGCCAGCAAAAAATCATGGTCATCCTTGACTTGAAGTGTTAAGTACATAGATAGGTACAGCTACATTAGCATTTCAAATATGCAACAATTTGTGATTGAAATTATATTTTCAGTACGTTAACACTTTCCAAATAAGGCTCTATAGGAAGTTGCATACTTTTCCCAGAATAAGTATAATGTTATTATGTGTAATAAAGAAAACCAAGTTAACATTCTATTTACCATTACCTCTAAGTTAAAAAAAACATTAACCTTCTAATACTGTCTGTGTCCTTTTTGAAGAGATATGGTCAAACTATAAAAACACACGTGACATAGGTTGCCCATACCAGTAGGACTGTGCGCTCTTTTTTCTTAATACCCACCCACTGTAACATTTTGTAATTATATTTTCATTCTATCGGTAGAATTATTGGAAAGGCACTTCCTTTGATAGGGGAACAACCCTTTTGTGCAGTAAAATCACTGCAGTGTTGTTAACCTTGCTGCTGCTATGGCTGCTTAGATGTTGGCACTACCGATCAGGAAAACGTCAGGCCTAGCTTCACTCACAATAATTTAGATTGACAGCACATTGCTCTATCTGCAGGAGGGAAATCATATAAAAGCCCATGCTTAGCCCCTTCCACCTAGTTCAGCTCTGTCTAACAGGTGCAGGAGAAATCCAGCTTCCTGTCTTCTTTTAAGATTGTAAAAATTGGAAATTACATTCTTTTAAGATATTTAGCATGCCAACTTGCATTAAAAATGTCTCTTTATAACAAAGAAAGAAAGAAAGATAGAAAGAAAAACTAGAGGCTTAAGTTGAACTTTAAAACCATCCACATGTCTTGAATATGAATATATGCATGCATGTATGTGTGAAAATTTAGTTATGTATAAATGTACACATGGATATATATGTATGTATGCATGCATGTAGATTTTTCACTTTTCAGTGCTATGATCACTTATTTAACCACTTGCTTACTGGGCACCTAAACCCCCCTCCTGCCCAGACCAATTTTCATCATTTAGCGCTGTCACTCTTTGAATGACAATTGCACGGTCATACAACACTGTACCCAAATTAAATTGTTATCATTTTTCCCACAAATAGAGCTTTCTTTTGGTGGTATTTGATCACCTCTGGGTTTTTTGTTTGTTTTTTTTATTAAAAAAGACCAAATTAAAAAAAAAAATACAAAACCGTTTTATATTTTGTTAATAAATTTTGCAAACAGGTGATTTTTCTCCTTCATTGATGTACGCTGATGAGGCTACACTGATGGGTACTGATAGGCTGCACTAATGGGCACTGATAGGCTGCACTGATGGGCACCAATAGGCCGCATTGATGGGCACTGATAAGGCGACACTGATGGGCACTGATAAGGTGGCAATGATGGGCACTAATAGGCAGCACTGGTGGGCACTAATAGGCGGCACTGGTGGGCAATGATGGGTGGCACTGATGGGTGGCACTGATGGGCGGCACTGAAGGGCATTGATAGGTGGCACTGAAGGGCACTAATTGGTGGAACTGATAGCTGGCACTGATGGGTGGCAATGATGGGCACTGATGGGTGGCAGTGATGGGCACTGATCGGCACGGGTAGGCGACACTGATAGACAGCACTTCTAGGTGGCACTAATGAGGCACCACTGGTGGGCATTGATAGGTGGCACTCGTGGGCACTGATTGATGGGCACTATGTACCCTGATTTGTAGTTACATATGAGGCGACTTTGCCTCTTCCTGCTTGGGACTGATGTCCTTTCAACAGGAGCCGGTGATAGGCTTTTTCTTCTCCTCACGCTATCAGCGAGAGACGAAAAAAAACAAACGATTACCGATTCTCTGTTTACATCACATGATCAGCTGATCACGTGGTAAGGGGTCGGGATCTGTGATCACCCGAGTCTCAATGACGGGTGATCGCAGCGTGCGCCGCGCGCACCCTGCAGGTATTGGCGCCCTCCCGGCAAAGCAGATTCCACTCTGTAGCCGTCATTTGGCTATAGCATGGATCTGAAGGAGATAAAGATGAATTCCAGGTATGAATATTTTTTCATTATGTATGCATATACCATATCTGGCCTATCTACCTGGAAGCTGCTACTCCAATCCTGGACAATCCCGCCCCCTTGCATTCAGGGCGGGGTAGACTGTCCAATCAGCAGGGAGAGCTGTTGGAGGAGTTCGCCCCCTCCCCTTTCACAGCTAGTCTACATACACATCCCATAATACCCAAGGCAGATAGACACAATAGAACAATGGAATACAGCCACACCCCAAACAAACTAAAACAGAGCACACCATAGTATGAGACAATATACAATATATATGTAGCGGGGTTCTACCCCTTTTAGGGGAAGAGACTACGTTTCCCATAATTCCCCAGGCTCCCAGGCTGCTTGCTTCCGCCCGGGAGGCTGCTGGGGGAGGCTATAAAAAGGAAGAGCGGAGACCGCCTCTTCCTCTTGGGACACTTCCTCTTCTGAGGCCTGACAGGACTGGCCTGCCTCTGCTGACAGAGCGTGTGACGCGGAGACTACAGCCAGCAGAGACACCTGTGCGGACCGGAGCTGAAGGCCTGAAGCCTGGGCCTTGCAGCCGATGGAGTGAGACTCTCACCCCTCAGAGTCCACAGCAGCGGAGCGGAGACTTCCCCTTACTGTCGGTCGGACGGAGCTGATGACCGGAGTTCAGGGCTGTGACTGAGGAGACCGGACGCCGCCATTGAAGAGACCAGAGCCACCATTGGAGGGACCGGAGCTGAGGACGGTACCCAAGGATTGGTGAGAGAGCCGGAAGGCTCATCCTGCATTGACACACACGTTTTATGCCTATTGAACTGCCTAGGCGCAATTTACCTCAGAGCAGCAATGTTACTTTTTGTGGATTACAAAGACACCATTTAAAGCTACATGTGCACCACCTCTACAGATTCATTGCCGGTGAAGAATACTGTACTAGTACAAGGACTGAGCTCTATTACTAGGGATCAGGCCTGGTCCATTAGGTAGGCGCAGATAGATTTATTGCACCTCAGGGGTGCATAGCAGACGGTCGCCACACTGGGCGCTCCGTTTCCCCACTGCCAGTTGTTACATATGTGTGTACATGTTAAAGTGCATATTGCAGGGACCTGCTAAAGTATTGTAAGTCATATGTTCAAACGCATGTTGCTATTTCTTTTCCTTACTGACCAAAGTAAAGACAGTTATTCTTATTTCAGCAGTCTGCTTGTGAGTTCATACCAATTACACTTAGAGTATAAGCTAAGTTTTATGTGCATCGGGACGTACCCCTTTACTAACTGTGCCAGAGCGGGTAGAGCCAAATTGCCGGGGGTTGGTGGAGCTGTACTCAGGGACCCAAAACAAACCAGCGGCTCTCTTAACTGGGGGTAGCGCTACACGTGGGGGCTCGTAATCCGGGATCCTGAGTCAGCGGGAAAAGCCGCCAGAAGGTGCCGGCATGGACCCAATAGAAGTGGGACGGTGGTCCGCAACATGGGCCGCTGACCCAGCCGCAGCAGCAGTCATTGAACTGCCAGGGATATGGCAGAGAGAGGAAGTCAAGCAGCTCATAATGTCATTATCCCCATGCCAGAAGTCATGGATAATGGACATGAGAAATGATGCTGGGTACACGTACGCCTTAACCCCTGAAAGAGACTCCAGAGCAGTTCAGGAGCCAAAGCATACAGGCACCCAATGGTCAGGCCTACCAATTGCTGCATGCGCTGCCGCGCAAGGGAGAAGGTTCTCCTATGAAAGCCATTCTATCCCCAAAGAAGGAAGAGCAGAAGGGCGCGGAAAGTCCCGCACCCGCACAGACTACTCTTAGTGCAGAACTGTGTGCTGTCCTAGGGGAGATTGTGACCCAGTGCAGAAGAGACCCCGGGGATTACCCAATGTCGGGATACAGGAAACTCCGGATGTTTTCAGGGAGGACACCTGTACCCTCGGGAGAAGAGGGATTTGAAGAGTGGTTAGATGGTGCCACGCAGGCCCTAGAAGAATGGGAGGTCTCAGAAGGCAGAAAGAAGCAAAGGATTGTTGAGAGCCTAAAAGGACCTGCCTTAGAGGCCATACGCAATCTGAAGACAAGCAAAAAGGATTGCACGGCCCAGGACTACATAGACATCCTGGAAAGTGTGTTTGGTGGGACAGAAAAAGTCACAGAACTTACCTATCAACTGGAACACTGTTACCAGAAGACAGGGGAGAAGCTGTCAGAGTACATGGGACGCATAGACAAGATCCTGCATAGGATTATCCTGAAGAAGGGGATAGATCCAGGGAAGGTAGATGAAGCCCGTGCCCAGCAGGTGATGAGGGGAGCCCAACCCTTGGACCCTGTCGCACTAATTCTACGCACCCGCCAGGACGGGAAGAGCCTGGACTACCCTGACCTCATCCGAATGGTCAGAGAAGAAGAGGCCATGTTGGAAGAGAAACGGGAGAAGCAGGTGATGGGGTCTACAAGGCTTCCAGTGGCCACGGTCAGGTCGGCCTTAACCCCTGAAAGAGACACAGAGGTAGATGCCCTGAAGTTGCAGATGTCCCAGATGATGGAGATACTGACGTCTCTAGTGGCGAAAGAGACGCCCAGTCCCAAGAAAGAAACAGGCAGGAAGGAATTGTTTCCAGCTGTTTCAGCACCAGCATCCCCACCTGACTACGGTGAGATGATTTGCTTTAACTGTGGCGGAATTGGTCATATTGCAGCTGTATGTGCCAGTCCCAAGAAGAAGAAGGCAGAAAGCCGCCAGCCGGCGGGAAACGCCAAAGGGCCCCGGTGAAGGAGTCAACCGGGTGCCCATCACCTTCAGTGAGCTCCAAGAAGCACAACAGGAAAAGGAAGCGAGGAGACCAAACCCCTCAGAAGGGACCCAGGGATCCTCAACCAAGGTGCACTCCAGAGAAAGGGGGCAAGACCCCTCCGGAGAGACACAGCACCCCCAGACGTGAACTCTTCAAAGTGAGAGATAACAATATCCCTCAACGGGTTCACACTCCCACTAAGAGGGAGAAAATCAATGCATACCAGGCTCAAGAAAGGAGCAAGTGCAAATCAAGTGCTGGTAAAGCAAAGAGTTCAAAGAAGAGGACAGCATCAACTAGGCCCTACCCAGAGGAGCTAGTTGGTCCATCCCCTACTGTACCCATCCAGGTGGAAGGAGTGTACACGAAGGCCCTCCTAGACACTGGAGCACAAGTGACCCTGTTGTACAGGGACTTCTATGACAGATACCTGAGTCATCTGCCAATACAGAAGATAGAAGAGTTGGAGATAAGGGGATTGGGAACTCAGAGTTTCCCCTATGATGGCTACCTACCCATACGGCTGACGTTTGACCCATCCGTAGCTGGGAAGTCTGAAGTGTTCGACACCTTAGCAGTGGTGTGTCCCCGCCCACCAGGAACCAGCAAGACGTCCCTGATCATAGGGACGAACACGGACCTAGTCAGAAGGCTTCTGACCCCCCTGGTGAAGAAAGAGAATCTTTCAACTCCCAAGATCCATCCCATGCTGAAGGCAGCCTACCAGCGGTTGGTCCTAGAGCAGAAGACCCCAAGTGAGGGGATAGGAAGGGTATGGAGGCTTGGAAAAGAAGGAGCAGTGTTGCAGCCTGGAGAGGTGACCTGCATGAGAGCCACGGTGAAACTTACTTGGGAGCAGCCTGGCCCCTTTGTAATGTTGGAGCCCGACCCAATGGAGGGTCACTCAGGTCTGGAGGTGATACCAGAAGTAATTTCACTGAAGGACCTGAAGAAGGCTAGAGGAAGAGTCCCTGTCAGTGTGAGGAACTCCACGGAGCGGCCCGTGGAGATCCCTGCCAGGATGCTTCTGGGACAGGTGAGTCCTGCTGTCCCAGTTGGCTGGTCAGAAGTGAAGGGGACGGGTGAAGGAGAAGATGTTTGGAAGAAACTCTCCATGGAAAACCCAAACCTACCTGGAGCTTGGAAAGAGAGAGCCAAGGCCCAGCTGACCAGATGGGAGAAGATTTTCTCCAAAGATGAGTTTGATGTGGGGTGTGCGAGGAGTGCCACCCATCGAATCCGCATGCAAGAGGACAAGCCATTCAGAGAGAGAGTGAGGCGAGTCCCGCTAGCAGATCTGGAGGATCTGAGGGAGCAGCTTGCGGAATTGAAGAAGACGGGAGTGATTAGGGAGTCCAGAAGCCCCTATGCCTCCCCAATTGTGGTAGTCAGGAAGAAGAATGGGTCATTGAGACTCTGCATTGACTACAGAACTCTCAACAGGAGGACCATTCCTGACCAGTACACCACGCCAAGGATAGAGAGAAGACTGCCTTCATAACCCCAGTGGGATTCTTTGAGTTCAACAGGATGCCCCAGGGCCTATCTGGAGCTCCTGCTACGTTTCAACGCCTAATGGAAAGGACTGTTGGAGACATGAACCTCATAGAAGTCCTTGTGTATCTGGACGATGTCATTGTCTTTGGAAAGACTTTGGAAGAACATGAAGCCAGGTTGGAGAAAGTACTGAAGAGGCTCAGTGAAGAGGGACTTAAACTTTCTCCAGAGAAGTGTCGGTTCTATCAGTCTTCTGTGAACTATCTGGGACACATAGTGTCTGAAAAAGGAGTGTCTACGGACCCTGAGAAGCTGGAGGCAGTTACTTCGTGGCCAAGGCCCACAACAGTTACAGAACTTCGGTCTTTCTTGGGGTTCTGCTCCTACTACCGCAGGTTTGTGGATGGATTTGCCCGCATTGCCAAACCCCTCAACGAGCTGCTGAAGACAGAAGGAGAGGAGGATGGAATGGGGCCTAGGAGGTCCAGTGAGTCGGTCCAAGACCAGTGGAATTCAAGGTGTGAAGAGGCTTTCAGAACCTTGAAGAGAAGTCTCACCACAGCCCCAGTTTTGGCCTACGCTGATCCCACTAGACCATATGAGCTACACGTTGATGCCAGCCATGAGGGCCTAGGTGGAGTACTCTACCAGGAGTATGAAGACCAGCTACGACCAGTGGCTTATGTGAGCCGGAGCCTGACCCCCTCCGAGAAGAACTATCCCACCCACAAGTTGGAGTTCTTAGCCCTCAAGTGGGCAGTTGTTGACAAACTGAGAGACTATTTGTATGGGGCCGAGTTTACTGTAAAGACAGATAACAACCCCTTGACCTATCTATTCACCACCGCCAAGCTGGATGCTACTGGACACAGATGGTTGGCGGCGTTGTCTGGATTCAATTTCAGTCTCAAGTACAGACCAGGGGCTGGAAATAGGGATGCAGATGCCCTGTCCCGAAGATCCCATGTCATGGTCGATGACTGGGAAGACTGGACCCAAGTGGCACCAGATGGAGTGCGAGCCCTTTGTCAGGGGGCTGAACTCCAAGCCAGAGGAGGATCCAGAGCTGAAGAGATAGGAGTTACCACAGTGGGAGTCCCAGAGTGTTACTGTGGGGTAACTCAACTAGCAGAAGAGTGCCTACCGAAGCTGTCCAAGAAGGAGCTGAGGTGTGACCAGTTGGAAGATCCCATGGGGAGATTGGTCCTGGAAGCCCTGGAAGACCAGAGTCCAGAGGGACTTCGCCTTCACCCTTCTAAAGAAGCTCGCCTACTGAGGAGAGAGTTGGACAAATTACAGGTGCATCAGGGGGTGGTCTACCGAAGGGGCCCCTCTGATGGCCCAGAAGACAAGTGGCAGTTGTTTCTCCCTGAAAAGCATCGAGAGACTGTGCTGATTGCCTTACATGACCAGCATGGTCACTTGGGAGCAGAGAGAACCTTCCAACTTGTCAGAGACCGGTTTTATTGGCCCTGCATGAGGACCGAAGTGGAGGAGTATTGCCATTCCTGTGCAAGATGCATTCAGAGAAAGACTTTACCCCATCAAGCTGCCCCAATGGGCCACCTACAGAGTGAAGGCCCAATGGATCTGGTATGCATTGATTTTCTCTGCCTTGAACCCGATTTGAGCGGATTGGGAAATGTTCTGGTGGTAACCGACCATTTCACTCGTTATGCTCAGGCTTTCCCAACCAAGGACCAGAAGGCCTCTACAGTAGCCAAGGTACTTTTGGAGAAGTACTTTGTTCACTATGGACTGCCACAGAGAATCCATTCAGACCAAGGAAGGGACTTTGAGAGTCGCCTGATAAGGAAGCTACTAGATTCTCTGGGAGTAGAGAAGACTAGAACCACACCGTATCACCCTCAAGGTGATGCCCAGCCTGAAAGGTTCAACAGGACCCTATTGAACATGTTGGGAACTTTAGAAACAGAGAAGAAGCAACATTGGAGTCAACACATATCAGCTCTGGTGCATGCCTACAATTGCACCACAAGTGATGTGACAGGTTTTTCCCCTTACCGGCTTATGTTTGGGAGAGAAGCAAGATTGCCAGTGGATTTGGCCTTCGGCATTTCCTTAGACCATGCCTCTGCTGCCTCCCACAAAGGATATGTGGACAGACTGAGGCGCAGTCTGAAGATAGCTTATGAAAAAGCTCAAGCGGCCTCTGACCAGAGGGGGGCCCGAAATAAGAGGAACTTTGATTTGAAAGTTAGAGTACAGGACCTACAGCCTGGGGACCGTGTACTGCTACGCAATCTAGGGATCCCTGGAAAACACAAGATTGCTGATAGATGGAGATCAGAGCCATATATCATTTGTAGGAAACTTCCAGGATTGCCTGTCTACAAGTTGAAACCAGAAGGAAGGTTGGGGCCTTTGAAGACCTGGCATAGGAATCATTTGCTCCACTCACTGAAGCAGTCAGAATGCCTCCAGCAAGAGACGTACCTGAATCTGTTTCCATTCTGGATACCCCCAGGCCTAATACTAGGTCTCAAACATCCCAAGATAGGGGTGGACAGGACCCCCAACCTGAAGAAGAAAGAGGAGAACTTGAATGGCTATGGCCTTCCTCAACCCCAGGAAATTCTGCCATAGATCTTCCACCTACTGAAGATGTGGAAGATAACACATTGAACCCAGAAGCCACAGAGTTTGTGCCATTCAGTGATGTGCCTGAGTGCTGGGAAGATATCCCTGGTCTCTACCCAGAACAAGAAGAAGATGTTCCAGAACCAGAGATGTTGCCAGAATGTGTTCCTGAAGAAGTTCCGAGAGAACAGAGAGCTCGCAGAGTTGTGAAGCCTCCCAAGAAGTTAACTTACCCCAAGATGGGAGAAAGTTCAGAGGACTCTGTTACTACAGCAAGGAGAAGTGCTGAAAGCCCTGACCCTTCCGCTGTTCATTTAGTGGAGGGCAACCCCAGCTCACTCTCTGGCACAGTTAAACAGGTCGCCCACACTGAAGTGACCTGTAGACAGGACAGCTCCCCATCTTATGCTAATTGGTGGGAAGCTCCCCTGTCCAAATTATGTGAAAATGTTGTTCCCGAGAAAGTTTGTAGTTTGAACACTGTCTTTGGGGACCAAAGATTCAAAGTGGGGGGAGTGTGTAGCGGGGTTCTACCCCTTTTAGGGGAAGAGACTACGTTTCCCATAATTCCCCAGGCTCCCAGGCTGCTTGCTTCCGCCCGGGAGGCTGCTGGGGGAGGCTATAAAAAGGAAGAGCGGAGAACGCCTCTAATTTCTCGTTGGGACACTTCCTCTTCTGAGGCCTGACAGGACTGGCCTGCCTCTGCTGACAGAGCGTGTGACGCGGAGACTACAGCCAGCAGAGACACCTGTGCGGACCGGAGCTGAAGGCCTGAAGCCTGGGCCTTGCAGCCGATGGAGTGAGACTCTCACCCCTCAGATTCCACAGCAGCGGAGCGGAGACTTCCCCTTACTGTCGGTCGGACGGAGCTGATGACCGGAGTTCAGGGCTGTGACTGAGGAGACCGGACGCCGCCATTGAAGAGACCAGAGCCACCATTGGAGGGACCGGAGCTGAGGACGGTACCCAAGGATTGGTGAGAGAGCCGGAAGGCTCATCCTGCATTGACACACACGTTTTATGCCTATTGAACTGCCTAGGCGCAATTTACCTCAGAGCAGCAATGTTACTTTTTGTGGATTACAAAGACACCATTTAAAGCTACATGTGCACCACCTCTACAGATTCATTGCCGGTGAAGAACACTGTACTAGTACAAGGACTGAGCTCTATTACTAGGGATCAGGCCTGGTCCATTAGGTAGGCGCAGATAGATTTATTGCACCTCAGGGGTGCATAGCAGACGGTCGCCACACTGGGCGCTCCGTTTCCCCACTGCCAGTTGTTACATATGTGTGTACATGTTAAAGTGCATATTGCAGGGACCTGCTAAAGTATTGTAAGTCATATGTTCAAACGCATGTTGCTATTTCTTTTCCTTACTGACAAAAGTAAAGCCAGTTATTCTTATTTCAGCAGTCTGCTTGTGAGTTCATACCAATTACACTTAGAGTATAAGCTAAGTTTTATGTGCATCGGGACGTACCCCTTTACTAACTGTGCCAGAGCGGGTAGAGCCAAATTGCCGGGGGTTGGTGGAGCTGTACTCAGGGACCCAAAACAAACCAGCGGCTCTCTTAACTGGGGGTAGCGCTACATATATATATATATATATATATATATATATATACACAACATTCCAGTGTGGTTGTACAGTGAGTCTGATTACTACAGATCAGACTGGGGTTCTCGGTCACGGTGTTCCCCTATTAGAGACACAGGGTGACATAGACATAGGAGGTGCATGGGGAGCTTAAACAAGGGTTTCCCAAGCTCCCAAAGGGATTCTGGGTTCCACGGCCCCCCCCCCCAAAGTGACTCCCGTCACAGCTTCCCATTACCTCAGTGAATGAAAAGCATTCTCTGACTGACTGAGGTGGAAAGGTGGGGTGGTGAAGTCACAATCTATACCTGTCAAATCAGAAAATGCTTTGCATTTATTGAGAGAACACAAAACATTCTCCTAATGACGCCTTAGCAAACACAGGAAGGCAGTCGCTTGTGACAGGACTCGAAAGCTAGTGGGAGTCACCGGAGTAGACAAATGTAACAATCTAAAAATATTCATACCTGGAAGGCATCTTTAACTTTCCTCTTGCATAATAATATTTCATTAAGTAATCCCCCATTTTGTCTTGTCGGCATCTTGTTTTTGTTGTAGTTCAGTATAACTTTTATTATAAAATGGAGAATAAGTTAATAAAATGAAATAAATATTTAAATTTTTTTATAATTTACTTTATTTAGTAAAAAAGAAGACTATATAATTCAAAGGCAAAATACATAACAAAGCTACATTATGGTCTTATAATCTTTATATGCGAATCAGCCGTTTGTGCTCCTGCAGTGTGCAACTTGGCATTTTTTTACACAAGTAATAGCTGTGCTGTGTACTTGTTTATAACAGGGCATGAAATCAAAATAAATGGTGCACATATATCTGGCATTCTTTGCTTTCATGTGGCTTTTAAAATAACTTTTCATAAGCAATTGCAATTTTAGACTGTTAAACCTGCATGCAATTCACCGATGATGGCTTGTTATTCTACACAGTGACAACAAACGGGAACAGCAATAAAGATAAAGATAAAATTAAAAAGCTGTGTTACATGGCATGTTCCACTAGGGTAACATAGCATACAGTTAGCAAAGTGAAGACAGAAATACCTTCAGGCAATGTCACTGCAAATGACAATAAGAGGCTCAGTGGTTGTGTTACTAGGTTATCTGATGACCTGAGGTAGCATCACGTAATATCATTCTCCGCCTTTGCAGTTAATTAGAATGGTCGTGCTGTTTTCTGCTTATGTTTTTAAAATTGCACAGAAGGAATATGATTTGGTTTCTCTACATGGCAGAAAAGAAAGTTATGGGATAATGTTAGAAACTGGAGCTGGTGTAAAGTATGGAAATTATCCTTAGCATTCAGTCAGGTGTTATTTTTATTAATTTCAGGTTAGAATAGTGTTTTATATTGTATAATTCAGTTATATAGGGACCACTGTGGAAACATGATGCCACCACAGAGTTTTGGGGTGGCACATAGGCTGCAGTCCCTTGAGTCTTTGGTAGCGAGAATGGGAAGCCTTCTGTCACAAACTTGTTCATCTGCACTTGTTTTAGTTTTAGTCCCATTTTAGTCGATTAAAATCTCCAGGACACAGATTTTAGTGGAATAAAATAGTTTCAACTAAAATCTAATGGTTTTAGTTAAATTGTAATGCATTATTTAAGCATTTCTATAGAATTTCCAAACTCATTATATACTCCTGGAGTAAAAAAAATCTAATATAATTTTAATATTTTATGGTATTAAGGTTTGAACAAACTCACAGATACAGATTTAGCCACTCTGGACGGTCTGAGGAGGCACATAATGCTACACCATGCTCTGGACAGTGTCTGTAATGCTACACAGTGCTCTGGACAGTGGCTGTAATGCTACACAGTGCTCTGGATGGTGGTCTGTCTGAGGAGGCCTGTAATGCTGCACAGTGCACTGGACGGTAGTCTGAGGAGGCCTGTAATGCTGCACAGTGCTCTGGACGGTGGTCTGAGGAGGCCTGTAATGCTGCACAGTGCTCTGGACGGTGGTCTGATAAGGTCTGTAATGCTGCGCACAGTGCTCTGGACAGTAGCTGTAATGCTACACAGTGCTCTAGACAGTGGCTGTAATGCTACACAGTGCTCTGGACAGTGGCTGTAATGCTACACAGTGCTCTGGATGGTGGCTTGTCTGAGGAGGCCTGTAATGCTGCACAGTGCACTGGACGGTAGTCTGATGAGGCCTGTAATGCTGCACAGTGCTCTGGATGGTGGTATGAGAGGCCTGTAATGCTGCACACTGCTCTGGATGGTGGTATGAGAGGCCTGTAATTCTGCACAGTGCTCTGGATGGTGGTATGAGAGAGGCCTGTAATACTGCACAGTTCTCTGGATGGTGGTCTGAGGAGGGGCCTGTAATGCCCAGTGCTCTGGGATGGTGATTTGACTCTGAGAGGCCTGTAATACTGCACAGTGCTGGATGGTGGTCTTAGGTCTGAGCGATGGACTGTAATGTACAGTGCTCTGGATGCCGGTGGTCAGAGGATGCCTGTAATGCACACAGTGCTCTGGATGGTGGTCTCACTCTGCGAGGACTGTAATGCGGCACAGTGTTGGATGGTGCTCTGAGGGGAGGCCTGTAATCATAATGTACACACTCACAGTGCTCTCTGCTCTGGATGGTCGTCATCGGGAGTGGGACTCTCATGGGGAGGCCTGTTGCACAGTGCTGCTCTGGATGGTCGTCTGAGGACTTGGAGACCTGTAATGCTGGCTGCACAGCCTGCTAACTGTTGCTAAGCTAAGTACACTACAGACTCAAGTCACTTGCTTGCTGGGAGCGGAAGCAGGCGGAGGTCTGTGGAAACCAAAAGTTCACAAGGGTAAACGTCCCTGCCTGACATTTTCGTTTAGTTTTCGTTCGTTAAGGAAAACTTAAATGATTTTCGTCATAGTTTTCGTCAGTGGTGTACTTTTCGTTTTGGCTGCTGACGAAAATGTTGATGAAAATGTTTTCGTTGAAGAAATTAACACTGGTTATGGGTGACAAATCCTAATAGTTGCTACAACATACAGTTGTAGGCTCAGAATTAAGTGTGAAGTGTTACACCTGAAAGAGCTGCTGGTTGTATTGGGTCCCTCTGTCCTTGAAAGGATGACCTGTTCTGGCAGCTCCTGTACTCTCTGACACATCTTTGGTTTGGTTTTGAATGTACTGGGCAAAACTGCCCTGCAAAAGAAGAAAACAATAAAATACAACAGGAAATAGTTCTGCATTATGGTATGGGTAACACTTATTCTAAAACGCAGTTAACAGAGATTATTTGTCATCAAAATAGTTTCAAGAGTTACAATTCACAGATATACAATACTGCAAGCAAGCACTTACATTTAGTGAGATAACTCTCAACAGTAATAAAACAGCTCTAAAGAGTGCCTAAAGTAAAGTTTGACCAGTTAGCTCTGTATATGGTTGGCCAATGTAGCAGCCCTGTTTCTAATAAATTGTGAGTATTTGTAATTCCATTAGCAAGGCAAACTGGAAAAATGGCCAGAGCCCTCTAGATAACTGGGCAGGGTCCTCATTGACATTCCTTCCTCTGAGTATTCTCCTTTCCCATCACACCACATTTTGCCAGCAGTAGCTCAGTCCGAATCACGCTTACTTCAGTACTTCCCTTGCATGGCCTCTTTCACTCTCTGCATTCTGAATGCTCACAGACAGTAAATAAGGCCCTCAGACCACTATTCCCGAACAGTTATTCCATGTCAGGTGAGTGCTGCGCAAGGTTGGTTGTACTCACAAAAAACAAACTCAGCCTCTGTTTTTATGAATACTCATGGGTATAAATGACTTGGTCTCTATCCTGAGGAAAAGGTAGCAGCTCCCCCTCCAAACACCGCCATGTGGTCCTGGGCTTGCTATGAAGTGCAGTCCCATCTCCCTTCTGGAGCCTGGTAATATTAACACCTTAACCTGAGAACAGCGTATTTCTGGAACCACTGTGACACATACACAACATTGATCCCTGTTCAACACAATACTGATATAGTAGCTGCCCGCTTCACACACACGTTTCATATCCTCACACCGCTTCCTCTCCCCATGTGTTTGTCCTCCCTCTCCTCACGATACAACTTTATTTCAATAAAATTCAGGTGGACAAATATAAAAGTAGTCAACGCAATTCAGGGGTCCAAGAACTTGCCTCTTATCAGCGTTTGATTGAGAACAATGTGAATAGACTAGTCAACTGGACCTTTAACCGCTTCAGCCCCAGAAGATTTTACCCCCTTCCTGACCAGAGCAATTTTTGCGATTCGGCACTGCGTCGCTTGCACGTTGCACGTGCACCCAAATAAAATTGGTTTTCATTTTTATTTTTTGCGCTAGAAACAAAAAAAGAGCAACAATTTTGAATTTTGAAAAAGACACAATATTTTTTTTACTTTTTGCTATAATAAATATCCCCCAAAAATATATAAAAAAACAATTTTTTTCCTCAGTTTAGGCCGATATGTATTCTTCTACATATTTTTGGTAAAAAAAAATCGCAATAAGCATACAAAGTTATAGCGTTTACAAAATAGGGGATAGTTTTATGGCATTTTTATTATAAATTTTTTTTTTTTACTAGTAATGGCGGGGATCTGCGATTTTTATCGGGACTGCAACATTATGGCGGCCACATCAGACATATTTTTGGGACCATTGGCATTTATACAGCGATCAGTGCTATAAAAAATGCACTGATTACTGTAAAAATGTCACTGGCAGGGAATGGGTTAACACTAGGGGGCGATCTAGGGGTTAATTGTGTTCTCTCTCTGTGTTCTAACTGAAGGGGGAGGGGACTGTCTAGGGGAGATGACAGATCGCTGTTCATACTTTGTATGAACATACGATCAGTCTCTTCTCCCCTCAGAGAACCAGAAACTCTGTGTTTACACACACAGATCCCGGTTCTCAGTGTGTCACCAGCGATCACGGAAGCCCGGCGGTGATTGTGGCCGGGCACTTGCATTGGCTCCGGGGGCGTGCGCCCCCAGTGGTCACAGGGTGAAGCGACATTACATAACGTTGTTTTGCCCAGCCGTGCCATTTTGCCGCAGTAAAACTGCAGCGGCTGGTCGGCAAGTGGTTAATGTTATTTTTAGTGAGATTGCAAGCACATGCCTTGTCAGCAGCTGGTTTGGCCAAACCAATTGTTGACAAGGCCTGTGCTTTCATTCACACTAAAAATAACATTTAAAGTGGTTCTAAAGGTAAAATGTTTTTACCTTAATGCATTCCCTGTATTAAGATAAAAACATTTTGCCATTTGCCTTCTCCCCCCCCCCCCCAATACTTACCTGTATCAATGCAATGCAGTGCTGTGTCCATCTGCTGGTCTTCTCTCTCCCCGCTCTTACAAGTTTGTCTGAGAGCCATTGGCTCCTGCTGCTGTCAGTCAAATCCTGTGAGCAGAGAGCGTGGGGGGTGGGACTGAACCATGCTGTGTGCATCAATGGATGCACATGTTATATTACACTACAAGCCAAGGAGACTGTGGAGATCCTCTGGGATGTAGAAGCTGCCTGCCTAGGAACAAGATCATTTACAACAACATCAATACTTTAAGATAGAAGGGCCCGGGAGCGAGCGCAGAGTAAAGGAGCATAGCAGAGGGCCAGCATGACAGGAGTGATAAGGGGGCACAGCAAGGGTTAAAATAAATAGAGGGTAATGTAAGTAGATAGCTGGGTGGGGTTAGGAAGGCAAGCAGGTGGGAGGGGTTTAATTTATTTAAGTCCCGGGGGGTTTTTCCCGGGCAACATTAGAGATTTGAGCCAGAAGGGAGAAGTTTCCCACCCACCCTCCCTGAATGTGTTTGGGTTGTACTAATGCTTTTATTTCAGGTGCGGTTTCAAGAGAAGTCATGGCAGCATTCCGTTGGCGGTGGTGTGGTCTTTTATGGTGGTAACTAACCCATGAGATGGAAGTGTTGGGGACTCAATAGTGCCATGGGCCCCCTTGGTGTACAGTTAACACGGATTAGCTGAAGAGGATAATCTGGACACTGCGGGTAATGAGTTGTCACCGGGCTGATGTTTATCACGGCCGGAGGCCTAGTACGATAGCAGGCCCGCAGTGAAAAAGTGGAACATAGCTATATGGGGAAGTGCCGTTTAAGACCACCGGGTGGGAGAACTGATATTCTGTTTATGGTTAATAAAGTTTATATATATTTTATATATATTTGATATTTGTTAATAAAAGGCTGCTATGGCCAGTTATACCCCAATTAAAGAGTGGTCTCGTTTCTATAAGTAAGATTATGGGGAATAAGGTGGTGGGGTATAATAATGGGCGGCAGCCGTTATAAGGTGGGTGCATCTTATCTACACTGGTCAAGCAATACCAGTGTGATAACCCTATGGGTCCAGTAATATTTTTCCACTTTCCACCATTACTGGAAGTCACTCCAGTCCATAGCAATCCAAGTAGAATGAGTCTGGTCTCTAATAAAAAAATGTCTACTGCCTGTTTTGGGAACACTTTTCAGTTCAATACTGTCCACCAATGTACGAATAGAACAGCAAAATTGTAACAAGAATAAAGTGCTGCAAACCAGATTACAGATGTATACAGCACATATTCATGGATCCTGTTTTTGTCAATGGTCTTGGCTGCTGGTGGGGGTGTAAAGATGTGGGAAATGTTTGCTTGGCACAAGTTAGATCCCTGAATACCAACTGAGCACCATTTGAATTCCACAGCATACCTGAATAAGCAGAAACAGTGTTACAATACCAGTTTTATTAAACAAATAACTTCCCCGTACATAAATAGCCTGCACAGATCCCCAAATTTCAATTTAACAAAGGATCCTTTGGATGAAATTGGATTAAATAAAATGTTTACAGTATGAATTAATTGTGGAGAACTTGAGGCCTAACACTTCAGGTCACAACCTCCATACAGCCCAAGTACACTGCATCATCTGCTGCTTTGTATACAGGTGGCATTTAGAAAATTGTACATTACACCATCCTCCTGGCCCAACATAGTGCATAATAAGTGGTTGAGAGTACTCACATTGCACAGCCCTGCATTACGCCATGATTATAGATCATGGCTCTGACAGTCCAGCTGAACATCTGAATTGCATGTTGTAATAGAATGTATAAACAACTGACTCCATCTTAGATTCTCTTCCATTTTATATTTTAAGTAGAAATTAACTTTTCAAAACCCTATGAGATATTGTGGTTAAGCTGAATTTGTGTCAGCAAAAGTCATTGGCTTTTCTTGTTATCTAGTCAAGCAGCCTGTTGTATAAGCAAAATCATCAACTGGTTCTTGTTTACCTAAATTCATTTTTAATTCGTTTTAATCATGATAAGAAAATACTGAGTTTGTTCAACTTTTAGAAACATATGCATTAAAACACAGCTCCTCCCTTCTTTCCTTTGCATATAAACCACGGTAGTATTCAGTAAAGGTCAGAGATCTTATAAACACACTCCAGCTTGTTTTCCTGTGTCTTATTGGTCTCTCACGAATTCGGGGGTCACTGAAGCTCTTCCTGCATTACCTGAAGTACACCTGGGTGGCGTATTACCTGCTTCACATGTCACAAGGAAGCCCAGGTCACCTGGTGCATGTTCCTCCTCTGATTATTACCACTCCAAACCTGACCGGGTTTACACTCTGTACCTTGCATCCAGGACCCTGTCCACCAGCATTTGTGTGGTATATCAGTAGTACATGTCCAGCAGCCTGTGCCTAACCATGAACTGGTCCACCTTTCACATTTCCACTGAGGTGTCTCAGGCATCCTCTTGAATACTTTACTCCAGCCAGAAACAAAGACCAATGTCTTTACTTGAATAACAAGTAATACTTCCATACATATGGCAGTGTAGGATCATCAGTCTGAGTCAGGGCTCTATTGCTTTGCAGAGTGCTGTCAGTGAACTTTCTAACATGAGGGGAGAGATAAGAAATGACCTTATTAGTGTACTGCTGCTCCTTCATTGCCCAGTGACAGGCTTGAGTGGATCTTGGACCAAACTATGTAGCTTAAAGCGGTGTTGTACTCAAATTTTCCACTAAATCGTAATCCAATCTGTTACTGCCATAGATGCTCAAATGCCCCTTTATAAAAATAAAATCGCTGTAATTAACTTTTGAATTCTAATTAGTCGTTTGACTTCCGGGCTCTCCTCCCGTGGGAGTAGGCGTGTTTATCACCTTTCCCCGGCTCCGCAAAGTCCTCTGGGAGCTTTGTCACAGTCTTCCCAAGAATCAGTGGGGAACGCCGGCATGCCGAAATCTCGTGAGATCTCGGAACTTCCGACGACGCCGCCCGTTGCGATGCCAACCCAGAATTTTACGGCGCTGCTCGCTGTTATCAATGAGCATGCGTTGGATCGAGCATTCACCGCATCCCGGAAATAAATGCTTGTGGGCTTCAAATGCCCACAAGCAAAATGAAAACGGCCAGGATGCATTTTTATAAGTTCTTCTTGCGGACGAAATCGGCAAGCGGGGGAAATTAAAAACACAACAAGTGAGTACTATCCTTCCATTAATAAAGTATATCAATGACCCTGAAAAAAAAAAATGATAGGTCAACGGAATCCCGCTTTAACTACATTGTAGTTTGCAGAGCAGTTCAGAACTTGGCTGTGTTGTGTGACAAAAGTGCCCGAATTTCTGGACTGATTGGATTATAAACATTTTGATTAGTGAGGCATTTATATGTATTTGAATGGTGTATTTAGCTGTTTGTCTAACTATTAACTTTAAGATAAAGACCCCAGGAACCTCTATATAATTTCCAATAGTCTCTGCCATACATAATTATACTCCATAATATCAGAGGAACACTTTAGTTTAAAGGCAATATTGGATCAGTATTGTAGCTATATAATTCCTGTTGTTTCAGAGTAATTTCTTTAAGTGTAACATATTCATGCAGTTAAAGCTTTTAGTATTCTCTAACCCAGCTATGCTTTGTTGCCTACATGCAGGGCTGCTGATGATTCTGCCATACCTGCAGTGTCTTCCTTTTCACCTTCCAACAAAAGAAAGGTGAAACCTGGAATGGCACATGTGGAAGCACTGCTAATTAATCTTCCTGGGCTTTAATTAGCTGAGGCTCATCATTTATCATCCTGGAACCATCACATTGTGAGCTACGGAGTCCAGAGAAATAATTATCTTCTAAACCCTTATGTTGTGCAGTTATTTCATGCTGTCTGTCTTTTCTGTATGCTCCACAGGTCTGATGTACAAAAGAAAAGCATCTTTAAAGCCTTCACTTCCTCCTGTATAATATTTAGTTGATGAGAATTAATTGCAGTTTTAAAATAAGGTTATCTAGGTATTACAGTGTAGTGGACTCTTTAAATTGCATACTAATGTGATTTGTTACTGTATCTGATCTACCTTAATATCAGGTTGACTTTTGTGATGTAGAATAAAGAGTAGTACTTTTTTACACAGGTGTTGTTTAGGACCAAGAAAAATTAGGGGCAGTCCAGGAAATTAATCACCGTGGAAAAGGTATGCACACGGTGTATCTGCAGATGTGGCAAATATGATTGATGGCATACCTATCCAAAATTTAGCTCATGATATTTCCTCCCCCACGTGCCTCTTCCCCTGATTTCTCTGTCAAAATCAATGGCTCAACAATCAACCCGTCCCGCCATGCGAAGGTCCTAGGCGTAATCCTAGACTCTGAACTATACTTTCGGGCCCACATCCAATCACTGTCCAAAGCTTGCCGCCTCAACCTACATCTTCAAGATACGCCCCTTCCTAACCAATGACACCACAAAGCTTCTAATCCACTTCCTGGTCATCTCCCACCTTGTCTACTGCAACTCCCTTCTCATTGGCTTACCTTTAAATATGTAAAGAAAAAAACTGCGCTGTTTCCAAACCTACAATTATAGCTGCAGCTCAAAGTGAAATGCACACAAACATAGATAAATAGACATAAGGAGCTGCGCTCTCACATAACATATGACCCAATGACAAAATGCAAAAAAAAATTAATTAAAAACTAAACAAGTCCCAATAAGTGAATCATGGGACATACAGTATATAAAAAAAAGTCCTCCAATGGAATGGGGAAATCTTGAGAAAATCCTACAATGGAAGAATAAGTGGATAAATCAAACGACACAATATAGTGACTATCTCTTGTGACTTTAGGATAGACAGTGTGAATCAACCACCACAGAGAGTGCATGCTTACCAGTTGCACAAGCTTTAAAGTTTTAAAGCTCAGGAGTCACTATATTTTGTCTTTTGATTTATCCACTTATTCTTCCATTGGAGGATTTTCTCAAGATTTCCCCATTCCGTTGGAGGACTTTTTTTTATATATGTCACATGATTCACTTATTGGGATTTGTATAGTTTTATTGCTATTTTTTTTTCGTTTTTTCATATATGTTATGTGAGAGCGCAGCTCTTTATGTCTATTTGCCGTTAAATAGGCTGTCCCCCCGTCAGTCCATCACGAATGCTGCTGCCAGGCTCATCCACCTCACAAACCGATCAGCATCTGCTTCCCCTCTCTGCCAATCCCTCCATTGGCTGCCACTCAACCAACAAATTAAATTCAAGGTACTAACAATAACTTACAAAGCCATCCACAACCCGGCCCCCAGCTACAACACTAACCTAGTCTCAAAATACCAACCAAATCGTTCTCTTCACTCCTCCCAAGAACTCCTACTCTCTAGCTCCCTTTGTCGACTCCTCCCATGCTCGCCTACAGGACTTATCCTGAGCCTCTCCCATCCTCTGGAATGCTCTACCCCAATCTATCTGACTATATCCTACTTTGTCTACTTTCAGACGATCCCTGAAAACTCATCTCTTGAGAGAAGCCTATCTGACCCCCACCTAACAACTGTACATTTATTTTCTCCATCAGCACATCCCCCACAGTTATTACCTCTTGTACCTCTTGATCCTCCCTCCTAGATTGTAAGCTCTAACGAGCAGGGCCCTCTGATTCCTAATGTATTAAAGTGTATTGTAGTTGTACTGTCTACCCTCAAGTTGTAAAGCACTGCATAAACTGTCGGTGCTATATAAATCCTGTATAATAAAAAAATAATAGTATACAGTGGCTAAATCGGGCCATACAGGGGGTAAATTCCGAACAAATTTTCTTTTGAAAATCAGAAATTCGTGTGCATTTTGTGATCTGATGGTGCCACCATTAATTTCCAAATTCGACCACCTAAGCCTTCAATTTCACTTTTCTTTAGAGGTCACAGCTCATGCACATTTCTTTTTTTGATTATATTTAACGCACGATTTTCCCATCATTGCTTAGAATTTCATTAGTTTCTCCAAAAATGTCCAACATGCCCGATCACTCAAATTCGATGGCCGCACGAAAATCGGCTGCTGCAGCCCACTAATGGTGCGAGATTTCTTAGTTTACGATTTTCATACAAAAATTCATTTGGAATTCGACCCATGTATGGCCTGCTTTAGTCGAAAAACTAAAGTTCTGTCGATCGAAAATCAAAAATAGCTTATACGATTGTGCTATCGATTGTTTCCATTTTCTAAAAAGAAAAAAAAACAGCATGTTGGATCAGGCACTTTCGATTGCGGCACAAACATTGCATGTCACAGCTACCACACTAATGATTTTTCGAGTTGTCTATGGCCTGCTTAAGCTTCACTTTGCGCTTGAATAAAGATTCCTATTGACACAAAATGACAGAAGCTTATGTAGCGCACCCCACATAGGAGCCGCTGGTGAACTGGGATCCCCCACCCTGCACAGCAAGGCACACCAAATTCGCACAGGCTCACAGAGTCAAGAAACAGTCTAGTGCTTGTTTTTGTATTTTTATTGAGGGGGTAAAACTTGGATAGGGAGTAGGGGTATTATGGGATGCTCACTTATCTTTGAAACATCTTCAGGGATAACTCCTTGTATATTCAGTCCTATATACAGCAACTTTCCTTCATCCAGCACTTCACTTGCTTGCAGAAACACCAGTGGTGTTACTATGTAAAAATCTGTAGCACTGGCCCATTACAGGCAGAGACTCACAGCCCCTATAACTGTAGGATGTAGACTGACACCACTAACACATTTACTGCACTTCCTCCTGTGGCCACTGATCCCAGCACCACCTCTTCTGACCCAGCCAGCCCTCCTGGCTGCAGCAGCCTCATTCACTACAGATCAAAATACCACAGAAAATGGGACCACAGAAAATGGGACCACAGAAAATGGGACCACAGAAAATGGGACCACAGAAAATGGGACTTTTTTGGCACCGTATCAAACACACAAAATCGTATGTATATGTAAATATTGTCTTTTATTAGAAATTAAAACCATTATATAGTATTAACCCAAACTAGTGTGTGAGCCTACACACCCACTGTATACAGAAGGGAGCCTCTAAAGTATTGACATTGGCACATATGTAACTAAACAAATACAATCACCAAGGACAAATAATATAGCGGGGGGCTTTCTCTGTGGACCACGCATTTTGGGTTTATTTTTGAGTATATAGTATGTTAAGATATGTGTTGAAAATGTTATGTTTTGAACTCTGCTTATGTTTTCTTTTGAACAGGGTTTAACACTGTAATTAACCCTTTATGCTCCAGAAGAAGCATTATTTGTCAACGCGAAACATGTTGAGCACAGCACTGTCCGCCTATTGTGAGGCAATGCACCCCTCCACAGAGCTAGCCCCCGCTATATTATTTGTCCTTGGTGATTGTATTTGTTTAATTACATATGTGCCAGTGTCAATACTTTGGAGGCTCTATCTAATAGTTTTATTTTGGTTTTAATCCATTTTCGAATAAAAGACAATATTTACATATACATACGATTTTGTGTGATCGATACGGTGCCAAAAAAGTCCAATTTTCTGTGGTCTCTATTTTGTTCTGTATTATTTAGGGATGAGGCACAGTGTATCACTTTTTATGTCCATGATAGCCATGTCATGGTGACAAAATGTATTAATTGTTTCAGCCTCATTCACTAGCCCTTCTGGCTACTTCACAACAGTCCTCCTGACTGATGCTCCCAGTCCTCTAGACTGATATTCCCCAGTCCTCCAGACTGACACTTACCAGCCTCCCAGACTGACTCTCAGGAGATCTCCCGGACGTGCCGACTCTCTCCTGTGCATCTAGGCAAGGATTCCTCTGTGTGTTGTGGAGGGTCCCTCAGCACCCGAACACAAGGCCCGAGGTCAGCCCCAGACTAGGGGGTAACCTCAAGGGCCACCAAGAGCCTCCTCAACACTCCATCTCCATCTTCCATCCGACTTCCCCTGCTGGAATTACTCATGAGTATTTAAGAGGTGTCCACCCCATGCCAGCCCACTTTGCTGGGGGGTGGCTGGGGCCCTCATCAATACTCCATTCAGCTCCTCCTAAACTCCACCTCTACTTCTGCAAACTTCTCCAAGGCCACGGAGAGCAGGGCAAGTTACCAGAGATCCTGCTTGATGAGACATCCAGCCTCCCTGAGTCACTCATCACTGACCCAGATTCAACCCATGCCTGGCTTTCAGCCAGGCCAATTTACCTACTCTATGTACACTCTATATAGCACACTAGAGGGTGCTTTATTTAATATGGCAATTTGTGCTCAATTCAGTCAATGATACTATGCTGTTTCCGACCCATTGAGAACTTGGATGAGCAGCCTTGTTGGCGCCACACAGCCACTTGTCAAAATCTTCAGCATGGTAAGGACTTTCTGTAGTAATGGATGGAGATGGCCTTCCTTGGGCCCAGTGGAGACAATTCTAACAAATCTATTTTTGGTGGCAAACCTACGAAGTTTTCGCCCAAGAGTTCACAATTCTGGGGATGCACTGTGAACCTGAATATCAATCCTTGTATTAATCCCTATATTGCCAGAGTACAGTATAGTCCCAGAGATTCACACCCAAGAGACAAAAATGTATGCAAATGTTTATGGGTAGCCTAAATACTGTACAAAAGTAGCCTAAAAACTGGGAAGCCCCTTTCACAGTCAGCAAAGCAGCTGTAGTTTGGTGTCTTAACTTGAAAGATCTGCTGTATCCCATTTGGTTACAGATGTTACAGATATTAGCAGCACAATTTATCTGGGGTTATGGCTGCTCCATCAAAGCCACATGTACCAGCAGCAGTCTGTTACCCACATGTAACAAATAACATTTACAAGCACATAACCTAACATGCATTGCAAGTGCACAATTGAGAAAATGCTTTTCAACTAAGAGCAAGGTTTGTTCTTTTGTGAATTTATTGCTCTTCTTCTATCCTTTCTTGTTGACCCTTTGAGCTCCAGCTCATCATATAGAATTAAGAAATACTTTATCCATTGAGGTAGCATTGGGGTTAGTGGTTAGTTCTGTCCACACACAGTAGGGTCCTCAGCTCAAATCCCAACCAGGACACTACCTGCATGCAGTTTATATGTTCTCCCTGTGCCTGCGTGTGTTTCCTCCCACACTCCACATACATGCTGGTAAATTAACTGGCTCCTGTCCAAAGCTGAACACACTTTGTTCATTTTTTTTCATTTAGCAAGTGGGCTGAATGACAAAAAAACGAATAAATGAATCCATGCACACAAACAAAGTGGATGTAGGGTTGCCACCTTTTCTTCAAGTCAAACCCATACACTTTAGCAGTGCACAGCATTTTTTTTTGTTTTATAGTATAAACTATTCATATATTTTGCAATTACATTTTAAATTAATTTCTAAATTAATTTAATTTCTTTGAATTTAAATTAAATGAATCATTTATAAATTCATCACAAGAGTCCCACTTTACATCAGAGTCCACAGAGTTCCCTTACACTGAAGTTTTTTTTTTTACTTTTTGCTATAATACATATCCCCCCAAAAAAATAAAAAATAAATGTTTTCATCAGTTTAGGCCGATATATATTCTTCTACATATTTATGGTAAAAAAAAAATCACAATAGGCGTATATTGTTTGGTTTGCGCAAAAGTTATCATGTCTACAAACTACGGGATAGATTTAGGGACTTTTATTTTTTCTTATTTTTTTTACTGGAAATGGCGGTGATCTGTGGTTTTTAGTTGGACTACGACATTGCAGCAGACAAATCTGATCCCAAATGACACTTTTTGAGGACCAGTGACATTATTACATTGTTCAGTGCTATAAAAAATTACACAGGCAAGGAAGGGGTTAACACTAGGGGGTGATCAAGGGGTTAACTGTGTTCCCTAGGTGTGTCCTAACTGTAGGGCGGATGGGCTCACTGGGACATGACAGAGATTAAAGTATTCGATCACTGGGAACAGAAGATCTCTGACATGTCCCGTCAGAACAAAGAAATGCCCTTTTTACATAGGCAGTTCTTCATTCTGCCTGTGTAAAAGGCGATTGCGGGCGGGTGGACATCGAGTCTGCCAGACCTGCGGGCACGCTCCTGCGGCAATTCATGCAGGAGAGCCGACCTGCTGCAGTATATGTGCGTGAGCAGGTCAGCTAGTGGTTGAATTACATTTCTAAAGGCATATAAATGCAATATATGTACTAGTAATAATCTTTTCTTATATAAAACGTATATTATTATCGCCATACTGGTGCGCATCTATATACTTATGGTTAATGTTATATGCTAGTTGCAGTTAATGTTATATGCTGATTGTAGTTCTTCTGCTCCCTATTACTTTGTTTAAATTACTGAAAAAAGCCCTGTCCCTGTCCTTGGTGGAGGCACTGCCAATTTTAGTATCAAACCCATTCTTCCACTTGGCAAAGGTTCTGTATTTACCTACAGGTTTAGCTTCATATCCTGCTTGGGGGGGGGGGGGGGTGGGGGCATTTCTCATAACCACCCTAAAAGAGGTATATATATACAGTATATACAAGAGTTCTTCAAAAAGTTTCTGCCCTTTTTTTAACTCTATTAAATATAAAAAAGTACAGAAACTTTTTGAAGACCCCTCATATGTACATACACACAGACACAGATACACACACACACACACAGACAGACACACACACACACACACACACACACAGACACACACACACATATACAGACAGGCAGACACACACAGACAGACACACACACACACACACACACACACATATACAGACAGACAGACACACATAGACACACACACACACACACACACACTAGACAGTATATGGCTAAATGAACACAAAACAGGTAAACAGCATTACAACTGCTGATTGTAAGGAAAAGAGATTCAATTCTATACTCTTAAAAGATACTGTAACCCAGAGGACAAGTAGGCTTTTGTTCTAACAATTATTTTGTAGCTGATTAGTTGCCAGGTTTTCTGCACAAGAGTGGCTGCAACTGAATTTTTATTTCTAGGGTGACATTTCTTGAAAATAAACATTTGCAATAGATAAAATTCTCATTAGTAAAGTCTCACTTAAAGCGGGATTCCACCCTAAAGTGGAACTTTCGCTTTTCGGAACCCTCCCCCCCTCCGGTGTCACATTTGGCACCTTTCAGGGGGGAGGGGGGTGCAGATACCTGTCTAAGACAGGTATCTGCACCCACTTCCGGGCATAAACTCCCACGGGAGTTTACGCAGCTTCCTGTCCCGGCGCGCTGTCTGCCGGGACACACACGTGTCCCGGCAGACAGCGCTGACGATTCTCATTGCGCTGCGCGACTCGCGCATGCGCAGTAGGGAACCGGGAAGTGAAGCCGCTAAGGCAACACTTCCTGATTCCCTCACCGAGAATGGCGCCGGCAGCAGCAGAGAGCCGATCGATTGATCGGCCTCTGCTGCTGACATCGCTGGAACCTGTGACAGGTAAGTGTCCATTTTTTTAAAAGTCAGCAGCTGCAGTATTTGTAGCTGCTGGCTTTTAAAAAAAAAATTTCAGTTCCGCTTTAAACATTTCTTCTAACAGATACAGATACAGCACATAACTTTGAGCATTCCGTCTACATTAATATTATTCAAATTGTTTAACTAATAAAAATTGGCCAAACCAATTTACATACCTTTAGCAATATATACCATATTTATCGGCGTATAACATGCACTTTTTTCCCCTGAAAATCAGGGGCAAAGCAGGGGTACGTGTTATACGCCGATAGCGTACCTCACCGAGCCGTCATCTCCTCTCCACTCGGCTCCTCTGCTTTCACTCGGTTTTCACGTCACACACACACACACACCTCTGCCACCGGCATTGGACCAGTGTTCTGCCTATCACAGGAGCTGGTCCAATGCCGATGGCGGAGGCGGGACTGTGTGTGTGTAACATGAGAGCTGAGTGGAGAGGAGATGACGGCTCGCTGATTTCCTGATTCAGGCTGCTGGTGAGGGAGATGGTGAGGCTGCAAATGACGGTAGTTTAAAAAAAGCATTAATCAGGCTGCATTGAGGACAATAATCAGGCTGCATTGAGGACAAAAATCAGGCTGCATTGAAGACATTAATCAGGCTGCAGATGGACATTGATGGGGACTGACCCTTAATTTGCTTCAAAGTTGTTTATTTTAAAAATATGTTTTTTTCCTGAAACTTCCCTCTTAAAATTAGGGTGCGTGTTATACACTGACACGTGTTATACGCCAATAAATAAGGTCATTTATTTAAACCGATGTATGTTCCAAAAATATCTCAGGGATCATCTTTAATGGCAACTTGGTCTGCAGACAGTACACAAACCAAAATGTTTAACTGCAAAGTATAGTTTATGGTGAGATATACAGCACTGAATAGGGCAATGGAATTACCATTTTGGGAACCAGCATCATTGAACCCATTTTCTGTAAACGTGGGCTGTCATGGATACACCCACGAGATATTGCGCCAATTCTCGTGGGTGTATGCAGCTTTCAAGGACCCGCTGACCATCAGAGGAAGTAGAGGTAGAAGAGGAGCTATTTTGTCATGTAACCTGACCTGATTCATTTTCTTTGGGGTGGGAGGAGAAATAAAGTGGGGCTGCTGCCCAAACTGGAGTAGGTGATATGGGTTAGAATCAGCCTAAGGCCTCATGCACACAGGGCGTTAGAAAAAATGAGCTGCAAAGCCACTACTAACGCCAGAAAAAGCAGCTGTAAAAACATGCTTTTAGTAGCATTAGCAGCATTAGTTTGCATTAGCATTAGTTTGCAATGGCGATAATGCACATTTAGCCACGCTACCTTTTAGCACTGTTTCTCTGCCTCTATTCAAAATCAATGGTTCCCTATGAGAGCCCATTGATTTGAATAAAAGTCACATCCAAGTGGGATCATGATGATCCGACTTGTGGTGCGACTTGTGCGCTGAAGATCTTGAAGGGGAACCCCTCACCAAAATGAAAAAAAAAAAGCTTGGCAGGTCAGGAGAGGGGGGATGAGCGCACATCCCCCCCTCCTGGAACATACCAGGCCCTCAACATGGGGGGGGGTGTGGGTGCTTTGGGGCAGAGGGGGGCTGCAGAGCCCCCCCTACACCAAACACCTTGTCCCCATTTGCGGTGGTTGTAGGGGGTCTGCAGGCAGGGGGCTTATTAGAGTCTGGAAGCCCCCTTTAACAAGGGGGGCCCCAGATCCCAACCCCACACCATGTGAATGAGTATGGGGTACATTGTACCCCTACCCATTCACCAAAAAAAAGTGTCAAAGAAATAAAACCAGCACTTTTTTGACAAAGTCCTTTATTAAAGCAGCTCCAGCGTCTCTTCTCCCTCCGGTCTTCTCCCCTCTCCGGCGATGTCTTCTCCCTCCTCCAGTGATGTCTTCTCCCCCCTCCAGTTCTTCTCCCTCCTCTGGTGAATTCTTCTACCCTCTCCGGTTCTTCTCCCTCCTCTGTCATCTTCCACTGTCTTCTTACTCTGGCACTTCTCCTGCCACTGGTTCTTCTTCCTCCGATCTTCTCCCGACGCTAGCTCCCGCAGTTTTGCAAGCTCCGCTCTCTGCAGGTTCTTTTATAGCCATGGGGCGTCTGGAGACGTCATCCAAAGACCCCAGGGGGCGGGGTCTCCGGATGACATCATTCACATAGGGTGGGGGTCGGGATCTGGGGGCCCCCTTGTTAAAGGCGGCTTACAAATTTCGATAAGCCCCCCGACCGCAGACCCTGACCCCCCCTGCCCCAAAGCACCCAAACCCCATGTTGAGGGCGTGTGGCCTGGTATGGTCCAGGAGGGGGTGGGGGGCGCTCGTTCCCCCCCTTTTCCTGACCTGTTGGGCTGCATGCTCGGATAAGAGCCTGGTATGGATTTTGGGGGGAACCCCACAGCATTTTTTTGGGTGTGGGGTTTCCCCTTAAAATCCATACCAGACTGATGCCGTTTTTTTTTTTTTTTTATTTGGGAAAGGGGTCCCCTTTCAAGATCCTCAGCGCAAAAGTCGAATCATCATGATCCAACTTGGATGCGACTACTATTCAAATCAGTGGGCTCTCATAGGAAACCACTGATTTCAACATGAAAAAAAAAAAAAAACCGTTTAGCAGCGTTAGGCATTTTTACAGCTCTAATGCCGGTCCTCAGAACACGCTGGCCCTGGGTTATTTTGCAGCTTGAAAACGCCTATGCCACTTACAGCTCCTAAAAGCCTGTGTGTGCATGGACACAGAATAACATGGAGAGGCGTTTTTAAGCTGTAAAAAAAAAAAACATCTGATGCTGGTAAAAGCAGCTGTAAAAATGCCCTGTGTGCATGAGGCCTAAGGGTTGGGTTTATATTAGAGGCAAAGGTATATAGGGCACATTTTTTTACTTGTTTGTGCCAGGGAAAACCTCAGGATAAACATTTCATTGTGGCAATGGGTTATCTGCCCTGTAACCTAATAAAACACTCAAATCCAGGCAAATTGAACTGTAGACTTTCTGACCTAACCAGAGCAGCAATGACTTCTGGAAGCAGTCCACTAATTGATTTTATTTTTGCTTCAATTAAAAAATGTATAGTGAAATGGAAAATACAGCGTAATCCCTTCAAGGAAGATATCCACTAGAGCAGTCTAAAAATTAAGTATGGAGCCTCTTATGTGAGGCATGTTTGGAGGTTTGCCATGGGGTGAGTATGTTAACATATGTTCTATTACAAGTATAGTGTGCATACACTTAGAATTTATTTTGTAAATAGTAATAATGCTAGAATGACCTGGCTTCGTCCATGACACTGCTACATGCTCTCTGGCAGCTGTACATTCCATATTGACTCATTTATACTCAAGTATGTTTCCATTCAGGAGGTCACAGGAATTTGGGGGTGAATTATTCTACTGAATATTTATACAGGTAGGCTTATATTGCTACCATACATAACTTGCTTTTTAGGTCAACCTTTTTCGTCTAGATTCATCCAAGATCATTTCAGATTTTTATTCTAACATCTCAGAAATCTAATAAAAATACATCTAGCAATAGTTATGCTTTTAAGTAGAAAGTCACAATCAGCCTCACTAATAATATTCTCCAAGCATATTCTAATTTCAGTGGAAAGACATATCTTAAAAGGTCACTCCACTTAGAAAATATATTTCCGTTTTGGTAGAAATTGACACTTCTTCAGGTGAGGAGATGTCCCTGCAACAGTACCTGCCTCTTTGCTTACCTTATTAACTCTTTCACTGGAGTCCTCAAGAGATATAACAAGCTGGAATTTTAATTTGTCAGCCAGAAACTGAAATATAATTTTTAGTTGGATTTTTAAAAGCTGACATCCCAACTGATGTATTGAAAAGATCAGTTTTTTTTTTTATGTATAGGATTAATAGATACCAAATAATTTTTTTGTATAATGACAAGGAACTATCTTTATGGTTCACATGATAGGTAGAGAGATTTAAAATGTTAGAGATTTATTACAGTTATTATGGGAGCATATACAACATTTTCACATTTACAGTATGATTTTTTATTTTTTTTGCTTCAACAGGCTTGCTTTTCTTCATCTGTACTAACATTAAGTCGTCTTGGAAAGGCAGCTTTCTGGAGCAGGGGGTCTCCTGTTTACTGTCCTTCAGACTTTAGGGGGACTGTGCCTAGTGGGAGTAAACAATGCCCGATCTTTGGTATTAGGTGGAGAAATAATTGGTGTCAGTCGAAGGAATAGTGCCCCATTTTTGTTGTCAGTGGAAGGAATTACGCCCCATCGTTGATATCGGTGGAAGGAATACTGCCCCATTGTTGGTATACCCAGCAGAAGGCCCTTAATAAAATGAATACAGTATGACACAGTTTCCAGTACACTAGGTCAGGCATGTTCAAAGTCCGGCCCGCAGGCAAACTGCAGCCCGTGTTCCATTTTCTTATGGTCCACTGGTAATTTGGATATATATATCTTTTGTGGCCCCCAATGAATCCCCAAGCACTGCGTGTCACTCAGGGATTCGTTGGGGGGACACAAAAGATATATACCATATTTATCATTCATTGGAGGGGACAGGGAGGGGGCAGGATGGATGCCGTCAGATTACATACAAGAGAATCTCCTGTTTACTCAGCGGGGTCTGTAATAGGAAGTCCTATCTCCTGGGCTGGCATTGGACGACTGTTTTGTCTATCATAGGAGGCGGGACTTTGTATTAAAGAGTCCACCGCTGAGTAAACAGGAGATTGTCTTCTATGTAATCTGTTGGCGCTCGTCCCTCCCCCTTCCCTGTCCCCTCCGAGGCTGCAGATGGGCACAGATCAGACTGCACTGATGGCAATGGTGAGGTTGCATCCATGGCACTTATGAGGCTACATTCATGTCAATGGTGAGGCTGAATTCATGGCAAAGGTAAGGCTGCATTCAGAGGCTGCATTCATGGCAATGGTGAGGCTGCATTCATGTCAATGGTGAGGCTGCATTCAGAGGCTGCAATCATGGCAATAGTGAGGCTGCATTCATGGCAATGGTGAGGCTGCAGGTGGGCACTGATTAGGATGCATTGATGGGAACTGCCCCTTATTTTGCTTCACAGTCCTTTATTTAAAATTACATTTTTTTCCTGAAACTTCCCTCTTAAAGTGAAGGTGCATGTTATATGCCTGTGCGTATTATACACCGATAAATTCGGTATATCCAAATAACACGCCCAAGCTCATCCATAGTCCTGAGCGGTGCTCTGGGATTCGTTGGGGCAACAAAAGATGTATATATATATATATATATATATATATATATATATATATATATATATATATATCCAAATAACAAGCCAAACTCCATATCACTGAGCTCATCCTTAGACTCTTCACCACACACAGCCACAAAGGCAAAATAATTCTTGTTGGGCAGTGTATTAGTTAATTTGCATTTCATTTTAATGGTTCAAAGATTGTCAGGCAAAATGGTCAGCTCTTACGCATGTTCACTTCATCAAATCTGAACCTCTTTGAAAAAAGTTTGGACACCCCTGCACAAGGTAATGAGAAAATGGCAAGCCCAAATGAAGTAATAAAAAGAGATAATACATTTTGATACAAATTTTTCTAAACTCTTGTTTTATAGTTCTTTTCTGTTACAGCTGCTGTGCAGACTGTCAAAAAATGATTGCACTAATAGTTATCAGAGTTGACGTACACTGTCCAGTACATGCCCTATTCTAACAGGTCTGGTCAGACATTGCCTTTCTTTGTGAGGACACTTGTGATATGGAGTTTGGCTGTTACTCAGACATAACCAGTCTAGAACACTAGAGAGGGATGGCAGAAAGTGCATTTTCCCTAGGGAAAAAATGAAATCCTAAGACTTTTCTAAGTGACAATCAGTTATAAATCATAATGTATGGTGATACAGGACTATAAAGTGAAAAAAAGATGTGAGACTTTAGTTGGGATTGCAACTGTCCCTGATATTTCTGGATGGTCCCAGATATTTGAGATACTGTACATCTAAAAAAAAGTTTTACTGGAAACTTTACTAATATTCATGTATGTTTAGCTATAACATAGTCATGATATGATATGGCCTTTTGGTATTTAAACATATATTTTTACCAGATTTTCACAAAAATTGTTAGCGGAAGACTCGGCTAGAGCAGGCATGTCCAAAGTCCGGCCCGTGGGCCAATCGCGGCCCGCGGTCTGGTTTTGAACGGCCCGCCTGGTTAGCTAAACCAGCTGCGGGATCAGGGCTGTCAGATGAGCCCGATCCCCTACTGAACTGTACATCGGCACTGTGTGAGAAGCTCCATCAGCCTCAAAAGTGAAAGTAAAGTGCAGGGGAGTGTGCTGTGCTCTCTGCTTCCCCCTACAGTGCAGTACCCAGCTGAATGAGGAAGCTGGAAAGGTACAGTACTGTGCTAGAAGCTAGATTAGTTTTAAAAGGGCTTCATTCATGTGTCTGTGCATGTGTGTCTGTATGTGTATGCATATGCGTTTGCATGTGCATGTGTCTGTATGTATGTGTGTGCATGTGTCTGTATGTATGTATGTATGTCTGTATGTGTGTGCATGTGTATGTATGTATGCCTGTATGTGTGTGCATGTTGTCTGTATGTATGTGAATGCATGTGTCTGTATGTGTGTGTGCATGTGTCTGTGTGTATGTTACTTTTAATCCGGACCCCCCCCCCCCCCCCCCCATTCCTGTACCATCAGAACTGCTTTTGTAGGGCTTGTGTGTGATAGCAGCCAGTACTGCTGCTCCTCTGAAAAGCAATCCATGCACAGATCGCTTTTCAGAGGCATTTGAAAGGCGGTAAAGAGGCATTATTTTGCCTCCTCACCACCTGTTTTAAGCCCGTAAATGCAGCATCACTATACCGCAACTGTGCAATCCACACAGTTGCGGGGTAGTTGCAGTGCAGGCCCATTCACCCTGGGTATACCTCCAGCTGCAGCCACAGCATGTGTACACCCCCAGCTGCTCCCTCTGCAGCTAAATGGGAGAAGTTGGGGTGGTAAAAACAGCTTAACCATGTGGTTTTACTGCCCCTCCAACCTGTGAACAAGTCCTTGGTTCACATCTGTGTGGATGCGTGCTGCGTGTAGGGCAGCCCATTCATTTCAATGGGCTTCCCTACCCACAAAAATGCAGGGAAAGAAGTCCCCAAGCTTTTTTTTTTTTTTTTTTTTTTTAATTGCACTGCACCAAAAGCACCCCATGTTTTCCAATGTGTGGGGTACCATTAAGAATTAACGGTACCCCTAAAGAGCAGAGCATTCGTCTGTGTGTCTGGAACGAGCGACAAAGGCAAGAGAATTCTTGTAGGGCCGTGTATTAGTGCTCGAACGAACACACTTAGACCGAATTTTAATGGTTCAAAGAATGTCAGGCAAAATGGTCAGCCCTCAGGCATGTTCACTTCATCAAATCTGGCCCTCTTTGAAAAAAGTTTGGACACCCCTGGGCTAGAGTCTATGCCCAAAGCAGCCTCATCTCTAAATGCAATCCTAGCTACAAACAGCAAAATCTTATCTAACAATAACACTACCAAAATTAACCAGTGGGATTGCATGAAACATAAAATAACAATAATGTGGATTACTTTGAAAAATCTGTGCATATTTCTAACTTTCAATAAAAAAAAATATATTTTACTGGATTAAGAGCCCCTCTGGTTTGCATAAAAATGTCTTTAAGCATAATTTAAGTAGAAATAAGAAAAAAGAAAATCACATTTCCCTTATAAACTGTAATTGTGTGAGATCCTCAATGTAATAATACAATGTGCCCCTATGCAATATCACAATATTTTCTTAATAAATTCAGTTTGCAGATGGCTCGCTTTGGGAAGTCCCTCAACCTGTAAAAGTACTTATATCTTTAGAGAAGGCAGATTTAGACACTTGGCAGTGTGTGTACATGCTTATTTTATTGCAGCATATTCATTAGTGAACCATAAGGACCTTGAACAAATTAAATCACTTTTAGATCACATATTGGCAGATCTGTCTCAATCTATTTTGGACTTATACAGTAAATCCTTCCTTGCTGTAATCTTTTGTCATTGAATTCCAGAATGTTACAAGCTAAAAGGACAGATAAACCATCATTCTTTATGTGCTACTTCAATACTATTTGAAAAAGGTATAATAACATTCTGATTATTTACAATGTCACCCTTAATAAAGCAAACATGCCAGGGTCCACAATGATTATAAAATAGCTGCCGTGCTAGCGCTATGAGTTGCCTGCAAATATTTTTTTATGCAAAAGAAGCCTCAATGTCCTCAAATTGGAACTTTTGCCTACTTTAAAATACTGAGTGCCAATAAAAAGATTTCATTCGTTTTTGGATACTGGAAAGGATGGAGTTGGAGCTGACAGGTTCGGTATAAAGTTCAGAAATCTCTCCTGCAGTTTTTAGTCCCTCCACCCTGTCTGAATGGCAGGCAGTTCTAATCTCAAAGACTTCCTGGTAGGGTGAAGCTTGACCTGCCCCCCCCCCACCCCCCCTTTCCCCAGAAAAGCATCTTGTCCCTATGTTGATAGCCTGTTTTCCACATACCTGAAGAAGTGGATGTGGGGGTCTGCGGGCAGGGACTATAAAAGCAGAGGGTATCCAAATATCAGCCCCATGTGAATAAGTAAGGGATAGCCATTTACAAAAAATTTAAGTGGCAAATAAACACAGCACACGTTTGACCACTCCATGTATTTACAGCAAAAAAAAAGCATGTCTTACTATGTAAATCATTGTCAAACACATCATCTAGTGATGCATAGTATATCCACCTGGCCACTGACCCAGAAGGAAAACCTGCTGAACGCCAGTGACGTACCTAGCATATCTGCCACCAAAGATGATCGTTTTTCAACACCCCACCACATCACGTGCAAATTGTGGGTGTGGCTAAATTGCTTTAACAGTGGGAGGGGCTGTTCTTCCAATACAATGGGAAAATAGATACTATTGTGGTATATTGGGAAATGTAAACAATTGACCAGGCAGTGTACACATTTTTAGCTATTGTCATTGTTTTAGAAGAGCATTTGTCAAAAACCATGTCAATATGGATAAAAAAAAATAGCTTGACCTTTTGACCTTTTGACATAATTGATTGATAATTGACCCATGGCATGTATGATACTACAATGCCAACTAGGGTTAGGAGTTAGGAAATGCTACCCTGAAAGAAACTGATGTAAGAAAATAATGGAAGTAGAAAGAGTTATATCCATATGTGAATGGCAAATACATTTTCTAAATAAAAAGCCAGCAGCACGAACTGGAAGGGGTACTTCACCTGGGGGCAACACTAAATTTACACTACATGAGAACCAGAAGAATGTACCACTTTCCTTAAAATGTTTAGTGCCTGAAATCCTGTTCAAGGAGGGAATTGTGGACCAGTTATAACACAAACTGTGATTTTTGGTGAGAGCGCTGATCGGGATCGGTTGGATGCTGGTTTTCATGCACGTCCGACATACAAACAGGCCGAATGTCAGACATTTTTTTTTTAACCGGCCGATGTCTTCCGACATTCGGCCTGTGTGCACCCAATTTAAACCACCTGATTGCCACCTATAAGCACAGGACTACAGTGCCTAATGGTAAAACCAGCTCTGATAAGAGGCATGCTCTGCAGATCATTAACAGCAATAATAGCTATTTCTGCCAATCACTAGATAACACTGGTGAATCAGATGAAAAACTTTCAGACTGCTGGATCTGTTTATAAAGCTGATATCCTGGGGTTATTTGTATTGATGTTGCACAATTTTCTAGTACTACTATCTCTTGCCATCTATAGATACATTATTTCTGTTTTTGAAAGTCATTTGACACGTCTTTTTACTTCATTATAAATTATCTATTTGAGTTATTAAAAGAATAAGCACTGCAATGTGTTCTGTTGAAATCACAAGCAATAAATAAATGGCTCAAAAAACGCTACATAATTGCTTTTATTGGAGAACATCCTAACTTGGAAATAGGAATGACAATTACTGTACTTCCAGCTTAGAGAAAGGCTCCAACCGCAATTTGTGACAAAGTTTCAGAAACTTTTCCATAATGAAAATCACCTGTTTGGCATTTGTGGGGATTTCTATTATTTATGTTTAATCTAATCTAATTTATTATTAAAGCTTTTCTTCACTCCCCATCATAAAGTGTTTCAATATATTCATACAGTGTATCCCACTCATTTTCTTCATTAAATGCCTAAGCTTATCCTCATTAGTTGGTCATCACCAACTTTGCTTCTATGTCCCTTGGCTTTTTTTTCTCTTCTATCAGATGTCTATTTTCTAATGTTATTGCATAGTGTAATCCAAACCATTACTTGGCTTTCAAGGTAAAAACGCATATACAGTTTACATAAGGACCTGCAAACAAGTCTGGTAAATAACTAAATACAGTAAAACCTTGGATTGTGAGCATAATTTGTTCTGGAAACATGCTTGTAATCCAAAGCACTTGTATATCAAAGCGAATTTCCCCATAAGAAATAATGGAAACTCAAATGATTCGTTCCATAACCATTTATTCATAAGTCATTCAGTTTATAGTCCATATAGCAATGTGATAGGTTGTGTAACCATAAAATGTCCATCCACAAATGGCAGCCTCCACAAAGGGATTAGAAGCAAAATCCAGCAGAAGCGTAGCAATATGATTACATTTAATGAAGGTACAACATTTAGCAACTCACATGGTTGATGATTAAAACAGGCACATATAATGCCCCGTACACACGGTCGGAAATTCCGACGGAAAATGTCCTATCGGACCATGTTGTCAGAAAATCCGACCGTGTGTGGGCTCCATCGGACTTTTTGAAAAATTTGAGTTCCTGCTCTCAAATTTTCCGACAACAAAATCCAATCGGACTTTTTCCGATCGTGTGTAGAGAATTCCGACGGACAAAGTGCCATGCATGCTCAGATCACATTAGGAGACCAAACCTATTGGCTAATAGCCTCTACGTAGTTCCGTCGTACGCAACGAACGCCACCACGTTCAGAATGATCGGAAATAGTCTGACGGATTTTGGGGTCGGAATTTCCGACCGTGTGTACGGGGCATAAGTATGCAGGCATTCGGGTAAAGCGGTCCACATAGACCACCCTCTGCACCGCCAGCTCTCACCGCTGTCAATCTGCAATCGTGACCGGGAAGACTACTCTGCAGTAGAGCGATCTAAAAGTGATGCTTGAACCACCATATCAATGGTGGTGAGGAGGATAGTCTATGTCAGTGATGGCGAACCTTGGCACCCCAGATGTTTTGGAACTACATTTCCCATGATGCTCAAAAACACTGCAGAATGCATGAGCATCATGGAAAATGTAGTTTCAAAACATCTGGGGTGCCAAGGTTCACCATCACTGGTCTATGTGGACAGCTTTACCTCGGATGCCTGCATACTTGGATGTGCCTGTTTAAATCATCAACCATGTGAGTTTCTAAATTTTGTACCTTCATTAAATGTAACTGTATTGCTACTTTGAGGTGCCTCTCTTCTCTTTTATACTCAGTTGTGACATGATGCTACTTATATATCAAGACATCGCTTGTATATCAAGTCAAAATGTATTAAAAAATTGTGCTGGTCTTGCCAAACGCTTTCAAACCAATTTACTCTCAAACCAAGGTTTTACTATATGATAAAATAGTTTTCAGTGTTCTTAGTTTTTAGAAAGAGAATGATGCCCCATGCTCATGCTGCAGCCACACTAAAGGGTTGATTTACTAAAGGAAAATAGACTGTGCACTTTGCAAAGTGCAGTTGCCCTCTGCAAGTGCAGTTTCTCCAGAGCTTAGTTAATGAGGTTAAAGTATAACTTAGGCCGGCTTCACACTGGGGCGGTGCGGGCGGCGACAGTAAAGCAGCGCTATATTTAGCGCTGCTTTACCATCGTTTTAGCCGCGATATGCGGCCGCTAGCGGGGTCGTTTTAACCCCCGCTATCGGCCGAAAAAGGGTTAAAAACCTCCGCAAAGCGCCGCTGCAGCAGCGCTTTGCCGGCGGTATCCCCGCGGTATCCCCGCGGTGTCCCATTGATTTCAATGGGAAGGAGCGGTATAGGAGCGGTGAATACACCGCTCCTTCACCGCTCCAAAGATGCTGCTAGCAGGACTTTTTTTACCGTCCTGCTAGCGCACCGCTCCAGTGTGAAAGCCCCCAGGGCTTTCACACTGGAGACACAGCAGCAGTTGTTTCGGGTCGGTTTGCAGGCGCTATTTTCAGCGCAATAGCGCCTGCAAACCGCCCCAGTGTGAAAGCAGCCTAAAGGCAAAACTTTTTTTTTAGTTTTGTATAGAGTGGAGAGGGATTAGAACGCTTATCAATTGTATTAATGTCCATGCCCCTGTTAAGGAGATACACCCTCTCTATTTGTCCTGTTTACCATTATCGTTGAAAGTGAAAGTAAAGAAAATCACAAATTTTAGGTTTTCCCTAGAAAAGGGAAATCTTCCAATGGGGAAATCTTCCAATGGGGATACTAGTTTTGGTTATCGGGGGGTCCCCAAGGAATTCCCTTAATTTGCAGGGATTTCATCCCACTTCCTGTTTGTCTATGGGACAGGATGTGACGGGAAATCTAACAAAATGGGACACAGATGGAAAAAAAAAAACTGAGAGGGATTATAACCCTCCCTTGCTCTATCCAACATTTAAAAAAAAAAGATTTGCCTATAGTTCTACTTTAAGCTTGACTTTGCAAAGAGTGCCCAATCATGTGCAATTAATATTTTAAAAAATGCATTTTTGCTTGCACATGATTGGATGATAGAAGTCAGCAGAGCTTCTGCTCATTTAAACCCCTTTCACACTGGGGCGGTTTTCAGGTAATAGCCTTTGGGGCGCTGGAAATAGCCTCTGCTAACCGGCTTCCATTCATTCAAGTGTGACTTTTAACTCTCGGGCGGGGCACTTGCAGGATGTTCTGAATAGTCCTGCAAGCAGCATCTTTGGTTCGGGTTGGGAGCGCTGTATTTAGCGCTCCCAAAATGCCCTGCCCATTGGAATGCATAGGCAGCGCTTCCGAAACCCACACTGTAGCCCCTAACCCTAACACTCCCTATAAACCTTACCTTGCACTATCCCTCCTACTAACTCACTCTGTAACCTCAAACCTACTCCTCCCCATAATCCTTGCCCTATCACTCATGCTAACTCACACTGTAACCCCAACCCTAATGCAACAACAGCAGTACCACAATCCACCACCGCTGCCATCTATATGTGACGATGGCACTCTCAGCATCACCCTGATTTTTCAGCTTACAGGACAATAATCTAAGTGCCAGTATTAAGAGAAGGCTAATAAACTGAGAGAATTTCTGGCAGATCAACAGTAAACGTTTGTTCGAGAGGCACGATATTGGAGGGTGTATGCAGACGTATTGGAGCCTATACAGCGGAGATCTGATCAGCGGTCCATTGAGACCTAAAGCTTTGTCTGACCATATGGTCATTCCTAGAGGTGAGCGGCCAATTTATTCATTGGTGGCGGTGGTTTCTGTCTGATCCTTGGCTTCACTGGAGATATATATATATATCTCCATATATATATATATATATATATATATATATATATATATATATACACACATTTTTTTTCTCTCTCTACAAACTACGATATGGACTGAGCAGTCATTTCTATATGTTTTTTTGCACCTGGACTTCTTATACTTTTCCATTTATATTTATTGTTTTCACTTGTTTTTTTTGTGTTTTGCACTTGGATTGTTTTGTCATTTATTTTGATTTATTAAGTATATGTATCTTTATTTAATATGTACTTGGTTACAATTAATAGAATAAGCGTACCATTTCATACACATTACCAGTATTCAGAGAGTGATCTGCTAAAACCACGTTTATCCCTTTACACACACAAACAATAGCTGCTACCACATGTTTTGTTTCAACTCTTTTTTATTATTTTTAAGGAAAAAGAACATAACATTCACAAGAAAAAATCTAATTAAAAAAATAAACATATAAATTAAAAGGAAAAAAAAGGGGGGGGATACAACTGTATACAATACATATCTACATAACACGTTACATTTAACATTCCTGAAGTATAAAAGGAAGAGAATACAAAATATTATCCAAGTTAGGGTTATACTCCTACTCTGGAATTTCCCACTCTCAACATCCCACTTTAACAGTTTATACCATTTCTTTAGAGAGGGGCGGAGTGGGAGAAAGAGGCAAAAAGAAGAGGGGAAGAGGAAGGTAGGTAGAACGGGAGGGGGGAGAGGGAAAATAAGGAAGGGGGGAGAAGGGAGGGGGGGGACATGTTTTAATGTAAGCACATACAACTAACAGTATCTGTTGTAACGATTATGACCTTAAGGAAATGTTTGCAATCATCCGCTGACATGCCAAACAGAGATAAAACTGAGTTTAAAATATGGTAGCTTTCTTCAAGAGGCAAGAATTCTGTAATTTCAGATTTTAGCATTAGAGAAAGAGCTTAAATAATTGTAAATAGCATTTAATGAAAAGACAAGAAAATGGTGCAACAGAAAAATAAATGGGAATAAGAGTACTTAAAAGAAAAGTGCAAAATAACAAACATACAATACATACTAACCTAGGTGCATCTGTCCCCCGCCGCCTCTAAGACCGAGAACTCAGCAAATCAAAGGCTGCTGATCGCTCAGTTCTCGGGTCCACTTTGGTCAAAGAGCAGTAACTAACTCCCCAGCCCCCCTTATACATTCCTAAGCCCAATCTTGAACCAGCAATGTGCATGAGAGCAGAGGCTCTCCCCGCTCTCGTTGCTCTCCCTCCTTGTTGGCTCAGAGACATTGGTTCCTGCTGCTGTCAATCACAACCAGTGAACAGTGAGCAGGGGGCGGGGCTAAGCCATACTCAGTGTGTTAATGGACACATACAATTCTATCCTCATAGCCACCAATCAGTTTCAAACTTCCATGGCAAGAGTGAATCTGATCGGTGACTGTGGGGAAGTAATTACAGTTCACAGTCCTGATATATCAGGATTTCTATGACTAAGTAAGAGCTTATCAGATTAGTATAGTGACTAATGAGTTCTTATAGGCCACTTTTGTTAAAATAGAAAGCTGATACAATGCAATGCACATGGTAGCAATTTAAATACACACTCAATGGCAGCAGACTATATTGAGTGCTGGGATTCTTACCTTGTTATATGTATTGTTATCCAGAACTTTTATTAGTGCTGTTGGCCATGCCATAGAGCCCTTGGCACAATACATTTGTAATTGTTAATTTGTTAACATCTATTGTTGTGATCCAAAAATAACATAGCACCAGTATATTATATAGCATATTCCAGGGCACATTGTGACCACCCTCGTTATCCATTTCTTCCCTTTGTCTTTTGTTTCGACTTAAGTCTATTTGCTGTATTATATCCTTCCATTTCTTCCTTCACTTTTTGGGTGTTTCTATCCAGCAGCCTTTCTCTGTCAGGCCAAAATAAACATCTTTGAATCGTGAGTCAGGTTTTAATTAAGAGTCTGATTCATTTTTGATGAACTTTTGATTCTGAAAAGACGCCTGCTGCTTTCTGCAGAGAAGAGAGCTGATTAAATGAGACTGTGCTCCGCATTCTGCACTGCTGCTTTTGTCATTTCATAGCTTTTCATAAATGGCTAAGATTTCTGGCCCCTCGTTAAATAGAGAAGAAAGGGATCAGGAGCCCAGTAAAGAAACAGAGACAGTTTATGATCCTGGGGCAGGATTGAGAATGTAGAGCAATATGGAGCACTGTTTTCTTTTACCCTTGCTGGGATTAGGAAGCTTGGTGCCTTTCACCAGCTCAAAACTGGAAATATTTAGCAAATACAAAAGCTTTCATTTTTCTATAGCTTTTGGATGCATTATACATTTAAATAAATACAGCTTTGTTCACATGCATCACCTAGGGTCATTAACTATTGCATATGAATACATTTTTTTTAAAGGGGAACTGTTCCTACGTGTACAGATCAATGGCTGTCAGATTAAATTTAGACATATAACAGCATCATGAATGGGGTCTTAAAGGACCACTGTATTTTTTGGACAAACCAAAGTTTTATGTTTGAGATAAATAAATTCCCTCTTCTTCTGCTTCTCATGCATTCCCACTTAGATTGGACAGCCACAGCCCAAAGGGAACTTCGGAGCCCTGGCTAAAACCTTCCTTTCCCTGGCTGTGCCTGTAAATTTGATCCCATAGACTTTCATGAAGCTATCTCCTGATACAAGAAACCCTTAGGAGGGAACCAAGCCTATAGAACTCTATGGAGACCAACTGCAAAGGCACAGCCTGAGTAAAGAATATTTTTGTCAGAGGCTTGAGGGTTCCTGTGGGCTGTGGCTGTCTAATTTAGGTAAGTATGCATCCAGTCAGAAAAAGGGGGAGGTAACTTTAAGTCAGGATAGGACAAAAGAATAACTGTTTTTTGTCTGACAGTAGTGAAGGTTAAAGTAAAAGTTCACCCTAACACTAAAATCTCTAAATCTACAGGCATCCACAATCTAAGACTAACCTATCTAGGCCTGTAAAGAAGAAATCGCTATACGTACCTTTTATGAAGCCGTTCCAGTCCGCTCCCATGATGAGCTGCCATCGGCGGCTTTGCTGTGGAGGACGGTGCTTCTCAGGCATCTCACAACAGTTGTTGGCTGTCTCCTGCACAGAGCTTCTGCCGCTGGAGACCAGACAGGAGCGGCTTAAAAAAAGGTGTGTATAGCTATTTCTTCCTTTCAGGGCTAGATAGGTTATTCTTAGATTGTGGATGCCTGTAGATTGAGGGTAAACTTCTACTTTAACTCCTTTGGTTGGTTGGTTGCATCAAGCCTAGCTTCCCATTTCCCTCAGAACCTCGACTGCGAAGATTGTCATTGTTATTGTCACTTCTCCTTGTCACAAAGATTCCTTTTTTTAGTAGCTGAGCCTGCAAGTTATTTATGTTATATTTTAGAGAATCCATTGAGGAGCTTATGTCATCCTTTTGCTTTGCAGTACTTACAGCAGTTTCCTGGAACTGGGAATTCTGGGGATATGTCAACACTGTGATCTCTGAGAAAAAACCTGCATGTGAGTCTGCTCTCCAGATGCTATGCAAAATTGAAACTTCAGTGTTCAGTGGACTTGGCCTTTAAAGGAGAACTCCAGCAGGGAGTGGGACAGGAAATCAGGTTTTCCGTTTCTACCTAAAGCAGAACTAAACTCTCTCAATCTGCATGACACATTTTTAATCCTTATGCTGCTAGCCTCAGTAAACAGATAAAAAGGTATATTATATAGTATTTACTTGTTTTAGTTTTATTTTTCTTCAGTTACTTCCTGGTTTCTGGCCAAGGCCTAGGCCAAAATTAGGTCTTACATCTCATGCCCAAGCTAAGGGCAGATAATTCATGTAGCATTTACTTCCTGGAATCTATCTACCCTTACACAAGATGGCTGGGGCTATAAATGCTGGGGGGGGTGTTTTGAAAAGTGATTTCTCAACTAAATAAAGCATGGAGACATGGCTGGATGGGTGTGTTTGCTTTAAATATTAGACAATAATTACATAGCAATTTCAGTTTGTAGTACAGTTTAGTTCTGCTTTAACACTATGCTTCTGGTGCCACAACATGCCATTGTGAAGATTCCATATGTAGCCTTTAGATTACCTACATGTTTTTACTTGCTTGTGTGGGTCAAATAGGAGATTTCACCATAAAAAATCCATGGAAAAAGTTTAGATAAACAGGCCAGAGTTTGCATGGAATAATACACAAGATCTAGAGTTTGCTTTGCTCGTGTCATAAATGGCCTGATATAAAGAGCATGACTTCTGATAATTGGATTGCATATGGGTTAACTAATGGTGGTGCTGAAATTGTTCATTATTACATACATCTCTGTAATCATTCAGTAATCATTGACTTCTCCCCATGAAACAAATATTTCCATGTGCTATAATGTGTAATGAGTCAATCTGGGGAGAATATTCTCTGTGGATCTTACTGACTGGTATGCAAGTCCAAGCACAAGCACGATCATATCTGTCATTGCACTTATTCTTAAAGATGGATCTATCTGTATGTCCACTAGTAAAGTAAACCTGTAATGACAACAGCTCCCAACTGTCCCTCATTTGGGGGGGATTGTGTCTCTATTAGAACCAAATCCCCCTGACCCACTTTTCTTTTCAAATGTCTCTCGATTTTCGTCTGATGTTCTGTACAGAACTGCTGTAAAAATGTACTATTTAATTATTAGGAGTGTCATAGTACATTAGGAGTGTTCATTAGACCTCTTTTTCGTTCATTAGACCTTTTTATATTTCTTCTTTTGAAAAGCTAGTACATAGGAAAAAGAATGGAAAGGAAAAGCACCTTTAGTTTAGCCAATCCATTTTTGCATATAAATGCATGGTCCAGATAACTAGGGGCGTGGCAGGGTTGTGTCTGTTGCCTACATAATTTGTGCTAAAAGTTAGACATAAGTACTGGTTTATTTGATGAAATGTGCACTTATCTTTTAGCTGCAGTATTAGTTGTTTTTAAAACACTAATGCCCCGTACACACGGTAGGAAATTCCGACCACAAAATCCTTCTGATTTTTTCCGACTGATTTTGTCCGACACACGGTCGTACAAAGTTGTTGGAAAATCCGACCATTCTGAATGTGGTGACGTTCGTTGCATATGACGGAACTACGTAGAGGCTATTAGCCAATAGGTTTGGTCTCCTAATTTGATCTGAGCATGCGTGGCACTTTGTCCGTCGGAATTCTCTACACACGATCGGAAAAAGTCAAATCGGATTTTGTTGTTGGAAAATTTGAGAGCAGGATCTCAATTTTTTTTCCGATGGAGCCCACACACGGTCGGATTTTCCGACAACATGGTCCGATCGGACATTTTCCATCGGAATTTCCGACCGTGTGTACGGGGCATAACACTGGGCATTTGTGAGGTGAGTAGTGAATGTTCCAAGAAGTAGAGCATTCATTAAACATCACACTTCCCATGAATCAATAGGGCATATTATAGCATTACCAAATCACATTTATATTGTAATGTATAATTGCAGGCAAAACTTTTGGATAGAGTAGACAGCATTATAATACCAGACAGGTTTTTATTGCTTTCTGTGTTTCTATTATCAAGATTTCCCACTCTAACTCCTGCAGATGGATGCCTTAGATGACAGCAACAGGGCCCTATGGCAGATAGAGGCTGCCTTAGATGACAAGAACTGGGCTGACACACACACACACACTAGCTCCTATGTGTGCCGACACACACACACTAGCTCCTATGTGTGCTGACACACACACACTAGCTCCTATGTGTGCTGACACACACTAGCTCCTATGTGTGTTGACACACACACACTAGCTCCTATGTGTGCTGACAACACACTATAGCTCCTATGTGTGCTGACAAAAAAATATAGCTCCTATGTGTGCTGATAACACACTATAGCTCCTATGTGTGCTGACAACACACTATAGCTCCAATGTGTGCTGACAACACACTATAGCTCCTATGTGTGCTGACACACACACACACACACACACACACACACACACACACACACACACACACACACACACACACACACACACACACACACACACACACACTAGCTCCTATGTGTGCTGACACAAACACACTATAGCTCCTATGTGTGCTGACAACACACTATAGCTCCTATGTGTGCTGACAAAAAAATATAGCTCCTATGTGTGCTGACAACACACTATAGCTCCTATGTGTGCTGACAAAAAAAATATAGCTCCTATGTGTGCTGACAACACACTATAGCTCCTATGTGTGCTGACAACACACTATAGCTCCTATGTGTGCTGACACACACACACACACACACACACACTAGCTCCTATGTGTGCTGACAACACACTATAGCTCCTATGTGTGCTGACAACACACTATAGCTCCCATGTGTGCTGACAACACACTATAGCTCCTATGTGTGCTGACACACACACACTAGCTCCTATGTGTGCTGACACACACACACTAGCTACTATGTGTGCTGACACACACACAATATAGCTCCTATAAATCCCTGCCTGCCTGTGATGGGACAGAAGGTTGGGACAGAAAGTTAGGGTGCAATGCTGTACTAACAGCACTGCAATGGGTGCTACTGCAATGCTGTACTAACAGCACGCACACACCAGACTAATCCACACTCAGCAGTGCAATCAGCAGAAATGATCAGTATTCAACGAATCAGCAATGGTTTAGCAATGAATGAATCAATCAGCAGTCTGCCTATTCACTCTATCAAAGCCGGAACACATGTGCACTGGGCCGACGGCGCGGCGGCCTTTTATACAGTGGGTGTGTACTAAAGCCCCTGAGCTTTAATTGGCTACAGGCGTCCAGCCTGTAGCTAATTATTGCTCTCCTCGCTGCCGGCGCTGTGATTGGCCAAGCATGCGGGGTCACAGTGCATGCTTGGCCAATCATCAGCCAGCAATGCACTGCGCCGGCCGCAATGCATTGCGGGCCGCTCGCATCACACGAATGTGATAAGAACGGCCCAAATAGTTCTGGGCTCGCCGAGCGGGCGAACGCCCGGTGCTCGATTCGAACGTGGGTTCGAATCGAACACCGGGCCCATCCCTATATTTGAGTGTTTAGGTTCCAAACTTACGCAAATGTCGAGTGTTGGTCTTGGATTAAGGGGATCGAGAGTCTTTGGATCTCTTTGATTGGTGTTTTTGCCACACAGGAGTAATAGGGCTGGGCGGTGGTATATTTACAATATACAGGTAGGGGAAGCTTTTCATTCGTCAGAGCCGGAAGAATGTCACGTACAGGTTTTTGCCTGTACGTGCCATTCTGCTGACGTATGTGTACATGGGGCGGTCGGCAAGTGGTTAAAAAAAATTAAAAGAAAGCGCCGCTAAACACGGCATGTAAACGCGGCAAAACGGATGTTTTAAACGTGGTTACTATCTGTCAAGTTAAATCGTTCAGGAGAGGTTGTAAAAACATCCCGTGTACATGTGGCCTAAGAGGAATATGCAACTTAAGTAGAAAAAGCTAATTAACATGAGTTCCTCCACATGAACCACATTTGGTGGAAAAAGGTAGAAGGTACAGGCCAAGCAAAGCATGGCTCATAAGGGTGAAAACAAATGAGAAAGGTCTTATTGGATCTGAGTGTTTAGGTTCCAAACTTAAGCAAATGTCGAGTGTTGGTCTTGGATTAAGGGGATCAAGAGTCTTTGGATCTCTTTGATTGGTGTTTTTGCCACACAAGAGTAATGGGGCTGGGCAGTGGGGGTCTCTTGGAGGAGGTGGAACCTCTGGAAGCCAAGTCCTAGCTGGATCTTGAGAGGTTAGGCCCAGTTGCAGGAGTGGACAGTCTCCATCAGCAAATTAAGAGAATCCATAGGATTTATTTTGGTAGTTGAAGTACAGGCGGAAGGGGAAGGACCATCTATGGCTCAAAACATGGAGAAGAGGTTTCCATCCCCTCGTGGATAGGCTGTGGGCGCCATCTTTGAAGAGGGCACTGCCGCAGGTCCAGGATCCAGCTTCCGGGATAAGTCCCTTCTTGCCGAACCTCCTGCCGTCTGGGGGGTTCCTCTGATCCGCTGCGATCGGTGGGCTGTGAGGCTGACTGGGACTGAGCCATTCAGGAGCTGTTGTGGGGAGAACAGGCTGGAGAGGTGCGGAGCTCATGGATCAGGCATCCATCCATAGAGCATGCGCCTTCTAAAAGATTTTGTTTGCATTTACCATTTGATATTGGAATGAATGGACTTTACCGAATGAAAAAACATACACTCTTAGTAATTTGTTCCCATCACTGCAATCAAAAACAGAACAACAATTTGACTCGCTAATAGAAAACTAGAACACTTTTTTAGAATGTTCTTTTCCTAAGAATTTTTTTGTTCTAAATTCTACTCCCCTATGGACAGCTTAACTGGCTAGGTCACCAGGTGAAATTAAAGTAAAAAAGCCTTAAAGAAAACAAATGCAACCACCACATGTAAGAATTGGTGAGCTGCAATTTAATAATTTTGTTTTGGGGTTTAATATGACTTTAAGCTTGCCTAAATAACCCAAACAGAAGATCAGCTCATCGTAGATAAAGCTCCAGTCCAGGAGAGTCATCTGAGGTGGCACATGTAAACATTCCTTTCCAAATGCAATATAGTCCATGAACAAAATAGCCAGCACTCTCGCCTCAGATCCACTTTTTTGTCTTTTGTTCATTGGAGGACACAGCTCTGCTTTAAATCCTCACTAACTGGGTATATCACAGCCTACAGAGGTTTGACACTAGGTGCATTAAAAAAAGATAAACACCCCTTGGCTCATCCCTCCTGTTATGCAAAACCCACTCAACAGTAGAGAACAGCTCTGGTATAAGCCTAGTGTATAGGAATTCGGATAAAGGATTTTCTTCTTCAAAATCCTAAGATATTTTTGTTTCTGCAAGTAAAGTCTCGTACACACGGTACGATTGTTGGCATGGGATTGTCAGTTCAGACTGTTGTCCTAAAATCTTACCATTAGTACGCTCCTTTTGACAATTGTTGTCCAACTTTTGGCTAACAAATGTTGGAAGGCAGGCTAGTACATTTTCGGCGGACAATGGTTTGACGTCAGATTTTCGTATGGTCAGTACACAAATCCGTCACACAAAAGTCGAAAGTACAAACACGCATGAGCGGAACCAAGGAACGAGCCAGAAGCAGTTGGTCTTGTAAACTAGCGTTCGTGATGGAGAATTAACATCCGTGATGCGGCAAATTATGAAATATCTAAATGCAGCGCACATTTTCTTCTTCTTTAATGAAGCCGATTTGCTGGTGATATTGATGGAGTTATGGCAAATGTTTTTTAAAAGGCATTTGTTTTCTAGTGATATCAAGAATATTCTTATAATGCTTGTTGTTTTTTTGGCCAAGTTACCACAGCACCACTTGCCGACCAGCCGATGTCATTGTACTGCGGCAGGTCGGCATGATCCCACGAACCATCGTAGCTGTACGTTGGCTCCTTTAAGCGGGGTATAGCAGGCGCCGCACTGCGGGGGTGCCGATGCTGGTGATCGGCGGTCGCGGGCACGAGAGGCAGAAAAGGGACGTGTGCGTGTAAACACACAAATCCCTGTTCTGTGAGGAGAGGAGATGCTGATTGTGAGTTCCTAATAGCTAGAAACCACGATCTGTTATCTCCTATATTCGGGTCCCCTACAGTTAGAACACACACTAGGGAACAAAGTTAATCCCTTGATTGCCCTCCCCCTAGTGTTAACCCCTTCCCTGCCAGTGACATTTATACAGTAATCAGTGCATTTTTATAGCACTGATCGCTGTATGATTGTCAATCGACCCAAAGATGTGTCAAAAGTGTCCGATGTGTCCGTCATAATGTCACAGTCTTGATAAAAAGATCGCCGCAATTACTAGTAAAAAAATAATAAAAAGGCCATAAATCTATTCCCCATTTTGTAGACGCTATAACTTTCGTGCAAAGCAATCAATATATGCTTATTGCAATTTTTATTACCAAAAATATGTAGAAGAATACATATCGGCCTAAACTGAGGAAAAAAATTGCTTTTAAAAAAAAAAAAAATTGGGGATTTTTATTATATCAAAAAGTACAAAATATTGTGTTTTTTTCAAAATTGTCATTCTTTTTTTGTTTATAGCGCAAAAAATATAAATCACAGAGGTGATCAAATACCACAAAAGAAAGCTCTATTTGTGGAGAAAAAATGACGTCAATTTTGTTTGGGCACAGTGTCGCATGACCGTGCAATTGTCAGTTAAAGCGACGCAGTGCCGTATTGCAAAAAATGGCCTGGTCATTGAGCAGCCAAATCTTCCTGGGCTGAAGTGGTTAATTGAAACGTGGGTACAAAATAAATAACTGTAAATTGAGTAAAATTTAAATTAAATTGAGTAAAATTCATATTTCATAGTTCATAGCCAGGGTATATTATGGTAATAATACATCAAAACCCAATACGATTCATACACGGTAATGACACAAAATCGAACAATATGCATGATTGAACATATAAAAATACAATATAGACAATATAATCTGGGACCTCTCTTAATCCCCAACATTGATGATACACAAGATTATACAATAAGGCAATACATAGTCCAATGGATCACACACACACACACACACACACACACACACACACACACAATAATGCCCCGTTGTGGGGCCTCATAGATCCCTATTATAGATACTAGTTAAATCATCCCATGAGGGATTGACACGGACACCCATGGAACCTATTATCTGAGGTAATAAACAAAGTAGTTGGGGTGGGCATGACAAAGTACATGGCATCTGTAGCTTGACACGTTTCATGACTGGAACCAATCCTCAGGAGCGAAGCATGTGAACTGGATCTGTGGTAGAAAACTATAATTATATTGTTTCCAAAAAAGTATTTTAGGCAATCCTGATAAGAGGCAACAATAGGATGGATATGAAAAATCCCCCTAGGGTGTGTTACTCACAGGGTGTCTGTGTAATGATGGTGTGGCACTGAAGGTCACAAATCACCTAGAGAAAGCTTTTTATATGTTCAATCATGCATATTGTTCGATCACCATGTATGAATCAAATTGGGTTCTGATGTATTACCATAATATACCCTGGCTATGAACTATTTACTGTACTGTACTGAATTTTACTGTACCCACATGTTTCAATTAAAGTCCTGATTTCCCTCTCCCCCCCCCTTATTTCCCATTTCATTGATAGGGTCAAGTACCTCCATCCCTGTCACTATCAGGCCATTTCCTAATTTTAAAGTCCCAAATTCCAATTCCTCTCCTTTCATTTAATATTCAGTATAGGGATGGAAACATGTGGTTGTGCGCCTTTTATACTTGAGAGGTAGTCTTTAGTCTACTTGATGATATTATATATACTTTCCCATGAGGCCCGGTTGGCCCTAGCCATCCCCTTCATTTGTTTTAACTACCTAACATGTCCCCTCAGGCTGCTGTGTGTGGTGGTTTTGACTTGAATGGCTGTGGCCACACGGGCTGTCATTTAATCTGGGAGCTGCGACGCGCACTGCGGGCTCCCCCTCCTCCCCTGCCGCTCTGCCATGGGATAGGCGGATGCACTGACACCGTGCGTCAATGTTATGTATTGCGCATGTTACACCTGCGAGAACGGTGAGAGTTGATTGGCGCCAATTGCCCGATTATATCATCGGTGCACCACGGCGCCTTTCCTCTCGCCCTGCACGGTTGCATGAAGTTAGTGGTGTGCTGCAGTGTTGGCCGTGTGGGATCGGTCCAGTGTGGTTTTTGCACTTGTAATTTTTTCACAATGAATGTTAGTATTACATGGGACAGGTTTGTTTTGATCCCTCTTCTTTTTGTCTTGTTTTGCATTTGGGTTCACCTTCCCCACTTCTTATTTTAAACTTTGCAGTTTAAGTCACTGTTGAATAATTATCACTGGCCAATCCTGTATTTGGGCTATTTTTTTACGAAATGTAATCTATTATATTATGCTTCACAGAGGCCCTTATTGATTGATTGATCCCACTCATCTACCCAACCACTATCATTGATCTATACCCACCTTGATTGTTGTCCCGCGTTGGCCGACATCTGTTGGCACGCCACCACAGCTCCCGGAAATGGCTTTCTTTGGGTGATTCGTGACCTTCAGTGCCACACCATCATTAAAACACACCCTAGGGGGATTTTTCATATCCATCCTATTGTTGCCTCTTATCAGGATTGCCTAAAAAAAACTTTTTTAGGAACCAATATAATTATAGTTTTCTACCACAGATCCAGTTCGCCTGCTTGGCTCCTGAGGATTGGCTCCAGGCCATGAAACGCGTCGAGCTACAGATGCCATGTACTTTGTCATGCCCATCCCAACTACTTTATGTTTAATACCTCAGATAATAGGTTCCATGGGTGTCTGTGTCAATCCCATGGGATGATTTAACTAGTATCTATTATGGGGATCTATGAAGCCCCACAAAGGGGTATTATTGTGTGTGTGTGTGTGTATGTATGTGATCCATTGGACTATGTATTGCCTATTGTATTGTGTATCCTCAATGTTGGGGATTGAGAGGCCCAGATTATATTGTCTATATTGTATTTTTATGTGTTCAATCATGCATATTGTTCGATTGTGTATCATTACCATGTATGAATCGAATTGGGATCTGATGTATTATTACCATAATATACCCTGGCTATGAACTATTAAATATGAATTTTACTCAATTAATTAAACATTTTTATTTTGTACCCACATGTTTCAATTAAAGTCCCAATTTCCCTCTCCCCCCCCCCTTATTTCCCCATTTCCTTTGTAGTGATAGGGATGGAGGTACTTGACCCTACCAGGCTATTTCCTCATTTAAAGTCCCCAATTTCAAATTCCTCTCCTTTCTTGTAATAAAGATACAACTATGTTGGTGTCCCTTGATAATTTTACATTGTATTTTTTTTATGTAACTGCCTACTCCCAAACTGTCATATGAAGTTAAACATATAAAGTATTATTCTACACAATTTTTGTATTGCTCAGAAAAAAAATAACACAAATTAAATTAGACATGCTATCTGCCATCCAAATACAAAGAACAACCAAAAAGTGCATTCCATGCATACAAAAATATAGAATCAACAAAATAATAGAAAATAGTAAGTGGTCCAGCGGGGTTGTTGGGGTTCTTGTGGCTGGTATTGCCACTGACCACCATGCTGCTGTGGTGGGTGGGGTGGCTGTGGTGTGTGGGTTGGCAGTGGAGGTGGGGCCACAAAATCTGAAATGTGGGTGCTTTCTGAAATTTGGCCCCTCACCCCCTTGTTGAGGAGGTGAGGGGCCAAATTTCAGAAAGCACCCACATTTCAGATTTTGGGGCCCCACCTCCACTGCCAACCCACCCAGTTCCTCACACCTGCTCCTTTGCTCAACGGCCATCTGCCTTAATTTATTGTCCGTCACACACCCAAATGCCTCAGCCTCATCTGGGTCTGTCCAGATGGCAGTAGTGGCCTGGCTGAGGAAGGCAGCTGTGACCTCCAGATTCCTTCTCTTTCTGGCCCTTTTAGCAGGAGGGCGTAGGGGAGGGATCTGGGACTCTGGCTTCTGGCCGCTGACTCCTCCAGACTGACCCTTTCCTGTGTATGAAAATGGGACATACCGTATATACTCGAGTATAAGCCGAGTTTTTCAGCACATTTATTTGTGCTGAAAATTCCCCCCTCGGCTTATACTAACTAGAGTCAAGCAGCAGAGAATTAAATTTTCCCACCCGACTTTGGGGCCCGTATCTCAGGGCCACTTGGTGATAGGAACCCCATCTTTGGATATATAGTTGTAGTGCTAGTTTCACTGGGTTTGCACACCAAATTTGAGGTTCCTAGCACCAAGTGACCCCGAGATACGGGGCCCCAAAGTCGGTCAACTGTGTCCATCTGCAGCAATGTCATTTCGGGACCCTTTGGGTCCAGAGACTCCAAATTTTGGCTGCAGCTAGGGGGCATCTAGGAACCTTTAACTACCAGTTTGAAGTTCGGGGGAACCTATGGCTGCAAATGGGCACAGTGAGGCATGCAAATGGGCACAGTGAGGCTGCAAATGGACACTGATGACCCTCTTTTCCACTTACAGTAGCTGTGCATTTCTCACCCTAGGCTTGTACTCTAGTCAATACGTTTTCCCATTTTTTTGTGGTAAAATTAGGTGCCTCAGCTTATATTTGGGACGGCTTATACTTGAGTATATACGGTAATTAGAATCTTTTTTAGAGTTTGGTCATCAATCACATACAATTTTTATCTCCTCACTGTTGCAAATTGAATGTCGATAAATAGAATAGACTATAATTCTGACCCCAGCATTTTTCATTCTTGTTCAAATCATTTTTGGTCACTACTGTCTATTGATATGGAAACCAATTTGTTAAGGCAGAAATATTTTCACAATAACGTCTAGTTATCATCGTATTTTTGGATACAAATATGTTCAAAAATTCTAGACCTGGGTCAAGCTGGGCTCCTCCACATCTTCATCCTGTGCATCAGGACCTGTGCGGACCTCAGGAGCTGTGGCCTCAGCAGACGTCGAAAGGAGCATAGACAGCGATGGCCTGGGTTCTGTCTGGTCTGTCAAAAACCGCAGGCTGTTGTAATACCACAGCCTGGGGACATATAGGTCATCCGCTGCTGCTCCAGATCTCAGAATCCAGGACTTTGTTCAGCTCCCTTTTAAATGTAGTCCGAAGGATTCAGAGGATTACAGCCAGCCCCACGGTGGTGGAGCTCATAGGAGGCACAAAGCAACCCCCATGAGCAAGGGTGAGATGGTGCGCATCCTAGAGAAGCACAATTACGACTGCAAGCTGCGCAATTATGAAAGGCCCAACAGCCAAAAGGACATCATTTTGGAGAAGGTCATCACCATTTTGCAGTGAAAATTTTCAGTGGAACGATCAAAGGACCAAATCCGAAAACGATGGTATGATCTCAAACACTGTGAACAAGACCAGATGGAGTACATACATCAGATCATAAAAAAAAGTAAGCAATATTTGGATCTAAACTATATGTATATGTGTAAATGAGCTGTCTGTATATGTTCTTTCTCCAAGTAGCTCTAGAGAATTCTATATAAGATTTTCTAAACTCTTTGTATGACTTGGGATTCCAAAGATGAAGGTAAATATAAAGCATATATGAACATACTTATTTGGTAATGTTTTGTGCCATTCCTTTGTTTTTGGAACTTATTGTTTTTTATTCTTTCAACAGGGAGGCTCCAGCCAAGCCACCACAAGGGACGAAGGGAGGCTACCCTCATTCTGGCCCCAACAGGGGAGGCAACAAGGCCATCTTCTCCCCAAAAACTTAAGTGCCAAGTTCAAACACACTCATTTAGCCACCGACAGGGGTGTTTCTAGGTGGGCCAAAGGCCTTGGGCTTAGGGCAAAACTTAAAGGGTAAAGAACACTTTCTGGTTGCTGCCTGGCTCATCTGTGCCCATTAATGCAGCCTTGCCAGTGTAGACATGGGTAGAGGAGAGGCCCCAGGGCTCCCAGTCACACAGATTCACGCCTGCTAGGGTGGTCATCATATATCCTGTATCCCATAGGAGACAAGAGGGGTGGGGGGCAACTGCAAGAATTTTTCAATGTTGGCACTTGTCAAGTGTTTGCCCTCTGGAAAATGCCACCACCTTCCCTTTTCTATGCATTTTTCACAGAAAAACCCCCAGAGTGCAGCATGGTGGAGTCCACTAGTCAGGAGCAAACATTGACCCAGTGCAAGGTTGGTCAACTAATGTAGCAATATGGATGCTAGAAACAGATGGGACTTGGGGTGGCTTAATGAATTGTGTATTGTTTCTTTTTAGAGGAAAGTGAGTGTGGTCAGCTCACCCAGGATGTTTCTTTGGAGCCATGGGATATGACTCCTGGACCCAGCACAGACATTGCCATTGTGGACATCAAATCCCCTGATGCGGGTCACAGTGAGTGCCAAAGCGAACCAGAAGAGGAAGAAAGTATTCGGGAGCCTCTTGTTTGCAAAAATAAGTATTCTTGGAATCTTGCTTCAAATGTGTATACATCAAGTGTTTAGAACCAAACCAAACACCCACTCCACACATTAGCAAAGTATGTAGTACCTTAACATTAGCACGGAGAAGGAAGAGGTGGAAGGAGCTGGCAGTGTTGCTAGGTACCCAAGTTTCAGAGACCCAGGCACCAGTGCCAAGATTACAGAGTAGTGGCAGTGTGTACATTCCTAGTAGTGTAGGTGTCTGAGGGCAAGCAGGTTGCAAGCAACAATAGACTGGGTAGGTAAATATTTCCTGAATTTGACTAGTAACGTGACCATAACTCACTATGTATGGCCTCAGCCACTTGACCATCGTTCCCTTAATACTTTTTACTCTTCTTACTAGGTTATGAACTCCCACAATGTACTATTGGCAGAATGAGTGCAGATATGTTGCATTGTTTGAAGGAACTGGAGCAAATCAAGCAGAAGGCCACTGCTTTATAGTGAAGAATAAGAGATCTTGTGGACATGCTTGCCAAATTTTAATTTCCTCTTGCCAGGTCTGAAGTTTATTCCACTTGTTGGCTCCTGTTTACCATTACTAATCACCATGTTTTTATGACTTTTAAATGTGAAAGTTTATGGACAGAACTCAGTGTTTCTACACTCCACTCCTCTAGGTGCACCACCAGGTCCTGTTTTCTATATTTTCCTCAGTCTATAAACGACTTACAAATTACTAACAGTTAAAATGACAATACCGCCTGTGCCAAATTCAAGAAATCTCGAAAACATGACCTGGGTTTGCATCTTGAGTAGAGTTGGGAAACACTGCCCTAACTAATGTGAATTGTAATGTTTATGTGTTTTTTAGAATCTAAAACCAAAAATGTTAAGGTGCCCCCATGATTAACATTTCCCCCATGATCTCATGCCTAAAATGTGTGTAGCTCTATACATCTATTTTTCCAAAACCACAAAACATACAGCGTGTCAACATATGCTATCTCCCATCACAGGGTATCAATGGACGCGTTTTTGGGGGCGAAACCCCTTCCTCATAACTAAAGTAGCTCAGAGGAAGGGGTTGCACCCCCGAAACGCGTCCATTGATACCCCGTGATGGGAGATAGCACATGTTGACACACTGTGTGTTTTGGGGTTTAGAAAAATAGATGTTTGTAACTACACACATTTTAGGCATGGGGTCATAAGGGACATTTAATTGTTAGGCCTCTAAGCGTACGTGGCTTCAAATTTGGCCTTTTAGAGGTGTGAGATCACCCCATCTGAGGAAGGCAACATCCACACAGTCTTGGGATACTAATGTGTCATTTGGCCTTCACTTTACCAAACTCGAACTTTGTAAGTTACTGAGTTTGGGATGTGTATGTAATGTTTTAGAACATGCCTGTTTAGCCACAAAAAGGAGAAATAATGCAAAACATACATGGTATACACCAAGATTTTGTTTTGTTTTAAAACCTTAAAACGCACATGTGAATGTGCTTTGAGTAAAATGTTTTTTACTAAACAATGTGTGGCTTATTATTTCATTGCTCAATACCAGTGTATTTCGGAAGTTGTTACAGTGACAATGTGCTCTTAAATGTGAACAACTCCTGCAATTTTGTAAAGGCATAATGGTTTTGAATGTCATGTATTAGATCCATTAAGAACAAAAACATTGTGTGTGTGTGTGTGTAGTGTCCATTGGCCGACCATACCAGAACTGACCAATGAGATGGGCGACTACCAACTTTCCTTCTGGAAAGTGGCGCAATTGCACCAATTCTTACACTTCATTCCTGACCCTCTGAACTTTTCCCGCCAATTGACGACCTTTGAAGAGTATTACTCGGGGACTGGCCCGCTTTCTCAGACACTCTCAAAAATGTACTTCCTGCTTAACAGGCCCCCCACGCAACCCCACCTACCATTTTTGGATAGAGAGATAGATAGTGGAGACGGAGCTTAACCGCAAATTTTCAGTGACGCAAAAACAACACATCAGCAGTGCCATCAAATCATCTTTGTGCACCAAAATACAAGAGAGAAATTATAAAATATTATCCAGATGGTACCTCACTCCATCTAGGCTACACAAGTGCTTCCCTGCCATTTCGAACCACTGTTGGCGCTGCGGGGGAGAAGAGGGTTTATTACTACACATCTTCTGGTCCTGCCCAAGCTTGAAGAGTTTCTGGGGAGAGGTTCGCCGCATAACACAGAAATTTACAGAGTACGACATCCCAAACAACACAGCATTCTTTCTACTGCATCTTTCAAAAATCCAGACTAAACTTTACAAAAAAATCGTTAGTAGGACATTTGCTAAATGGCTGCGGAAGGTGGAGGATGTGAACAAGACGGAGGACTTAATCCTCACCGCGCAACATAATCGTGAGAAATACTCAAAAACCTGGGGTCTCTGGAACATATTCATTTACTCTGATGAGGGGACAACCCTCTTGGGGTCATAGTTTGTCTGTAGACAAATATATAGTTTTGGAAACCCTAGTTACTGCATTACCTACCATTGCCCATGCCCTGGTTCCCACCCCCCCTTTTTACACCGCCCCCCCTTCCAACTATCTCCACTTTCTTTCTTATCTTTATCTTTTTCTTTATACAACTTGCTATATAGTTTTAAGGGAAAAAGCGAAAAGGAATTGGGGAGATCCTGTTACCTCTCGACACTTACGTATATATTGGAGCACTTGACTGCCTGTTATGTGAGCCAAATACAACCTTTATACTGTTGTTGACCGTTAAGTATTAGGAAGACGTGCAATGTTTAAAGTATTACCACACATTGTTCCAAGTGTCTGTAATATTCATGATGTCTTTTGTTTTATATGTAATAATGGGATCTCGCCCTTTGTTGGTGTTCAATAAAAATGTATATTTAGAAAAAAAAAAACAGCCTGAAACGACTCGAAAAGGATGCCAAAGGCACAATAGAGCCTGTAATTGAAGATTCTTTGCTCTGGGGTGAGGTTCCTCAGGAAATGGCTTCATCAGATGTTCCCCCAGAGCAAAGGCCTCATTTGCCACAAAAACAATTGAGGCCCTCAACATTCTCCTCAGCAGGTGGCAAGTTTAAGGTGCCATTCTGGAGCTGCTTGTAGAACTCTACATAATCACTCCTCTGTCAGAGTTGCGGCCATTCTTCCCAACATCCAAATACAAGAACTCGTAGTTAGCAGACACTACAGCTAGCATGACTATGCTGCAAAAGCCCTTATAGTTAAAATAATATGAGCCAGAGTTGGCTGGTGGTACACTCCGGACATGCTTGCCATCAATAGCACCACCACAGTTGGGAAAATCCCACTGATGATGGAACTGGGCTGCAACGTCTTGCCATTGATCTGGGTTGGAAGGAAACTGTGGATTAGAAAATGAAAAAATAAATTACTACTTCTGCACATAAAATTGCAATCAGATTTGACACAAACATGCTTAGCCAACATAAGAAGCACTTAAATGAGTATTTAAAGACAAAAGTGGAAGGTCAACTTATCTGATTCCTCCCCTCCCTCTGGTGGCCCATTAGAATTTTTTTTTGGGGGGGGGTAATGGGTATATGTTTTGGACAGGTAACCCTCTCCATCTCCATGAGAGCTGTTTGTATAAATAGTCAATGATACTTTGGCCAACCCCTCCTTACTTACACTATTGGCAGCCCAGTGGACAGGTAAGAAGTGTCATAATCTGTCCAAATTGCAGCACATTTTGACATTATTATTTAACTAATCAATATAACAGGAGACAAAAACGTAAGAAGTTTGAATTTGTAGGTAATCAGGCAGGCCCTTGCACTACATGGTTTGGTGAATTTATACAGAAATTTGAACACAAAAGAGTCAGCAAATAGAGTATTTGGATCTGTTGACTTTGCATTTTTTTGGGGGGGGGGAGGGTTCCAAATGAGTTTGGGCCCAAAAAAATTGTCTCTTGCACTCTGCCTGTTACAACAATAACATTTGTACACATTTTAGGGGTTGTTAAGTTACCAGGCTAGGTGTGTATGGGCCCAGGATAGCATGCTGGGGAGGTTAGTGATGACAGGACAAAGAGGACATTCACAGCATATTACAATATTGATAATTATATAATCAACAAATTAATAAAATACATTAGCAAACCTAAATACATAGAATGGGATCTTTAAGGTAAAAACTTACCCTAATATAGTCCTTCTGCAGGACTTGAATAATGACTCCCAGAGCCTGGGGGGAAATCCCAGTCGTAAACTTGAGGTCCTGGAGACTTCTCCCCATTGCCAAGTACCGCAAGGTGGCTATGCGCCTTTGCTCCGGAGTGATGGAAAGCCTCATACATGTGTCCTTCTTAATATAGGGGGTCACCAATGCCAAGAGTTGGTGAAAGCAGGGGTCCGTCATCCAGAGATAATTCCAAAAATCATCCGGATTATTCTCCTGGAGCTCCCGCACCAATGGCACATGACATAATTGGTCACGATTAAGCAGCCAATTTTTGGTCCAAGAACTCCTCCTGTTCCTGGACTGGACTAAAGTCAAAGCAATAACTCCTAGCCCAATAAGCACACATTCTCTCCTCCGATTACGCAACATGGCTGGTTGACTAACGGCCATTCAGAAACAAACTAAAAATCGCAAATCAACACTCACCAAACTTCTATTAACACAAAATTAGCAGAAGGAGCCCAAAGGGTGGTGCTTGGGAAATTAACTTCCTCGTTATAGTCTCATAGTAAGTCTGGTACGTCACTACGTTCGCGTTGTCGACCGACAATTTGTGTACCATTAGTATGCAAAACAAGATCCTGGCACACGCCCTTAAGACAAACGCTCCGTTGGCCAACAATCGTACCGTGTGTACAAGGCTTAAAGTGGAAGTAAACCCCCCTATCGTTTTCAGCCAAGGAAGCCGCCATCTTTGCCTCTGTTTAATCTTCAACTGCCACGTGGCTGCACATGTGATCCTTTATGACACCAGCCATTGGATGGTTTGACTGTTTGGTTGAGAGCACAGCCAATGTGCAGTTAGCATTCCCGGCATGCCTTTTTTTTAAACTGTTAAATCGATGGGTTTACTTCCGCTTTAAGGTGCTGGCTGGGCAACAAACTGGATAATAGATTCTAGTAGTACTCCCTGTAGCAGCCATCGAGCATATACAGTTCTTGCTCTGTGCAGGTTCAGCTGTGACAACCCTGTTTCCTTACATAGAAAGGGAGGACCCCCACCATGCCAACATCCAATGTTGTATGTGTAACAGACTTACAGGCCTATGTTTCCTTACAGGCAGCATGTGGGGTTTTTACCCTAAGGGGGCACATATGACTGGCCAAACTGCTGGTTTGTCACAGTGTCTCCCTTACAGGCCTGCAGAATCTCTGCTCAAAAAGCTGTGGTTCCTGGTATTTGTTGCCAAAGGTGCGGCGAGTTAATCTCCTCCTTGTCCACCTCCAACTTTTTCTGTCCCATCCCCTTTCCTGCTTCCTTTGTTTAATGTGGGGGTCAGCAACCCATCGACTGCAATCTACCTATTGATAACGGGGTGGTGATGGGTAGACCATCATCCTTCCTGGTCCACCCAGTGGCATTTACTGGTACTGACTTGCTGACTTCCTACTGCGCAGCTGAAAGTCTGCTTCTCCTCATCTCCCTCCCACCGGTATTCAGTTGCTGCAGGAGGAAAATACAGCAAATTGGTACCTGTAAATGTCGCTGGGTCGACAAGGAAGGATCATGGTCTAACGGTCACCTGCCCGCAGTCCATGGGTTGTCGACCTCATGGAGGTTAAACAGGGGAAGCAGGAAAGGGTTGGACAGGAAGGAGATTAACTTACCATACCTTCTCCTCTCCCGCCGGCTGCTGCAGATGGATGGAGAACTGCAGAGGTAAATCTGTAATTTACCAGCTCCTTCCTTTTCTGAATGAACACAGTGAGTAATCGGTACTGATCAATCACTGTGTTCTTTCATAACAGAAGCATAGTAAACTGACACCAACCTCTGCCCTACTGGCATGTCTCTTGCACTTCTGACTGACACTATCCATGGTCCTACTGACGTCAAACTCTGTCCTACTGACTGACACTGTACTGCTGACAGGTCTACTATGAAGGTAGTTTTTATATTTTTACAGTGACAATTGTTTTATTATATTTTTCCTAAGGTTTTGTTACTATTTAGTTAGGCCTTGCTAGTTAATTCCTTAAAAAATGAAGGGTGCCAAACCCTGAAGTTCTTGAATCTTTCGTGTTTAGGTAGATCTCTGCCTCAAAGGTTGCCCACCCCTGGTTTAATGTATAGTGCGACCGAGTGGTTCCCTGTAGTGGGGTCACTGCTGGAGGCTAATTTGGAGATCTATGTGCTTTTGAAAGAATATCCCTTTAGGACATGCCTCTGGCTGCAGAGGGAGATCCAGTACTTGCCCTGTGTGTTTGAATCTTACGAAAGCTGCAGTGTGTTTTTGTAAGGGCTTCTGCCCTTAAAGGAATAGGAAACACTTGATGGAGGAGGGGGCAGTCCTGGATTACTTGATTCTATTTTGAAACCATGTGGCTAACTTTCCTATGTGTGTAGTTAGCACACCAGGGTTTTGTCACAGGCGCAACATCAGGTATGTCTTTTTTGGTCCCGAACATCCGGTTAGTGGAATGCATGCTGGCTTCAGGACACAAGCGGAGTGGCTGCGTTCTTACAGCATATTAAAAGAGAAGTATGGGATTTTTTTTAAATTTTAGAATCATACTTACCTGGGTGGATGCAGCATCGGTCCCCCGCTGGTTCCAAGGCTGACAACTAAACGATCAAACACCGCCGATTGCTTGGTTCTCAGAGCTCTATGAGCAGAGAACTGGTAACTGTCAGTCACTGCTGTCTGCTCTGCTCCAGCGCTCACTGGAGCGCTGAGCTGTGGAAGGGGGTGAGAGCAGCTGGCTCAGGCTCTCAATAAATCGTTGAGAGGCTAAGCTGGGTGACGGTCCAGGCATGTGGGCGGATACCGACCACATGGTCACAATCTTTCATGAACCTGGACGTCAGCCAGCAGCAGGCTTCAGCCCGCTGTCTGCTGAAAACGGGTCACAGGAGTGCAGAACGAACTGCACTCCTGTGATCCAAAAAGCTTTGACTGTACTTCTTTAAGACTGTTTATATTGGTGCCAATGAATAGCGACTTTTTAATGTGGGCATCATTTTTCATTACTTGTTTTTAACATGTTTGATTAAATTTACACTATTGCAGACACTACAAGGCCGACTTCTACAAATAATGAGCGCTCCTGTGTGCAGCGAAATCAACAAATAGATAAAAATTAAATGATCATAAAATGATCATAAAATATGTGTCTATGTGCGTATAAATAACAATTATATATATATATATATACAGTAGAAAATCAAACTTAAGATAAAATCTCAGCAGCTGCCACAAATATTTGTTAAAAAAAATTAATACAATGGATATTGCTGTGTGCACAATCTAAAACCTGAAAAAGTCTAAATCATGCGCTGGCTGCGCTAGAGACCCAGTTCTAATAATCACCAATGTATGGTATGGTCCATATAGTAGAGCTGTTTTTTTTTTTTTAAATCCAATCACTGTTATAACTTCAATAAATATTAGTTTAAAGAAATGTTCATATATATTGTGGTTTGAATTTTTCTTCTATGTTCAAAATAGTGTGGTTTATGTGATTAACACCGCAGATATGTTATATCCGGTCCCAGTTATCTTCGATATACATCAGCATACACAGAACAATCCCCCTATGTCTTAAATTCTTACCAGACTCAGGTGGGTTAAAGGCATGTAGTGTATGGAAGCTGGCTTCTCCACTGGTGCTCACTCTAAGGCTGGGCTGCAGGTGGGTGGATCGGGTCAGCTTCTTAGGCAGGCTCATTCATATGTTATAAGGAGATAAAAGAGCACCATAGCGTAATCCTGTTTAAAAGTTTATTAAATTTAAAATCCGAACCCCCTAGGTGACTACACGACACAATCAGAGACCACACACTCATTGAGGAATTTAGCCTCAAAGGTGTATCGCGCTGTGTATCAGAAGGAGGAAGCACCTTGATCACCTAATAACTTATTGAATGCTGTTTTTTCTGTGTGCCTTTGTAAGTTGACTTGCTACAAGGGGGGTTTGGATTTTAAATTTGATAAACTTTTAAACGGGATTACGCTATGGTGCTCTATTGATTAAACTTACTACACTATATTATCTTACCATCTCTTGGTTTCTATGGTGGAATGGAGAAGGCATTATTGGATAGATTACAAATCCTTATGTAAGCAGAGGAATACTTTGAAGAAATATCGTTTGGTCATATAAAAGGGCCAGCGTTGGCCAGCAGAGCGGACATCTTTTACCACATATGAACAGAGGAGGATTTACCGCATGTACATTTACGTCGGCAGAATGGCATGGCTGGGCAAATGGGTGTACCTGTACATCCCTGCCGCGAGCTCTCGACGTCCGCTGGGATACCCGCTATCGCCTCACGGAGCTGAAGAATGGGGAGATGCTAATGTAAACAAGCATCTTCCCGTTCTGCCTAGTGACACTGTCACTGATCATAGCTCCCTGTGATCGGGAGCTATGATCAGTGACGTGTCACTCGTAGCCACGCCCCTAACAGTTAGAATCACTCCCTAGGACACACTTAACTTCTTCCTAGCCAGCTAGTGGTCAGCCCCTTCACTACCAGTGTCATTTTTACAGTAATCAGTGCAATTTTATAGCACTGATCGCTGTAAAAATGACAATGGTCCCAAAAATGTGTCAAAATTGTCTGATGTGTCCTCCATAATGTTGCAGTCACGATAAAAATCGCAGATCGCCAGCATTAAATGCCATAAAACTAACCCTATAGACACTATAACTTTTGCGCAAACCACTCAATAAACGCTTATTGCGATTTTTTTACCAAAAATATGTAGAAGAATAGATATCGGCCTAAACTGAGGAAAAAAATATTTTTTTTATATATTTTTGGGGGATATTTATTATAGCAAATAGTAAAAAATAATGTGTTTTTTTCAAAATTGTTGCTCTATTTTTGTTTATAGCGCAAAAAATAAAAACCGCAGAGGTGATCAGATACCACCAAAAGATAGCTCTATTTGTAGGAAAAAAACGACGTAAATTTTGTTTGGGAGCCACGTCGCACGACCGCAAAATTGTCAATTAAAGCGACGCAGTGCCGAATCGCAAAAAGTGCTCCACCAAAGTTTTTAGTTTTTACTCTGATGATATTGTCTAGTAGGAGTGGAAGCTACTATATGGGCTGTTAAGTTTTCCACAGTGTTACCCCTTTAAGGAGAAGCTTGTTTTCCTCTATGAAAGCTTGTTGTCCTCTGTGATGACCTTCCATTAAGGTCATCACAGAGGACAAGGGGGCACTCTTTACGTCTAAGAGGAAAAAAGATTTCTTCTCCAAATACAGAAAGGTTTCTTCACAGTAAGAGCTAGAGTGGACTAGACTCCCTCCAGAGGTGGCTCTGGCAAGCTCAGTAGATTGCTTTAAAAAAGGCCTGGCTTCTTTCCTAAATGTGCATATTATAACTGGATACTAACATTTATATGTAAAGTTTATCCAGGGAAAAACTGATTGCCTCTCGGGGGATCAGGAAGGAATTTTTTCCCCTGCTGTAGCAAATTGGAGCATGCTTTGCTGGGTTTTTTTTCACCTTCCTCTGGATCAACTGTGTGTGAAGGATTGTGTATATGGGATTGTATTTTTTATTTTTTTTGGTTGAACTAGATGAAAACTATGTAACTATGTTTTAAAGGTGGCTGTATCAGCCTTTGGTAGGTCTTCCAGTCTCCCGTTTAAACAATAATACAGTGATGGTGAAGGCCGATTCTTACTTTTAGAGTAAAATTTTTTTTTATTGCGTTTAACAGAGTGAAACAACATAATATACATTATATCTGGACGTTCAGTATAGGGAGCAATACAATACAGGCTTCATATTTGGTATACTCTTGGTTATAAACCGATAAAATATATATGTGCAACCTTTTACTAGTAGGTGTCGGCTTAGCCCGTCGTGTATTGCAAATCATCTTATGGAGAATGAGAATGAAAACCTCCATATCTAGGTCATTGCAATGTAGAATTGGGGGTAGAATAAATGAAGAAGATAGAGGGGGGGATTGGAAGGTTGGAAGGGGAAAGGTTGGGGTGTATCAGGGGGAAGAGGGGACTGAGGGGGGTGAGCAGGCCTTGGTGCAACACATCGGAGGGTCAGGGACACCAGGTACATTTAGTTCAGTTGAGGGGAGTTAATAGGGCTTTCGGGGGAATCAGAAGTAGAGTATTTGATCCAAATGAGCCAGAGAGTTTTAAATTTATCGAAGGTATCATTGTCCAAGGCTATCATCTCTTCCATGCGCATAATGTCATTGACCACTGAGACCCAGGAGGTCAGGGGAGGGGTGGTAGTGGTTTTCCAAAAAAGGGGTATAAGTTGTTTGGCTGCTGATAGGAAAAAGCGTAATAGAGTACGTTTTTCAGAGGGTATGGAGCCTGGGAGCATAGACAATAGAGCTATCTCTGGTGTGGGTGTTGTTGGTCGATCATATAGGCCACTGTAAATGTCAAAAACCTGAGACCAGAGGGGTTGAATGGCTCCATACTCCCACCATATGTGGAGATAACTTCCCTCCACGTCGCCACATCTCCAACATGAAGTGGGAGCAGAGGGGACGATTTTATGGAGTGATTGAGGGTCCTTGTACCACCTAAATAAGAGTTTAAAGTTCTTCTCTTGTGTGTAACAAGTGGTGGAGGATTTATGCGTGAAGTGGAATGAATGAATGATTTGTATAGCGCTGCAACTGCGAACTGAATCGCCTCGAGGCGCTTGACTGCTCATGTTGGGATGCCATGTAGAGTGAGTTTGCGTAGTCGAGCCGTGAATTGATGATCGTTCCTACTACTACCGCTTTTTCCTTTTCCGGGATGAAGGGGATGAGTCTGCGTAGCATGCGAAGGAGATGGTGGGATCCGCTGATTACGGATCCTATTTGTGCCTCCATTGTCATCTCTGAATCAAAGATTACTCCGAGGCTTTTGGCTTTGTTGCTTGGAAGGATGGTCTGTCCCAAGATGGTTGGTGGTGTCCAAGGGGTCTTCGTCTTTTTCCTTGAGTTTGCGTCGAGGAGCAGTAATTCTGTTTTTGATCCATTTAGTTTGAGGGAGCTAGTGGTCATCCAGTCATCTATCAATGTGAGACATTTTCCTAGTTCCTGGTATTGGTCTTTTTGTCCGGTGATCCGGAAGTACAGTTGAGTGTCGTCCGCGTATGAGTGGAAGCACAGATCCAATTTGCTGGTGTAAGATGGGGGTTGGTCATGGATTAGTGAGTGTTGTAGTTTATAAATGGTGGAGAGTAGGTGTTTGGGTGTGTCTGAGAGAGAGCACAGTTGTTCGTAGCCTGTCAGGGTCCTATGAATTTGGGAAGAGGAGAACAGGTCTTGGATTTAGGAGGGTGGGCCAAACTTAAATGTGCGGGGGCGTGGTCAGACCAAAGAATGTTACCAAGGGATGCCTGTAGTGGGACGTCAATAGGGATTGGGAGACAAGGAAATAGTCGATGCGACTATAGGAGTTATGGGCAATCGAGTAACAACTGTAGTCTTTCTCAAATGGGTGTTGCACTCGCCAAACATCCACTAGTTGGGCAGAGTGCAAAAGTGATTTTATGTGTGTGAGGGTGGAGTGTGGGAGGGAGGACTTACCGGAGGAGGTGTCCGCGGCCGGAGAAAGGGTCACATCGAGATCTCCACCTAGAATGAAACAAGGACCGCCAAAAAATATCAATTTGTCCAGGACCATAGAAAGGAAGCCCCCCTGGTCCTGGTTGGGTCCATACACGTTAGCCATTGTAAAAATAGAGGATTTCGATTTTAATTTGAGGAAGAGAAAGTGACCCGAGGGGTCAATTAGGGAGTCTATGACTTTTGGATGGAATGATTTGTGAAAGGCTATTGACACCCCTTTGGACTTAGCTTGCGGGTTGGTGCTGTGGTACCATTGGTGGTAGTAAGGGCTGTTTAGGGTCAGAGTAGCCAAACTCCTAAAATGTGTCTCCTGTAAGAGCAGAATTTGAGATTTAGCTTTGTGGAAGTGATATAATATCTGGTTCCTTTTTTTCTGGGGTGTTAAAGCACCTGCAATTAAAGGATGCTAACGTTATATGATCAAGTGATGACATGGTGATAGTGAAAGAAGGGGATACCCGAGCTCCCCGTCATGGCAAACACCAAGTTGTATGCGCACCAAGACCTGCTTAATGGGGGGGGGGGATAGGGGTGGGTGAAGGAGGGGATAGGAGGGGATAGGAGGGGAGGGTAGAATGGAGTAGAGAAGATGAGATCAGAAAAGGTTGGTGGAAACCATCCCCAGTGCACGGGAGCATAATACATCAAAAGATTGGGCGATAGGATCCACCGGTGAAAACAAGTAGAAAAGGGGAGAGTACGGCCACTAGGTGGCAACATTAAACCAATAATGATATGAGCTGATGAAGCTGAGAGAAAAAACATGCTAATAACAGTACAGTGCATAAATATGCACTATCGGTCCTAGGTGGGGGTAAGCACACGGAGTGCCTCCCGACCCCGGGGTCCATGAGGTAAATATGTTAATATAGAAATGGTAACAACAGTCACACGTAACTTTAACCATGTGCCTTATAATACTCATATTGCATGGCATACCTGCGTTTCTTCCACACTGTTATGGGAGTACCCAGGGAAGCCCACAGGAATCCCATGTACATGGGATATCATTTGCAGAGCTGGGGGGGGGGAGGCAGTCCCTCATATCGAATAGGCTCAAACCGAGCTCAGTGTGGAAGGAAAGCAGTACATTTCTAAACATATATCTAGACAAAAAAAAAAGAAAAAAACATAATTCCCCATCTTTTAATACCCCACTCCCCCCATCTTCACTCCTGGGTAGGAACAGTGCAAGGTGATGAAAACTATGGTAAAAAGGGGAAAAAATCAAAACCGGGTATGATTGCACAGGAAAAATAACAAAGTCAGCGTGCACGTCAGGCAGGCAGTTCTGGACCGTCAATCCAGGAAACATGGCTGTAGGGCTATTGCCCTGTGCTGGAGTTGAGAAAACAAGCTCAGCCCCAGGGAAATGATTTTCAGAGTACTGGGCTCAGTAAAATGTCAATCATCAGGCGTTTTTTGGGAAGTAGATCTTGGGCGCTTCTGTTTGCTGGGCTTTGGGAGAGGCCAATCTGGCAGTGAGACCTGTGGCAACTCCAGGGTGCTCAGGAACCATGGCATATCCCCTAAAGTGCGGAAGAGGGCCGTCTTGCCTTCATGACGAACCCGCAGTTGAAATGGGAACCTCCATTGATATTTGATTTGCTTCTCCTGAAGGAGTGATGTAAGGGGTTTTAGAGAGGGTCTCATGGCTAAAGTTTGGCGGGAGAGGTCTGGGAGCAGCATGACAGGGGTGTCATTCAATCTGATGGAATCTTGCATGCTGGCGGCTCACATGATGCTCTCTTTGATTTTTATAAAAGTGGACCCTGCAAAGAGTGCCGCGGATGAAGGAGGAATCAGGGTTCCGTGGACCTGAGGTCCTGTGCACTCTGTCCAGTTCAATGTGGGTGTCTTTGGGTTGTTGGAGTAACTGGTTAAAAATTACAGTTACAGCCCCTGTCAGGTCTTTGTGCTCAATTGTTTCTGGGATACCGCGGATTCTAATATTGTTTCGTCTGTTACAGTTCTCAATGTCATCCTGGTGGTACATGAGCTGTTGTATTAAGACAGTATGGGAATTCAGTGTTTCTTCATGGGACTGCAGGGTGGTGCATATTCCTTCAGTAGTGCTCTCTATATCCTCCATGTGGATCCTTATGTCCCTCTTAAGCTCTGTGATCTCCTGTCTGTATGTCATCTCCATGCGGGAGACATAATGCTCAAAGTCAGATTTGGTTGGGAGGGATCACATATATGTGTGGAGGGATCGCATCTGCGATTCCATGTCCCATCTGTCCCCTGAATTCATGGATGCCTGAGAGTGGCTGTGGGGGCTGTGCAGTGTGGGCTCTAAATCAGCCAGGGAAGTAGAGCGGCCCCTGGAGCGTACCTGCATGGCATCTGCTGGCTCTTAATGGGCCGGGGACGGAGGTGCCGGCGACATCTTGGATTTCCCCTGTGTGCTGTAGGCCGTAGAAGCCCGTGTCAGGAACCTGCCCAATCGCCCGGCGTCCCGTCGTTGGTGGGCTTAGGTTGTTCCTTCGGCTTTCCCTTGCCCATCGGTGCGGTTTGGGGATGATGTGGACTGCTGTGGCGGAGATACAGCCTTGTGGAGATTGTCAGGGCCAGGAGCTGCCGCGATGTGCAGCTCCATGCGCTAGGCCATGCCTCCGATTCTTACTTTGAAAGATCCTACAGACAGGAAGGTAGAGGCAGTCACTAGATCTATTTACATGGCCGCAGGATCATTAATGTGTCTGGCTGTAGCATTGTTGTCGATGTCACAAACCCTAACAGAGTGCACACAACGCTTATACAGGGATTTAGAGGAGGAACAAGTCACACAAGTTTATGTGGACTTGGCAGACCTGCTTGTACAGTACTTGAAATATGTCTGCAATGCGGCATCGCTCTCAGCATTTAGGCTACTGCTGTAGTCATTCGCTGGTTCCTGTGGCTTATATGTTGGTCAGCTGACCAAACATTTAAGAAGTCTCTCCTTATACAGTTCATTATCTGTTCAGTATGACGCTGGTTGAGATCATCAAGGACCACATGTGAAAAAAGAGGAGAAAGAGAGTACCTTCTTGCTTCAGCTTAGAAAAGTTAAAGTTTCTTGTCATAAATCTGGGCCTATGTGTTCAGCCCGTAAGCACTTTTTTTATTCACAAGGGCAAGGACTCTCTGTCTCTGAACTTTTAAAGCGCCACCTATGGATAATTGAATGTAAGGTAGTTTGTCAGCATTAGACATGTGCAATTTGTTTAGTTTTTTTTTTCGTTTTTTTCGTTCGTTCGTTCGTTTTCGTACGAATGAACGAATCGTTCAAATCGAACGAATCCGAATAACGAATCGTTCGAATCGTACGAATCCGATTAACGAATCGTTCGAATCGAACGAATCCGAAAAACAATGAAAATCTGAAAAAAACAAATTAGAAATAACGAATGTACGAATGAAGAAAATCCGAAAAACGAAAAAAGGAATACATTCGTAACTTTTTTTTTTGTTGAATTGGTAATTTCCCGTGTCCCTTACAATGGTGCTGCTTAACGTGCTTTGAATAGATTGAACAAAAAAAAATTTGTACATTCGTAACTTTTTTTTTTCGATTCGTAACGTTTTTTTTTCGATTCATAACTTTTTTTTTCAATTCGTAAATTATTAAAATGTAATAATAGCATACACATTACATAAAATTATGAATTATGCTCCGATTACGAATCTACGAATGTTACGAATGTACGAATAAATACGAATGCGTCCGAATTTTGAATAAACGAATAAACGAAAATTAAACTAACGAAAAAACGAATCAACGAAAAATAACTCTTACGAATGTACGAATCGTTACGAATACGAACACCGACGACTTACGAATGTACGAATCGTTACGAATCAACGGAAACGAAAAAAAACGAAACGAAAATAAACGATTTTTTTTCGGAAACGAAAAAAACGAAACGAAAATAAACAAATGTTTTTGTTGTGCACATGTCTAGTCAGCATTCCCCGGTGTGCGCTATTTTAAAACATGATATGTTAGGTATCTATTTAGTCGACAGAACATCATTTATATTTACCAAAAGACTGGGTATTATATTATTTGCATGCACTAAAATTCATTAAAGCATATATCTTTTCCTGAAAATTTGTGATTGGTAAACCGCAGCGCAAATATCGTGTGACCTAAAAATTTGCAATCATTTTATTCTCCAGGACCTATGATGTTTGGGAGTTATAAATAATTTTCTAGCAAAAAAATGCAGATTTTTCCATGTATGTGAGAAATGTTGGAATTGGCCTGGTAGGCAAGTGGTTAATATGATGATAAACAATTTGATGTTCGTTATTTAGAATCTGTTTTCCAATCATGGTAAAATGAATGTATTTATATAGACAATCTTTATTAGGAATGCTATGGTAAATTTAAGTGATAAGTCCATATAGTATAAATTTGATATGAGCTTAATAAACATCATTTGATGCTGAAAACAGTACACTTTAAGGCCCAAATTGTTGTTGGCTAGATTAAAAAAATGCAAATCCTGCAAAAATTGGGGCAAAAAACGCACTACATGCTTTTCTGCAGCTTTTCCATTAAAGTCTATTGAACCAAAAGAGCAAAAAAAAAAAAAACACAATTTTGCATTCAAAAAAATCCCTGACACTTTCCAAAAACTCAGTGGCTGAAAAAATGTGAACATGTCCTATAGGAAACCATGTTAAATGAACTGTAGTGCGTTTCTGCAAAAAAGCACCAAAAACCGTATAGGTGTGAACCAAGCCAAAAAGAGGAAATGTTTTTAGGAGGTAAAACGTTTTCCTTTAAAGAGATAGTATCTGTGTTATTGAAATTAGGGCATGAAACAGAAATTGTCACTCAAGTATTAGTTTCTTATATACCACTGACAAATTTATTTGTGGCAGATACAGTATACAGTGCATCTGGAAAGTATTCACAGCGCTTCACTTTTTCCACATTTTGTTGTTACAGCCTTATTCATAAATGGATTTGATTCATTATTTTTCTCAAAATTCTACAAACAATACTCCACATTGACAACGTGAAAGAAGTTTGGTTAAAATCTTTGCAAATTTATTAAAAATAAAAAAAGAAATACCGTATTTATCGGCGTATAACACGCGCCGGCGTATAACACGCACCCCAAGTTTAGGAGGGAATATTAAGGAAAAAAACTTTTAGGAGGGAAGTTTAAGGAAAAAAAACTTACATTTAAATGCCCATCAATGCAGTCTTATCAGTGTCCATCTGCAGCCTTGTCCATCATTGCAGCCATGTCCAGTGTCCATCTGCAGCCTTGCCCAGTGCTTTTGCAGCCTTGCCCAGTGCAGCCTTGCCCAGTGCCTTTGCAACATTGCTAGTCTAGTTGCAGCACTGCCCTGATTTAAAATTGGCGCTGACTGAGCGGAGAGGAGCGAGCGCCAACAACATACAGAAATCCAAGTGTACGTTCGGCTAGTCTCAGCTCCTCTCGCAGTCCCGCCCACCTCCACTGATTGCGAGAGGAGCGAGCGCTGACAACATACAGAAAGGGTCACAGTCAGGGGCGGGACTGCGCAAGGAGCCGAGACTAGCCGAAGTACACTCGGATTTCTGTATGTTGTCGGTGCTCGCTCCTCTCGCAATCAGTGGACGTCGGCGGGACTGCGAGAGGAGCCGAGTAAAGCCGAAGTACACTCGGCTTTCTGTATCTCGGCTCCGCTCACTCCTTTCTTCAATATCAGTGGGAGATCGTCGGGGATCGGCGTATAACACGCACCCACGATTTTCCCCTGAATTTAAGGGGAAAAAAGTGCGTGTTATAAGCCGATAAATACGGTAAGTATTCACAACCTTTGCTCAATACTTTGTTGAATCACCAACAGTCTGTACAATGCTGCATTCATCTTACTCTCGATCCTGACTAGTCTCCCAGTTCCTGCTGTTGAAAAACATCCCCACAGCATGATTCTGCCACCACCATACTTCATCGTAGGGATGGTATTGGCCAGGTGATAAGCGGTGCTTGGTTTCCTCAAGACATAACGCCATTCAGGCCAGAGAGTTCAATCTTTGTTTCATCAGACCAGAGAATTTTTTTTCTGAGAGTACTCCAAGTGCCTTTTGACAAACTCCAGGCGGGCTGTCATGTGCATTTTACTGAGGAGTGTCTGCAGAGATGGTTTTGTTCTGGAAGGTTCTCCTCTCTCCACAGAGAAACGCTGGAGCTCTGTAAGAATAACCATTGGGTTCTTGGTCACCTCCCTGACTAAGGCCCTTCTCCCCCGATCGCTCAGTTTGGCTGGGCGGCCCACTCTAGGAAAATTCCTGGTGGTTCCAAACTTCTTCCATTAAGGGATGATGAAGGCCACTGTGCTCATTGGGATCTTCTATGCTGCAGAAAATTTTCTGTACCCTTCCCCAGATCTGTGCCTTGATACAACCCTGTCTCGGAGGTCTACAGACAATTCCTTGGACTTCATGGCTTTGTTTGTGCTCTGACATGCACCGTTAACTGTGGGACCTTATAGACAGGCGTGTGCCTTTCCAAATCATGTCCAATCAACTGAATTTACCACAGGTGGACTCTAATCAAGTTGTAGAGACAGCTCAAGGATGATCAGGGGAAACAGGATGCACCTGAGGTTAATTTTGATTGTCATGACAAAGGCTGTGAATACTCCTTTTTTTAAAAAAAAATTTTAATATACATTTTCTAAGATTTCAAACAAATTTCCTTCACATTGTCATTATGGGGTAATGTTTGTAGAATTTTGAGGAAAATAATGAATTTAATCTATTTTGGAATAGGGCTGTAATATAAAATGTGGAAAAAGTGAAGAGCTGTGAGTACTTTCCGGTAGCACTGTATTTCAATTGGTTCAGGCGAACTTTGATTCTATTGGGGAAAGCATACAGGTTATTAGAACAATCTGTGATGAGGACGCTGGAGGGGGGTGATGTCAGGCGCTCCCCATTAGGGGTGTATAGAGGAGTGTGGGGAGAGCATGTCCCGCCATATTAATGGCGGATTGTGTAGCACACCACGAGGCATTCTTTTTTGGGGAATATCACATTGGACATCAAGGTAACAGACATCTATTAGGCTGCATTTTACTTTACCTTATGGGTATTAGAAAGGAAGGGGCAGCACTGTTTGATATACTTATGTATGGAGATGCCTTGTGAATATTTATAAGCAGGAATTTATTTTGGAGAGTTCCTATAGAAAGGACTTCTTTATTTGTTTTTGCAGTGATCTTGAAGTATACTTTTGGTCAGGAATATTGATATAAAGATTTCAAGCAGGTTTAAAAATATATGGAGATGTTATTGTATATTCTGCAGTCCCATTCTTGTTGACCCATATAACTCTATGCATTGTAATTCCTCTTACACATAGATACTACTCCACGTTGGAGTACATTTTTAATACCTGTGGTTGCCATCCTGATGTACCCCTCCACAAGGGATTTTTAACTAGCAGGTTGGTGCCCCCTTGTGGCTTACTAGTCAGACCTATAGTAACAAGGGGATAGTGTGTCATCATATTTACATGCTTGTGCTCTTCTCACTCGTTTTTTCCTTGTGCTCCCTCATACCTGCTCCCAGGGCGAGTGGGCGATTTTTTTATGTGGTGGTAAGGCTGATGTCAGACATGCCTTCATTGGATTGGTCAGTATACCATTGCAGTTGTTTAAAAGATGTTTTATGTTGTACCATTTAATTTTAGATACTATTACGATTGCCTCTTTTTTTTTTCAGATTTATTACATTGCTGCCTCCTTCACTCCCCTCTCCTGAAGAAGCGGAATAATCTCCAAAACGCGTCAAATTGGGAGTCCTTCCACTTTCTCCCCTTGGACAATTTTTACAGAACTATGAAATGTAACCTAGCTATAAACATTGTATTGTTTAACCTGTAATAGGTGTTGATGGCAACATGAGAAGTCCATCCAGGGAACATATATATTATATATTGAAACACACAAGAGCTTGTAATGTAATGTTTTTATTATTGTTGGAATAAAGACGATTGTTTTAAGAATTAGTGTATGTAATATCCTAGTGTACCATTAAAGTCCATCATGCCGCATTATTCTTTTGTTTTTAGGACACGCGACTTGAATTCTTACACGTGAACACAGTAAGAAGAAAAAATCCACTGAGATTTCATGCCAGCTGGACCCAGTAATCAAGGGTTCACGCAGCTATATCAAAGCAGTAACTGCACGCAAGGTGCTATTAACCACCTCAGTACAGTGCATTTTCACCCCCTTCCTGACCAAGCCATTTTTCAGCTTTCAGCGCTGTCGCACTTTGAATGACAATTGCGCGATCATACAACACTGTACCCAAATGAAATTGTTATCATTTTTTCCCCACAAATAGAGCTTTCTTTTGGTGGTATTTGATCACCTCTGCGTTTTTTATTTTTTGCGCTATAAACAAAAGAAGAGCGACAAATTTAAAAAAAAAAACAATATTTTTTACTTTTTGCTATACTAAATATCCCCAAAAAATATATAAAAAAACATATTTTTTCCTCAGTTTAGGCCGATACGTATTCTTCTACATATTTTTGGTTAAAAAAATCGCAATTAGCGATTATTGATTAGTTTGCGCAAAAGTTATAGCGTTTACAAAATAGGGGATAGTTTTATAGCATTTTTATTAATATTTTTTTTTTTTTTTTTACTAGTAATGGCGGCGATCTGCGATTTTTATTGTGACTGCGACATTATGGCGGACACATCGGACATTTTTGACACATTTTTGGCACCATTGTCATTTATACAGCAATCAGTTCTATTTAAATGCATTGATTCCTGTATAAATGACATTGGCAGTGAAGGGGTTAACCACTCGGGGGCGGGGAGGGGTTAATATGTTCCCTGGGAGTGATTCTTACTGTGGGGGGAGGGGACTCACAAGGGGACAAGACCGATCGGTGTTTCTCTGTACAGAGAACACACCATCGGCTCCTCTCCTCTGACAGGACCGTTGATCTGTGTGTTTACACACACAGATCCACGGTCCCGCTGTGTTACCGGGCAATCGCGGGTGCCCAGCGGACATCGCGGCCGCTGGGCACCCGCATCAGGTGCCCAGTGACACGGCGAGCGCGTGCACACGCTCCCGGCGGCGCGCGCTCCCTGGAGTGCAGTGAAGGGGAGGACGTCATATGACGCCCTCCCACGCTGAGAGCTGTGCCGCCTGGCCGTCAATTGACAGCCGGCGGTCGCAAGGTAGTTAAACAAAATTGCAGATATTATTTTGGACTAGGGGTGCACCAATACAATTTTATAATACAATGAGTACAAGTACCAATACTTTTTTTTTTTAAGTACTCGCCGATACCAATTACTGATACCTATCGCCAATATACACTTATTGGGATTTATTTGTACTAAAGACATGTAGCGGAATACATTTTGGCCTAAAAACCCAGTGGTGATCATATACCACCAAAAGAAAGCTATATTTGTGTAAATAAAAAATGATATAAATTTATCTCAAAAAATAAAAAAAACAAGTACAAAAAAAGGAGAACTGGCCATAGGTGTGTGTGGACTTCTGCAGGGCACTGCATAACCCAAAGTGAAAGGAAAGCCTTCAATTTAGGTCTGCAGATGACAGCTCCTATCTGTCAGGGACAATCAAAGGCTGACATCAGATCTGATCTGCTGCTCCAGAAAGCCCCTAGAAGAAGTGTGTTGTCATTGCACAACCTACGATTGTTCCATGCCTCTTGCCCCTGTGCACCCAGCCCAGCACTTGTCTATGGGAAAGTTTGTGTGTGCAGAGCCTGCCGGACTCGCACAGCTGCAATGACAGGCAGCAATGGTAGTTTCTCCTGAAGAGTGCAGGGCAAAGAGGGGTGCACGGTCCTAATGCCCGGTAATACAGAGCTGGCTCAGGGCACATAGGCTGCAGGCAGTTGGATAAGAAGGACATGCAAAGAGAGCAGGGCACCCAACCGACACATGCAGCTAGCTTTCTCTGCAGCAGGGCTGTGCACCGCCGGCATATACTTTCCACTCACTATACTGAACTGTAACCCCTGGAGCCCACGGGATGGGTTCTGGCATCTCTCGGGAACCTAACACAGGGTCTTATTCAGTTCCTGCCAGTAGAATCCTGGGGGTGTGTTGGAGGACATTGCTGCTGCAAACCCCGGCTCTCATGAACACTCGGACAGCTGAAAAGTCATTGGTTGTTAAGGACGCGGCGGCCCTGATCCTTAATAACCAATAATTGCCGGCAGTCTTTTCTTTACATTTCAGCTGTTAGCGGAAAATCCCGCTGACAGCTGAAAGAACTGAGCCAAAAGGTATCGGTTGCGGGTATTGGATAATTTGCACGAGTACTGATACTCGCGCAAATGCTTAGTATCGGCACTGATACCAATAACAGTATCGGTGCAACCGTATTTTGGACCATGATTTAACATTAATAGTCCCACAAAACATTTGTCTAAAACAAGTTCATGAATAATGAATTTGACTTATTATCTACAAATCTAACAATCAAAAGTTGTACCAATTTTGAAACCCAGAAACAAAGGGGAGCCACATGTGTTGAATTGATGATGTAGTAATCAGCTGCTATAAGGCCTGTGCATGACACACCCCTTGGAAGGCCCAGATCTTTTTCATTTTGTAGATGGACCCCATTCTTTTTTTTTTTTTTACTAGGGATGGTAAGACTCATACTGGTTATGCAAAATAGTAACAAGAAAAACTGCGCCACCAAAAAAATATAATAATAATGACGTGTTTATAAATGGATGAAAGTCAAAATCACACAATGCACTATAGGAACACCAATATGATAGTGGTGGTCCGTATCCACAAAAGAAATAAGTGAATAGGTAATTTGTGCTGATATGGATGGAAATCGATCAATACATAAATGAACCACTATGATAGTGACAATAATCTTAAAGTGGGTAATAACTGCTGTGCAATCACACAAGAAGAAAGAAAAATTGGCAGTTCATAAATGAGCAGGGTACTTATAAGCTGAAATGAACAGTCTTTAATGCATTCAGATCTTCATTGAACCACCGCTGTGCTCAGTATTCAAAAAGTGAATCCCACCACCGATATCAAAGGCGCTTACAAGATGGTAATGATTAGACCGCTTTCATATAAATACAGCCTTGGTCTGTTCACACACAGGACCGGACACACATCGTCAGACTCCTCCAGGTATAAATTAATAAGCCCTTGGACTCAGCACACAGTGTATACCATGACGCGTATATCATAGTACTCACAATGTTGCAGATATTGCGGCCATTTAAAAACAAGGATGCCGGCCGGCACATATGGAGCCCTTCCTCCTTAGTCTGTAGCGCAGTGACGCCACTGCACGTCCCGCGCTACAGACGAAGGAGGAAGGGCTCCATATATGCCGGCCGGTATCCTTGTTTTTAAATGTCCACAATATCTGCAACATTGTGAGTACTATTTTGTTTTAAATAAATCTAGCAGTTTATACAGTATTACGCTATGGTCCTTTCTTAATTAAATTTATATGGGCCACGCCGTCATGATATACGCTGTCTGCTGAGTCCAAGGGCTTATTAATTTATACCTGGAGGAGTCTTGCGGTGTGTGTCCGGTCCTGTGTGTGAACAGACCAAGGCTGTATTTATATGAAAGCTGTCTAATCATTACCATCTGGTAAGCGGCTTTGATATCGGTGCCAGAATCGCCAAGAAGGCTGAGAGATCCAGGTACTGTGAGAAAGGTTCCTACTTATCTTCAGTTACAATCTAGTCTGTGGCAGAGACTTTTCTAAGTTTTACGGATCACGTGCTGGCTGCTAGATCTCTGGCTAGAGGTTTATCCAGCAGTGAGGCGACTCTCTGGGCTAACTCATTCAGTGGATGTCAGCAGTTCAAATTGCCTGAGTTTTATCACCCGTGCCCTCTATTCCTATCTAAAACTGTGTTAATGTTGGATGTTACCCCTGCAAAATAAAGGACTTTTGTGTGTCAGCTCTGAAGTTACTGGGTACTAACCCTGGAAACCCCTAGACAAAGGAAGACGAGCTACGAGGAGGTAATCGGTAAGCCCAGAAAAGTCAAGGCCGCCCCTAGGGGTTATGGCCGATACACTTATCTATTTTTCGCTACAGCTTTGTATTACATCACATATTTGGTTGAACGTGTAATAAGTGTATCACATGGAACTAAACCCATTGATTTAACAGTTTCTCAAAATAGTTACATTCAAGGCGTGCTGTGAATGATAACTGCCACACATGCTTGAGCTCTCACCTGAACTGCCAAGCCATCAAATGGTTGGTGTTAGAATTGGTCACGTGCAGCACCATGGCAACTGTAGATCAAACAGAGGCTAAGATGGCAGCTTTCTTTGCTGTAAAGGAGAGAAAGTTTTAGTTCTTTTTATTTAGGGGTCAGTTTAGTCGGATTAGCTGCTCTGGTCACATGGGTGGAGGTGATGGTTTGAAGGACATTGTTATATGACATTAGTAAAGGAGATCACAGATCGCTGGTGGATAACAAAAGACCATTTATGCAATATTTGTACAATTAGATTTACACCATTACTGGGCATTCATTTTATATAAATTTGTGCACTTATTGCTAATTTTTATTTAGAATCACATGGAGACGATGGGGAAGATTTACTAAAACTGGTGCACACAAAATCTGGCGTAGCTGTGCATAGTAACCAATCAGCTTCTAACTTCAACTTGTTCAATTAAGCTTTGACTATAAGGGCCGGTTCAGACTGCTGCGGTACAGGAACGCTGCAAATCCACTGCGGGTTCCCGCACCGCATGTCTCCCGCCGGCAGTTCACACTGCCCTATGCGAGCTGCTGGGAGTGTCAATGAAATGTTAATGACACCCCCATAGCAGCTCGCATATCGCAGTGCGATCTGCAAACTCGGACAGGAATCGGATCGCATGGTGAGAACACCATGCGATCCGATTCTGCAACGGACCGAAAAAAAGGGTCCTGTGCGAGTTTAGGCCGAATGCGATGCGAATTCAGCCATACTATCTGTATGGCTGAAATCGCATCGCACAGAGATCGCATATGATTTGAACTGCAGTGCGGTGCGAATCATATGCGATTTCCCGCACCGCAGCAGTCTGAACTGGGCCTAAAACCTGGAAGCTGATTGCTTACTATGCACAACTGCACCAGATTCTGTGTGCACCAGTTTTAGTAAATCCCCCCAATATAATTAACCATAATCACAAGGGACTAAAGCAGTATTTCTCAACTCCAGTCCTCAAGGCGCCCCAACAGGTCATGTTTTCAGGCTGGACTAAAGCAATCAAAAAGCCCTCATCTCCAATCAGTGCACAGCACAGTTAGGCCTTCTTATAGCAAAGTTACTCACATGTCTCCTTCCCGTACATATCCCATGAGCTAGATGTGCATCTAAAACCAATATCGTAAGAATCACATTAAGGCTACTTTCACACTGGGGCAGGGGTGCATTAGCGGTAGAGCGCTGCTAGTTTAAATGGTGGTGCTTTTAACCCCCGCTAGCGGCCGGAGAAAGGGTTAAAAGCATCCATGCTGCGGCGCAGCCAAAGCGCTTTGCAGGATTGCAGGATTTTGGGAGCGATGTATACACTGCTCCCGCACCGCCCCAAAGATGCTGCTTGCAGGACTTTTTTTCCCGTCCTGTAAGCACTCTGGCTTTCACACTGGGGTGGCTTGAGAGGCGCTTTACAGGCGCTATTTTTAGCACTAAAACGCCTGAAAAGTGCCCCATTGTGAAAGGGGTCTAAAATATTGGGGTTCATGGGTTGTGGCAGAGCTCTTTGTATGTTTACCTAATTAGAATCACATTTGTGCGTTTAGCACGATTTCTCCTATACCCCTTTCACACTGAGGCGGTTTTCATGCATTTTAGCGCTAGAAATAGCACCTGTAAAGTGCCTGAAAACCGCCTCTTATTCATTTCAGTGAGACTTTTCACACTGGGGCGGTGAGCTTGCGGGACGTTAGGAAAAGTCCTGCAAGCAGCATCTCTGGGGCTATTTAAGAGCGCTGTATACATCTCTCCCAAACACCCTGCCCATTGAAATGAATGGACAGCGCTTTCAAAGCGCTGAAACACGGGTGCTTTTAACCCCTTCTTTGGCCACTAGCGGGGGTTAAAAGCGCCCTGCTAGCAACTGAAAAGTGCCACTTAAATGGCGGTATAGCACCACTAGAACGAGCAGCGCTTTACCGCTAACGTACAGCGTGAAAGGGGTCTTAAAATCTTAATTTGCAGGGTGTCAGCTGTGTGGCCAATGACCAAGCAATACTGTACATAGCAAGTCCTGCATAGTATTCAGTGGTCAATTACTGGTAAAGATCAATAATTTGACTTCTGCAATAGGTAAATGTCAAAACACAACAGTGACTATAGAGAATTCTGTTTTTCTAAGTATGGTATATGATCTGGGGGGGCATGGGGTTGCAGATAGGCTGTAAAACGGTAACAACAAAAAATTCCCACCCCCAATATACCTCTGTAATTACATTATCAACCAAATATTTTTATATATGTAGCGGCCATAACCCCTTGGGGCGACCTTGAATTTTCTGGGCTTACCAATTACCTCCTCGTAGCTCGTCGTTCGTTGTCTAGGGGTTCCCAGGGTTAGTACCCAGTAACTTCAGATGCTGACACACAAAAGTCCTTTTAAGGATTTTTATTTTGCAGGGGTAACATCTAACTATAATACAGTCTCTATTGGGAATAGAGGGCACGGGTGATAAAACTCAGGCACTTAGAACTGCTGACATCAAATGAATGTCTCTTAGATAGCCAAGAGAGTAGCCACTTGCAACTGGGCGCTTCACTGCTGGATAAACCTCTAACCATAGATTTAGCAGCCAACATGTGATCCGGAAAATTTGCAAAGTCTCTGCCACAGACTAGATTGTAACTGAAGATAAGTAGGAACCTTTCCCACAGTACCTGGATCTTTCAGCCTTCTTGGCGATACTGTGAGAAGTGTGGATTCTCTAATGTCCATACAACTTCAGCTCCCAGGCTCTTACCGAGCAGCCAGCTTCTTGGCCCTCCTCTGAAGAGTCCTCCCCTGGTCGCTTGTACGAGTCGCTGTGTCTCTCCAATGCCAAGAGCACACCGAGACACCTCCGAATCCTCCTTCAGTTACTGAGTCTCGAACTAGCCAGTTCCGAAGCTCGGGAACGGACGGATCCCCACCCCAGACCATGAGGGCCTCTGGGGCTGGTCAGGGTGACCATGCTTACGGGGACGGCAGACACTCCTGGGTCCGGAACCCCTCACGGGGTTGGTGTGGACCGGAACCAGGAATCAAAGCAGCAGCCGAACCCTGAACACGTGACTTCAGCATCTTAAATACCCCTTCCCAGACTACACAGCGAGGCCAGACGCGTCGACTGATTGGCTCAGAGAAAGAGTGGTACCTAAAACGTCCAACCAGGCTTGGTTCTCAGCCTGTCACAGGTACCTCACTGCACCTATGACCAGGCAGAACTCCAGTACAGCCCAGCCAAACTGATGCCAAAGTAAAAAACCTAAAACAATTAACCCCCAGAACTCAGTTACAGTGGAAAAAAATTTACATATATAGCGCACACTTTAGAAAAGTGTCGGCGCTACGCATAAAACAAATTGCACTTTAGTCGCAGACTTTTCATTTATAGTAATAAAGTTTACAGCACTGAAATATTAATGATCTACTTAAAGCGGAGTTCCACCCTGAAGTGGAACTTCCGCTCATCGGAACCCTCCCCCCCTCCGGTGTCACATTTGGCACCTTTCAGGGGGAGGGGGTGCAGATACCTGTCTAAGACACTTCCAGGCATAGACTCACACTGGAGTCTATGCCTCTTCCTGTCCCGCTGCGCTGTCTGCTGGGACACACATGGGTCCCAGAGACAGCGCGGAGCATTCTCATTGCGCTGCGCGACTCACACATGCGCTGTAGGGAACCGGGAAGTGAAGCCGCAATGCTTCACTCCCTGATTCTCTCAACGAGAATGGCGGCGGCAGCAGCTGAGAACCAAGCAATTTCTCGGCTTCGGCTGTAGACATCGCTGGACCCTGGAAGAGGTAAGTGCCCATTTATTAAAAGTCTTTAGCTGCAGTATCTGTAGCTGCTGGCTTTTAATATTTTTTTTTTAGGTGCAATCCCTCTTTAAGTCTCAGAATTCCAAAGCAAACAAAATCCCATGAGAAGGGGAATATTCCATTTCCTATTTTATCATCCAAGAAACATAGGAAGTTAGATTGGATTTGCATTGTTCTACCTACATCCTTTCTCTGCACTAGTTTACATACAACTCATATATAGTAATTCAGGGACTAACTGTCCCTGAGATCTAACACTATAAATGAGAGAAGTAAAAGATTTATTTGATTTGATTTGTTTAATACTGAAATATTACAAGGAAGAAATAAACAACAGATAACAAAATCCCAGAGAAAAACAGAACATGGAGGCCTTACCCAGTTTTTTGTTTCCATACTTCAGCTGCTGTTAATTCGTGGCTTGTATAATAGCACCACCTTGTGGCGGAAAAGTATATGTCAGTCATAAACCAGACGTGTCACATTCTGGTTGTATTACCGCAAGTCATAAAACTGAATATCCTTCTATTTTGGATCCATCCACTTCTACGTCCAGGTTTTATTTTTTTAAAAAACAAAGCACGCATATATAACATTTCTGTATGGGTTTTACGTTTTGTCTTGCTAATTAGCTGTGTAATAGGAGCATTTCTATACCAAAAATCACCGTCAATGTGAACAGATCGTGTTTTATTCCAAACTTCATAGCAAGATTACAATGTGAGATCCAAATGTCATAGATAAGAGCTCATGGCTGCCCACCTCTCTGTGATTGCTGGGGTCACTGGCCATCTATGAAGGTTTAGCACTGAAAGCAGCAAATATTTCTCTTCTCTCCCATGGAGTCCGTTCATCTCTGCTAATATTTTGCTGTATTTTTTAGCTTGATCATAATTGCAGGACAACAAGCAAATAAATGTCCATATCCAAAAAAATGAAACATGGGGTAGCTGGTTACCTGTTATTAGCTGGTACACCACCAGTGTCCTGGGTCCCTGGGAATTGGTTTCAAATATTGGCAACTCTGCTGTGCTACAATAAAGAATGAAAACCAACAAAAACATTTAAAATGTATGATTCATTGTAAAATCTATGTTCTCAAAAAAGTCCCTTTAATCTTTTTCAACTGTTCTGAACCAAGAGACTGGAGACTGATAGTGTATATATCTGTGTGTGTTCACTGGATGAAAATATTGTTCTGTGGATCGCCCTACCTATGTGTATCTTTCCTTTTTCTAGCTTTAAACTGGACACAGCTGCTGAAATATATATATATATATATATATATATATATAGATATAGATATATATATATAGATATATATATATAGACATATATATAGATATATCTATCTATCTATATATAGACAGATATATATATATATATATATATATATATATATATATATATATATATATATATTTCAGCAGAGAGAGAGAGAGAGAGAGAGATATATATATATATATATATATATATATATATATATATATATATATATATATATATATATATATATTGGGGGTTGATAAAGTCAAATAGACTGTGTGGTCGATTTACTAAAACTGGAGAGTGCAAAATCTGATGCAGCTCTCCATAGAAACCAATCTTCTAACTTCAGCTTGTTTAATTAAGCTTAAAGAAAAAAAAAAGAAAAAAAGAAAAACTGGAAGCTGATTGGTCTTTATACAGAGCTGCACCAGATTTTGCACTCTCCACTTTTAGTAAATCAACCCCTGTATCATTTTTCAAAGTGCAGTTGCAAGGAAATTTCCCCCAGAGCTTAGTAAATGAGGTGAAGCTCTCCTGCCTTCCATCATCCTATGTGCAAGCAAAAATGCATTTTTATTTTTATTTCCCTTGCATATTAATATGTATTCTTTGAAAAGTAAAGCTTCACCTCATTTATTAAACTCTGAAGCAAATTCCCTTGTAAAGTGCACAGTCTATTTGCCTTTAGTAACTCAACCCCCTTATTGTTATATCTTTTTAATCTGCATGTTGCATTATAATTAAACAGGCATTGTCAAGTCAGCAATTTGTAAATCAGTTGTATTTTTCCTTATTGTATTAATACTATTAAGAATGTGTGAAATAATTACAAAAACTGTACAGTATAAAAGTGATGACAGTCTGCTCACTGATTACTGCCAGTCTTTAGCCAAGTATAGAAAAAAATAGTTGATAAACAGGTTAATTTATTGACATGTACATTTTTGTGGAAATTATTTTATTTCTGAAAACTGACTTGTACATTGTTGCTTGCAATAAAAATATGATATAATTTTCTTAGCAATTTTTCATCTTTAAACAAACCTCCTAATATAGAGGATGGATCTTTATCAAGGAGTCTTGACATGAGGTTGTAGCTCTGTAAGAAAGTAAAAAAAAAAAAAATTAAAAATTATATAGAATAATTGTTTTTTATTTTTCATTTTTTGAGAGGTACAATGCTATCTTAATATTTTATATATATATATATATATATATATATATATATATATATATATATATATATATATATATATATATATATATATATATATATATATATATTTCTATAGATAGCTACATTTGACCTATATTCTACAGAAATTCTATGTTGTGAAATTTCCTAATAATTAGTGATCACTAGTAAAAGCAAGATTAATTCTAAATGTACAGCTTTTTATTTTCATATAGTGTCAATTATACATATATGGATTTATAGAAGGTTGCAGGTTTAATTTTAAAAAATACCTGAATTTATATAAAGGTTTTTTTTTTTTTTAGTTTTTCTTTCACCTTTGCATCAAGCATAACTATAACAGATGTACTGCTTAGATATAATCTATAGCTATGCGCTTAATACATAACCACTTGTGAGCAAAATCTACTCATTCTATTTCTTTTTAAATGACTTTATGATTTAATATTTTATCACAAATACATATATATCATACTTGCACAAATTTTCTGCTGGTGAAGCCGTTCAATAGTAATACATTTCTTAATTTCTCCTTCTTTTAATGGTGACAATTATGTTGATGAAAATATAAAAAAAAATAACTATTGCTGTTTTTGTTGTTATTAATATTATTTATTAATGATTGTAACAAGTGCAATTTACATTTCCTATTATAACCTGGTTCTGGACAAAAATATGTGATAAGTATTTTAGTTAATTGGATATGATAAATAGTAGGTTATATTGTTAGATAATATTAGAATTAAAAAATATTACTAGTTTGGCCACAAGGTGGAGCTGTTTTGGAAGTGTTTCAGGAATGCTCATTATAAGAGTATAAGGGCAGCTTTGTAATAGTGAGAAGCCACAAATGCAGCTTTCTAGGAGAGGCTGAATGCAAACTCAGTGCAGATTACTTCACAGAAATACAAAATCTCTGCTTATTACAGTCTGAAGGAAACAGTCTGTTTCTAATTCACGTGTTTCTGGAGAACTATAAAGTTTTACATGAATGATTTTCTTACTTTGAATATAAATACTACTTTCTTCTTTCCTTCCAAACTGTATTTTTATGTCTTTTGTTTGGAAAAATCTGCACAATGTTTAGCTGGTATCCGGAGTACCTTCTGCGAGCATATTATAGGGAATTATGCTTTTCATCTGCAGAGCCTAAAAGGGGATTCAATAACCAATTAAATACAGGCGTATTCAGCATGAGACTGCAAGGAACAAAGCACTAATGGGTACAGTGTTCATAGCAATCAGTTTTAATTCATCACCATTCATTCACCTTGTACCAGTCTAACCTTTCATGTGTAACTGCATTTTACACCTTTCTCAATGAGCTTACTATCAAAGGTTCCTATCTCACATGCATACACACATTTACAGAGGAGCCTATTAACCTACCAGTATGTTTTTGGAGTGTGGGAGGAAAGTGGAGCACCAGGAGGAAACCCAGGCAAGCACAGTGAGAACTGAGGACCCTAGTGCTGCACGGCATAAGTGCTAACCACTAAGCCACTGTGTTGTTTACTGAATAAACCACAACTAATCCAAAGTGGTCTTAACCACTTCAGCCCCGGAAGGATTTACCCCCTTCCTGACCAGAGCACTTTTTGCGATACGGCACTGCGTCGCTTTAACTGACAATTGCGCAGTCGTCCGACATTGCACCCAAATAAAATTGATGTCCTTTTTTTTTGCCACAAATAGATCTTTCTTTTGATCGTATTTGATCACCTCTGCGGGGTTTTTTTTTTTTTTGCACTATAAAAGCAAAAGGCCAATTTTGAAAAAAAAACTATATTTTTTATTTTTTGCTATAATAAATATCCCCCAAAAATATATAAAAGAACAAATTTCTTTCTCAGTTTAAGTAGAAGAATACGTATCGGCATAAACTTAGAAAGAAATTTGTTCTTTTATATATTTTTTGGGATATTTATTATACCAAAAAATAAAAATTATAGCTTTTTTAATCTTCTACTTATTTTTTGGTAAATAAAATCGCAATAAGCATATATTGATTGGTTTGCGCAAAAATTATAGCATCTACAAAATAAGGGGATAGATTTATGGCATTTTTATTATTCATTTTTTTTATTAGTAATGGCGGCGATCTGCAATTTTTATTATGACTGCGACATTATGGCGGACACATCGGACACTTGACACTATTTTGGGACCATTGGTTATTTATACAGCGATCAGTGCTATAAAAATCCACTGATTACTGTATAAATGGCACTGGCAGGGAAGGGGTTAAACACTAGGGGGCGATCAAGAGGTTAAGTGTGTCCTAGGGAGTGTTTCTAACTGTGGGGGGGGGGGGATTGTCTCACTAGAACATGATAGAGATCACTGCTCCCTATCACAGGGAGCAGTAGATCTCTGTCATGTTGCTAAGAAGTACAGGGAAATGCCTTGTTTACATAGGCATCTCCCCGTTCTGATACCCGCAGGCACGATCATAAAGTACGTGGCGGGCGCAGGCGCGCACCCACAATGCTGAAATTTAAATGTATGCCCATTTTCCCAGCCGTCCCATGTACATTGTGTACGTGTACATTGTGCCAACGTACATCGTCGTGCGCTGGTTGGCATGTGGTTAAAGGACATCTAAAGTCAAACATTGACTTCCCATTGGGGATATTCCTTGACTTCCTATCCTGGAGATACAACAATAAGTGAGAGGAAATCCCATTTGGGCAGTTGTCCCAAAATCTACATTTGGGAGGATTTCCACTCTGATTTTTTATGTTGAGATCTATAACATATTGGATTTCCTATCACTAAGTTTCGGTTACTGTCACCAGGACAAATAGAGAGGGTGATTCCCCCCAGTGGGGTCACAGACAGTAAAAGCTAACACGAATTGTAATACTTCCACACACTATCCAAAACAAAAAAACAAGTTTTGGCTTTATATACGTTAAGATTCCCAAGTACTGGCAACATAACTCAAGAAGGGCTCAGTTGTCATTTTTGCGTGTGGCTCTTAGTATAATTTTGCACTGCAATAGCAAAACACCCTAAGCCTTAGCCTAGGTCTATGAACAATTAAAGCTATGGTAAGTAAGTCCCTACAGGCAGAAAATTTCCCTTCATATCATTGCTGATCTTCACAAATCTTCCAGCTGCAAGTTTGTATTGAATCTTTAGTTATGTAGCTACAATAACATTTTATATGAAGGAGACTTTGTAGCTTTACTAATTCAGAGAAAAGTGACTTTACGTTAAGATCAACGGCTCAACCATTGGTCCCTCCACACATGTCAGGGTGCTGGGTGACTCCTCCTTCAGCCCCCACATCCAATCACTGGCTAAATCCTGCCGCCTTAACCTCTGCAACATCTCCAGAATTCACCCCTTCCTGACTAACGACACCTCAAAGCAACTTAAAGAGGAGGTCCACCCGATTTTTTTTTACCTGTTCCAGGGATGTCGGCAGAAGATGACGAGCGATTGCTCGTCTCTCGGCTGCCCCGCCGCCATCCTCTGTCAGGGAATCAGGAAGTAAAACTTGCGGCTGCACTGCCCGGTTCCCTACTGCGCATGCGCGAGTCGCGCTGCACATCGTTATTGGTCCCCGTTGTGTCCTGGGAACTGTGTTTCCCAAGACACAACGGGGCATCTTCGGATATGGGCGGGGCAGCTCCGGCTATCTCGTCCCGGAAGTGGGTGCAGATACCTGTATTATACAGGTATCTGCACCCCCTCCCCCCTGAAAGGTGCCAATTGTGGCACCGGAGGGGGGGAGGAGTCCGATAAGCGGAAGTTCCACTTTAGGGTGGAGCTCCGCTTTAATCACTCCTTGATTATTTCCCACTTTGACTACTGCAACTCTCTCCTCACTGGCCTACCTTTACACAGGCTATCCCCTCTTCAGTCTATTATGAATGTTGCTGCTAGACTAATACACCTCACTAACCAATCCGTGACTGCCGCCCCTCTCTGCCAATCCCTTCACTGGCTTCCCCTACCCCACCGTATAAAACTCAAAATACTATTTACAACATACAAGGTCATCTACAACATCGCTCCCAGCTACATCACCAACCTCATCTGCAGATATCGCCCTAATTGTCCCCTCCGCTTCTCCCAGGACCTCCTGCTCTCTAGCTCCCTTGTAACCTCCTCTTATGCTCGACTTCTCCAGAGCCTCTCCCATCCTCTGGAATTTCCTGCTGCTGTATATCCGATCAGCCGCTAACCTGTTCACCTTTAGGAGATCCCTGAAGACTAATTTATTCAGGGAAGCCTATCCCCCACCCACCTAAGAACTGTACCCCGAGCCACCCCCATCAGACCATCCCCACAGCTATTACCTTTCATACCACCTCCCCCCTTCCTTTAGAATGTAAGCTCCATGAGCGGGGCCCTCCTGTCCCTTCTGTATTGAACTGTTTTGCATTTGTGCTGTCCCCCCTCTACATTGTAAAGCGCTGCTCAAACTGTTGGTGCTATATAAATCCTGTATAATAATAATATTAATAATAATAATAATAATAATAATAAATAAAGGCCATCCCAACCTAACTATACTCACCTTTAAAGGAGAGGTAAAGCCAAAGCTATTTTTGCCATACTTCTCCTGAGGATCACAGGAGTGCAGTTTTTTCTACATTCCCATGAACCGTTTTCAGCCAGCAGCAGGTGTTTGATGTCACAGAGCCGGTCCAGGTTCTGAAAAGATCCCAAACATATGGTCAGGGTCCACCCAGAAGCCTGGACCGGCAACTGGCTTAGCCTCTCAGTGAGCCGCTGAGAGCCTGAGCCAGCTGCTCCCTCTCCCTCCAAAGCCCAGTGAGTGCTGGAGGGGCAGAGCAGAAACCTGATGACAGACAGTCACTGGCTCTCTGCAGCCTAAGGACCAAGAACTGATTGATCAGCGGTATTTGATCACTCAGCTTGCAGTCTTATGCCCCGTACACAAGGTCGGATTTTCTGACGTAAAATGTCCTATCGGATAATGTTGTCGGAAATTCCGACCATGTGTAGGCTCCATCGGACTTTTTCCGTCGGATTTTCCGACGGACAAAGTTTTATCTCCTGCTCTCAAATTTTCCGACAACAAAATCCGATCGGACTTTTTCCGATCGTGTGTAGCGAATTCCGACGGACAAAGTGCCACGCATGCTCAGATCAAATTACAAGACCAAAGCTATTGGCTACTAGCTTCTACGTAGTTCCGTCATACGCAACGAATGTCACCACGTTCAGAATGATCGTGCGTCTCAACCATGGGAGCCAAACTCCTCCCACATAGAGGAGTTTGGCTCCCATGGTTGAGACGCAGGATCTTTCATTCTATTACTAGGGTGTTTTTAACTAGCCTTGGAGGAAACGTCATTCTTGAATGTGTGCGCTGTAATATGTTCGCTATTGCTTGTTGGTCTTATGGCAACACCATCTTGAATTTAAACGCATTGATCTTGGATCCGGTGCTATTGGATACTGTTTATACCACCATTGGCCCCAAGGAGGAACAGGAATCTATTCGTCCCTGGCTGACCCTATATGAGGAGATCTGAGTTGGTGCCAGTTCTGATGGTTTAAAGTTATCCCGATCACATCATATGGGCTTACTTGAGCTTGCCCTCTGGTAAGCGCACTTTATTTACGGTGGCGGATCACGGTGTTCCTGGTTTTCACAGTCACTGGATTTTTGAGTTTCACCTTGTCACTTATATGAACACTGGTCTATTCCATATCACCGGACTTTTGTGCATAGCTATTTTGTTTCTTTTGGTTAAAATCCCCCCCCTTTTTTCTTTGGATTTGTATTAATTTCAAACCACTTACTAATTTATTTTGAGTCACTAGCGCGGCTTTTTGTTATATTTTTTATGCAACACCAGTGTCGGACAAAATCCGTCGGAAAAAATCTGACGGATTTTGTGGTTGGAATTTCCGAACGTGTGTATGGGGCATAAGAGCTGAGTGGGGGACATATGCAGCATTAGATCGATGCTGCATCCACCTAGGTGAGTATAAATATATATATATATATATATTATTTTTTAACATGCTTAGTCACTATGAAATACACAGAAAATCAATCTTTCCCAAGCTCCGGCACCATACACAAAGCTTACACAGGGTTAAGGCTGTAGAGGTACAGTGCTAGAGGTGTGTTGTAAAGAAACTGTGGGGTTGATTTACTAAAGTGCATGGTAGTCAATCAGCTTCTAACTTCAGCTTGTTCAATTAAGCTTTGCAAAAACACCTGAAAGCTGATTGGTTTCAATGCAGAGCTGCACCAGCCCCTATGTGACTTGTGAAATTTGTCCCTGAAATTTCTTTAACTGATGAGCTATTATGACCCTGGTTAGGTCCTAACAAGAACAGTGACAAAAAGACTGTAATTTTATATTCTGAAAGAATAATGATTATACCTGTCTAAAATTTGGACTGCTATGTTACTCTTTATTTTTATACACATACAGTAACAAATGAGACATTTCCGTTGCCTTTTTATACTAAAAACAGAAGGATTTTATCTTATGTACTGACAACGTGCAAGCATTGGAATGTAGAAGAATGGCTTGCTATCTGTCAAGCACCCTTGTATTAACACAAAAGCAAAAATCAATGAGGTCTACACATATTATGCCAGTGGACATCATTGCAGCAAATGCATAAATATTATTGCTTTACTGGGCTTTAAAAATATTGATTATGTAGAGTTTAGACTTATGTGGGCTGGTGTGTTGTAGTCTAGCATGACACCTAAAGTAGACCTATCATCACACATCACAGGAATTAATAGGTCACATACCGTTGGTACAGTCACATGGAAAATGCAGCTTTTGAGTTCCCCCATGTGATCTAAAGCCTAAGTCAAAAAAAATAATAAAAACATTATATTGTCTTTGACCACCATGTGGGTTTAAATGCCATTTGGCGACGGCAGAAAGATCATTGTTTTTAGTCTGGTAGATTTGCAATGATATACAATGATCATTGAGAAGCCCTACTAAACAGAAAGCAGAGGCTGGTATGTAATGAGCAATTATGGCTACCTCCGTGAAAATATATTATTACAACCAAAATATTTTTTTTTTTTTTTTAAATATGATACACAATGATAAGAGTAATTATCATTGTCTATAGATCCTGCTTGAGGAATTAAAAGGGAAAACATTCCACCATGGACAAATGTCTAGAAGGAAATCGGGGGGGGGGGGGGCACATAGAGGAGAGTTTCATTACTAATAAATGGAGGGCTTTTACTTTTAAGAGTTTAAAATTAGCAATAGATTCACATTTTTTTAGATATTAATGTTTACCACACTACAGAGGGAAGATGGTTAGCAGGCACTCTACCCTCTCCTCTAGTGGTATGTTTGTAGAACCAGCCCATCTTCTAGATGAGTTGCTGCAGCCATCTACGAAGCCCAAACTTAGAGGGTTGAGTGCAATCTCATTCCACCTCTCCAAAATGCAGTGATTGGCACAACAGAGGATGAGAATAGTCTCCAATGTACATCTAAGTTTGTGGTTCACTATGTAAATATTGAAGTTAATATTTGCATAGAATTTTCAGTAGGCTTCAACAGTTTATTAGGGGAGGCAGGCAGGCTCTGTAAAGGCAATATTTGTAGAATGTTACACATTTACTTTAATGTAAATAATATTATAAGGCTGTTCACACTGATGTGTTTTTGCTGCGTTTTTACCTTGCTAAAATGCAATAAAAATATTTCCCTTCAAATCCTATGGGACTCTTCTCACCACTGCACTGCGGGTGCAGTGCATTTTAAAAAGTCCTGCGTTCTGCATCTTTGGTGTGCTTTTGTAGTGTGTTTTTTGAATCACGTGTCCATGTTTTACAGGTGCATGCTAGGAGTCAGGCACCCAGAAAACACACTGAAAACACATTAAAACCGCATATGCATTTTTAATGCATTTTTTCAATGGTCAAAGCACTTTTAAGGCTGGTGTGCAGCTTGATCTGACTGAGATCAGCGCTGTGATCATGTGCTAAGCCTGGCGGATTACGCTGTTTCTTTTCATTTTAACCCCTTCCCGGGGGTTAAAATTTGACCATCATTCGGCCATCACTTTTGCCAGGAGGGTGTCTATGAATGTCCTCCTGTTATCGCACTGCCAGTGCCCCCCTGCAGTGCCCAGGTGGTGCACTCTGTGATCGCTGAGTCCTTTGGACTCAGCTTATCACTGATCGGGGTAAAGGGCCAATCACAGCTGCCCTTTATCAGGTGATCACCTGTGTCTAACGACAGCTGATAACGGCTTTTCTTTCCTCGCGCTGACAGTGTGAGGAGAGAAGAAGAGAGACGATAACCAGCTTGTGTTAGAGGGAAATTGGCACTGATAATTAGGGCACTGATTATCAGTGTCCTAATTATCAGTTCAGTCCCAACAGTGCCCATGAGTGCCGCCTATCCATGCTCACGAGTGCTGCCAATCAGTGCCCACCAGTGCTGCCAATCAGTGCTGATCAGTGCCTCCTCATTGGTGTCACCCATCAGTGCCGCCTATCAGTGCCTACCAGTGAAGGAGAAAAATGACCTGTTTGCAAAATTTTATAACAAGTTATGAAAAATTTTTATTGTTTTTTTTTTTGATAATTTTCGGTCTTTTTTTTTGTTTATTTAGCAAAAAATAAAAAATAAACAGTGATGATTAAATAGCATCAAAAGAAAGCTCTATTTGTGTAAAAAATTATAAAAATGTCATATGGGTACAGTGTTGCATGACTGCGCAATTGTCATTCAAAGTGTGACAGCGCTGAAAGCTGAAAATTGTCCTGGGCAGGAAGGGGGTGAAAGTGCGTAGTAGGCAAGTGGTTAAACAAACTTTATTAAGATGTCACACAAACATCTCATGAAGTTCAATTTACAGCTGCGCAGTGCAAGGCAGTGGATTGCTCGCACTGTGCTGAAAAAAGTACTGCAAGCAGTGCTTTTTTTTTTTTTTTTTCAGAATAATGTTCCCACACACCACTGAAAGGCAGTAGTGTGAACCGGGCACATAGTAGACAAGCCATTTTGTCTTGTCCACGCGGTGGGACTGAGCAGGAATAGCTACTCAACATTGTCCCACCGCATATGGTATGAACCACCCCATAAAGTAGGATTTCTTTTAGAGCTTGTAAATATATCCATATACAGTATGTACATATGGACAGCCATATTTGTTCACTGCAAATGCTGGTTGTATTTCCTGATGCAGTACTTTTTCATTCAATTGATTCAGTCTAAACAGACTGTGTGACTAAATGATCTTATTTTAGAAATCCATTTCAGCAACCCATCAGCAGATTTCCTCGCTGAACAGGCACTAGTTGAAAAGTCCTCAAATTTGCATATGAATTACAAAATATGCAATAGCAACCATGAAAATATCAGTCAGTCATACTAATAAATACACAATATATCCCTTTAAGGCCCCTTTCACACCTAAGCGCTTTTCAGGCGCTACAGCGCTAAAAATAGCACCTGTAATGCGTCTGAAAAAAGCGGGTCCGTTAACTCCAGTGTGAAAGCCGGAGGTCTTTCACACTGGAGCGGGACGTTAAAAAAAGTCCTGCTAGCAGCATATTTGGAGCGGTGAAGGAGCGGTGTATTCACCGCTCCTATACCGCTCCTACAAATTGAAATCAATGGGACAACGCAGTAATACCGCGGTAATACTGCCGGTAAAGCGCCGCTGTAGCGTCGCTTTGCGGGGGTTTTAGCCCTTTTTCGGGCGCTAGCAGGGGTTAAAACCACCCCGCTAGCGCCCGAATACCGCTGCTAAAACGACGGTAAAGCAGCGCCTAATATAGCGCTGCTTTACCGCCGCCGCCCCCACCGCCCCAGTGTGAAACTGGCCTTATAGAAAATCAAGAGCTTTGAACTCTATGAGGTTGATTTAATAAAACTGGAGAGTGCAAAATCTGGCGCAGCTGTGCATGGTAGCCAATCAGCTTCTAACTTCAGCTTGTTCAATTAAAGTGGTTGTTACCTTCCAAACCCCTTTTGTTGGCAGTGCCTTATTTTTATCCAGGGATAATGTACTGTATACGTGTTTTTTTATGCGGCTACATTCAGGCCAGTCATGTGGCTCCCAGCGGGTCTCCTACTCCAATCCCAAGCTACAGCGAAAGGGGCCGAGATCTCCCTCTGACGTCATCTGGGGAAGTCACGTGGCCGCTCGACTCCTCCGGCTGTAGCCCTGGATCAGAGCAGCAGAGCAGCCTGTAGTCACATGACCGGCCTGAATGTAGCTGCAAAAAAGGTATTTAGAGGCTTTGTTTATAAAAAAAACACTTATACAGTGCATTATCTCTGGATAAAACAGAAGGGCTACCAGTGACCATTATTATACTTTACTGATAGCAGCACGACAAGGGGGGGGCGAGACACAGATACCGAGCTGACAGGCAGGGAGGGAGGGGTGAGAGGTATAGAGGAGGACATTAGAGCTGTCAGGGGCTCAACAGCCATGATTATCGTGGTCAGGACACAGAGGGGGACACAGGAAATGGCTGAATCAGCAAGATTTTTTTTACAGCTTAGAGAGAGGCAGGTTAGACAGCACAAGCACTGTGCTGTTTAACCTGCTATAAGGGAACAGGAGATCACTTTTTTTTTTTTTTAGGGTTACAAACACTTTCAAATAAAAACAAAAATAAAACAAGAGTCCAATAGCAGTCCTCTTTAAACAAGGGGGGTGACTGGATGGCAAACGGAATCATCGCATTAACATTGTGTGAGCGATTGCCGTTTCCCTGGATAGCCAGCGAGGAGGTGGTAAGACTGAAGGAGATCGCTTGATTATGTCATGAGCTATACAATGTTTGATACAAGATTTTTTATATGTGAGTGGACTGGATATTGTTTTTAGATTAAAGATTGAGCTTTACAATCTTACACTAGTGGAGCCTTTCTTTTTCATGTACCCATGGATATGCACCTTTTCTACAAGGACCTGTGGAGAAGTGAATTGGGTTATTAAGGAATCTTTGAACAACTGATTCTTATGGCTTACTAACCTATCCATGAGAATGGTAGACAAATAAATTTGGTGAGTTTTCACCTGATGGGAGCGGATCTGATGCGACACATACAGTGGTGGATACCTTACGGTGTTTTTTTCTTAATTAGGACATCACTGGGAATATCATCACATTTTTGTCATTGTTTAAAGAGGACTGCTATTGGACTCTTGTTTCGTTTTTCTTTTTATGACATTTTAATTTTATTATCTTTTATAGTTTCTTTGCACATGGATTATTATATATATTCGATCATTACATTTTTGTATTGAACACTGAATTAATTACGTGTTATTGTTGTGCTACTGTCAATTTTGCTATATATGCACTTTGGTACATATATTGAATATTCACTGGTTTTGATATTTATGGTTGTAAGTAGCAGCATTGGTTGTAATTTTTATTTGTTATTTGGAGATTACTATTATATACAAACACTTTAGGCTTTGACAATAAAACCTGGAAGCTGATTGGTTTCTATGCAGAGGTGAACCAGATTTTGCACTCTCCAGTTTTAGTAAATCAACCCCTATAGGTCAAAAAGGATTTCCCATAATAGCATTGTGCAGAGAGCTAAGTGGTACGGTTATCAGTCAGCTTCAACAGTCAGTTTAGTCCTGGGTGTCCTGAACTAATGAAAATGTTCCATTCTTTATCATATTATGGTCTGTGTGTGTATTACAGCAATATAATTGCTTTCTATAACTTAAAGAGGAACTGCAGTCTGCTCACATAATTTGTAATAAAAACATCTTTGCCATTCCAAAGCTTCCCTCCAACCATTTTGCATATTATTTTATATATACTGTGATTCTGTACTTGCCAAATATACTGCAGAAATCTCCATCCATTAAGTCTGGCTGCAGCCATTTTAACTGAGGGCAGCTGAAGCTGCTGCCTGTTCACTTCCTGGATTTACACAGACACACAGAGGCACACCTCCAGCTCTGCAGCTCTCATTTGCCCTCTTCCTGGCAAACTCTCACGAGAGTGAGAGAGAGAGCTGCGCATGATGTCATAAGCCCCTAGGCTTTTTACCAGATAAGAAAGAGGAAGTGGGCTGTATAAGGTATTTACTGGCAGAAAAAAAAATGTTTTACTATCCAAAGTTAAAACAACAAGGGCAGAAGATGGAAAGATGAAATAATGACTGAAGTTCCGCTTTAAACAAAGCAGGGGGTAATGGCAAGGCCTGAAGATTATATTACAACACATATACATAGAAGAGTGATGACAGAAAAAGAACAAATAGTCCATTGAGTCCACCAAGAGCTTTTCTTCATCTTTTTTTTTTTGTATAGAAGCTCTTTGAAAACAGCTTTACAGCATAGCTCCCAACTGTCCCTGATTTGGAGCAATGTCCCTCTGTCCCTCTTTCCTCCTCATTTGTCCCTCATTTTGGTCTGATCTATATAGTTATATATAAAATGCACTTTTTATCTTTCAAAAAGTGTTTCCCAGTGCTAAACCTTTCATCCAAATTCTAAATTGCTGCATTTGTATATTTTAAAAGCCAATATAAAGGAATAGTAGTGGTAGAAATTAATTAATTAATTAATCTTTTTTTGTTGTTTTTAATTCTCTGTTAAGGAGGTGTGGCAGGAGGCGTGTCCTATGCCTACATACGTTTGCTAGTAGGTGTCCCTCATTCCCATCTGAAAATGTTGGGAGGTATGTTACAGTAGTTACAACAATTGAAGATAACTTCTGATTTGTTACTGAGTGCTACTGCATGTTATACCCCTGCTTTGTTAAATTAGCGCATATACTGCATGTGTGCATAGAGATGCATTATGAAATTGGCACTGTGGCAAAATAAAGCAGCCAATCAGAATGGAAAGGTTACAACATGGAGGTGCTCTAGCACTGGGGTTGTTCCTATAAAGTGAACACTATTCTCCTTTAAGAAATGGATGAGAGCAGATGCTGGTAGTCTCTGAAGCATGCAAGGTTGGGTTTACAGCACACTCCGCAGATCATGGCTCATAAAATCCCTCTGCCTTTACAGATGTCTTCATAACATTTTATGGGGCCATGCTGTGTTTCCCATAATTCAGCTGGGGCAGACAGAGCACTGGCAACAGGGACTTTATAATGCCATTGCTAGTCATGCAGATTACAATGGGGTGCTGTCCCTGGATGAGCCAGCAGAGGGCCCGAGCTGTGATCACATTCAATCTATCAGCAGGTTGTGAATCTCTCAGGCCTGTGACACTGATCTGATTTTCTCAGAGGGCTGTGAAACTGATCTGGCTCATTTTCAATGCCCTCATCTTTAGGGGTCAGCAGCGCTGTTCTAGCCGAGTGTTAGAAGCGTGACTCAGATCTTTCTCTGCCAAGGCAGCAGCAGAGGGTGGCAGTTCCCCTTCATTGCTCAGTGACACTGTAAAACCTGGTGTGGATGGGTGGATCACATGAGCAGCCTTACAATAGCGTTGCTTACACATTTGATCAGCTAAATGAATATGCATTTTTTTCCTAATTGGAATCATAAATATGGAGATGATTTTATACCTCTTAAAGCATGGGCGCTCAACCTGTGGCCCTCCAGCTGTTTGCGGAACTACAAGTCACATGAGGCCTTGCAAGGCTGACAGTTACAAGCATGACTCCCACAGGTAGAGGCATGGTGGGACTTGTAGTTCTGCAACAGCTGGAGGGCCACAGGTTGAGCACCCATGTCTAAAAGTAGGGATCTTCAAACCACGGCCCTCAAGCTGTTGCGGAACTACACATTCCATGAGGCATTGTAAAACTCTGACATTCATAGACATGACTAGGCATGATGGGAATTGTAGTTCCTGAAAAACAGGAGGGCCACAGTTTGAAGACCCCTGTCTTAAAGCGGAGTCCCACTCATTTAAAAGTCAGCAGCTACAAAATTGTAGCTGCTGACTTTTAATAAACAGACACTCACCTGTCTCATGGTCCAGCGATGCGGGCACACAAAGCCTCGCTCCTCTCCCCGGCGCCGGAATTGTAACTGTGGACATGCACTGCGCATGCGCAAGCCGCGCTGCGCGCTGTGAATGGCCGGGCAATCTTCTGGGACCTGTGACGTGTCCCAGAAGATTTCAGAGAGGGATGGGGGAGAGGTGATCTTCCTTCCAGCATCAGGGGAGGAAGTGGGAGCTAGGTGCCTGTCAAAACTGGGTACCCGCTCCCCCCCCCCAAAAAAATGACATGGCAATGTGGCATGTCAGGGGGTCACCAGCACTTAAAGCGGAAGTTCCATCTTTGGGTGGAACTCCGCTTTAAAGTATACCCGTCATAAGCAGAATATTGAAGTTGCCATTACTGGCCTACCTCTGAAATTGCTGGTTGCCTGGCTGTGTCTGACTTTCGGAGTCACAAACACAGAATAAACACGCAGCATAAACTGTCAGAAAAGTATCAAAATTCTTTATATCTTAACTTGTATCAGACTATGCAGATAGTATTTTTGTTAAAACTGAACTCAGGACCTCAGTACTGCCTACAAACACGGGTAAACATGAGATAGCAAAAAAATAAAAAATAAAACAGTGAGTTACTAAAACTGGGGAGTGTAAAATCTGGCGCAGCTGTGCATAGTAGACAATCAGCTTCTAACTTGTTCAATTAAAGAGTTTGTTACCCCAACATTTCAGTTTACTGATATGTGCCTGCTGTACCATGTACTTGTGAGAAAGTATCCTATTCTCTTTGTATTAATTCCTTTGTGTGTTAATTCCTTTGTGTGAAATCCCTGCCATTTCTGCCAGTCCCCTTGCTTTCCAATTAAAAACTGACCACAATAAGCAGGAGAACACATTGCAGTCAGTTCTCTAGCTATGCTGGGAACTCAGTGTACCCTCCTCCAATGAACAGACTTGTCCTGACACACCCCACCCAGGGCCGTTTTTAAGGCAGGGCAAAAGGGGCAGCTGCCCTGGGCCCTTTCATTGTTGTGGGGCCAAAGCAGCTGCCTCATACTTGCCAACTATCCTGGTTTAAATTCCCTTGTCCCCTGAGGTTTTAGTCCCGTGCTGTGTCCCAATATCTTAGTGTGAAGTGCTGCGACTAATGCTGCCCAGCTCTGCACTATTGTTGTGTACAGATGACTTACCTGCAGACCCTGTGTTTACATGTAAATTACCGGCATTCATATGTAAATAGTGGTTGTATTCATATGTAAATAGCGGTGGCATTCATATGTAAATAGCGGCGGCCAGCGGCATTGATATGTATATCATGCCCCCCTGAGGTCATATCCACAGTAATCTCTAGCAACCAATCAACAAGCAGAAATCATGTGCTGTAACCGCTAGCAACTAATCAGTGAGCCGTAATGTGCGCTGTAACCTCTAGCAACCAGTCAGTGAGCGGTAAGGATACACTAACCTCTGGCAACCAATTGCAATAGCTGTCTGATCTGATTCAGTAAACTGATTTTGAGTCTAGCTGCTATTTATTGTATGTATCAGAGCAGGTAGAGAGCAAAACTGCATGGGGGGCCCCAAGAAAAGTTTTTCCCAGGGTCCAATCAATATTAAAGACGGCCCTGACCCCACCCCTGCACAGCCTGTCAATGGGAAGCTCAGTGTACTGCTGCTTCTCCTCCCTCAGTTCTTATGCAGCAGAGAGGGGATGTGATCACTTATAAAAAAAAGGGTATTTATAATGTTTTTTTTATATCTATAAACAAATGTTTTGCCTTTCATTTCTTTTTTAAACTGAATGAATTGTTTTACAAGGTGATCGTTTACAATCACTTTAAGCTTTGATAATAAAACCTGGAAGCTGATCAGTTTCTATGCAGAGCTGCACCAAATTTTGCACTCTCTAGTTTTAGTAAATCAACCCCAAAAAATATATAGAGTGTCCCTATACCATTCACAACAGAAGTGCACATGTGGAGGGATCATTTGGACATTTGAGAGGAAACACTTTGGATTAGAGCTGCCGTCCCTAGAGGGGTGGCATTTTGCAGAGTTATGCAGAAGAGATCGGTTATCTGAAGGTGTGGGCATGGGACCTTTGAAAATGCTTTTACTTTCACAATGGCGGGGATTGTGTTTCCAAGTAAGCGCCACATATTTTTAATTAATATTTATTATTATCTTATTATTTTATTGCTAGCGCCCCATTTGTATATATATTTGCATATACAGGGGGTCCCCGAGTTACGAACTCGTTAGGGACTGGCCCCGTGTACGGAAGTCGGAAATGTTCGTAAGTCGGCGCGCATGCGCAGACCGACAAATACGGAGATTTCCGGACATTTCCGATGTTCCGTCTGTTGCCGTTCTGCGCATGCGCGGCAAATTACGGACATTTTCGGCATTTTTCGACGCTCCGTATGGCCGCGCATGCGCAGAACGGCCGAAAGACGCCGAAAACCACCGGAAAATGGCGGAGGGTCCCCGCAGCACCCCGTTCGTAAGTAGGGGTTGTTCGTAGGTCGGGTGTTCGTAAGTCGGGGACCCCCTGTATTCATTTTTACTTACTATAAGCTTACCTGTAGGTACAAGGTAAAAAGTGGATTTTTCTTCCAATTTAAAGACCCAACACCAATATTCAGTAGTAAAATCGTGTGGTACCGGCGCTGGTTGATGTGTTACAACAATAAAATAAAAATAAAATAGAATCCTATAGTGAGCTGCAGTTTTGTGCTATATAATCACCCATAGGTGACTATTCAAAATGAAAGAAAGGTAAGGTGAAAACCGCGCTATTATTGTTCATCAAACATTGGAATTCCCACCGCTAGTTTGTACTATGCTGTGGTCCCCCCACAAACTCTCAATCCCAAAAGTGCGGGTGCTAGCCTACTATTTAAATGCCGTGTTCGAATGAAATTAGATTAGATTCAATCAAAGAACAAAAAAACAAAAAATCAAAAAATGTGTATCGAGTGCTAAAGTGCTAGTTTTGTGCCTTGGTCGGCTGATTCAAAGTGCTTTGTGCATATGGGTATCATAGGTTGCTATCCCGTGATGTTTAGGCTTGATCTGTGTTAATTGCGAAGTTTAGTGCTTCTACTAATAATATCAAATTTATTCCATCAGTAGCCCATCTTCACTGCCCAACATGGTGATACAATGAAATGAATATCTGTTACATGTGACCTGGGTTTTTCAATAACATAATCCCATCAATTTTTCTATGTAAAAACAATTTTGAATAATAAAACAAAAGACAGAGCAAAAAACAGAGCAAAAAATATATATAGAGTCCGTGACAACACCGCTTGTGCTTGGTTAAACTTTAAATATTCATTGTGCAGATTTCTTGCTTAGTGACCGTCACCACCTATGAAATGAATCACTTACCAAAACTTGGTAAGTGTGAAGCCTGCGGTTACTTTAGGATAACCAATCCTATCTATGGCCTCCCTCTTTCTCTCACTTCCTGGTGCAGATGGTGTACGGATAGACTCCACAGCAGGTGTCCCCAGAGAATGAAATAATAAACAGGGGGCTTCTAATGGTGAAGTACGTTTTACAAAGGATTTTATTAAAAGTAAAATGTCATAAAAGACTCACATGGTCCAGTGCCGTAGCTGGCACTAAGCATATCCAGCCTTGTGTTTAAAATCAGATTGGCGTGCGTCCTGAACTCCCTTCCTGGTGTGAGGTCCCTCTCCCGGAAGTGATGCAAGCGCGTATGATTGTGGAGTCTATCCGTACACCATCTGCACCAGGAAGTGAGAGAAAGAGGGAGGCCATAGATAGGATTGGTTATCCTAAAGTAACCGCAGTTTTGGTAAGTGATTCATTTCATAGGTGGTGACGGTCACTAAGCAAGAAATCTGCACAATGAATATTTAAAGTTTAACCAAGCACAAGCGGTGTTGTCACGGACTCTATATATATTTTTTGCTCTGTTTTTTGCTCTGTCTTTTGTTTTATTATTCAAAATTGTTTTTACATAGAAAAATTGATGGGATTATGTTATTGAAAAACCCAGGTCACATGTAACAGATATTCATTTCATTGTATCACCATGTTGGGCAGTGAAGATGGGCTACTGATGGAATAAATTTGATATTATTAGTAGAAGCACTAAACTTCGCAATTAACACAGATCAAGCCTAAACATCACGGGATAGCAACCTATGATACCCATATGCACAAAGCACTTTGAATCAGCCGACCAAGGCACAAAACTAGCACTTTAGCACTCGATACACATTTTTTGATTTTTTGTTTTTTTAATCTTTGATTGAATCTAATCTAATTTCATTCGAACACGGCATTTAAATAGTAGGCTAGCACCCGCACTTTTGGGATTGAGAGTTTGTGGGGGGACCACAGCATAGTACAAACTAGCGGTGGGAATCCCAATGTTTGATGAACAATAATAGCGCGGTTTTCACCTTACCAATATTCAGTACCCTTGCCCCAAAAAACAACACATAAACCAATTAAGTTGGAAAGGGTAAGGCCACAGCTTTATTTAAAATCTCCAACACAACAATTTCCAACGTAAACACTTAACCAGTGTCAGTCACAATTATACTGTGAAGATGCTTGAATATTAACTTGACCAAATCTAAAGGGCCTGTCTTTACCATGAGTACTGGACAGACATTAGACTTACTCAACTTCCAAACAAGGGCATAGCCCATGAAGGCAACTTTTAATGCTGGAAAAATCAAAAACCACTGATAAAGCTGTGACAAACACCATGTACAGGGCAGGAGGGCAAGCAACCCTTCTCAGTTGCAGTTCCTCAAGGCACTGATGGTTACCTCAGGGAGGAATTTTATTGGCGTTCAGACCCAACCCCCTCACCCCACTTCTAGGAAGCCAATCGTTTTGAGCTACTTTACATATTGCTTGTTTCCACACCCAGTTCTTAGCCATGCCCCCATCAGTCAAGGCTCCCTTTCGCTATGGGCTCAAGGGGCCTTCATATTCACCTGGACTTGTTCTGTAATGTTGAAGATGTTTCATGGATTATCCAAGCCACTTTTTCAGTTCTAATGAGCATTAGGAAGATACCCCAGCATTTATATCAACATAGAGAGCACCGACACCATAATTCAATCACCGTGTAAACAGATGCCATTGTCAAAGAATAGGATGGGAGGTGTGAAAGTTGTGGAACCACCCTGTTCCAATTTTGCTTCCACAATTTTCATATCTTCCTTCCTGTTCTTGGAAAATAAAATCTGCCTTTTCATTAGGGACTGGATAGGGGTGTCCGTACTACCTGTGTGAATACAAATGTTGGGTATTTTACTGACACTTATTAGACCTGAAGAAATGTTTTGGAAAAGCTACAAAACGTCTTTAACCTTACAGTTCAAGTTCAGTTGAATGTGACTAAATACTACTAGATATACTTGAAATGATTGTAATAATGTAAATGAACTATAAAGACTCCATTTTGTGAAAAGCCGCCATTTTATATATATAGCCTGTTTAGAAGTATTTTCCCTTGCTGTTTATCTTGTATATCTGTATAGGAATGTTTGTATGGCAACACACCCCTTTTGTGTTTGTTTATGGTCAGGATGTCCTGTTTTATGACTTAATGACCAGGGGGTCATGTAAATGATTGTAGATACCAAACTTGTTTTGTCACTAGCTCATGGAAGCTAAAACAGCCCCTTCCTTATCTTTTGTTCTGTAGTCCATATATACTGTATGCCTTCTCAGTAAAGATCAGATACCACACTAATGCATAACCTGTCTTGTGTATCATGGTGTCTCCAGATAGCTGCACGGGCGCTGTTGGGAGACCTTAAAGAAGGATGGTTTCTCTAGAATAACTAATAATTTTTTTCAATACTATGTCCTGGATAAATGAGAGGCTTCACACACTCCTACTCACAACTGTAACATTTTAGACCGTACTCACAAGGACAGGAAGTAACAATACATTTCTCAACTGGCATTCACACAGAACCAAATATCTGACAGAAGTTCTAACTCTAACTCACCCTACCTAAAACTAAAGAAGCTTTAGGTTGGTAAAGTTCAGGCAGCGCCCAGTGCTTATTGGTATCACTTTTTTTTTAAACTTGTCACTAAAGGACATCCCAGAAGCCTCCAAAACCCATGCCACCTGCATTAGGCAGCTTATTGGTTTAAGAAAGACCAAGGATTATGGGGAGAGGAGGAAGGAAAGAGAAACGTGTTTTTTTTTCCTTTCTTTTGTTTCCCCTTTTTCTTTTTCTTCTTTTTGTGTGGTTGTATTTAGAAGTATTACAATAATATGGAATATTTCTTTGGAAAGTGGAAGTTATAAAGCAGATATTTTGTATATGTATAGATAGTTGATGAAACAAAGGTTTATAATGGATATATGAGCTGAGATTTGTATTTAAAAAGATCTGTACCACTTGTGTCAGTCTCAGCCTCACAGAAACTATCGCATTTGTATTTACTACATAGAGCATACAGAACACCGGTACAACTGCACAAGTGGGGCCTCAGGGACTCGCCCATATGTCCAAAATGTGAAAGGGACAACGGAGATCTTCTCCATATGCTCTGGAGGTGCCCGAAGCTTTTCAGGTACTGGAAGGAAATAACGGATACGATATCATCAATCTTCAATGTAACAATACCTCAAAACCCGACTATATGCCTACTAGGGGCGCTAGATGAGGAAACACTGGGTACACCCACTTATACGGCAATACTACGCCTCTTATACATAGCACGAAAAATGATAGCCCAAGTCTGGATCACTCCAAGAATTCCCTCCAGGAAGAAATGGGTAGAGAACGTAAACAAACTACTGATCAGGGAAAAAATAACCTACCAACATAGAAATGCTCCACGAAAGTTTCAGGCAATGTGGTCACCATGGCTAGACACCCCTGGGCTAGCCCCACACCAGCTAATTCAGGATAGGTTGTTAGCAGGATGATTTTAGGGGGGAAAACAATGGAGGACAGACACACACCTTCCATCCAACATAAAGAAGGGGAGGAGCTGGCTAACTTAAAAAGACAGAGTATACTAATACAGAGACAGGGTCCACAAGATGGTTGTTGTGAATGCTTACACATAGTAACACAGGTATACCAATAGTGCACTAAAGCATGACAAGGTCATGGGAAGAAAGTTTTGCACAGTATTTAATAAAGACAAGACTTAGTTTTTGTTATATAGTTTCAGGAGCCTTGTAAAGCTTAATTTTAGACTGCATAGTCTCTGTTATGTTGAAATTATAACTGTACAATGTGATTGTTACCATGTAAATTGTGCAAAACGAAAAATAAAAACTTTTTCTTGATTAACAAAAAAAAAAAGATCTGTGAAAATTTGTCAATTTTTTTTTATAAAATTAGAATAATATTAAAAATAAAGAAAGACCAAGGAACAACCTCATTGCAACCTCAAAATGCAAGGTGGTACCCCACTAAATTGTTTATTACAATCCATTCCAGTGATCTGTAGCAGATATTCCCAAAGTAGCGGGTGAACAGATCAGTGTTAACCTTTCCCAAAGTCCAAATTTGCATAATTCAGGGCAGGGACTTTGTTTTGGGGGCTGCCAAAGTGCCATGCAGCAGTAGTTCTCAGGCAACTGTCATTGATAAGTACCGGGAAGTCGTTATCTGTAAGGTTATTTCTATCAGCTGTGTAAAGTGATAGGTTTACTTTTAGGCATGGTTCACACCTATGCATTTTTTAGTGCATTTTCAGTTTTGCAGAAACACACTACAGTCCATTTAACATGGCTTCCTATGGATCACATTTGTGCATTTTATGGAAAGGGCCAGGGACTTTTTTCAGTTTTTTGGTTCCATAGACTTCAATGGATCAAAAATGTGTATTGAAAAATGCAAAATGCACTTGGACTATGCAAACTGCAACATGCATAGGTGTGAATCAGGCCTAAGGCTTGATTGACACCTATGCATTTTTTGTGCTTTTTGCATTTTGCAGATTTGCACTACAGAACGTGTTCCATAGGAAACCATGGTAAATGGACTGTAGTGCAAATCTGCAACATGCAAAAAGCACTAAAAATGCATAGGTGTGACACAGCAGTGGTGCCATAGGCTCCCATGGCTGTCAATCAATCAGGCCTAAAAGAGAGCCCAGTTTAAATTTTATACAATGGCCCCACGTCTATTACTTCCACCCTTGTTATACAGACATCAGTTTGTTTGTTTTCTGTTTGTAATTGCAGGCATTTGTCAGTTGTATTACCCATTGCCAGTTGGCTACTCGAAACCTAATATTTGTAATGTTGTGATATAAGCTGTCTTTACATATATGTCTACTGTTACTGCTGAGCTATGAAATGTTTATCACTGAAGATAATATCTAGAATACATAACAACGTTTGCATGTAATGAAAGGCAGCGGCTGAGCCGAGGTTTAGTTACACGGCCATTAATCAGTTTTATCATCACTACATTTGTCTTTTGGTTAACTGTAGACGGATTGAAATACATCCAAGTAACCTCAACACTAAAAAGGTTAAAGCGACTGCCCGCGATGTAAAAACACCCATTCTAAACAGAGTGCAATGTGTGTGCGTGTGTAAACATTATTATAACTATAAAACACTTTTACTGTGATACAGAATCATTAAACTTGATGCTAAACTGTAACCACATTTTTTTGCACGCAGGGTTTTTATAGTTCAAGAGGAGGCTTTATTGTTATTTAAAATGATGGCCTAAGAGCCACTACATATACTTAATGAGCAGACAGTCGCAGCCTGGGCGCAGATAGTTTGTGCCATTTATTCCATGGAGGTAAACTGCCATCAGCCAGTTTCAGCATTATGCATGGCTGGCAGGAGTGAACGTGGCTGGATGCTGGATGATTGGACTCAGTCATTATCTTGGTCTGATCGCAGACTAATAGCTGTACATCGTGCCATGCAGAGCCTCTACAAGTTCAATGTCAGCACTTATTAGCATAAAAATAATCTTCAGAACTAACTACATTATACACAAGGGCTGGAATGAGCTTGTAAAGAGGCTCTGCGACATACAGTTCAAACATCATCTTGTTTTCAACAAAAAACAATGTGCAAAGATTAGTGGTCCATAACAATTTTCTATATGCTGCTGAATCAGACATATTGGTTGCTAAAGGTTTATGCATATCATTGACGTTTGGACAGTTAATAATTTCTCAGTGAATCCAATACTATTATCCAGTGTTTGATAGATGCAAGAGAGTTTAAACCAAATCCTTCCCAACTTTCCCAGATCAGAAAGACAGGCCCTTTTTAGTGCAAAGCATGTAGGGAAAGTGCACACCCCTACAATGCTCCTACTTACATGGACCACAAAGAAATAATACACAAAAAAATCACTGGGTATGCTCTCAGGTGCTTTTGCTGGATGCAAGGATTAGTGTATTATAAAACTTCTGGTAGTGATATAATACATTATATATAGAGATCTATACAGAAGAACAAAAAGGAGGATAACTAAGGAGAAAAAAGGGTCAAGGGGTTTGGTTCAAAAGAGGGACAGTACCTCCAAGCAAGAGTCAGTTGAGATTGCAATGTTGGATGAGACCATGAATAAGCGTTGATGGGCTCCCAACACACAGATATACTGCATGGCAGCCTGGCAGGGAAAGATCGTTGCTTCTGTATGTAAGCTGCAGTGAGTCATTCTCTTTTACTAAAGCATTCGTAAGGTTTACAGTGTATTCAAACCCAAGAACAAAAGCATAATATATTGCAGTATAGCAGTCCTTAGATGTGGTGGCTGCATTGTTTTTAATTTTGTTAGGTATTTTCCCCTTTTTTTCTTCCTGTCCTAAGGTGACAGCACCTACTTGTACTGTGAAGGAGCAGCATTGTCACCCTAGGACAGTGTGTTCGGATACGACTATAGAACACATTCCTCTTTATCAAATACATAGCATAAAGGGGTGTTCTGTAGGTCACAGAGGACAAGTGGACTGATAAGACAGCAGAGCACACAGGATAAAATGGGATGTTTGGCAGGATGAACAGGTAATTTTTGGATGTATTGAACAAGCAGAATACAAGTAGAACACAACTTTTCAATTGTATATTTAAAGTGATTGTAAAGTCTTGTTTAAAAAAAAAAAAAAAAAAAACAATACCAGACAAGTTATACTTATCTGCTCTGTGCAGTTGGTTTTGCACAGAGCAGCCTGGATTCTCCTCTTCTCAGGTCCCTCTTCGCTGCTCCTGGTTCCTTCCTTCTGTTCAGTGCCCCCACAGCAAGCTGCTTGCTATGGGGGCACCCGAGCCGAGTCACAGCTCCCTGTGTTCATTCAGACACGGAGCCCTGACCCAGCCCCACCCCTTCTCCCTTCTGATTGGCTAACTGACTTTGATTGACAGCCACGGGAGCCAATGGTGCCACTGCTGTGTCTCAGACAATCAGATAGAGAGTCCTGGGTGGCTAAGACACACGTGGACATCGCTGGAAAGAGAGGGGGCTCAGGTAAGTAATTCAGGGGTGCTGGGGTAGCTACTATACACAGAAGTTTTTTTTATAGAATGCATTAAGATAAAAAAAAAACTTCTGCCTTTACAACTCCTTTAACAGATAAAAAAAGGGAGCAAATAAGATAAGTTCATTGTTAGGGTTTACATACACTTTAAGAGCCCATAGTAATCTCACCCCAGCTTTAAAAGGCTGGCTAGAGTTGCCTGATTGCCAATCTAGGCCTGTTTTATGCCACACAACCAGCAAGGTGCATCACTATGCTATACGATATAATTTCTTATGGAAATATGCAGTGCTTTAAATATAAAGTATTTCCCAGATACCTCCTGCTACAAGGTGCTATGTTATGTTCTTTCTCTAATTCAGAATCACATAATAACTAGCAGCATAGCTCTAAGATGCCAGTGAATGTGATTGATTGCAATTCATTTACTGAATGAAGAAGTACAAAGGACATTACAACAGACGAATAAAAACAATTTTCATAAATTCCGAAACTGCTGGACCCCAGGAGGGAAAAATCCTCCCAGCATTTAAAGCCATCAAGCACCCATTGACAGTGATCACTTTCTGACCTGCCTGTTATTTAGAGGCACTCACTGCCTTTTACCAGAAGGCTCGTCTCAAACATCACATTGTGACTGATGGAAGTCAGAGATTTTCCATCAAAATGCCATTTTTGGTCCAAAGCCCTCAATTCCAGTGATTTGTGCTCTGGGAGGCTGATGCATTGGTTGTCTACGCTTTGAGTGATTTAGAAATCTGGGTTGATTTAACTTTGCTTGCATGGATATCCTGACAGTGTTTCTAATCCTAAATTTCTGTATAATTATGTACATTTTGATTAGCTAACATCAAGTCAAGTGAGTATTTAAAGTTTGTATTTGTGATCTGCTTTGTGGTACTGGGACAGCCCAGTCCAATATAGACAATCGATCATCAATTTTCTTAAATGGCCATGTGGGGATTATGTTTGATAGTAAGCATTGGATGTGCTGTTCATGGCAAGACTGAGATTTTATAATATATCTTTGATTGTTTAGTCATTACCTCTTTTTCCTCATAGAAAAGGGTGTAAGCCAGTTGCCCCACAATCAGGAAGATTGTGCTTGGAGCCGTGCCTGAAGATATGCATGTACACATAGCACAGTTCATGCACCCAAACACATAGCTCAGGGCTGTATGTATGTCAACTTATGTTTGAGTCTTCTATTTAAGCTTTATAGAAGTTAGGAGAATCGCCGAGTGGTAATCAGCTTCTGTGATCTGTGACTAGACCTACTTCTTCATCTGTATCTTGACCCGATTTACTCTCTGACTGTGCCTAATCTCTTGTTTTCGATCCTGGCTTGTGACCCGACTCTTTTGCCTGCTGATTTGATACTGATTCTGCCTGTCTGATACTGACCTGACTTCTGATCTTGGTTCCATTTCCTGAATCTGCACCTCTGCTGCCCAGTTGTTGCTGACGTTTGCCTGCTCGACTATGCTCCAGGATCCTGTACCTGCAAGTTCATATGACAGTCTCTTGCACAGGCTCCAGTCCTGCATCCACAGTGTCTTCACATCACCTGCAGCATCTTCTAGCCAGGATCTCCCATAGGTACCTGTGCCACTTCCCATCCTGCTTTACCTTGTCTTCAACTCCAGGGGAAATAGGACAGTAGGTGTAAGGGAAGCCCTCTCGTCAGCTCAGCCTCTACCAGGTATGTGACACCCACATGTGCTATAGTACAAGGGTCTCCAAAATTTATGAGCAAAGGGCCAGGTTACTGTCCTGTAGATCGGGGGTCTCCAGACTTTCAAAACAAAGGGCCAGTTTACTGTCCTTCAGACTTTAGGGGGGCCGGGCTGGGGAGAAAAAAAAGAAAAAAAGATCAAGGGTTGTTCAAGGATGACTGACTGATGGTCAGACTAGGGCCACTAGGAGTATACATTTTCCTGGTGTCAGTGGGAGGAAACAATGCATCTTTGGTATTAGGGGGAGGAATAGTGCCCCATCATTGGTGTCAGTGGAAGGACCAGTGCCCTATCGGTATCAGTTAGAGGAATATTGCCCCATCGTTAAATCAATGGGATATACAGTGCTCCATTGCTGATGTCAGTAGTAGAAATTAGACCCCATCGTTGGTGTCAGTGGGAGAAATAGTGCCTTGTATCAGTGGGTAGAAATGTGCCCCAATGGCTGAATAAAGGCAAGCAAAGGGCCGGATCTGGCCCCTGGGCTGCAGTTTGGAGACCACTGCTATGATAGAACATATACTGAGCTAAGGATAAAAGTATTGGTGAGCCCCGATGCTATACAAATGTCTGCAGGCAAATGTTAACCACTTTTCACTCTGAGACCTCTCCAGCATATGCCAGCTTTATTCAAAGCCAATCAAAATATTTTAGCTGCCGCCTTCTGTAAAACGTCCCTATTGCAACTACTGAAATACACACCCCATGTAGTATTACACTGTGGTTACTATATGAGTGTTATAAAGTAAACCCCTTTCCATGTCTGGTTTATCAATTTGCTGTAGGTATAAATACTAGTGAAGAGAACTTGTCACTAGCCGTATACATAAAATATGAATGATGCAACCATACGGCTTAACAGCTTACTTTGCAGGCAGACTGAGACTTAGATGTTTTTTTCCTGAGTTACAAACAATAGAAATAGTGAAGTCAGCAGTACAGCGCATTAAGAAGACAAAAAAGGGCAACTGTGCTTCTACAAATATACATAGCTACATTGGACATTCTGGTCCTCACATGGACCTTCACTGTGTTCTTATCTACTTATTCCAAATTGTCAGTTCATAAAAATAGCGTCACTCAAAGTTTAAAGTGTTCAAAAGAGAGCACACCATATAGTACATGACTATCTGATAGCCTGACCTGTCTTTCAAATGAAGAATGATATACTCACTTCCAAGCCAACTTCCCCTGTATATCACAGTTCTTCTGCTGAGAACATGCACAAACATAGAAAAGACAGTCTCCAGCCAAAATGGTTTGTTTTTAGTGTTTGATGGTGTGGGTAACGCTGGCCATGTACAGAGCGAATTTTAGGCCCTGGGTGGCCCTGCTGGCATCCTGCCACCAAACATCCTTTGATTTGAAAAGTAAAGAGTCAAGCAGAAAATTGTGTGCTGAACATCAGCTAAATCCAATCAGATATAGGTACTGTGCAGGTATTCTGAAAGCCGCGGGTGCCGAATGTCAGAATATAATTTATACAGCGATCAAAGCTAAAAATAGCCACTGATTACTGTATAAATGTCACTGGCAGGGAAGGGGTTAACGCTAGGGGGCAATCAAGGGGTTAAATGTGTGTCCTAGAGAGTGTTTGTAACTGTATCGGGATGTGACTCACTGGGGGAGGAGACAGATCGCTGTTCCTACTTAGTAGGAACAGACAATCTGCTTTTTCTCTCCTGTCAGAACGGGGATATGTGTGTTTACACACAAACACACATCCCCATTCTGGTTCTCGTGCCCGCGATCATGGGTGGCTGGCAGTCATCGCGAGCGCCGGCCACGCCCATGGAGTCTCCCACCACGCCTGCTATTGCCCTTAAAGGTGCCGACATACACCTACAGCAATTTGCGGGATCATGCCCACCTGCCGCAGTATAATGATGGCAGCTGACCGGCAAGTGGTTAATGCATTCTATGCATTAGGATAAAAATCCTTCTGTGTGCAGCAGCCCCCCTCAGCCCCCCTAATACTTACCTGAGCCCATCTAGATCCAGCAATGTTGTAGGAGTGTCACGGATGCACGGGACTCCCCTCCTCATTGGCTGAGACAGCAGCGCAGCACCATTGGCTCCTGCTGCTGTAATTCGAAGTCAGTCAGCCAATGAGGAGAGAAAGGGGGTGGGGTGGGACCAGGCTGCGACTCCCTGTCTGAATGAACACATGGAGCTGCAGCTCAGCTTGGGTGCCCCCACAGCAAGTTGCTTGCCGTGGGGGCACTTAACAGGAGGGAGGGGCCAGGTGCACCGAAACGGGACCTGAGAAAAGGAGGATCCCGGCTGCTCTGTGAAAATCCACTGCACAGGGGAGGTAAGTATAACATGTTTGTTATTTTTAGCTTAAAAAAAAAAACAAGACTTCGGTATCACGTTAAGGTTTGAAAATGAAAGCTAAAATCTGATTGGTTGCCATGCACAGCTGCTCCAGATTCTGTCTCCTCCATTCTTAGTAAATTCTCCTCAAAAAGTCTTTGTTGCTTATAGCAACCAGTTATTTAGTAAAAGTTTAAAAAAATGAAAGTAGTGTAAGAAAGATTGATTGGTTGTGGGGCAACACAGGCACTTACCGAATAGAAGAAGCCCATCGAAAATAATCTGTCATCTGATTTTACTGTGCTAAAACTGAGAAAACACAAGCTTAAATTAAGCGACAATGGCAATAAAGATATACAGATACAAGAAAAAAGAGTGCTGTGGACGGGAAATACAAGAAGACAAATAAAATGTTTAATTAACAAAGAATGGCTATTAAAAACACACAACAATATTAAATACAAACCTATAAATCTATCCAATGTTTGTTTTTATAGCTGGCAGAACCAAGAAATATTTAAGCCTTACTAAATGTAAGTTAAAGTAGTAGAATTAAGGGCAAAACTTTATTTTTTCCATCTGTGTCCTACTACTAGGGAGATTTATCTTCACTTTCTGTTCCATAGCCAAACAGGAAGTAAGAAGAAATCCCTGCAAAGTGAGGGAGTCCCTGGTTGTTACCAGAACTTGGATCCCCACGGGGACGACCCAAAATGTGGAATTTTCCTTCACTTTCTCTCTCTGTGATAATGGTAAACAGGACAAATAGAGAGGTGAATCTTTTTAACAGGGGCATAAACAGAAATAAAAACCTGACAGGTGTTCTAATCCCTCTGTACTTAATCCAAAATGAAAAAGCTTTGCTTTAAGTTGTATTTTAATGGCGTCATCCAGGAAAATACTTTGAAACTCCCATGTATTTTGAAGTGACAAGTTTGTATGAGATTCTGGGGTTGATTTACTAAAGGCAAATAGGCTGCAGGGGAATTTTCCCCTAGCTTAGTGATTGAGGTGAAGCTCTGCTGACTTCCATCATCCAATCATGTGCAAGCAAAAAAGCTGTTTTTGCGGTTGTTTTGCACAAGTTGGTGATCTTTGAAAAATGAATTTTTACAGCATTCACTAAGCTAAGTAAAATGTCACCGCAGTGTACATTTCCTTGCAAAGTGAACAGCCTATTTGCCATTAGTAAATCAACTAAATGAAAAAAACGTACTGATGAACTTTGAAGTCTAGTTTTTGAGATGACATTGCGCATTGCTCTTATTTTGTACAATATTTCTGTTCAGAGATTTTAGTCCTGATGAGAAGTAAGATGGGAGCATGGAGGTGGGTGTTATTGGCGCTGAGCGCTCATCTCATCATTCTTCACTGAAAGGTGTTTAATGGAGTTGTCCTTTAAAGTGGTTCACTGGAGATTACAAAACTCCTCTATCTAACCCTCGCCCTATACGTACAAACCGGGGGCCAGATGCTTAGAGGTTGATCACTACTCCTCCCATTCACTTACCAGCTGTGTGCTTTCATCCTCTGAAGAATAATCCGGCGTTTTTCTTTCTGTTCTCTTTTTCTTTTCTGTTTGACTCTCTATGGAGCTACAGCTAATTGAAAATAAGTCATATTTTATCCACAATTTAAAAAAATTATCACTTTCCAAACAATGTGGGACAGTCAAAGTTTTTGTTATGGCAGCATAGCCGATTAGAGGGTCTGTGCAAAGAGGTGAGATAGTTACAAGCTGGCATGGTGCTACCCTCGTTGGTGTCAGTTGTCTTAATGGGAGCCTGGTCCCCTGAAACTCAACTATAGTCAATTTTGAAGCTGTCCTTGAGCCAGTGGGGTGCAGATGGGGACAAGGGTGGGTTTTAGAAAGATTTTTTGGCTAGCCGGACATCAAGGACACACTTCTCGTAACTGACAGCTGTTATGTTAAAGGGCTGCTGTGGCTGTTTAAACACACTTCCTGCAGTCAGTGTGTTTTTAATGGGGATTTCATCCAGGGGATGGAAATTGCCGAATCCACCAGTCATGACTGAGAAGAGGTCCTGCCTGAGGAGCACAGAGCTAACTCTTAGTAGTTTCATTTTAATGACATATATTGGTCTACTTTTAGATTTCACTCACATGGGCATACTACTACAATGTATACCCATGTGAGGGCTGTGTTTGCCGACACAGGCAGGCAAGCCCATACATGTCACTTGGGATGCAGCGGTTGCACGGATGCAGCTGCTGCTCCCAATTTGACAGCCGTGCAGGTACATGTGCACGCCACCGAAAATAACTTTCCTCTACCGTAAGCAGAACAGTAGGTAAAAGGCTATCACTCCCAAAAATATGGAAAATCCTGTCTTAGGCTGTCCCCACAACAAATGCCCCATTGGAATATTTTCCCTCTGATCCTGTTTGAGTGACAACTCAAAATTTGGGGTTTTGCTTCCCTTTATCCCTGGTGAGAGTGGTCCAAAGGACAAACAGAGAGTGTTAATCTCCCAAACTGGGGTGCAGACAGCTACAAAAAGGTCTAATGCCGCGTACACAAGAGCGGACTTTTCGACAGCAAAGTTCAGACAGAACGAATCCGTCGGACAATTCGATCGTGTGGGGGCTCCATCGAACTTTTGCTGTCGAAAAATCTAACTAGAAATAGAACATGTTTCAAATTTTCCTGCCGGAACTCCGCCGGACCCAGTTCCTATCGAGAAATCCGCTCGTCTGTATGCTAGTCCGAAGGACGGACAAACAACGACGCAAGGGCAGCTATTGGCTACTGGCTACGAACTTCCTTATTCTAGTCCGGTCGTAGGTCATCACGTTCGAATCCGTCGGAATTTAGTGTGATTGTGTGTGGCCAAGTCCGTTCATTCGGAAAGTCCATCGGAAAGACCGCCGAACCTAGTCTGTCGAAAAGTCCGCTCGTGTGTACGTGGCATTAGCTTTCTCCACACAATCCAGTGTTTAAATCCAAAAAAGAGTGTGCTCTTGTGATGGCTGAGGTGAGTTTTAATGGCCGAAGAGTAGGCTGAAGTGTCACAGGAGGTTATTTACTAAAACTGGAGAGTGCAAATTCTTGTACAACCCTGCATACAAACCAATCAGCTTCCATTTTTTTTTTTTTGTCAAAGCTTAAAGTGATTGTAAGGGTTTGCTTTTTTGTTTTTTTTTAATAACAAACATGTCATACTTACCTCCACTGTGCAGCTCTTTTGAACAGTGTGGCCCCGAACATCCTCTTCTGGGGTCCCCTGGCGGCTCTCGCAGCTCCTCTCCGCATCAGATAACCCCCTAGGAGAAGCGCTCTCCAGAGGGGATTACCTTGCGGGCGCGCTCCCGAGCCCAGCATTTGTGTCCACAGACACGAATGCACACTCGGCCCCGCCCCCCGGCGCCCACATCATTGGATTTGATTGACAGCAGTGGGAGCCAATGGCTGCGCTGCTATCAATTTAGCCAATCGGGACACGAGACACCAGCTAGAGCTGGTGTGCTCGTCCCAGGCGTGAGAAAAAGAAGGTACAGGTAAGTAAAACGGGGGCACTGGGGGGCTGCTGCTGCACTGCTCCCCTAATTGAACAAGCTGAAGTTAGAAGCTGGCTACCATGCATAGCTGCACCAGATTCTGAGTGCTCCAGTTTTATTAAATCCACCCCATAATAACAAGAGAACACTGGCTGTGGGAGCCTCTGGAGGAGCGAAAATGGCCTACAGTAATAGCAGGTACATTATTCAATATTGTTCATAGCAGCTCAGCTTGTTTTTATCTACTGGTGCCCCTTAAACTGTATAGGCATGGTTAAACTAACTCTTTAGAGAAAACCTGCACCAAGACATTAGGATGGCTGCCATTACTGACCTCTCCTTCCCTGGTTGTCCTGATTCTTTTAATCCAATACTTTGTAACCCAAGCAAGTATACAGATAAGGATTTCTGACTCATTTGCTGCATGCCTGTTATAGTTCCTTCACTCATGAAAAAAAAAAATCCAGGCAACTACCTAAGAAAGTCAGGGCTAGTTTACAACAGCCCATTAATTAAAATGCATGCTTTCTGGTGTATGTTGTTAAGGGTCAGTGAGGGGCAGTGCAATGTTTACCTTTTAATTGTCAAAAAATTACCCCTAATTTTAGTGTATGCAGCGCGGTTATATATGGCTTATATAAAAATGCTGCGTTTTTATGCAGTGCACTGCATCACAACTCAACGTGGCGTTATGGCATGAACAGACCACATAGAAAACACATTCTTAACTTGCATTGTACTATGCAGACCAATGCACCTCAATGCATATGGTGTGAATGAGCCCTAAAGGCCTGCATATATCTTTCAGTAGAGATATCCAGTGGCATCACTAGGGTTGGTGTCACCTGGTGTGGTAAAACATGGTGTCAACCAGAGCAGTGGACACTGGGCAGGGTAGCACATCAGGCTCTCTCATGTCTAGCCTGCCACGGAGCCGGATGGGGGTGACACCAAGTATCACTTGCTAATTGATGGTGTCACCTCTCTGGCAGGTGTCACCCGGGTGCTGTCCACACCCCATAGCGACACCACTTGAGATAGTTTCCTTTAGGATGGATTAATGCCTGTCAACCGCTGTGCATTGCATTAACATCCAATGGACTGCCATCACACAAGAGCAGATGAAAAAACATACCTGCACCTTTTTTCCAATACAGAGCACTACAACGCAATACATGTGCATTGTAAAAGTGCGTTGGCATACCATTTAAAATAAAAGGCATCACAACACACCAGTGTGTGCAATGTAATGGTAAGACAGGCTCGTAAAACAGTATGAGTATGGTCCCTTGCACATTGGAACTCTCTTATTTTTTGGAGCAAAAACTACAACAGTTTCTAAAGAATATGAATTGTACCCAGCATCTCTAATGTATATTTAATAGAAAAAAAATTAAAACCCTGACTGCACAAAATATGCTATTAAAATATAGCTTGTTAATAATTCATTATATGGGACATGGTTCTTGAGAGTACTTTAGAATGCACAATGTACTTTTCAGAACTATGTACATTCTAGTCATTATAGCCAATGCCCTATAGACTACAACTTGCAGAGCACAAGTGCGGATGTACTTTATGGTATCTGCATTTTCTGCTTAGTACCCTGAGCCAAAATTCAGAACATTCTGTACCCAACATGTTTACTGATAATGAACAGTTTTGTTTGGGATTTGGTTTTGAAAAATATTACATTTGAAGTGCTATGTGTTACGGATAAATATGAATTAGCGTTTCATTATTTTGTGATACATAAAATTAGCCAGCGCAGCCTGCAGTTTGGGGGTGAACTGGTACGTTCGGTGCTTTGCTGCAGATGTTCAATAAAATGAATGTAATACTCAAATTTATCACTGGAGGGCAGCAAAAGCCCATTATTTCTGGAGCTTTGGTGGAAGTAGAGTACTGTATAGTCATTGATCAGTGCATACAGTTCGAAGTTTAACTTATACTCTTTATTGGCTAACTTAAAGCAGAACTGAACTCTGGATTGTAAAACATGTGAGCACGAGGGATTTATATGCAGATGAGACATACTTGTTTCTTCTGAAAAAAAAAATAAGCTTTTTACCTATCTCGCAAGATGCGTTAGAATGAGTTGTGACCGCGCAGCTCAGTGTACATTCTCGGCATACCTTGGTGCCGGGATAAATGAACTTTCATGTGTATGTGCGAGAGTTACGTCATCCCAGCCCAGCCAATCAAGAAGGCCGAGGAGCCCGAACACCGAAGAAGATGGGCAGAAGATGTCGGTTTTGGCAAATTAGCGTGCTGATGCGGCATTGCCAGAATAAAGGTAAGTATTGACGGGTTTAGTTCTGCATTAAAGCAGAATGAAACCCTCCTAACCTTTACAGCAAAGGAAGCTGCCATCTTAGACTCTGATCTGCAGTCGCTGTGGCGCTACACGTGATCAGCTATGACACCAGCCATTTGATTGCTTGACAGGTTGAGAGCACAAGCAACTGTGACAGTTATTATTCACAGCATGCCTTGAATTTAATTCTATTGGGAAACACCTAAATCCATGAGTTTAATGGAAGTATACCCTCCTATCCTTCACAGCCAAGGAAGCTGCCATATTGGCCTCTTTTGATCTGCAGATGCAAAGCTGCTGCACATGTGATCCGTTCTGACAGCAAATGATGGTTTGACAGTTTGACCGGGATCTAAACTAAGCACATTAGTAAAGGCGACAGTTATCATTGGGGGCATGCCTTCAATGTGATGCCGCGTACACACGATCGGAATTCTCGTTGGAAAAAGCTCTGATGGTTTTCCCTACGGAATTCCACTCAAACTGTCTTGCCTGCACACGGTCACACCAAATTCCGACCGTAAACAACGCGGTGACGTACAACACTACGACGAACCGAGAAAAAATGAAGTTCAATGCTTCCGAGCATGCGTCAAAATTGTTTCCGAGCATGCATAGGAATTTTGCGCATCAGAATTGTTACAGACGATCAGAATTTTCCGATAGAAACCTTTTCCATCGGAGAAATTGAGAACATGCTCTCAAATTTTTTCTGGTGGGAATTAGGCCAGCAAAATTCCGATGGAGCATACACACGGTTGCATTTTCCGATGAAAAGCTCTCATCGGTCTTTTGCTGGCCGAAATTCCGATCGTGTGTATGCGGCATAACTTTTTTTGGAAACGATTGGTTTAATTCCACTTTAAAGTGATTGTAAACGATCACCTTGTAAAACAACCCATTCAGCTCAAAAAAGAAATGACAAAAATTTTTTTGTATAGATAAAAAATACATTATAAATACCTGTTTTTCCCTTTATATAAGTGATCACAATCCCTCTGTTCTCAGCTGCATAAGAGCTGGGGGAGGAGAAGCAGCAGTACACTGAGCTTCCCAGTGAATGGCTGTGAGGGGGGCATGTCAGGACAAGTCTTTTCATTGGAGGAGAGCACACTGAGTTCCCAGCATAGCTAAAGAACTGACCACGCTGTGCTCTCATGCTTAATGTGGTCAGTTTTTAATAGGAAAGCAGAGGGACTGGCAGGAACACCAGGGATTTCACACAAAGGAAGCAATACAAAGAAAACCAGAGACTTTCTCATACAAGTACATGGTACAGCAGCCACATATCAGAAATATTAAGTTTTGGGGTAACAAACGCTTTAACCACTTCCCGCCTGCCATATACTAATATGGCTGCCGCAAAGTGGTTTCATTATTCTGACTGGACGTCATATAACGTCCAGCAGGCTAAGCCGCTCGCGCGCGCCCACGGGGGTGCACAGAACAACGATCGGTGATGTTGTGTGTCAGTCTTGGTAAAGAGCCTATGATGTATGATGCAGGCTCTTTACCATGTGTTCAGCTGTGTCCAATCACAGCTAATCACATCATAAACAGGAAGTACCATTTATCAACTTTTCCTCTATTCGCGCTGACAAGGCGTGGGTAAAGGAGAGCCGATTGGCTGCTCTCCTGACAGGGGGGGGGGGTCTGCGCTGATAATCAACACATTGATTAATAGTGCTGCCCCAACAATGATGCCCACTAGAGCCCCCCAGGGATGCCCTCCCGTGCCCACGGGGGATGCCTACCCATGACCACCAGGGATGCCCACCCATCACCACCAGGGATGCCAATCAGTGCCCATCAGTAATGCCTGCCAGTGCCTCGTCATCAGTGCTGCCTATCAGTGCCATCTATCAGTGCCGCTTCTTAAAGGGGATGTACCTGTACGCCCATTTGCCCAGCCGTATATCGTCGTGCGCTGGTTGGCATGTGGTTAAGGTAACTGTTAAAAGTTATAGAGATTGCAATAAGATAACATTATGGCACACTGGTCAACTATTCTGACTGGCGGACAATCTCCGTCAGATAGCTGAACTTACCAAACACTTGAAATCCACAAATGTCTTTATTGCATGCACAACGCAGAGGTAATACAATAAGATGCTGTAGACTGGATATAGAAGTGTTTTATGTAAACAAATATAAGTATTGGCTTTCCTAGCCCCAGTGTGCGTCTTGTATGGGAGAAAGGAAGTATTACACACAGGAAAAGGAAATAACCTCACAAGAAGCAGAAGGAAATACAGAAAACAATATGCAATACAAAGAAAGGTCACAAGGTGGCAGCAATAATGAAAAGCAATTAAAGCAGAGTTACACCCAAAAATGGAACTTCCGCTTTAAGGACTCCTGACCCCTTGACATGTCACATTTGGCATATCATTTTTTTTGGAGAGTAGAGTTTTGACAGGTACCCAGCTCCTACTTCCGCTCATGGCGCTGCGGGGCAGAGCAGAAGTTCTTCTCTCCCTCCCTGAAATCTTCTGGGACACATCACAGGTCCCAGAAGATTGCCCAGCCATTCAGATCGCACAGCGTGACTCACGCATGCGCAGTGCGCACCTGGCTGTAAAGCTACAAGCTGTCACAGCCAAGTGCCCACACTTGCAATGCTAGCGCCACGGGAAGGAGAAGGAGAGAAGAAAGGCTTCGGGCGGCCGCATCGCTGGACCGTGGGACAGGTGAGTGTGTGTTTATTAAAAGTCAGCACTTTTTGTAGCAGCTGACTTTTAATAAACACAGAATTGCGTGCAACTCCGCTTTAAACAGAAAGCAGGGTAGGCTGTATACACAATTACAACAGCATTATGGAGACAGCACATCAACATAACAGTTTCAGTACAACTTCTGAAGTGTGATTTCAGAGTAAGGTTACCGGAAGACAGCCTCTTCTAGTCACTTCAGCCCCGGAAGGTTTTACCCCCTTAATGGCCAGGCATTTTTTTTGCGATATGGCACTGCATTACTTTAACTGACAATTGCGCGTTTGTGCGACATTTTACCCAAATAAAATTGATGTCCTTTTTTTCTCACAAATAGAGCTTTCTTTTGGTGGTATTTGATCGCCTCTGCGATTTAAAATTTTTTGCACTATAAACAAAAAAAAAGCAACAACTTTGAAAAAAAAAAAACACAAGGTTTTAATTTCTGCTATAAAACATACCCAAAAATCTATTTTTTTCATCAATTTAGGCCAATATGTATTCTGCTACATATTTTTGGTACAAAAAAAATCCCAATTAGCATATATTAATTGTTTTGCGCAAAAGTTATCGCGTCTACAAACTATGGAATAGATTTAGGGACTTTTTTTTTCACTAGTAATGATGGCGATCAGCGATTTTTAGCAGGACTGCGACATTGCGGCAGACAAATTGGACACTAAGTGACACTTTTGGGGACCAGTGACACAATACAGTGATCAGTGCTAAAAAAAATGCACTGACACGGTATAAATGACACTGGCAGGGAAGGGGTTAACATCAGGGCCAATCAAAGGTCTAAAAGTGTTCCCTATGTGTGCTTTCTAACTGTGTGGGGGATGCTGACACTAGACGAGGAGAGAGATCGGTGTTCCTGATTAGTAGAAAACACAGATCTCTGGCCAATCACAGCAGGAGCGGGTTGCCGGCGGCGCACGCCTCAGTCCAGGAAGTGCGGACAACCTAAAGGTACGTTGTTTCGCGCGGCCAGGTTGCCCTGCTGCAGTATATGTGCGGTGGGCGGTCCAGAAGTAGCTAGAAGAGTGCCGGTTCCTTCTATAACCACAGATGAACTTGCTCACTGAGGGAAATTTTGAAAATGTTCTTCTAGGCACCGGAAGTGTCCCCTGAACTATTCCTACTCGCCAGGAACCTTTTTCTGTGCTGAGCACTGTCCCTAATCAGCAGGTTGCTTTCCCTAACCTGCCACTTGCTCAAAGCAACCCCAAATGACATGGGGTCCTTATTCTTAAACACCCCCTCATTAAGATGGGCATCTGCACTCACACAGGGATTTGGCATTAAATCAGATACCTACCTTCCAAGAGAAGACTGATGGAGTCCATAAGGAGACAATTTCCCAAAACAAACTCCTCTCCCCTTGTAGAATTGGCACAGTACCATCTACGGACAGGAAGAACGCCTGCACCTGCTTTCAAGCTTGTGGTGTGTGTGCTCCTTACTTCAGCAAAGGTGCCAGGAGAAAATCGAAGTGCTCCCTGGCACAGCAGAGAGCTGGGTATCATCAAGTTGCTACTTACTGTCTTTGAGGTTTAATTTTTGAGTACAATGAATTTAGAGGGTTTTTAATATAAAGGCAGTCCTGTACTGTAAGTGCAACTTAGCATGCCTTAAAGTGGTTGTAAACGCTGAAGGTTTGCTGATCCCCCCACAGCCCCACTAACACAAACCTGAGCTCCTTCTCGATCCAGCAATGTGCACGAGAGCCTTGGCTGTCCCAGGACTCCCTCTCCTCATTGGCTGAGACAGCAGAGGGAGCCATTGGCTCCCACTACTGTCAATCACAGCCAGTGAGCCAATGAGGAGAGAGCGGGGGTGGGGCCAAGACACAGCTCTAGGTGTCTTATGGGTTCATAGAGCAAGGCTCGGGAGCGAGCACATACCAATTCCCCCATAGCAAGCAGCTTGCTATTGGGGGCACTGGTCAAGGTGGAGGAGCCAGGAGCGCCGGTTGGAAAACCGAGAAGAAGAGGATCAGGGCTGCTCTGTGCAAAACCATTGCACAGAGCAGGTAAGTATATCATGTTTGTTTTTGTTTTTTTAAAGCCAAACCTTTAATACCTCTTTAACCTCCCTGGCGGTGTTCCTGAGTCTGGCTCGGGTTGAGTTTTTTGTACCAAAAGCGGTAACCCCGAGCCAGACTCGGGCTTGCGTGCAGGATACAGGGGGGAAGTTACTTACCTTTTCCCCTGGATCCTGCGATGTCTCCCCGCTGTGTGAGCGAGCCGTCCGCTCGCTCGATTCACACAGTGCCGAGTGCCGCTGATCTCCGTTCCCTGCGACGTTCCGACGCACTGGAGCGGAGATCGGCGCCAAATTTAAAAAAGTTTAAAAACACAAATACACATACAGTACTGTAATCTTACAGATTACAGTACTGTATACAAAAAATACACATCCCCTTTGTCCCTAGTGGTCTGCCCAGTGCCCTGCATGTCATTTTATATAATAAAAAGATTTTTTTCTGCCTGGAAACTGGAGATTGTCCATAGCAACCAAAAAGTGTCCCTTTATGTCAAAAGTGGTTTTAGACCAGCTAGAAAACAGCGATAATAAATTAGAATCACAATTTATCATCAAACAATAAATTTAATGACAGCGACTATTCTGCAACTGAGCAAATTTCAGTGTTTTTGATTTGATTACATTATTGAATCATTTTTATATATATTTTTATTATATTATAATTTATGATTTTGTGTTTCAAACTTTATCATACCTGGGATGTCTACTAGACTCTGGTTCGGACAGATTTGAGTGAGTTATTCATAAGAATTGCAGGCCTACAATATAAAAACGCCAAATTTCCATGCAAAATAATTGTACCGCTTTCAGCACTAAATTCCAGACAGAATCATACCGTCAGGGAGGTTAAAGCTGAACTATGGGCTGATACAAAAGGCAAACATTAAAGAAGCTCTCTATTCATGAATATATCAGAAAATGCAGTCCGGCAGTATACCCATGTCGACTACTCTGAGTAGTATACTCTTATATCCCTGACTCGGATGAGCTACATGTGTGTAGTACCAAAATATGGAGTTACTCCATAAGCTGCTTTGTCTTGTGTCCTACACACTCGTAATGATATATGTGTTGAACTCGGGGAGACGTGGTGAACCACTGCCTACTTCATAAGGCAGCATAGCTCTTTTATAAACTAACAAAAAATAGGGGATAAGGGAACATGTGATAAAGGTGTCTCATGATACACCTAAAATCTCTTCAAATCCTGCTAGTCCAGTATGGACAGTGTCACTCTGGTCAAGACTATGTCATATCATACAAAAAACCCTGGTATGTTCCTGTCTAGACAGACAGGAACCAGATGACCAAAAGAGTATCACAGCATGCAAGGATGAAGATAATAGTGCAAAAAATTGTCATTTATTGTAAATACAAAAAAGAGAGAATAAGCATATTATACCACAATCGGAACATTAAAAATAATTGACAAGCGCAGCTGAATGATCACCATTGGAAATACCATGTCAAATAAATCCAAGATGTAACAACAAACAGGACAAAAAGGACACAAAACAAAATAACCAAACAACATGTAACAATGCGTCCGGACGCCAAAGATCTGTGTGTAGATATCCCAAACTGGTCAATTGACGAGTTTATACAGACACCAAAACTGTCTATAAATGGGGGTATCTACACAGAGGTCCCGGAATGACTCGAGCCAGTGTAGGATGGGGAGAGGGAAGATCCCTGGAGCAAGAGAGAAGGGAAAGAGGGAGGATGAACTGTGTGGAGATCAAATAGGGAAATACAAATCTGCTGCAAATATGATGATGAAGAAGAAAATAATAATATTATATTCCCCTATGCCAAAAAAGAAATGTCTCAATATTGAGGATGGATCTTTGATCTGTTATGCATCATGAAGAATAGCACGTGCATGGTACATAATAGCACAGATGAAAATAGGGGATGCAGTCAGTGCCTGTAGAAAAAGTCTCTAACATTCAATCTTTCCCTTCTCTCTTGCTCCAGGGATCTTCCCTCTCCCCATCCTACACTGGCTCCAGTCATTCCGGGACCTCTGCGTAGATACCCCCATTTATAGACAGTTTTGGTGTCTGTATAAACTCGTCAATTGACCAGTTTGGGATATCTACACACAGATCTTTGGCGTCCGGACGCATTGTTACATGTTGTTTGGTTATTTTGTTTTGTGTCCTTTATGTCCTGTTTGTTGTTACATCTTGGATTTATTTGACATGGTATTTCCAATGGTGATCATTCAGCTGCGCATGTCAATTATTTTTAATGTTCCGATTGTGGAATAATATGCTTATTCTCTCTTTTTTGTATTTACAATAAATGAAAAATGTTTGCACTATTATCTTCATCCTTGCATGCTGTGATACTCTTTTGGTCATTTGGTTCCTGTCTGTCTAGACAGGAACATACCAGGGTTTTTAGTATAATATAGCATAGCTCTTTTAGCTCACTCCCAGTAACAGAATGGGGTCCCGCTGAGAACATAGCACGGACCTCATGCATGCTCACACTTAACCTTTCTCTACCAAAACCTAGTGATCAGGCCATAGAACTCAGTAACACTTGCCCATTCCCGGTGACCGGCAGATATGAAGTTCTTTAGAAATGCACCAAGACCTGACATCAGACCAGGTTCTGAGCAGTTGCATCAACTTTTACTGTAAGCTTGGCCCAACATGTATGCCATGCAGTAACATCTTCCTCATAACTAAACCCAACTGTGGCTGCCCCAGGTTACCTGCACAGGTGAAGCCTCTTAGGGAAAAGTCCACACTTGGGAATGCTCAAACAGGGGAGTCCATGTTCTTGGGGTGTCCCGGCGGATCAGCGCTCCAGAGCGGACCACAGGCCCCAGAAAGTCTCTGCACGTATCCCTAGTTGCGTGTGTGTCCCCTAGGGTCCACACCTCTTCCCTTTTATAGAACAGGGATCTGTTCTGTGCAGCCAGAGGCTAACTGAACATACAGTAGGCCGTCTGCCTACATGCTTGTTATACAAAACATGCTTGTTATACAAAACATGCAGAGTGTGATATGTTCTCTCACTGATTTCAGCTTACAGCTGAACTTCAGGGAAATAGAAAAGGCAGATCGCTTCTCGGCCTTTTGGCTAAGATCAAGTGTAGTATTGACTATAGTCTTTAGGGGTGTCTCTGCTTCACAGCTAGGATGTTGCGAACCACTTGTATCTATCCAAGCCAATTGGTCCTTGTGGGGTACCCTCTGCTCGGCCTTGTAGGATCGTTGATTCAATTCAGCTTCACCTACTTGCTGCTATTGGGCTAGAGGCTTAGCCGCCACAAGGAACGAGATTGCGGTCTTCCCTCCTCCCCCCCTCTCCGCATTACTACCTCCGGGAAGTAGATGCAAGAGCCTTTTAAAAAAAAAAAAAAAAGAAAAGGCAAAAAGGTAATGTAGCTCTGTATTTGGTAAATGTATTTATTTTAATTCAAGCAGTGTAAGTATCTGAATTTCACTTGGTATTAGTCTCTTGCAGTCCCTGTACATCAGATCTCAGATGGGAGAGGGAGAAGAAACACAAGGACCCAATCAGTTGTTCTGCAGTGCCGTCATGTTCTAACAAGAAACACACTGATAGGAGGAGAGAGAAGAGTGACTGAGAGACAAGCTCATCAGTCTGCTGCTTCTCCTTTCACTGTGCAGTAACAGGGTGGAGGAGGGACAAGACCCTTAAAGCGTTTGTTAACCCCCCAAAAAAGGGATCCTGCTCCTTTAAGGCATGTATAACAGGACAGTCCTTGTGCTGTGTAATTTGACCCCTTCTATCACCTAAGAAAACCTGGCTGATCCTGCCAGTTTCTACTCTCCCCTTTGTAAACTGACCACGATTTATTATGGCTGCTGAGCCCTGACACCGTGGTCAGTTTATGTGCCTCCGTCATCCGCTCTCTCCTCTGTCCTCCGATGTGCTCCTCCTCCTCCTCCCCCTCCCTTCCCCTCCCCGCCCTGTCTGCCCCTGTGTCAGTGTCAGCCCCCTCTACTACTGCTGCTCTCATAACTACTGAACATTTACATAATCCTGCTGGTTTCTTAATAACAAGTGCTCTTGTCTCTGTGTTTTATTAAAAAAATGCCTCCTTTACCGTATTTCAGAGCGGCTCCCCACGATCACATAACCTCTCCACCTCGCGTCGAGGCCCTCTCTCTGAATGAATGAATGAATGATTTGTATAGCGCTGCAACTGCGAACTGAATCGCCTCGAGGCGCTTCACTGCTCATGTTGGGATGCCATGTTTAGAAGAGGTGGGTCTTGAGTTTTTTCCTGAAGGCCTGATGGTTTTCTTCCTTGCGGATGTTGTTCGGTAGAGCATTCCATAGCCGGGGTCCCTGTACTGCGAATCTTCGTTCTCCCTTCGATTTGTAGCGGGCTTTTGGGATGAGAAGGCGATTTTGGTTTGTTGATCGAAGGCTGCGATTTGGTATGTATTTTTCTATTTTCTCACAAAGGTATTGAGGCGCATTTCCGTGTGTACATTTGTGGGTGAGGCAGAGGGTCTTGAATGTGATCCTCTCTTTTACCTTGAGCCAATGGAGCATCCTTAGGGATGGGGAGATGGATTCCCAGGGTTTCTTTCCGGTGACTAATCTTGCTGCTGTGTTTTGGACAATTTGAAGGCGCGCAATCTGGTAATCCGGTAATCCTATGTACAGGGAGTTTGCATAGTCGAGACGCGAATTGATGATCGTTCCTACTACTACCGATTTTTCCTTTTCCGGGATGAAGGGGATGAGTCTGCGTAGCATGCGAAGGAGATGGTGGGATCCGCTGATTACGGATCCTATTTGTGCCTCCATGGTCATCTCTGAATCAAAGATTACTCCGAGGCTTTTGGCTTTTGTTGTTTGGAAGGATGGTCTGTCCCAAGATGGTTGGTGGTGTCCAAGGGGTCTTCGTCTTTTTCCTTCGGTTTGCGTCGAGGAGCAGTAATTCTGTTTTTGATCCATTTAGTTTGAGGGAGCTAGTGGTCATCCAGTCATCTATCAATGTGAGACATTTTCCCAGTTCCTGGTATTGGTCTTTTTGTCCGGTGATCCGGAAGTACAGTTGAGTGTCGTCCGCGTACGAGTGGAAGCACAGATCTAATTTGCTAATAATTTTGAAGAGTGGCCGGATGTAAATGTTGAACAGTACTGGTGACAATGGTGATCCTTGAGGGACTCCATAAGTGATTGCCCGGGTTTCCAAAGTGAAGGCTCCTAGTTTCACTGTTTGTGACCGGTTTCCTAAGAAGGAAGCGAACCATGGCAGATCTCCATCTGTAACTCCTGCCACTTCCTTGAGGCGGCTGAGAAGCATGTTGTGATCCACTGTGTCGAACGCCGCACTGAGATCCAGCAATACCAGAAGACACGATTCTCCATCATCCGCTGCTTCTGGGGCGTCATCCCATATTTTCAGAAGTGCCGTTTCTGTGCCATGGCCTGGGCGGAAGCCCGATTGTAGTGGGTCCAGGAGCTTGTGTGTGTCCAGATGAAGTTGAAGCTGTTGTACTACTGCTTTCTCCATGATCTTGGAAATGGTGTTCAGGCTTGTTACCGGTCTGCGATTGTTCGGATCCTTGGGGTCCAGGTTGGGTTTCTTTAGTAATGGTTTGATGATGCCTTGCTTGAGGGAATTCGGAACCAATCCTTCTTTGAACGACTGATTTACTAGGTGTGTGATAGCGGGGGCCAGAATGTCGGAGCATTCTTTCAAGAGTTTTGTGGGGATGATGTCGTTTGGCGAGGTGCTGTCTCGGAGGCTCTTGATGACATTTTTGGTTTCATCCGTTGTGATCGGGGTAAGTGAAAAATGTGGTGCTTGTGTGCTGTAGATGTAAAATTCCTTACCTGGGTTGAGTTGAGTAGAGTTGGTTGTTGTTTTTTTTTGTTGAATTATTTTCTGAATGTTGTCTATTTTGTTGATGAAAAAATCGGATAATTTGTTGCAGTATTCTTGAGTTTCGTTTCCTAGGGGTTCAAGGCAGGTGGGGTTCATAGTCTGGGCGACTAGTTTGAAAAGTTCCCGTGGTCGGTTTAAGGCTTTTGAGAGGGTGTTTGAGACATGCTCTTTTTTTGCTGTGAAAATTGCTTTATGATATCTCTTGGTGAGTATTCTGTAGTTTGTGTGATTTTCCTTTGTGGTGTTTCTCTCCTCTTCACTTCGCGTCCTGGCTGATGCCAGCGTGGGAATCTCGGCCCTGCCCACTGCATCTGTCATCCAGGCAGAAGAGAGAGCCGATGGGTCATGTGCCCGCGGGGAGCTGCTCTGAAATACGGTAAAGGAGGCATTTTTTTAATAAAACACAGCGACAAGAGCACTAGTTATTAGGAAACCAACAGGATTATGTAAATTTATATGAGTGGGTTAACAACCACTTTAAAGCGGAGCTCCACCCTAAAGTGGAACTTCCGCTTATTGGATTCCTCCCCCCCTCTGGTGCCACAATTGGCACCTTTCAGGGGGGAGGGGGGTGCAGATACCTGTATAATACAGATATCTGCACCCACTTCCGGGACTAGCTTCCCCGCCCCTATACGAGGATGCCCGCCCATATCCGAGGGTTTCCGTTGGAAACACACAGTTCCCAGGAAACAATGGGGACCAATAAAGACGCGCAGCGCGACTCGCACATGCGCAGTAGGGAACCAGGCAGTGAAGCCGCAAGCTTCACTTCCTGATTCCCTGACAGAGGATGGCGGCGAGGCAGCCGAGAGACGATCGATCGCTCGTCATCTTCTGCCGACACCGCTGGAACCTGGAACAGGTAAGTGTCCATTTATTAAAAGTCAGCAGCTGCAGTATTTGTAGCTGCTGACTTTTACAAAAAAAAAAAATCGGGTGGACCTCCTCTTTAACTGTGACAAAGCAAAGCCAGGTCTCCTGCACTTCCAGACAGATCTGTGCTGATAGGGCTATGTCGATCTCAGGACTGGATGGACAGAAATACAAATCCTTTGACATGTAAAAAAAAAAAAACCTCCAATGTATGTATTATATCTATGTATTTGGCTGTTTGCCTGGAGCCAAGCTTTAATTTATATTGCAGTTCCATGAATCAGGCCTATGAGGTACTGCTTTAGACTAAGCGTTTCATCACATTAAGATTTCTGGGTCAAAGTTCTGCTCTAACTATTAGATAAATCAATTAAAAGTTCTTACTTTGTCTTTGCATACAGTAAAAATAAAATGTATAGTTATATATTAACAATGGTATTGTTATTATTCATACACAATAGAACATCTTCCTGCATGAAATCCCCAGTCACATAACCGTAGCCACGTCTCCATCTGAGTATTTTAATTAAGATCCCTGAGCATAGAGGCATGAGAGTAATACATCTGATCGTACATTTGGCAACAACAAGATTTTGCTGCTTTTAAATTATTAAACTGTGATAAAAGTAGAGTCAATGAACATGAGCAATACACTGTATTTCATCTGCTTAGCTTAATCTCTTACAGGTTGCGTAGTACTCTGCACCTTCTTTATATGTCCCAGATGAGGACTAGAGATTGCCTGGTGTGTGGATTACAGTTAGTGGTTATGGGGAGAATAAAACTCTTCATGTAAATATTGCATTATGCTATGAATATACTGTAGGTTATTACTATTGCATAGAAAACATCAGTGCATAGAGTAAAGCCGGCCATAGACGGATAGAATCTCAACCGGTTCAGCTGAGATTCAATCCATCTATGGGCAGGTTGATTGTATACAAATCGTTCCATCAATCAACTTGGGTACAACCAATCTGTCGGATTTTTAACATGCGATTACTGTCCGCGACTATAGCTGCTAGCAGTAATCATTGATTTTTGCTGGCTGGGAATACAATAGCACTGGGGGAGGCATTTCCCCATCCACACAGTCAGTGTTGACGGGGGAATCAAGTAGTCTATGGATAGCTATTCAGTTACCTTTGTCCAAGAAAAGATTCCTTTTTCAAAGCATATCAGTTGCCTGATCTCCTGGATTAAACATTCTTTCAGTTCTATGTTCAGTAATTAAAAATGAGGCCCAAAGTTCCGGTGTTGGAGACGTATTATGATCCCACCATACCAGGCATAGGTACCCAAACTGTATCCTAAAATAGGTGACACTGTCCCCTTAAACCAGCGAGCAGCAATTTGTGGCCAATGGCCTCTCACTACCAAACGATCTGTGATCACACCTCCTCCCACTCTCTGTCCAAAACCGAAGGTGCCGCCGGCTGCAACTCAGGACTCTGCGATGACGATCTGCTACAGAACCGGTGATGTCAGCAGTGACACAGGACTTCGCAGTGGCGATCCCTCAAATCTATGACCTCTGGGTTTTCTGTATCTAAGACGCCATGGTGAACCCCCCAGCAGGCAGCTCTCTGACACAGAACCTCACTTTAATGGTCACCTCTCACTGTCCTCCCTTGTCCCGAAACCCTCTCCCTTTTTCCTTCTCCAAGCTCCTTGCCCTGCTGGAGCTTGTAGTCATAGTTACATAGTTGGTGAGGTTGAAAAAAGACACAAGTTCATTAAGTCTAACCTATGTGTGTGATTATATGTGAGTATTACATTGTATATCCCTGTATGTTAAGGTTGTTTAGGTGCCTATCTAATAGTTTTTTGAAATGATTTATGCTCGCTGTTGAAACCACTGCTTGTGGAAGAGAATTCCCCATTCTTACCGCTCTTACAGTAAAGAACCCGCTACGCAGTTTAAGCTTAAACTACTTATTTACTAGCTTTAGTGAATGGCCACGTGTCTTTTTAACCACTTCAATACCAGGCACTTATACACATTCCTGCCCAAGCCAATTTTCAGCTTTCAGCACTGTTGCAATTTGAATGACAATTGCTCGGTCATGCTACACTGTACCCAAACACATTTTTTATCATTTTGTTCCCACAAATAGAGCTTTCTTTTGGTGGTATTTGATCACCTCTGAAATTTTTATTTTTTGCGCAAAAAAAAAAATAAAAATTTAGTTTTTCTTTGTTTGTTAAAAAAAATTGTAAATAAGTAAGTTTTCTCTTTCAATGACGGGCACTGATATGGCTGCACTGACGGGCACCAATGAGGTGGCATCAATGAGGTGGCACTGATGGCCACTGATAGGCAGCACTGATGGGTACTTATGGGTGGCACTGATGGGTGGCACGGATGGGCACTGATGGCATTGCTGGGCATCACTTGTCTGATCTGCTGCATAATGTTGCCAGTCAGTGCCCATTTGTGGATGGCCATGGGGTACGTACCTGGCCATCCATATGTTGGGGGCTTCTCTGGTGGTCCAGATTTTTTTTTTACTCTATTCCGCTATGTGCCTTTCATGTTCTATCTTAGCGGCCCTGATTGCACCTATACATTTCTTATTGCATACTTTGTAAACTTGGAATGCTGATGATGACCCCTCCAGCTCTTGGTTCAATAGAAAACTATCTCTAGGACCTACAATTCCAGACAGTTCTCAGCAGTCCTCTCCCTCTCAGGCTGCACTGCAACCAATTACAGTGTCCTATGCAACATGAGGTGGGTGAGCTCTCCTCCAGCTCACTGTGGCTGCTGCACAGCCTCACAAGTGTTCTGTGTTCTCCCTCTCTCTCTCCGGCAGCCAAGGAGAGGGAGATCAGCTGCAACGCTTGTGATACTGTCCGTGACAGCCCAATCCGTGAGGCAGCGGATGTGAGCACCATGGACCTGGGCTACAGTCAAATTAAAAAACACAATAAGCAGCACAGGGGACATGGCCTACTATTAATATGTTGTGTCCCTTGTGCTGCTGTCTTCTGGTTTTCTTTAAATTTTCCTCCATCTTTCCAGCAGCTGTGGCTCCGCTATGTAAGGGAATGCTCAACAACAGCTATGAATTTCCCGAGCCGTAATAATACCCGCCAGCTCCCATTGCCTCTCCATTGTTGGCACTCCCTCCTCTTTCCTGACACAGGGGAGCCAGAACTGCTGGATCACTGGATCAAACAGGATTAAAGAAAGATCTGTACATAGATCTTTTCTAAACAGGCTTTGCAGTATTGGTAGAAAGGGGAGGTCTAGTTCCGTAACAGCCAGGTAGATAAGTACAGAATCACAATGAGAGGCAGGCAGGGGTCAGCAATGTGCTGGCAGCAAGGTACAAAATCAGCAGGCCGAATCTTAATCAAAAGTCCAGGCCAGGACCGGTAACATAAATCAGTAGCAGATATGAGCAGGCAAGGGCAATCCAAAGAAGAGTCAGATGTATTTGGGTAAGTAACAGGACCAAGCAGGCTTTCAGGAACACAAGTCACAAGGTAAAGCGGAACACCACCCAGCAATGATACTAGGCAGGCCTCTGTTTTAAATAGGCCAGTAGGCAGCAGAATCTGTGGGCGCACCCATGCGTGCCATATACCTGCACATGAGCGTGCACATTCTCATTCTACCAAGTCTGGTTATATATCAGTGCTCATGAAAATGAGCACAGCCGGCCTTAGGTTCCTGGCAGTTTGTTACCACAACACATAACCACCAATTATTCTGAGGCTTTTGAGTACAAGTCATTTTGAATGGCAACCCAACACATCTACAGCACACACCATTATCCGTGTTGTGATAGAAAAAAAAAAAAAAACGAGACCACAAATGATTTCTTCTTTGTTGGGGCCTAATATAAATAAATCGCCCATGGTAACATAGCGCACCATAATGTACGGTAACACATGTTGTGGCACATGCCTTAGTAAACCAATTTTAGGTGTGAATCAGGTTATGGAAATCAAAATATTACTTTTTTTTGTTGGTTTTGTCCCTTTTACTTATTTGTCAAAGGTGCTTTGGAAATATACCAGTTTCGTTTCCATGTTATCATTATGGCAAAATCCATTTTTTTTTTTTTAATGGTTTCTAACTTCCTAACAAGTGGCAGTTAATGTCCCCTGCTGAACAAGCTGTGGGGATCCACGCTAATAGAAAACAACTGCAGCATTACACAGCTGTTCACAACCCGTGTGGGTCCCATATTACCATGTACAAAGTGACATTAATTGTCACTGGTCGCGGGTTAGTAATGACAACTCATGAGAAATATCTAGCACAGCAATGCCATTGTTTTTAGACAGCTGGCCCCAGAGAGGAGAAGTCATACTAATAAGGTGAATTAGTCATATGAATAATCTAATAGTGAGCTCCATTTATGAGGCTGACTGTACAAGTGCAGACCTCTTAACTATTTTATATAAGGTCTATCCATCATTTAACTGGCTGCTGTAAAACTTAATCTGTCACCATTTTTATTTTTTTTTTTAAATAACCAATCTTTAACTTATCTCACAAATGCCCCCTGTCTTGTCCGTTCCCCAATAAACTGCGCTACTACCCCTCCCTAACTGCAGCCCTGTGAAGATGAATGCAGCTCAGTGTTATTCACCTTCCCAATTAGAGTTTGCAACAGTCCATAAATGTATGGACCCAGCGGCTTGGCAGCGCTTGGAGGGGGTGGGGTGAAGTTGAACAGTGATGTCACTGGTGCCTTTTATGAATTAAAAGGACTGGAAGGGGAGCCAAAAGCAGAAGCGCCACCGGCAACAGGAGACAGGATGGGTCAGACTCACGGTGGGACGAGTCAGTGATAGACTATAACACTGGATAGTATGGAGCAAAAGGAAAGGGATTATTATGGTGCCAGCAACAACTCAATACAATAAGTATATAGAAAAAAAAAAAAAAATTTTATTACAATAATTTATTCTTCCCTACTAGTTTCACCAAGGCATTGGCTTCATCAGGGGGAATAGAATATAACAGAAAACAAAAGTGTTATATTCTATTACCCTGATGAAGCCAATGCCTTGACGAAACTAGTAGGGAAGAATTGACCTGCTGTTATAATTCATCATCATCTCTTTTGGTCAACAGAACATTGTAAAGTGCTCCCATCTACATGTGGTTCAATATAATGTACTAAATGCTTTTTAAATTATTGAAATTAAATTATTTTTTTCTATATACTTATTGTATTGAGTTGTTGCTGGCACCGTAATAATCCCTTTCCCTTTGCTCCATTCCATGGGATGAGGTGCCTTATCTATTAGGACATACTAGCCACTAGCCCTTTTCTCTACTAGAACACTGGAGTGACTGGACTCATAACCTGCCAGTCCACTTTATGAAGCCAGTCAAACAATATGGACATGCTATGGTAAATGGGGGACCAAGCCTTACTGGACCTGAGAAGCGACTGTGAAAGGTATGTAAATCACTATGACTGTGCCAGTGTAAATGTTTTAACCAAGTTTATTTTAAATGAAGAACAATCTCCAACTAGCGATTAAGTCACGAGTACCTTCCAGCTCTGCACTGGTAGGCTGTGACCATTAGCAGCCTGGGAGGACAAAGAGCAGTGAGTGACCGGGTCATGCAATTGGTCCCCTGTAATATGCCTGCAGTCTCTGACCTTCTCTTGTACCATGTCCATGTACCAGTCTCTAACCATCCCTCTAGTATGTCTGCAGTCTCTGTGGACTCTGATGTAAGGGGGAGCTCTGTGGACTCTGACGTAAAGAAGGGGCTGTGGTGACCAGAGACCCTCTTGCAACAAAGTTTATTTTTACACAAGAAACCGCAGCAGATCCCCCTTACATCAGAGTCCACAGTGTTCCCTTTTACATCAGGTTCCACAGAGTCCCCCCTTGCACTGTAAAGGGGAACCCTGTGCTGGATTATATTAACCCGACCTTCATGTAAATGGAGAAATATGTTTCCTTCCTTTCGTTATCCACTATAGACCCGCGCTATAGCCAAATGACGGCTACAGCACGGATCTATTGTGCCGGGACTACGTCTATTGACGTCGTCCCGGGCACGAGCTGTCTGCGTGCCCCCTGAAGGGCGCGCGCGGCGCGCTCTGTGATCAGCGAGTCTGTGAGACTCGCTAGATCACAGATCCGAGTAAGGGGTCGATCCCGACCCCTTACCACGTGATCAGCTGTCAGCCAATGACAGCTGATCATGTGATACTAACAGAGCCGGTAATCGGCTTTTTTTCCTCCTCGCACTGACAGCGCGAGGAGAAAAAAAAAAAGCCGATCACCGGCGGCAGTGAGAGGGACATCAGTCCCTCTCACTGCAATGTGCCCAGCGATGTGCCCTATATATTGTGCCCACCTTTGCCCCATTAAAGTGCCCCTACCAGTGCCCACACTGCCATCTCTCAGTGCCCACAGTGCCATCTCTCAGTGCCCACAGTGCCATCTCTCAGTGCCCACAGTGCCAGTGCTGCACATCAGTGTCACCTGCCAGTGCTAATCTGTGTCACCTACCAGTGCTCATCTGTGTCACCTACCAGTGCCCATCAGTGCCACCTATCAGTGCCCATCAGTGCCACCCAGTGTCATCCATCAGTGCCCATCAGTGCCACCCATCCGTGCTACCCATCCGAGCCACCCGTCCGTGCCACCCATTCGTGCCACCCATCCGTGCCATCTTTGCTGTCCCCATCAGTACCGACTTATCTGTCCCCACCAGTGCAGCCTATCAGTGCCCACCAGTGCAGCCTATCAGTGCCCACCTGTGCCGCCTCATCAGCGCACATCAATGAAGCAGAAAAATTACCTGTTTGCAAAATTTTATAACAAACTATTAAACATGATTTTTTTTTTTTTTTTTTTTTTTTTTTAATTTTCCATCTTTTTTTGTTTGTTTAGCAAAAAATAAAAACCCCAGCTGTGATTAAATACCACCAAAAGAAAGCTCTATTTGTGGGAAAAAAATGATAAAAAATTTCATTTGGGTACAGTGTTGTATGACCGCGCAATTGTCATTCCAAGTGCGTTAGCGCCAAAAGCTGAAAATTGGTCTGGTCATGAGGGGGGTTTAAGTGCAAAGTAATCAGGTGGTTATACCTTAAACACATTGCTCATGGCACTAGCTACATGTTTGTAGTTTAAATATTAATATGTGCACGGTTTTGCATGGAAAACTGTAATTTTCCATGAAAATTTTTTTTTGGTGTCAGTAAACAAATTTGGCTCCGTCAGTAACTTTCGTGAGTTGCCATTAAAATATTGGTGCTGTCGGTAAATTTTTGGAGGCCTGTCTGTAAATTTCACTTCAGGAGGTGGCAAATAGAGCAACTCTAATAATAATTGGACTGTGAGGTGACATTTACTAGGCAAGTCCACTCTTTCCACAGAAAAACTGAATGCCCCTTCTCCTGTACAGACCATGTTTCATATGCTTGATGTTTCCAGTTTTCATTTTGTACGATTCTCAGAAACTTGTGAAAGTAGCAGTAGTCCTGTGTCTAAAAAATAATTTTTTTTAGGTCAGGCATTTTGAATTCAGAAAAAGAATGGATACAAAATCAAAGGATCTTTCTTTTTTATTCCAACATCAAGTGGGCTTTATGTTTTCCTGTGGACACATTCAATGCTCACATTTGAATTTGTCAAAGTTCATTTTAACGAGTAACTCTGAGCTAAGGGTAAAATCGGTCATGGACTTACCACTGGCATCCACAATAAAAATGACAATATGGGCCAGGCAGTGAGCACAGGGTTTGGTAAGGCAGTGAGTGCGAGATAAGGGGTGAAAGATTCTCAGGGTGATGGATGATAATGCTTTCTCCCACCACCCAGGGAAACCAGCAATACTACAGTAGGCAGGATTGGTAATATCTACAACCCTCATAAACTAACAATATAGTTTGCTTCAGTGAGGGGTCCTGGTACACTACAGTCCTGCATTTATTTCAGAATTTCATTCTCAGTTTTTCATCAGGACTAGAACGCACCTTTAGAGGGTTAAGACCCATACACAAAAAAAAATAAAAAAATTGTACGAATATTTTCGTTCAAGGAACGATCAGCCAATTATCTCAATGTAAGTATAGTGCTTTTGAAAGCCGATTTCGACTTTTCGGACGACAAAAACCAAGGGTGCAAAATAGAAAAATGTTATCGTATGTGAACACGTCTGATTGTCATTTAATGTGTACAGCAATAATGACATAGAAAAAAAAAAAAGACACATGATCAGCAACAAATAACAACCCTACACTTCTACTACACTAGTACTTAGCAACGTTTGCCTTTGATTTTCTTACCAGTCAATACAATTTCGACTACATCATGATATGCACTTTTGTAGAAAATCAGATGATTGGTTGTCTGATTTTCTTAGTGTGTACTAGGCTTTAGGCTGTCCATACACAGATTTTCATTCAAATGAAAGTCTAAAAAAAACTTTGTCCAACCATTTAATGATGTCATCCATGAACCAGCTAATTTTGTTTGAAAGCCTTTACAAATTTCGTCCAGACCTGCTACTTGCATGGATTTCCAGACATTAAACAGGGATCTTTTATGGAAGAAGAAATTATGAACTGCTGCCCACCAGCATGGGACTGTTCTATGAATTTTTCCACCAAGTGTCCAAGGACAGACAGCACAACAATACAGAGAAAACAAACAGCTGTTGACACATTTCACATAATTCAGTGCTTACTCATAGCCGGTTATGAGTAGAACAGTCCTACGTTGGTGTGCAGCCATCCATCATTTATTCTTCCAGTGTGTATGGTAGTGAGCACCTGCATGGGAGGACTGTCAGAAGGTTGCTAGTTACTCACCTGGAGTGGTGCCTTCTATTAGGGTTCTTTTATGGCTTATGAAATCAACAAAAGAATAACGCAAAATGTATTTTCATGTATAAGTATATGGCATATTTAGAAGTATATTCTAACACACAATGACCACCCTTTGTCATACATTCCTGCAACTGCTTCAGAGTTGCTGTATGCCTATTGGTAGCCTCTCTGATCAGTTTCCTCCTGGCTCTTTCATCCAGTTTGGAGCGACGTTCTGATCCAGGGAGGGTCTATGTTGTACTAAATACCTTCCACTTCATTGTAATTCTAGGCATTGATAAAGCCTTTCCTTTTTTTTTTTTTTTTTCCATCCATCACCTGTCCACAACTTGCATCCGGAGAACTTTTGACAGTGCCCTGCCACCCATAGTTGACTGTTTGCTTCAGTTGCAATACCAGGGACTGAAATGTTCCAGGAAAGCTCTTTTCATGCTGAGCTAATCAAAATGACCACACCTGATCATAGTTGAACGTCAAATGGCTTTGTGTGCCATTGAGAAAGTCATTTTTAGCTACACCTGATTGAGTAAAAGTCAGTTTTAGGAGGAGGAGATCCTTTCTCTAACTCAGTGATTCAGTTTGATTTTTTTTTTTTTACTTTTTTTCTAACATGTTGATGTTATAAGTTACACTGAGTAAATACAGCTGGATTTAAAAAAATAAAAATAAAAAAAAATTATCCACCTTCATTTCAGGCTGCAAAACAAGAAAATGTGATTATTAAAAAAGGGGGGGGGGGGGGATTCTTTTCTATACCCACTGTACATATGCAGAGCCAGAATACCTGTTCTGTGTTTCAAAGTGCACTCAGTCGTTCACCCCCAGCACCGTCACCATGCTGTTACTTCCTAGTCACTATTTATGATCTGGCGCTGGTAGGATCACAGACAGCCAAATCACACTGATTTCCCGTGGTCAGGAAGCCCTGAATTAATATCCCCTTAAAAGGGCCAGCTTCCACCAGCAGTAAGGGGTTAAAAGAGCTTATTTTAAAACAATTTGGGTTGGATGGCAATATAAAAAGAAACAGAATACATATTTTTCAGATATAAAAGGAAATGAACATGGAGAGGTGTTAGGATGAGTTAATCCACATATTACAAACATTTTCATACAGTACATTTATATGGTTAACCTCCCTGGCGGTATTCCCGAGTCAGGCTCGGGGTGGAATTTTAGTACCATTAGTGGTATCCCCGAGCATGGGCGTCCACAGGTAGGGGCAAGGGGGGTCAAGTGCCCCCCCCCTGGAATCAGGGATCGGAATTTAAATTCAGCACAGTTGTGTCTCTATCGAGGTGCCGCACCCGGGTGCCACCCACCAGTGGGGTGACACCATTAAGGTGCTGTCAAGTGTAGTGTGACTTTGGGCTCTTTTCCCTGCTCAGTCCAGCAGAGAACTTGGCGGTGCTGTGACAGAAGAATGGTGAGCTGCGGGCTATCAGAGGTTTCCCCCCCCTTGCCCCACCCATTCTTCTGTCAGGGAGAAGAGACGGCAGCTCTCACCAGGTTCCCACCCAGCTTCCTGCCCTGCTCCGTTCCTTCCCTATTGGCCATAACTGAGGGCCAATCAAAAGCGACTAGGAGAGGCAAGCTTCATGGGACAGGTAGTCCCAAAAGATTGGCGGCTCCATTTTCCACAGGGAGGAGGCTACAGCTCGATCAAGAGAGAGATTGAGAGACTGCAGCCTGGAAAGAAGCTGAGGGAGAGAGTGCTACAGGACGAGGAGTGTGCTGGGCGGAAGCCAGAGAGAGAGAGCCTGCCAGGGCCACAAAAGAGAGTCATGCTGTCCAGCACCACCAGAAAGAGAGCCACACTGGCCAGCACCACCAGAGAGAGAAAGACTGAGCCACTACCAGGGTACAGACATGCTACACTACTGACCAGTGTCGCCCCCGGGGAACCCAGTGAACGATCGTCCAGCCGGAGTGCTCACTGCTGTAGTTTCGCTGGGTCTGGTAAGAGAGCCTGTTGGCCATTACCCATTATTTATCCTAGGGACTGTAATACGTCTGCAGACTCTGACCATAATAATGTGATAATGACATTGTCAAAAAGGGGCGGTGCATGGGTGACCCTGAAATTATGCCCCCCCCCCCTGAAAAAAGTTCTGCGGACGCCCATGTCCCCGAGCCAGACTCGGGATCGCATTACAGGATACAGGGAAAGTTACTTACCTTGTCCCTGGATCCTGCGATGTCTCCCCGCTGTGTGTGCGAGACGTCTGCTCGCTTGATTCACACAGTGCCAAGTGCTGCCGGGCTCCGTTCCCATGCGACGCACGGGAGCAGAGATCGGCACCAAATTCATAAAAATAAAAACACACAATACATATACAGTACTGTAATCTTACAGATTATAGTACTGTATAAAAAAAATTACACATCCCCTTTGTCCCTAGTGGTCTGTCCAGTGCCCTGCATGCACTTTTATATTATAAATACATTTTTTTCTGCCTGGAATTTGGAGATTGTCCATACCTTTATGTGAAAAGTGGTTTTATAATAAATTAGAATCACTTGCATAATTGAGCGATAGCGATTTGTGGGGAAATTCGTCATCAAACACTAAATCTAATGACAGCGACTATTCTGCAACTGAGCAAATTTCAGCGTTTTTGATTTGATTACATTATTGAATAATTATTATTATTTGTTATAATTATATTATAATTTATGATTTTGTGCTTCAAACTTTAGCATACCCGGGATATCTACTAGACTCTTGTTTGGACAGATTTAAGTGAGTTAATCCTAAGAATTCCTTTTATTTCCATGCTTTCTGTTTTAAAAATTTAGTAACCAGAGGCCATGTCCCCTTTTTTAATTATGTCTATTACGCTAACATAATTTTATGGGTCTGTTTTATGCTGTTAAAACATTCCCCTTGGCATTCCTGTTTTTAGTGTATGTTGAATTTTCCATTGTGTTGCTATGTGTGCCGTTCAGCTGCCAGCACTAAGTTCCTTGTGTATGATGGGGACATTCCCCCGCCTATTGGTCATGGGGTGTCATGTGGTTTCCGGCTGTATCGTCCTGCCCGCTTTCGGCGCTTCCGTGTTATCTGTGCGCTCCACCTCCTAGTTTCCAGGTGGAGGCTTGGAGCGTACTGACCGGAGGTGACATCAGGTCGCTCGCCGGGCGCCGCCGGAAATGACGCTGCGTTCCACCTCGCCGCTGTAGGCAGAGGTTTGGAACGCATTCAGCGTAATGCCGCATTGTACCATCCGGGGATACATGTGAGGTGCGCTAGGCACCGATCCTGATAGCTTCTGAGAACATGTTTCATATTTATAAAAACATTTCCCTCCTACACGATCGGGCCGGAAGTGACGTTGCGTTCCAACTCGCCGTTCACAGGCAGAGGTTGGAACGCACAGATCCGCCCCCTTTCTATGCACACCGGAAGTGATGATGTATCACATCCCCCAGAGCCTTAGCAAAGACTTTCCTGCTGACAGTTTTGGTTCCTTCCTCCCCTGGGCGGCACACTGGTACAAACACAGAACATCACATTATATATTGGGGATTGTTTGGTTATTTAATTAATTCCTATCCGATTACTATGCCCAGTTTGTTCCTATTCAATTACTACCCCCTTTTCAATGACCCGGAAGTATTTTGGGAGTCTGGAATACATGCCAGACTAGTACTTCCGGTTCACGGTTCACATGGGAGGTACCTTTTCTTCCATTTTGTATTCTATATATAATGCAGCAATGTGGGAGATCAATTATTGCCCCTGTTGAAGACCACTAGGTCGAAACAAATAGGGCTTTTATCTGATACTTTACACATTGCCCTTTACTGTTTTTAGCTTGTATCTTTATAACTGGACTATTTTTAATTTGCTCCTTCATTGTGAGACTTTTTATTCCAATAATTTGCTCCTTCATTGTGAGACTTTTGATTCCAATAAATGATATTGGTTAATTTGCACCATATGGAGCATTTTTTCCTGTTTTCTCACAACATGTCCCACTACATGTGATTTCGGATGAGCTGGAAGTACAAGTTTCCTACCGTGTACCAACCATTTTGTGCGTTTACTGGATGATTCATCGTGTGTCTACCCCTGGAAGTTTTGGTGATGCCCTAAGGCTGCGTGTCCATATCCACAAGGCGTATCCGTAGGACCCGGAACCCCCTTCCAACATCCAAAGGGAGAAAAACGCGCTGTTGACTCACTGCAGTACAGTATGTGCGTCCATCTCATCCGGTAAGAAGTACCTTTTCCAGTATCAATATTTCCCTCGGATCGTATTCATATTTTGGTGTATGCAGTACCTCTTTAATACCAGTTTCACTCACGTTTGGAAAAAGAAATTTCCATACTTTATTTATATTTTTACTGCATTTTTGCACAACTTTCATGTTTTAGCACTTCACTATTTTTTTCACGTTTGCATAACTTTGTTTGTTTGAGTGTAAGCAGCTTCAGAAAAGCAATTTTCTTTCCATTTCCCTTTTGGGGTTTAGCGCAGTGATATTCCCCCATACTTGCACATCCTTCTAAGAATTAAAGGCCTACAATAGAAAACGCCAAACTTCCATGCAGAATAATTGTACCGCATTCAACACCTAAAATCAGAAATAATCATACCGCCAGGGAGGTTAAGCGGTGCACACTTTATATATAAAGTATATTGGGTTGCACCATATATATTGAAGCTCTGATCCTTAAGGTAGCTGCCTTCTTCAGGAAAAATTCTTGAAGCGAGGATAAAATAAAGTTGAATCTTTTCTGCATATTAAAAATTCTTAGAATAAAATAGCTAACTGGTTGATTCAGAAAGATTACCATTACTGTTCTTCAATGGAATGTTTGTTTATGATAAAACTACCAGGAGGGGATTGTCCTTTCAAGGTCACTACATGATCGGTATACTTTTTACTGTATGGTTCTCTCTCCTTTTCCTCAGACTTCATAGTTTCTATGCGAGTTGTACATAAATGAAAGACAGATGTGATTAAGCAAAAACACCAAGGAGTAGATGAACCCTCACAAGTTCCAAGCGGTTGGAATGCAGCACAGTGTAAGCTGGTACTCTGCTGCACAGCTTTCATGTAGACATTAAAATGTCAGAATCAGAACATATTTCTTCTCTGACATTTGTATTAGATACAACTTCTTACGGTATGGATGCGATTCTCTCCTACACATCCTCAAGCTTAGTTCCAGGAAAGATCTCACACTGGTCTGCGAAGTGTTCCATTACTGGTACAGGGATAGAAGCATTCAGTCAATGTGCAATCGGTTTAAAGCTGGACCCAAGGCTAAACAGCTAAATATACAGCTGAAATAAATTAATATAATTGGTTTTACCTGTCAACCTTGTGATCCTGGAGCCCCTGGCAGATAGCACAGCCAGGATAGTGACCTCACATTTCTCCACTGCAGCTTGGTCTACTGATCTACGGTCCTACTGATCATCACGATAAAGACCATGTAGAAATCACTTCGCTTTTCTTTGCTTAGCAAATTCCAGGGTGACACTGTTGTACAATGCAGTAGTCAAAGATTGCATTTTTAATAATCTAATATTCCATAAGCAAGTGTGATATGCCCAGCTGTCAATAGTAGGTTTCCCGTAAAGTGTTTCCAAATCCCCCCCCCCCCCCCCCCCCCCCCAGAAAAAAAAAAAATATGTTCCTGTCTCTTTAAGGCATGATAAACTGCATCCTGATCTTGCATGTAATTTAGTCATTTGCATGTTGTATAATACCTGGATGATTCTGCTTGTTCCTTTGCCCCCCTCTGTAAACTGCCAATGCTAATCATGGATGCCTATCCATGACAGCGTGGTCAGTTTACATCTTGCCGTCATCCTGCTCTCTCTGCAGCATCTCTGTATCTCCCCCCTTCCCCCTCCCACCCTGATATTTCTGTTGTCTGTGTAAAGCCGCTCCCCTCCCCGTTGGCTCCCCGTTCCCCTGCAGCTGCTGCTCCTCCTTTTTTTTGTTTGTTTTTTTAACACGTGACCGGTGCAGCCAATCAGCACACAACATTCAAAGTGTAAAGATTCCCCTCCCACTGGAGTCTCTCTGCTCGAGAGGGAGCGAGAGCGAATCATAGAAGCTGTGCTTAAAAAGGTATTTAGTAGTAATTAAAAAAAAAGTGCCATTACTATTGCCTAAAAGAGAAAGTATAATGGCAGTTTAAAGCTGAGATTTGACAACTAATTTAATCTAACATACATGGCAGTCAAGGGTATCAAAGCCTAATTGAACCTTCAGGTTAAAATCAGGTAAATACATTGAGATGCATCAAAACAAAAAAAGGGTGCCATCTTAGGTTTATTTTCTTTTGAAAGAATCCAAATCTCCCCTACGTGATGTCTATATACTTACCTGCTCTGTGCAATGGAATTGGCCGCAAACCTACTCTTTGAGTCCCCCAGTCGATGCTCCTGGCTCCTCCCTGCTGTCCAGTGCCCCCATGGGAAGCGGGTTCAGTGACATAAGCATTTTTATTTTTTTTTAACCCTTTTATGCCCAGTTCCTCTCCTACACACATACTATCTCCATGCTGCCTAAAGTTACCTGTATAACAACCCTTCCACCTCCCTTATTCTGCACATCAGAACTTTAACCCCTTCATCTCAATGATGGCACTATATTTGATCAGTATATTAACCCCTTCACTTCCTACTTCCTCTGTGTATGACTTGTACATTAAAATGGTTATAAAAAGGCAAAAAGTATTTTTTTTTTACCTTAAATGCTTGCTTTGCATTAAAGAGAAGTTCCGCCATGGGGGGAAAAAACAAATACTGTAGCTGCTGACTTTTAATATAAAGGACAATTACCTGTCCAGTGGCTGTGCCACCTGTTTATGGACTTTAGGATTAAAGCTTTTGGGATTCTAAATACCAATAATGTAAAAACAGAAACAATGATCTAAGGCATTTCTGTTTAGGACGGAGATGCAGAAAACACTGAGATTTGTATATAAATTAGCGGACTGATTTATTCACATGTGAATGAAACTTGGGCCCAAATTACAGTAGTGGAAAGTGGGGTGACATGGACCAGTATTTTTTCAACTTGACTGCATTTTACATTTTAGTAACTGTGTGTTCAATTCTGATTGCAAATTAAAAATAGGACTGGTCTTAAAGTGGTTGGAGATAACCTGCTGTCAATATCGAAATGAGCAATGTAAGCAAAACAAAATATTAATATTTGTATGTCATTTATTAATCATTATAAAGGTCTCAAATTTGTACAGCACTTTGGGTAGCGATAGAAGGGCACAACCTCAGTACAAAGCAGCTGCTTCTGGACTTCAGTATAAGGATTTATGATCCTACTATCAAATACAGAAGCAAGTTTTAGTATTAAAGTTGTGCTTTCAAGGTGAAGTACATAGCACAAGTATACATGGCATACTCTACATTGGTCCCCAAAATTATAATACACAATTTCAGTTTGTTAAAAAAAGAAATGCCTCCCTTTGATCCATGCATCAGTCTTAAGCTGGACACACATACGACAATACTATTTTACAATCTTCTTTTGTGTTTACCAAGAGCTATGTAGTCCAACCCAATTGTAATGTGTGTGTCCATCTTTAACCTGTGTGCTGTGGATATAAAAATATAAATATCCCTAGATGAGTAAATCAATTGCTAACTGTTCAAATGGGTAAGGCAGTATGTGCATAATCTCCCATGAAGCTGAGAGGGATGGCGATAGTGTGAACTATTTTCTGTCTATTATATAAATTTACAATGCTGTTTCCAATAATAATCACATTTATAACCAATTGTGGCCCTCGGTAATCTAAGTAATTTACTGAGTGAGAGCAAGAATGTAAAGCATGAATTTGTTTGTAATCTCTACAATAAAAACTGCAACTTGACACAATGACTCTGATCTGTACTTTATCTATGCTCTCACCATCAGCAGGAGAGGAAACCAATTACACACTGTTTCCACATACCAGTAGCCAAATGTAAAGTTGGATACATAAAATAAAGATTAACAAGAAGGCAAACAATTGTAATGCACTTCAATGCAATGGGTTATTGCCTCTTGCTGCTGTGGTAGACATCAGTGCCACTGCTCTAAACCATAGGAACATAAACAGTCAAAGGGTAGGAACTGGGAACTATACAGGAGGTCCCAATAAGATGGAATGGACATGTCCTGGAACAGATGAAGTCGCTATCGGAGGAGTGACCACTTGATTTGCTCTTTTGCAGACTGCAGTACCTAAGAAGAAAAAAAAAAAAAAAAAGGGAAAAGATAATATTAATACACAAAGACAACATGGACACTATACCCAGATATTCATTAACTGACTTTTTTTCTCTTTAATTTGCATATATTCAGAATTTCTCCAATAAATTTATACAAGTTAGAATGTTACTAAACCCACGTTCTTAAAAAAAACAAAAAAAAAAAACTATTGATAAATTGTGTATTACATGCCATTCATATTCACTCAGTCACTACAAGACTCGTTTTATGCAAAAAAAAAAAAATGGTTGATCCTGCTGCTCTCCATCTCCTTCTGTTCATGTCCCCGATTCAGCTAGGGACTTGGCAGCTGTGGTGGCAACTCTGCACATGCTTAGTTTTCAGTGAATTTCTATGCTGAGCATTTCCACCCCATCACATTTGAGCAGCACAGTGGTAAATTACAGCCCACTCCCTCGCTTCTCCTCCATGCCCACTAACCAGCTAAACACAATGGGGACGGGATATTACATGTAGCTTAATGGAGGCTTCACCTCCAAATTATTGTACACACACACACACACACACACACACACACACACACACACACACACAGGCTGGAGGGGCGTGACACAGAACAAAAAATCTGCCCACACCATGTTATTTCCACAAAATAATAAAGATTTGATTTAAAAAAATATATTTGTATCACAATCACTTTAAGCCCTAGCCTAGCTGACATATGCATGTACTCTTGTCCTGAATGTACACAATCACGCTAGTCTATAAAAAAAATAAAAATAAAAAAACACACACCAAAATTTTCTACAAGAAGCTGTCTAGATGGAAGGTGGCAGTTGAGCAACAAAGTGCCTTGGTTCTGTAGTTTTGTATTGCATTAGTTTTTTTTAAAACAATCAGGTTTGGTTTCTTTTACTCCAAATATTTTAGTAAGCCCCATTTCAAAGCCCAGGTCAATCAATCAATGTATAACTTTGGAAATGTAAGAATCCAAGCAGGGCACAATATTTATCACACACACACACACACACACAAATAAAAAGATGTAAACTGTTGCCATTGCCAGCCAATGATAATGGAAAGGCATCACTAAATGACAAACTTTCACTCTTACATATTAGACACCACTTACATATTTACTTCTGCGTAAGGGTGAGGAATGTGAGCTCCTTGTAGCACTTTTAAATCCCTACCCCCCTCTTCCCACACACACAGTAAGTAATGTCATCATGAAAGTCTGATGTACTGGAGTTAGGGATGCTTACCTGAGAGACTGTTTGTTCTGTGAGAGGAACATCATCACCCTAAAAATAGAATTAGAAAATGACTTCATATGCTACAATAGTACCAGGAATACAATTTTAAAACCATTCCACCAAACAGACAGCACCCCAAGCACCCCCTTCACCCCCCCCCCCCCCGCTATGCCTTTCTCTATATTAACCTCCAGACTTCCAGACACCCCACCGATCTTTGCTCTGCTACAGTGCCAATGACACCTCTTCCATCATTTGGTAGCTCTGCAGGTGGCTCTGCCAGTAGCTGGGCACAGATCCCTATGAGAGAACAGCAAACAGTGTAACAGCATGCTAATGGGGTTCATAAATCTGCCTTCTCAGCAGGCCATTCACTGTGAGCTGTGTGGAGGGCCCATGGGACAGATGCTAGTAAGAGAAACAGCATATGGTGATACGGCACTTAACCACTTCACCACTGGCAAATCTAACGGCACGCTCAAAAGCGTATCCAACAGTTTCTATATTACTCAACAAAGAGCTCTTTAGAAGAGTAAAAGGCTTTTACTACTAATGTACACAATCTACAATGATATTTATTTAAAATGGCTCCCTGAATGAATGTAGGGTAACAATGTGTTCAGGCCAATGTCCTCAATGTAATCTTGAAGAGTATGATGGGACAAATATTGGGACATTTCCAGGTAAAGTATCAGAAATGGGCACTGCTAGAAAAACTAGATTCTGTGTAGCTTTATTCATTGACATGCTGAGAAATTAGAGTGGCACAAAATATCCTTTTGCTGAAAAACAATCTATATACATCCCTTACATTATTGCCCTGTAATCTATTTTTCATGAAATTATTCCTTACTGTGTTTTTCTGCCTCCTTGTAACGGTCTCCTTTAGATCCCAAACCCCTTATTTTACCCCTCACTTCCATTTATGGAATAAGCAGTACACATTAGTGGGGGTCCCCATAGTCTCCAGTTTAGCTCTGGAGCCAGCAAGAGAAGGTGGCTACGTTCATGAATACAGTGGGACTACTATGGAGACTGAATAGCCACTCTCTAACATTTAAGATTTGGAGGAGGTTGAGCAAAAAGGAAGGTTTTTTTATTTTATTTTTTTGAACACATACTTAAAAATTATTTTTTAAAACCATGTGTTGTGTCTCTTTAAGCTCTGTGGTATCTAAAAGGTAATCCTAAAAAAAAAGTTAATACTTGCAAAAGGCTTGGGCAAGAAGGAGTTTGAAACCAGTTCACAAATCTGATTCTTTTTTGCTTTCAACAATCAGTGCATATGCAAGCCTGCTATAGGCTCAGTTCACACATGTCTGGCCGACGTTTCAGCACAATTTTTAAAAGGAGTCCAGTGCAATTACGGTGCAAATTTTTACTTGAAATTGCACCTGAACTGGACTGAAATCTGCACAGGACTCTCTTTAAAAAACACACCGTGGCCGGCAGATATGTGAACCAGCTCCATAAGGAGTTTGTTCAAAACGCATCCAATTCACATATATGTGAACCCAACCTGTGCAAACTCATGAGAAGGGAACAAGTGTTTTGTTAATGTATTCCAGCAAATTCATGAAGCATTTGCAACACTTTTGGTTCGGACAGCGACTTGTGCACCAAATTCAGGTTGTTCTAAAATGAGCCACTTTTACCTTGTGTCACATTGATTGTGCCAAATGTCAAAGTGGAGCTAATTAAGATCAACTCTCTTTTGGTCTACAGAGAGAAAAATTGTCTCAGACATATTTTACAAAAGTGTCTCTCATGCATTCTAAAAGTGGCGCAGCATAAGCCAAATCCAAGTACAAGTTCTAGACTGGTGTATGAATTTAGTGCATTCATGCACTAAAGAATGAGCTAAATTCATACACCAGTCTAGAACTTGTACTTGGATTTGGCTCATGCTGCACCACTTTAAGAATGCATGAGAGACACTTTCACAAAATCTGCCTGCACCAGTCTTTATGAAGTCCAGGCAATGTCTATTCTATACAAGTAAAGTTAAGCAATTAATATGGAACAACCATTTAGATTCTCCCTCATGTATCTAGTGCAGTGTAGAGTAAGACGGGGTGAAGCCCATCGGCTTTTGCTCGACAAAGTTCTTGTTTCAACATACCCTCAGTGCAACACGATGAACCACTTGCTGGGGATCACTCTCCAAAATGACTCTGTACAGAGAGAAAAAAGAAAGAAAGACTGATTAACGGCAACCAAATCCTTCCAGACAAAGAAGAGTTAAAGAGAACCCTCTTCTTACAAGCCATTATAGCTGAAGCACGGAAGCTCAATCTGCAGAAGTCTATGATGGAATCAATCCTAATGATGTCATTACACGGCTACATAGCAGCACTTATGCCGTAATGACATTGTTAGGAGCTGTTCTCCTTGTAGAGTCTCTATGGTGGTAACGGCTGCTCCCTCACAATTCAAACAAAAACAAGCACAGACGGAAAATGTACAACTTCCAGATTAACACTTCTATTTACAATCACAGGAGGATTTTACTGTCTTCATTTGTGAATGTGAATTGCCTGGATGTTCATGTTGGATGTTTAACTACTAAGCTGCTGGCAGTTATTTCAGCAGACAACATTTCGGCTTTTTAAGAGACAAGAAATCAATGCAGTATTTTATGTTAAAGACTTTATAACCTGGAAAGTAGAAGTGAAAAGCAGTTTTGGTTTAAACGGTTTAGGCATAATACCAAACTAGAAAAAGGCAGCACTATGGGGTACAGCAATACTCCATAGATTTCCTTATTGATGACACTCAACGCTTAGTGAAAGCACAGATGTCACTGTATATTAGCTGTCACACATGAAAAGTCAGGACAGACATCAAGACGTCGCTTACCCTCCATCTATAATTTCATCAACTGCAAGGAACAGCCCTTCCATGTTCTCCATGAGTGTTCGTTTCTCTACATTTTTTCTATCAAAACCAAAAGAGAGAAACATATTTGACTTCAGACCAATAAAAAACAAAATGTTTCACAATTAAAACAGAACTCCAGGTCATACAACTAGGGGAAAAAATATTAGTATTTTTCATACCTTATTTTAAACTCAACATTCTGGTCATTCAAATGTCCCTCCCCTATTTTCTATATGGATTTAGAATGAGGGAACAGTACGATAGCGATGGTGCGTGATGGCCCCAGAGATCTCCTAAGACCACAGTGGCAACACCATGTTTGGGGGGGGGGGGGGGGGGCATTTTTAATAAGCAGAGCAACGCAAAGAGTATGACTTATGCATGACAAAAAATATTCAGCCCCAATCTGTAGCATCCCAGGACTCCTTTGAAACTCAAGTCAAGAGAAGGGAGGGCCTTTGTAGGAAAATAGAGTGTCTGCATACCCTTTTGTACCAAACACCTATCAGACAAAGGATGCTTGTCGATGCAATCTCGTTAGTCTGAGAGGAAGGACGAGCTCAGGCGTGTTCGCAAACAGCACGTGTAGAGCCCGCCAGGAAGTCGGCGCTGCAGAGCGCTAATCACAGGCAGTGAGACATTTCCCGATCTCTGCAGCCGCACATCGGGACAATGTCGCACTGCCTGTAATTAGCGCTGTGCAGTGCCAACTTCCTGGCGGGCTCTGCACGTGCTGTTTGCGAAAACAACTGTTCCTAAAACAGATCTTAAAATAGCTCAACATTTGAAAAACACATATTTAAAAGAATCCATCATGCTCATCTAGGCGAGGAAGGGGCAAGTGGGAACAAGCACCTGCAGAAGCAGTCTTTGCGTCTATATGAGGATATGTGTGAACTGTGAGTAAAGGTCTCCTTTAACTGCATAAATACAGCTGACAACACATGTATAATATAATGGAAATTGGTGTCACGAAAAGGAAGCACAGGACAAAAATGTTTTGGTTAAATGGAAAATATATCTTATCACGTACCTGAGCATCTGACTTAATGAATCAAAAAGGCAATTCAGAACAGCCATCAACATGAGCTGTATGGGAGAAGAAAAGAAATGCAGGATGTGAGATTATACTAGCAGCCATCAATTTAACATGCAGATCAGACAATCAACTACAAAATGGAAAGTGAGACCACTCTAGCAAGTGACAAATCATTCCAGCTTTTCTTAAAATAATGCTCAACTAAAACTGAACTGTCAAATGGCTCATTACCAGCCACACAGATCGTAGAAACTGTCACTGTCATAGGACTAATCATGATTCAAGTGCAACTTCCCTCTCATGCTGCAGTGTGTGTGTGTTGCTGCATAGGATTAAGAGGTAGAGCGGTGATAGAACCAAAAACACAGTGACCTTAAAGTAGCTAGACTGAGATACACCTGCTGTGTATTATAAAGCCACAAATTATGCAATAATTTGCTTTTTTTTTTTTTTTTTTAAATACAGACCATAATAAAAAGAAAAAGGACAAGTAAAGCATAGTAATGGTTATGTAATTGTACATAATGGCAACACTGAACAATAGCAATGATCAGCAATGGGGAATAAATATATTCAGCTGCCTGCCCCTTCACTGTCACCATGGATATTATTAAGCCTAATCATAAGTGTAATTTATATATTATATACACACACAATATATATTATATATGAATTTAATAAAAATCCTGGCGTATTAAGGTCTGCAAAACGCGATCAGATTGTTTTGATCTGACAACAGAAAAGCCTTTGCTGAATAGTACAGTTACAATGCAACAGCGTAAGGACAATGAAAATAAATGGTCTAAAAGTGTTCTTCCCCTTTAATAAACCAAGACCCAATATACCTTTTCCAAGACAGGATTTTAGTTGCTGCAGAGATACCAAGCTACAATCTAGAACAGCAGTAGGGTAATTTCTTGTAACATAAATCTATATTTAATGCAGTGTGAATGTAGGCCACAGAGTTCAAGATTAAGTGCTATTCAGAATCATTTACTGAACTATATCAGGTTGAACAAACAATTTAAAGTGACCCTAAAACCAATAAGTCATAATGGCTTATGCAAGATGACTTAATAGTTATTTGAAAGCCATTAGAGAGGTTCAGGGGTGTCAGTATCTACCTCTACCAAAACCAGTTAATGGCTGAGTTCAATCACTTTAATGCTATTCCTCTTTTTCAATATCCCAATTCAATGATAGAGCAAGAAGAGGAAAATTACACACAAAGACAACATTTAGTGCAAATCTACGGAATTCATGAAACCCATACTTAGATGTTTTACACTACCTCATTGCTTTATGTCAGTAATATGATAATCTGTGACCCTTTTCAGGATAGGGATTGTCCGAAAACACAATAGGTGCCTTATTGACACAAAGAGGTTATAGACCTCTATGACTAAGGCCCCTTGTGGGGGGGGGGGGGTGAAATATATCAGAGGTGCATGACTTAGGAGTAGATCCAGGCTGAGGCTGTCCACATTCTTCTCCACGTTGAGCTAGTGGTGTGCGGTCTCTCATCCCCTTATGCTCCACTGCTTTCTGGGTTGAGCACAAGACAGTCTACGCCCTTACATTGCTGTGAGATACTGGAGTTATTTACCAGCAGAGCACCTGGAGCAGCACTATAAGTAGTTACAAGGTTTTGTAATGACTTTAACTTATCTAAATCAAATTGCTTTCCTCTTCTCCGATGCTCCTGCTTTTTGGCAACCCTTTGGTGTCCTCACATATAAAGCAAGGCTATTGGTCCTGCATTGTACTTGATGACATCAGAGTGCCTGCTACTGCCAGAGCACCTTCCAGAAGAGACTGCAGGATGGGCGATTCAAACTGAGCATACTGTATGATGGTAATATGAAAAGTGAATGTCATAGTGATCTGTATAAGAAGCTAAAATGATATTCTAATGTAGCTTTTGCCTGGGGTCTCATTTAATCTCCCGAGTTTCCCTACTAGCCAATAAGACCACCTATCAGAATAAAGCTCAAGTATAGGGATACAAAAATGGGAGCTTTCATTGTGGACAAGTTTTTGAAGGCACATGTTCCAAAGCTGTCATTCACTTCATTGCTCCAGTACAGTCAATGACCCAGAACTAGTCCAATATTAAAAAGTAGTAAATTACCACCACATATTAAGATCCTTATAAAATCCCCCAGGTGCTCCATGAGTTAACTCCATGTACATGGTTCCATTCCCATCTGTGGCTCAGTTAGGCTACTTTCACACTGGAGCGCTGGCGGTAAAGTGGCCCTATATTTAGCGTAGTTTTAGCGGCGTTATTCGGCCGCTAGCGGGGCAGTTTTAACCCCTGCTACCGGCCGAAAAAGGGGTTTGCAGCGCTGCACCATTGTTTTCAATGGGAAGGGGCATATTAAGAGCGATAAATACACCGCTCCTAAAGAGCTCCAAAGATGCGGCTTGCAGGACTTTTTTGACCGTCCTGCAAGCGCACCGCTCCAGTGTGAAAGCTCTCGGGCTTCACACTGGAGACACAGCAGCTGCTATTTCAGGGCGCTTTGCAGATGATATTTTTAGCGCTGTGGCGCCTGTAATGCCCCCCAGTGTGAAAGGGGCCCAACTGATCTAGCAAGGAGACAAATAGTGAACAAATCAGAGCTGACTGACAGCACAAGTCACATGCTGGGGATTTGCACCACCATTTGGCACGGGGGGGGGGGGGGGGGGGGGCTGGGACCACTCCACTCACCACAGAAGCATTACTAAAAGATCATTCAAAGCTGTATTGTCTCTGTGATCGATCAGATGGTGTTGTGTATGTTTACAAGCAGCTGGCAGATAAAAATCACACAGCCCTTCTACTTCGGCAAAGCAGGTCCTGCCTCAAGTAATATTCACTCTATCCATTTCTATGGCCCGGTCACTGACCCTGGATGTCACCTCAGCTCCCGGGGGGATGTTTACAGATACCCCCCAGTGTCTCGGATCCATACTACCAGTACCATTTATTATACTATATACACTACCTGTCATCCATAGGTAAGAGTGGCTAGGACCACCATTATGCTCCCCCTCCTGCCTATGTGTTTTATTAATCACTATTGATTAACACCATCAATATATCATTTATCACAGGTGTTTTCAATATACAGCTGCTCCTGATGAGTGGAGATATTCCACGAAACGCGTCGAGCCTTCTGAACTTTTTGCCATTGGATGCCATGTCTCTATAGCCAGGACATTATTATGGGTTCGACCTACCTCAATCAATTATCTATTTTATTGGTTATTTCTATACACACGCTATTGAATGTACTGTGGGCTTTCTGGTTACCGTACCATGTGCAGCATTATTATCGTATTATCAATTTTACAGTGATATCATACTGTATCATACTGTATAATTTTGCTTATTACCATTTTTTATCATGCTGTGTTAAACTGTATAATTATGTCTATTATCATTTTATAATATATCCACTGTACTACTCTGTTATGTGTTCCCAATAAAATAGGAATTTACTTTAATTTATTGATTGGAGTAATATACCCTAAGTATTTTGTTTCATATAAAGTCCCACTGCTCCCTTCTGCCCACACAGCCCTTCTGGCACTGAAGGATCTTTTACTCTAGTGAATGAACATTCAGCACTGGCAGGGGCTGTGTGATCTATTTAGTAGCTGCTTGTAAACAAACAAAAGCACCAGCAGATGGACCACACAGGTATTTGACTGACTATCCGCATCTTACCAAGCGTTTTGGTGCGGCGCAAATAACATTTAGAAAGGATTAAATGGATTAAAAGGATTGTGCCATTTTTGCAGGTAGGACAGCCCACTGAAATTAATGGGTTGCCTTAAACGCATCATGCAAAATGGTGTGTGCACTGTTGCACCTTCATAGTTGAGAAGCAGTGAATGGATCCCAAGTCAGAAAGCTGAGAGGTTGCCAAGATTCAGTGAGAACAAGAATAGGAAAAGAGTGTATCTGTTGTGAACATTGCAGATAAAAGTTCCTGCACAGTGCCTATAGCTACAGAGGTGATTGGGGACTTGTTGTTTTTAAGTGCTCTTCTTAGTGTGACTAGTCTGTGCACAGGCTCACTTTAAGAGAATGATATAAATATGAACTCAGTCTTCTGCTTTTCCTTTCACAGGCTAAAAGGAAAAAGACCTGCAAGTGCACTTCCAGACTGGGGCGTGGTATGTGTAGAGCTCAAAACTGCATGGACAAAGAAATGAATCCAACAGCAAGCAAAACAACTTCCATATATTAATTTTATCTGTGTATTTAGCAGTTTTCCTAGTGTTCAGTTTTGATTTATATGTATTGCAAAGCATGCATAGACTAAACAAAAAGCAGGGTCTCGGCCATACTGGGATAGTTAAATGAATGATAACCCAATGTCAATACACGCAACAAAATCATAGGTAGTTAATTTTCACAAAAAAAATAAAATAAAAAAATAATTAGAATTTGCTTTATTGCTTACTAAAACAAGCAAAGAACGTAACGCATTAAACAAAGTGATATGTAAAGATGACAAAAAAAAGATTTACAAGCAGAATACACTTTTTTAATTACCTCATTCTCATGGGAACTTCCAATAACATAGAAGTACAGGTCAATGCTGCTCTTATATACCACAGTCAGACCCTCAAGAAGAGCGATTTCACCTGCAGAGACAAGAAGAGAATGACAAATCCAATCTATGGCAATTCACGAGAGACCATCTAAACTGCAGATAGCACTGTAGTGGAGAATACTTTTACAAAAAGAGTACACAAATGAGGAATAGTCCTGCTTTTCACAAATATCGGGTACAGGGGGTCCCCGACTTACGAACGCCCGACCTACGAACATCTACTTACGAACCGGGCGCTGCGGGGACCCTCTGCCATTTTCCGCGGACCTTCGGCCGTTCTGCGCATGTGCGGCCAGACGGAGCCTCGGAAAATGACGGCAAAGATCGAAAATGTCCGTAATTTGCCACGCATGCGCAGAACGGCATTCGACGGAACATCGGAAATGTCCGTAATTGTCGGTCTGCGCATGCGCGGCCGACTTACGAACATTTCCGTTTTAAGAACAGGAGGACAGTTCCTAACGAGTTCGTAACTCGGGGACCCCCTGTACTTCCAAAGACAGCAGCTGGTGAATAGGCAGAGAGGTTGCACTGATACCGATATCTGTGGCAATACCAAGCATTTGCATGAGTATCGGTACTCGTGCAAACACTTCGATACCTGAAACCGATACATCCAGGCTCGGTTCTTCCAGCTGTCAGTGTGTCAGCTGTCAGCGGGAATCCTCCACTGACAGCTGAAATGCAAGCAAAAAAAAAAGCTGGCAATTAACGGCTGTTAACCGCTTACAGACCAGAAGATTTGGCTGCTTAATGACCAGGCCATTTTTTTGCGATACAGCACTGCGTCACTTTAATTGACAATTGCGTGGTCGTGCGACATTATACCCAAACAAAGTTGACGTCCTTTTTTTCCCCCACAAAAAGAGCTTTTTTTGGTGGTATTTGATCACCTCTCCGTTTTTTATTTTTTGCGCCATAAATAAAAAAGTGCGACAATTCGGAAAAAAAAAAAAAACAATATTTTTTACTTTTTGCTTTAATAAATATCCCCAAAAATGTTTTTAAAAAAAAAAAAATAAAAAAATTCTTCATCAGTTTAGGCCGATATATATTCTTCTACATATTTTGGTTAAATAAATAAAATAAATAAATAAATAAAGGGCTATAAGCGTATATTGATTGGTTTGCGCAAAAGTTATACCGTCTACAAACTATGGGATAGATTTATGGCATTCTAATATTTTTTTTTTACTAGTAACTGCGGTGATCTGCGATTTTTAGCGGTACTGCGAAATTGCGGCGGACAGATCAGACACTTGACACATTTTTTGGGACCATTGACATTTATACAGCGATCAGAGCTATAAAAATGCACTGATTACTGTGTAAATGTCACTGGTAGGGAAGGGGTTAACACTAGGGGGCGATCAAGGGGTTAAATGTGTTCCTTAGTTAGAAACACTAACTGTATGGGGATAGGACTGACTGGGGGAGGAGACATATCTTTGTTCCTACTTACTAGGAACAAGGATATTTCTCCTCTCCCCTGACAGAAACACACACACACACACACACACACGTTCTAGCTCTCGTTCCCAAAAATTGCGGGTAGCCGGCCGCGATCGCGACTCAACAGTGGAAGACGTACCCGTAAGGCGATTCGCGGGAATGTGCCACTTTGCCGACGTATATCAGCGTGAGACGGTTGGCAAGTGGTTAAGGAGCAAGCCTGCCGCATCCTCAAAAAAAACACATTTATATAATTTGCAAAATATCCTTTCAATGCTTTGTACTATTTCTGACAGCTGAAATATAAACAAAACAGTTGCCCGCAGGTATCAGTAATCGCGAAAGCGAGAGAGCGCAAAATAGAAAAAATAAAAATAAAAAACAAACAAACACACTGCCCACCTCTTGCATTTCTAGCTTTTTTGATCATGTAAAATCCAAACAGACCAAAAAATGAAGCCGGGGGAAGTGAAGCCGAAACTTCTGAGACCTCACAAATTGATTCATGTCCTCACAAATTAGAATCAAATCAATATTCCAATTCAATCTATCAAACACTGATGCATTTGTGGCCAATCAGGTCAAACTGAAGAACAAATGATCATAGGTATTGGAAAATTTGATTTGTGTTCAGTGTGACTTATGTTTATAAGCAAACATTTTTTCAAAATAACTTCCCCCCCCCCCCCCCACCCCACCCCCCCCCCCCCCCCCCCCCCCCCCCCAAAGCATGGGTTTTGGATAAGATGACTCAGTATGTCCTATGACGCAAGAAGAAGCAACATTACATTTTCTGCAAGTGTCAGATTAATTCAAAAACCTCTTATCTGATATACCGTAGTTACTCTTGATAGTTGAATAAAAAATGTATATACTGTTTCCCATTTCCCAGTACACAGTAACGTGCACATATAAAATCTAAAATAAATGCATTCCCCTTTTGCATTTGTCTGTAAAATAAAAAATGGCAGAATAGTATGTCTGCAGTACTCGCATCCATGAGATCTTCAGCAATGCTACAAAAATAAAAGAAGATCACCACTTACTGTCTGTCCTGTGCGTTTTATTAAAGATATTCTTCTCAAAGGACTTTTGCTCCTTCACAGTGGGATATGTTTCATCATAGTACTGTCAATAATAACAGAAAAAAGTTATAATCAAGTTCATCGATTTCTATAAATGAGCAACAGAGCTGAAGGCAGTGTGTGCAGGAGCCTGACATTGCACACACAATCTGATGATCATGGGTGCAACGATTTGCAGCCACCTGTGAAAAATAAAAATGCACATCTTTTTCCTGCAAAAATATTTATTATTTTTTTTAAAAAGGTAAAAGTAATCTTTAAAAATAATAAAAAAAAATAACTATAAAGGCCCATACACACGATCAGACTTTTTGACAACCAACATGCAAATTAGCTGTTTTGGACCAACATCCGACCATGTGTACGCTCCATCGGACCAACTTTTTCCAGGTTTCATCGGACTTTTGTTGGCTGTGCGAACGGACCAACTTTCTGCCAACAAAAGTCCGATGGACCAAAGTCCGAACGTGTGTACACAAAACCAACGGACTTTTGTACAAACCAATGCAGAACCAATGCAAAAGATCAGACAACAATACAGAAGTTGACCAAACGTGGCGGTAAAGAGCAGAAAAAACAAGTGATTTGGTGAAAGTTGGCTGAAAAAGTCCTGCCGTGTGTATGCAATACCAACTTGGGGCCAACGCCCTTTGGACAAAAATCCACGGGAAAGTTGGTCCACGGTCCGATCGTGTGTATGAGGCTTTATACTTATCTGCTGTATGCAGTGGTTTTGCACAGAGCAACCCAAATCCTCCTCTTCTTGCGTCCCCCTCTTTGCAATGAGGGCAATTGAGCAGGATTGGCCCCGCCCCCTCTTTAAAAAGGTATGAAACCTTCAGCTTAGCCTTTAATAACTTGACTTCCAACATACCCTAAACCCTTCAAAATTTAAAGCAGATCTTCACCCTCTATGTAAAGTTCCCCCCTCTCTATCCCTCCTTCCCTTCTCTACACGAACAGGGCAGAGTTTTTTTACCTTTATTTACCAGTACGGCACGTTATTCGTCTAGGTAAATGACGTGCACAGTGCTTTATGGGTCTCTTTGGATATGCATGTCACATATTCCAGGAGACCCTTAGGCTTTTATTCAGCAAGTATAAAGGGGAGGGGGCACTGAACTTGGAAGAGACGGCGAGCCTCTTAGTGACGTCACATCTATGATGGTGGTGCAGGACCGTGTGGTGTCTGTTGACAGAATGATGTCAGCAGGACAATGCTAGATTCAGTGGCTGGGTGAGTAACCAAACTGTGCCTGCAACACCGCCTGGTAAGCGGAGGTATAGAAAAAATAAATGGTGGGAGCGTGGGGAGGGGTTAGGCTGAAGGTACTCTTATTGTGGAAAAATACCAAAATGCCATACACATCTCATTTACAGTATATGATCTTTAAAACTATACAGGCAATTAAGTGGTTTACTTTGCTTAGAAACTTTGAATGGCAGTTCTTAGGAGTGGCGCCGGCATTGCAACTGTGGGCACCCACTGCACATGCACGAGCGGTGCCGCGATTGGCCGCATAGTCATCTGGGACATGTGACAGGTCCCAGATGACTGGAGAGCCCTTCCTGCGCCGAGGGGAAGTGATGTCACCAGCCCAGGCAATGCAGGAGGCAGACTACAAGGGACCCCCTAGCAACAGGCATTTAGTTGTAAAAAAAAAAAAAAAAAAAATTTCCAATTATTTATTTTTTTAGGAATTTTAAGCCTTTTTTTGGGGGGGGAAACACCACTTTAAGACTGTTTTACTGAGGCGGTTCCAAGCTGGATAATTATTAAACCAAAAGTGTCAAAAGTAAAGAACAAAAAGAGATGAGTCTTGAATTGATGCCAACACCTCTTGGATTCTTTCACTGAACTGCTCATAGACATTAGACAGTAGTTGAGCATGAAGAGGAAAGGATCATCACTACACCCAACCAACCCAGGTGAACAAACGACAAGGAGTGGCCTCAGCCTACATATCTCCACCAAACCACACACCTTACTACATTTAACCACTCCCACAGAGGCTTGGACCCTATGACTAAGCCCTGGTGGCGGGGCAAAATGCATCAGGGTGTGTGGTGCGGTGGAGTCATATAGCCTGAGGCCGCTCCTTATCGTTTGTTCCCCTGGACTGGTTGGGAGTAGTGGCAATCCTTTCCTCTTTACATTTACTAGCCCTCTGGATTGGTATCAGGATAATCCTGCACCCCATGCTCTGGAACATGTTGATATACTTTCACCTCTACTTTAAGTAGCACCAAAAGCAATATAAAAACAGGTCACAGCATGAGTTCACAACAAAAGTCCAAAAACCAATGTTTTGTACACATTTGCCGAGATTAATCATACTGTGTGATTTTTCAAGCATACCTTTGCAAAGAGCCTCTCGCCATCATTGTCCAATATGAGAGCAGCTTTCACTGTGTACAACGAGGGGTCCTGCCAGAAAAAAGAGCAAAAAAAAAAAAAAAAAAAATCACCATCATTCCACAAGCACTCCCCACCTCCCTCCCTCTATAAAATGTAGGAAATATGTTAGAAAAGACTTAGATACAGAATGGATCCACATTTATACCACATTGTGGCTCGTTACTTGAGCATTTCAATGACTCCACTTTGAGGATCTGTTCCTGTATAAAATTATACATAAACCTTTAGGCCTCATACATACTGCAAATAAACGGCAACAGCTTTAGCTGTAGAATGCTGTGTTCTGCAGCTTTTTTGCATTAGTGTTTTTTTTAGCAAATCTATACTCCCACAAAACTTTATGGCTCAAAAACGCTCATAAATGCCGAATAGCTGCGTTGTTCAGCATTTTTTCAGAGTCTGAGCTGAAAAACTACTCCTCAAACCCTCTAGGTTTTGGGGTTTTTTTTTCCCCAGCCAGAATACACACCTGCCAAAAAATGCTAATAAAAGCCTATGTGTGCATGGACACATAAGATACTAGATGGGGAGTTTACTGGCTGCAGAAAATAAATCCCTGAAGCCAAAAACAGCAGCTGTAAAAATGTCCAGTGTGCATGAGGCCTAAAATATAGAAAACCTTACGTTTACCCTTTACATAGTCTGCTTGGCTTGCAAAAGTTTATTACCCAGGAAAAAAAGCCATGCTCTTACTAAACTATTATTAACCCTTATCAAAGCGTACCATTCCATAGTGATGTCACTCATTTCTGGTAAATCAACAGGCTGCATTGCACAAAACGCCAGTACAGTCCAAACTTTTACCATCTCTACCTTGCAGCAGTTAATGTCTGCGTCTGGCAATATTTAATAAAGTGCCATTGGGAACAATTGGGAAGTAGTACAGAAATGTAAAAAACAGTTAACCATCCAAACCAGTAGCTACCTCTTCAAAGGATCCAATTTTCCTGCTGCATCGGAGCCCTCGAGACAAAGTTCTGTGATGCACTGACTTCCACATACTCACAGCCTGAGTGTATAACAGAACTTCACCTCAAACACTGACCACGAGGTGCCATCAGCTATGTGTACCGTCTAGTTGAAGGGAGAAGAATGCTGGATTTTCTGTTATGTCGCAGTATTTAACTTGATGAGAATTGTTGATGTTACCATTACACTTTTATACACTTGCCCTTACAGATTTGTTTCATGGGTACAACAACAAAAATGTTTTTTCTCTTCTTTTAGCATACATCTCGCTTTTGAGGGATCACTCAGGTGCCCAACGTCACCTTCACTGCTTATTTGGTGCAGTTGAGTAAACTACAAATCCCATGATGCTTTGGGATATTAGCAATGTGATAGGAGGGATCCATGGCATGGACAGCGTGCTCAGGAGCATTTTCTTAACTATAAACCCTGGAGGGGCATGTCAAACCTGAGAGTTCCCTCACTCCTCAATTACCTGATGCAAGCAAGGATAGGCAACAGACTGTCTGAGCAGGTTTGCCCATGGCAGTGAGCTGTCATATAGGTTTACTGCTGATGTCAATGAACTATACAGGGGTAGTTACAAGACAAACGGCTCCGGGGAAGGAGCGGACATAGAGGCCAACTCTACAAAAAGGAGGAGATTAACAGGAATGAGCCATGGAAAGCACAGACTAGTCAAATTGTTATTCAGGGGTAGCAGAATTATCTGTAAAAAGAGAAAAAAATAACTCCTTATTGATGCACAGCAAGACACAAAACTGCTTTAAGATTTCTGACTGGAGTTCAGCTTTAAAGGGGAACTAAACTACATCTGAGCACCAATTCATTTTAAATATTCAAAAGCAAACTCGCCCATCCATCCATGTCTCCATGATTTATTTTGTTGCAAAAACACCACCCTAGCATTTCTAGACGTGGCCATCTTGAGTAAGGGTAGATGATTCATGCTACTACCTGGAATCCATCTGCCTTTAGCTCAGGCAGGAGGGTGTGGTTAGCTGAGAATACTCCCCTCCCTCCCAAAGACTCCTGGAATGTATGGCAATATATTGGCCTAGGCCAGAAACCAACTGAAGAAATGTTAAAGTTTAAAACACGTAAATATAATAAACCTTTCTAGTTACTAATGCTAGCAGCATAAGGATGAAAATAGTTGAGAGAGTTTAGTTGCACACACTTTTTTTTTTTTTTTTTTAAACATAGAATCTAACATTAAGGCTGGGTTCACACATGTCCGGCTGCGGTTTGCAGTCCGGTCTTGTTCACCAGTTCAAAATTCGTGGTGGGTTATTCAAAACCAATGTGAAGAAGAAAGAAGAGGTATAAACACATTTTTAGCATGCAAAAAATATAAAACATAAAACTGCAAAGTTCAACATTCACCAATATATTTTTCAAAGGATTCATTTACAAAGATCAATATTTTATTTGATAAGAAATGGTAGACAGAGCTCAGCAGGTAGGGAAAGGTTACCAAACTATTGGAAATCAGTAGTAAAAACATACACATATCAGTTGAGCCAAGTAGGTGACGCGCCTAAAACAATAACAGATATCCGAGCCACAGTGTGTGTGTGTGTGTGTGTGTGTGTGTGTGTGTGTGTGTGTGTGTGTGTGTGTGTGTGTGTGTGTGTGTGTGTGTGTGTGTGTGTGTGTGTGCCAGCTCAGAAGTGAGCCCACATGCTATAGGGGAAAACACAGAACAGAAGGAGCTGAGAGCCCTGGCAGGGGACCCCAGAAGAGGAGGATTGGGGCTTCTTTGTGCAATACCATTGCACAGAGCAGGTAAGTATAACATTTTTTTTCCCCCTAAAATAGTAAACTTAACATTTCCTCCTCTGCTGTAGCAAATAGGACACAGTTATCAGCAGACACAAAAAAAAAAAGTGTATGTGTGTATTTATTAATACTCATCTCGGGTAACAATTTTCATTTTTCACTATTAGGTAAAATGTTGTACTTATAAATGCCAATGTAAACAAAATACAAAAGCCTTATTTATTTATTTTTTCTTTTTAGCATTTGCAGCAATAACCTAGGTGAGGACTAAGTTTGTAGTGAATCAATACCAGCACTGACAAAGCATTTTGGAACCTCACACCTGGGGTGCTAATAAACAACGAAAAGCTTTAATTGCAGCAGTTTAAGATCCCTTCCACACCGCCCATAGCGTCGGCGGTAAAACGCCGCTATTTTTATCGCTGATTTCAATGGGGAGCAGCGGTGGAGGAGCGGTGAGTTCACTGCTCCAAAAAAGCTGCTGGCAGGACTTTTCCTGATGTCCTGCCAGCGCACCGCTGCAGTTTGAAAGCCCTCGGGCTTTCACACTGCAGACAATGGTGCAGCTGTTGTAGGGCGGATTGCAGGCGCTATTTCTAATGATATAGCGCCTGCAAAACGCCCTTGGTGTGAAAGGGGTCTAAGGGCTCTTTCACACGGACGTGTCCGTGTACGGAGCCCGCTCTGCACAGCGGGGATCGCTCCGTCGATCCCCCGCTGAGCAGGAAGATGACAGGTCCGTCTCTGCACTCTGTGCAGGGACGGACCTGTCAGAGCACCGCTCTCCCCTATGGGGGAATCGGATGACGACGGACCATAGAGTCGGTCGTCACCCAATCCGATCCGCAGACGGATGGGAAAAAAAAAAAAAAAAAAAAAAAAAAAAAAAATCGCCCTTTCCTCCGTCACACTTTTTCGGATCAGAGCGGGTCGGATGTCAGCGGACATGTCACCGCAGACATCCGACTCTCCATAGAGGTCTATGGAGTGTCCGTTCAGGTCCGCCTAAAAAACTGACAGGCGGACCTGAACGGACCGCCCGTGTGAAAGGGGCCTAAGGCTGGGTTCACACTACTGCAAATTGAATGTAGGTGTAACCGCATCCAATTCGCAATAGCAGGAGATTTTGAGCAGCTCTCTATGGAGCTGGTTCACATCTCTGCTGCGGCTCCAGAGCGAATTTGCACAGGGGGTCCTGTGTGTCTTTTGGTCCGTTTCAGGTCCGAATTCAGCCCAAAATTGTGCTGAAATCAGATCTGAAATGGTAAACAGGGACGCACAGGACCCCCTGCTGTGAGCCGCATGTGAAGATAGTGTGACCCCAGCCTAAGTGAAGTCCTGTTAAATCCTTTGGTAAACTTGCTTTGTAGAGACAACTGCTGCCAGAGGGCCAGCTAAAGCATATTACTAGGCCAAATTAAAGCCACTTCTAACCCCATTCATTACCTGGATGCTTTGTATTAATCAAAAAACAACTCATTATTAATAAACCGAGTACATTTAAAGAGCTCTTTTAATCATTTCACAAATCTATTGCTACTAGACAAAAATAGCTACAAGGCGCTCCAGGGTTTGATTAATCTCACTCTCGAGATGGAAGATGAGTGATTTGGATCTGATCGTTATGCTGCTGTGGCTGCTCTAAGGTGGAAAGTAATTAATTCTTATGCGCACATTATTTACTAGTAGTTCAATTACCTCTCAAAGGCTGATGTAAATAAATACTGACCCGGCCATTAAACACTGGACTGGCTGTGACATTGCTATATGACATGGAGCTAATTGTTTATGGGATTTAATAACATCCATCCAATCAAAATGTTCCTAATCAAAAGGGACTAGCCATACTTTGTTCCTAACATTAACCCATGAATGTATTCTAGACAACCAATCTCATCTAAGTCAACACCCAGATTTAAAAGTAGAACTATAGGCAAAACTCCCCCCCCCCCCCCCCCCCATTTTGGCTAGAGCAAGGGAGGGTTATAAACCCTGTCAGATTTTTTTCCGCCACCTGTGTCCCATTACGGAAAATTCCCTTCACTTCCTGTCCCATAGCCAAACAGGAAGTAAGCCGAAATCCCTGCAAATCAAGGGAATTCCTTGGGGACCCCCAGGTTACCAGAACTAGTGATTTCCCCTCTATTACTGTTCTGTGGACAACCCAAAATTTAGGATTTGCTTTTACTTTCACTGATAATGGTAAACAGGACAAATGGAGAGGGTGTATCTCTCTAATGGGGGAACAGACAGCAATAAAAACTGACAGAGGTTCTAATCCACCCCCACTCCATCCAAAACTTTAAAAAAAAATGCCTTTAAATTATACTTTAAGTCTGCTGTAAATCCAAATCTTACATACTGACGCACAAACTCTCGATAGCTAGTGTAGCCCAGGAAAAGAACTTCAATAGTCTCACCAGATGATACCCGTGCCCTCACTTACTAGTTAACATCTTTCCAAGTGCCCCGATATATGTTGGTGCTGTCTATTCAACCCAGGCATAATGACCCATATTTAGTGGCAAGAGCTGTGATTCCTAGGCATTGGAACACAAGCACCTTCCCCAACGCTAAGGGATGGGTTGATGAACTCAGTTCCCTTATGCGAATAAAAGAGATAACTGTCCCTAGATTCTCTTCTGTGATGGTTGAGATTTTCAAACAGTGATACCTTCATGGTATATTCCTGGATTGCTGCATACACATCTAGGGATGTAGATTAGAGCTGCTGTTGTCTGACAGACTGCCTGTCTCCCTTGTACATTATCCCTTTCTCACTGCCCCCCTTTCTCCTGCTAACCCTTCCAACACCCCCCCCCCCCCCCCATTTCATCTCTGCTCTAGAGTGTTCGTAACTAATATATAAATAAATGGTACTGCCTCTAACGCACGTGTCTGTGCCTCCCTTCTCAACAGTAAAACTGACCACGCTAATCATGACAGCCGATCCATGGCAGCATGGTCAGTTTACTTTTTATGTCATGCCGCTGACTGTACAGGCACGCTGTGTAAGTTGTGTCTACCTTCTGTAATCTGTGCAAAGCCTCGCCCCTCCCCCAGTCACTTGTCCTGCCTCCCCTGGGAGGCAATCATTTTGCCTCCAGCCTCTCCTCCCCACTCATCCTTCTCGTCTCCAGCCATTCTTCCCCGAACATTTTTCCTGCCTCCACCAGTTAATCCCCATCCATCCCTTCTGCCTCCAGCCACTGATCCCTGCTCATCCCTTCTGCCTCCAGCCACTGATCCCTTCTGCCTCCAGCCACTGATCCCTGCCCATCCCTTCTGCCTCCAGCCACTGATGCCTGCCCATCCCTTCTGCCTCCAGCCACTGATCCCCGCCCATCCCTCCTGCCGCTCCTCTTGGAATAGGCCAGTGGCAACCTCATTCCCAGCAATGATGTATGCCCCCAGTCTGTACATGTCTAGTAGGTCCGTGAATCTCTTGGGAAGCTATAGCGATAACGTGACCTGCCCTTTTGAAGCGGCAGTTCAATGTAGGCAAGTTAGAAAAAAAATAAAAATGGATTTGTGGAAGCCTTAAATGAATGTATATAAAAATGTATTTTACATTTGGTAACTTTACAACCACTTTAACACAGGCTGGGGGACTCTTCTAACGCCCCAAACAGACTTCGTCTATCCCTTGGATTCTAGGATTCAATACATTGTTTGAAGAATGCGGGTTTCCTACAATGTATCTATCACATATATGCTACAATTAGTGTATTGTGCTCCCCCTGGCCGAGCATGCTGTTTTGCTACACTGTCTTTTTTTTATTGAATATCTCAAAAAAAAAAAAATAAATAAATAAAAGTTTTAAGTCTGCTGAATGACAGGCTGAATTTAGTGTCTGCTCCAAACAAATAAAAAAAAAAAACAGGACAGGAGTTTATACCATTTACTCTGCTTTTAACAAATTTCATCTAAGGGCTCTTTCACACGGACGTGTCTATGTACGGAGCCCACTCTGCACAGCGGGGGATCGCTCCATCGATCCCCCGCTGAGCAGGAAGATGACAGGTCAGTCTCTGCACACTGCGCAGGGACGGACCTGTCAGAGCGCCGCTCTCCCCTATGGGAGATCGGGTGATGACGGACCGTAGAGTCCGTCGTCACCCGATCCGATGATGGATAGAAAAATAGCTTTTTCCTCCGTCACACTTTTTCAGATCAGAGCGGGTCGGATGTCAGCGGACATGTCACCGCTGACATCCGTCCCTCCATAGAGGTCTATGGAGGGTCCGCCAAAAAAAAATAAAAAAATGATAGGCGGACCCTCCGTCCCTCCATAGAGGTCTATGGAGGGTCCGCCAAAAAAAAAAAAAAAAAAAAAAAATGATAGGCGGACCTGAACAGACCGCCCGTGTGAAAGGGGCCTAACTATTTTCACAACACCATTTCAGCTCCACCTCTGTGCATTTTCCTACCATATTTATGACCCACTCACACAGGTTTCTAATTGGTTGGCTAAATACATGGTTTATATGCATAAGAGGGAGTGTTTTTTTCCTTCTAAATATTTGTATTTCTAGCCTTTCAATCCTGAGATTTACACAGCACAACCAGAAGGATGACACTGCTTTCTCTGTTACAATTGAAGAATAAACTGCTGACATCACCCTGCCAATTGAGAGTGAAGGAGCAGCAGCAGAGTGATGAGATGATCTCTCTGCCAACTCTGCTCTCTTTTCCCATTAGCGTGTTCCTTATCAGAATATCTGCATGCAGCTAACCTGGTTTTACTGCCCCTGCATCTCCATTAGTCTCTAAATGCACTTGCCACGAAAAAAAAGGCAGAATTTGAATGTGTAACGACCTTCCTGTCCATTACCTGCATTGCCAATCACATTTAAAGGCCAATTTCACTTATAACATATCATTTATTTTTAAAAATGCCTGCAAAGTATTGCAGCTGCGATTAGTTGATCATGGGTGCAATGTCAGGCTTCTGCACACTCTCCCTTCAGCTTTCTGCCCGTACCTCAGTATTGGGCTTTCAGTTTGAAAGTTTAAAAAGGGAATGGACTACAATTGCGCTGATCAGCACACTTTTAGTTCATTGAAACTACAAACCTGTCTGCCGCGGCAGAAGAGGGGACTTTTAGTTTATCAATTCCCAAATCTCTGTAAATGAATGACGTGGATCTGCATTTATTATTTTTCGTAGAAAGGTGAACTTATCCTTTAAATCTGTTGGGATAATAAAATGTCTTTAAATAAAGCAGTTATCTGCAAAAAAAAAAAAGTTTGATTTTGCTCAGACAATAACGTGTCAACACATGGGCCAATACCAACCTTCTAGGGTGACAGAAATGTCAGGAGACTGGAGATGTGGTGAGAGGACAGCCACATTATAATATGTATACAGACACAGTACTACTTTTATTGAATACAATTTATTGATTAATGAATATGGCATATTTTACTTAGATCACTTAGGCCCCTTTCACACTTATACGACTTGTCCCCACGATTTGGGACTGCAAAGTAGCATGACAAGTCGTTCCCCATGAGTTCCAATGGCAGCCATTCATATTAGTACGACTTCAAGTCGTTCCGACTTCAAAGTAGTCCCTGCACTACTTTGGTCCGATTTTGATGCCACTTACACAGGCATTCCTTGAAATCGCGGTGGAATTGCTGCAAAAATCACGCGACTTTGAAGTCGCACAAGTGTGAAAGGGGCCTTAGGCAGATCCTAGCCACGTTTAATGCGAAAAGAAGGTGACTGAAGGAATACCTCAATTACATTTGAATGAGAACTTTTTATCTTCATATCAAAGTCACAGCAAGCATCAAAATTACAATTGAAGCTGGCAATATATACCGTCTCTCCGACCCATCAATAACATCATGGTCTAACGTTTTACATAGAAACAACTTATAAAAAATATGTTGCTTATATATCTGAAAACGGTCAACAAAGAGGACAAGGGGGCACTCTTTACGTCTAGAGGAGAAGAGATTTCATCTCCAAATAAGGAAAGGTTTCTTCACAGTAAGAGCTGTGAAAATGTGGAATAGACTCCCTGCAGAGGTGGTTCTGGCCAGCTCAGTAGATTGCCTGGATACTTTCCTAAATGTACATAATATAACTGGGTACTGACATTTATAGGTAAAGTTGATCCAGGGAAAATCTGCCTCTCGGGGGATCAGGAAGGAATTTTTTTCAACTTATAAAAAATATTTTGTGTTTTTTTATATATATATATATATATATATTTTTTTTTTTTTTTTGGAACTGGATGGACTTGTGTCTTTTTTCAACCTAACTAACTATGTAACTATGAAAAGGCTGCTGTATACTTCAATGAAGCAATTTGTATTATGGTATTAAGCAAGCTCCATATATCTTTGGCTTGAGACAGGAGGTGAAGCTGGAGATCTGCCAGGGTCTGGAGTGTCTTCCTTCTATTGGCTAAGATATCCCTATTTAAAGCTGCCAGTTCTAACACTTCACAGATGAGAAACTTTAATTGATAACTCAAGTTTCATGAGGAGATGGCGAGACGATATGAAGGAGAAAGTTTCAAAGCGGGAGGTCTAGATAGTCCTGATCAGGCCCATTTGGTAATGAGAAGGTCTGAGCTCAGTGAAGTCCTGATATGGAGTCCGGCACAACACAAAAATAACGTTTAAATATGTATATGTTTAAGATAACACTGTGATCGGAAATTCCTATTGACTCTTCCTAACACAAAAAGGATGTCCCCTTTGTCTTAACCAACACAGGGTTTTGTGTGTGTATTCTCTGGCATCCTATGGAATATTTGCAAGTTATCTGGCCCTAGCATGGTTGTGCGGGTCTTCATACACCGAGCAGACATGAGCCCTATTCTCTATGACTTCATAGGATACCAAGGTACCAAGGGGTACATATATACTACAGCAGAGTCTGAAGTCTGTACTGCTTTAGGGAAGTTGGATGGAGAATCCAAGAAGGTCCATTATATGGTGCTAATAAAGAGAAGTTATTCTTTCAGCTGGACTCAGGCTCAAATGTTACTCAAAAACCATATTAACAATCTCGTAGATACAAGCTGATGAAGTGCAAAAGGAAGGCTGAAATACTGCGCTGAAGGAAAAGATCTGAGTTCAGGTTGGTTGATCAACAGAGATCACATTTTCAAATGTCTAGGATTGTCCTCGTGTGACCAACCTCCAAGGTCCTCCAGGTGAGGGAAGCATTTTACCCACACCTTCACTATTCATCCATCACAGAAAGCACTTTAAAGTAGTTGAAAACCCTCACATAGCTAGTAAAGTGACTGGCCTCTGGTGATATGCAGAGATGAAAGAAATCCTCCTACATAAGTTGTACCTGTTTATCAGCAGTCATTTCTTATATAGATCGTTCTAAAAACACAGGAGATCAAATTATTTTTTCTCAGCTGTAGCTTCATGGGGCAGGGATCTGACTTCACAGTGCTGATTGGAGGGAAGGAACAACCCCCCCCCCCCTTTTACACAGTACAGGGAGAACATGCAGAGCTGAGGATATCAGTCACAGGCTGTGTGCTAAAGATCAGGTTGCGCCAAGTTAACAGTTGATCACAGGTTATCTGTATACATATCTGTTTTTGGTTAGAAAGTACTAAACTGTTAACAGCCAATCACAGCGAATACATGACCTGTATGCCAGTCCCCTCCTCTCAGCATTTAGAAGCTCTTAAAGGGCCGGGAGGGGGAAGGGATTAAAGTGTTTGTAAAGAGAGATATACATAGATGTATCTTTACAAACACACACACACACACACACACACACACATATAGATTTATTTTTTTTAATAAATATGTTATACTTACCTGCTCTGTTCAATGGTTGTGCACAGAGCAGCCCCGATCCTCCTCTTCTCTGGGCTCCTCCCCCTTGCCCCCATAGCAAGAAGCTTGCTATAGGGGCACTTGTGCATGCTCACTCCCAAGCCAGCAATCTGTGTCCATAAGACACAAGGAGCATGGCTCGGCCCTGCCTCCTCCTCACTGGCCGTGCTTGAGCCAATGGCTCCTGCTGCTGAATCTCAGCCAATGAGGAGCTCTAGGAGAGCCTTGGCTCTTATGCACATCGCTGGATAAAGCTTAGGTAAATATTAGGGAGGAGGATGAGGGGCTGCACACTGAAGCTTTTTTACCTTCATGCCTAGAATGAATAAGGGTAAAAAAAACTTCAGCCTTTACAACCACTTTAAAATCCAGTAATAAACGGTCTCACCCTGCTCTGCACATGCTCAGTTGCTCTCTATTTTTAGGCACTACCAAATTTGTAGAGGTCAATCCGACAGCCTTACAGTGGAATTAAACACGCCTATACTTTACAGCCAAGGAAGCTGCTTCTGTTTGATCTGCAACTGCCATGGTGCTGCATATGATCAGTTATAAAAAAAATGTGATGGTTTGACAGTTTGGTTGAGGACACAAGCAAATGTGACAGTTAGCAATCCCAGTATATCAGTAATGTATCAGTTTTTTGAAACTGTTAAATCAGTGGGCTTAGTTCTGCTTTATGATTTACTGCTGTTCAGGGGCTTTGGACTGCAGCAAAATGGCCGCCTCCAGGAAGAAGAAACAGGAGCAATGCTGGAGGCAAATTACACCACATACTACTTTTGGTAGTATAATTAGTAATGTGGGTTGTATGTTCCTTGCTAAAGAACATTATTATTCTCAAGTTGTTATGGGTAAAGTTCCACTTTGAAGTGGAATTAAACCCAAAAATGTAGCCAAAAATGTAATATCTTGCAGCTGATCAATCATTAGATGTGATGGCTGCATTAGGTTTCTTTTTAAGGCTTTTTACACTTGGTGATCTGGCCAGTAACACACCTCCTGTATTAGAGAGTGTCCCCATTCTGGAGGAAGGAGCACAGGAGGCACATTTGGACAGCAGCATTGTCAGTTTGGGGGAGGGGGGAGTGTTAGATGTATTAGCAGATGTAGATACACTAACCAAACTCCAGCTAATACTTTATTATATTATACAGGATTTTTATAGCGCTTTACAACATGAGGGCAGACAGTACACTTACAAATCAATACAGGAGGGATCAGAGGGCCCTGCTTGTTAGAGCTTACAATCTAGAAGGAAGAGGGGGGTCAAGTGGAAACAAAAAGGTAATAACTGTGGGGGATGATCAGATGGAGAAAATGAAAATACAGTTGTGAGTTGTGTGTAGGGTAGGCTTCTCTGAAGAGAAGGGTTTTCAGAGATCGTCTATAAGCTTTACTTTATAAGCAGTTGCAGCAACAACCCCTGTCAGTGGTAAATGGTTTGTCTCTTCCCTGTAACTGATGAATGCAAGAGAGATTGTTCTATTGAAAAACGACAGACTTTCACAAGATGAAAATAAAAAGGCAAGAGACAAAAGAAGAAGAACTCAGCCATCACATTTAAGAATTGGTAAGCTGCAATATATTAAAAGTTTTTTTGGGGGGGGGTTTAATACCGCTTCAATTAAATGTCACTTGTGACATTTCAATAAAGTTCTAAAAAAATAAAAAAAAAGCGGTAGTATGCCAGGATAAGTGCGGTGTCCTCCAAGTAGCTGTGCGATCAGTGAAATAAACGATTCGTCACCACAGAATCCCCATGGCTGGGTGACAGAATGTAAGAGTTGGTGATGCCATAGGCAGTGATGGGGAACTTTGGCACTCCAGATGTTTTGGAACTACATTTCCCATGATGCTCATGCACTCTGCACTGTAATTGAGCATCATGGGAAATGTAGTTCCAAAACATCTGGGGTGCCAAGGTTCACCATAGGGAGTGTATGGTATAGACCAGGGATATGCAATTAGCGGACCTCCAGCTGTTGCAGAACTACAAGTCCCATGAGGCATAGCAAGACTCTGACACCCACAAGCATAACACACAGAGGCATGATGGGACTTGTAGTTGTGCAGCAGCTGGAGGTCCGCTAATTGCATATCTCTGGTATAGATGGACTGTATGAGGAGGAGATGGAGGTCTCTGTGGGAAGGTAATACAGAAGACATCTATGGAGGGATGTCCCCTCATCAGTCACACATGACATTGCATTCTGTGTCACCGCCCTGTACATTCATAGAACACACAGCCCAGTGTAACCTGTGTGTGACTGGTGGCTGCTATATGGTCCCATATGGCCGCTACAGGAAGACAGCAGCCGCTGGCCCCTCCACACACATACAGAGCCGGCATAAGGCAGGCCATGTAGCCGCACACAGAACACCCGCCTCTCCTCTCAGTCAGCACACACCGACCTCTCTTCTACCCCATTCTGCGGCCTCACTCACCAGTAACACCGCGTCCATCTTCCTCAATCCTGCCGACGTGGAGGAACACTCAGGTTGGCCACTGGAGCTGTCAATCCGCAAAAGGCGCACCGCCCACACTCCTAGCCCATTGGTCGCAGCGGGTGGGAGGCTGAGCCATCGCGCTGCGAAGGCTACTATTGGTCAACGTCATCTAGCGCCGCCAGTAGGACGCTCTACTGCAAGCATTTTCTAAGCGGAAGCGTCTGCTATTGGCTAGCCTTGTTCTGTGAAGGATGCTGTTACCATCACGGATTGGTGGGCACATCATTACCGCTTTTGTCACTTCCAGTTCCACCTCAGCTTTCGATGGGCGGGTCTACCTCGGGCTTTTCACGTTATCTGATTGGACCTTTGTGGAACAACCTGCCTACCAATGGAGGGGTTAATTCTGTTGCTATGATAACTGGTAGACTAGACTGCAGACGTGGCTACCTGTAGTGTGGATGATGATGACGGATAGTATTGTCACTCGGCACTCTGTGGAGTCAGGAAGAGACAGAACCAAGACTCAGATAGAGGCTGTATGTGGTAATAGTGAAATGACAGGAGATGGTGCTGTGTCTCTCTGAGGGCGCCTTCACATTACAATACCAAGGACGTGCATTGTGCTCTATTTTACGGCTCATTCATACAGACCATACATGCATGAAAACTGATGGGAAAACCAGGCAGATTTCACTTGCAAAGACATCAGTTTACCTCAGTTTTTATGCATGTCAGTTACGTGTAGGGTTGCCACCTTTTCTTCAAGTCAAGTCCGAACACTTTAGCGGCGCACAGCAATATTTTAATTTTTTTGTATAAACTATACATATATTTTGCTAATAAATAACATTTCTAATCATATGAAGTTAATACCAAGAGTCCCCCTTTACCTCAGAGTCCACAGAGTTCCCCTTTTACATCTGAACTGGCAGAGTTCCCTTACACTGTAAGGGCCGGTTCACACTGCTGCTATGTGGGAACCCTGCGACTCCACTGCGGGTTCCCGCATCGCATGTTTCCCAGCGGCAGTTGACCCTGTGCTATGCGAACTGCTGGGAGTGTCAGGTAAAAGTTAATGACACCCCCAAATCAGTGCATATTGTAGTGCGATCTGCAATCTCGGACAGGAATCGGATCGCATCGGTGTGAACACCCATGCGATATGATTCTGCTGCGGACAAAAAAAAAAGGGTCCTGTGCGAGCTTGATGCAAATTCAGCCATACGGTCTTTATGGCTGAAATCGCATCGCACAGAGATCGCATGTGATTTTCACCGCAGTGTGAATCACATCCGATCTCTGACATCGCACCAGTGTGAACCGGCCCTTAGGGAGGACTCTGATGTAAGAGAGAACTCTGGGGACTCAAATTGGGGTTCCCAGAGCATCCCTTATGTTAAAGGAGGGGTAACACTGAGAACTCTGATGCACAGAGAGGATGTAAGGGAGAACACTGTGGTGTAAAGAGGAACTCTGATGTAAGGGGTGCTCTGAGAACCCTTATTTATCTTGCTGTACTTACTCAGAGGCAGGAGAGAGAAGGGGGAGACTTTAGTCACAGACAGGGATGGATAGTGAGCTCACTCACCCCTTGGCAATCAGCACCTCTTATCCAGATGTATCTGAGGCTGCTGGACTTCAAATTTCCGGCCCCAACTTCCCTTTTCTGAGGCACAGCGCCTGGGATTGGAGTGTGGGCAGACACAGAGGGGTAGGGGAGGGGGGAAGAGGTGCAGATCGAGCCCTCTCTCCTCTCCCGTCTGTGTGTGTATGGGGGGGGGGGATTGTTCCCTGTATCCTCCTCCTCCAGCCCCCCTCCATGTCCTCCAACCCGTTCTTCTCCCCCTGTTCTTCTACGGCTCCCCTCCATGTGCCTTCACCCCCCCGTTCTTCGGCTCCCTGTCCTCTTCCTCTGCCCCCCCCCCCCCCCCCATATCCCCCACAACCGGATTCCCTCCTCTCCCGCTGGCTGTGGGGATCTGTCAGGCTGGAGAGCAGAGGAAGAGACCAGTCATTTACCGACCCCTTCCTTTTCTGAATTGTACACAGTGAGCGAGATCGCTCCTGTGTCCTGTGAAAACTGTGCAGAGTAACCTGTGTGTTACCATGCTCAGTTTATGAATGGACAGGAGCCTCTGTCTTCTGTTCATTCATCTTCAATGCTGAGAAAGGGACTGGGGAATCTGTTCTCAGCCTCTTTCTTTGTCTCAAAGGGGAGATGTCAGGGGTCTGTTTAGACCCCTGATATCTCACCAAAGCCCCCCCCTCTCAACAGGTTTGATTAAAAGAATGCAAAAAATATTAAAAAATTATAAAATAAAAAACTACTAACACCACCCCCCTGCCCTACTAACACTGTCCACTGCCCCCTCCCCCTAAAAAGCATTGTGAACGCCACATACTTCCCACCTCTTCTCCAGAAGCACTGTGAACAAAATATTGAAAAAAAATATTTAAAGAAAATAATAAACAACAAAATGTTAACCGCTTCCCGACCGCCTCACACAGATATACGTGAGCAGAATGGCACGGGCAGGCAAAATCACGTATATATACGTGGCCCTTTAAATGCCTGCCCGTGGGTCGCTCGCGACCCGGTCGGCAGCTCCGTGACCCGGGCCGCGGGACCAGCGGACCCGATCGCCGCTGGTGTCCCGCGATCGGGTCAACGGAGCTGAAGAACGGGGAGAGGTATGTGGTCATCGGGAAAGCCGATCAATGACGTCAGACGTCAGCCCCGCCCCCTGATGTAAAAAAAACACACACACGTCACAGCCCATAACACCTCCCCTCCCCCTAGTGGTTAACTCTTTCACTACAACTGTCATTTATACAGGAATCAATGCATTTAAATAGCATTGATTGCTGTATAAATGACAATGGTCCCAAAAATGTGTCAAAAATGTCCGATGTGTCCGCCATAATGTCGCAGTCACAATAAAAATCGCTGATCGCCACCATTACTAGTAAAAATGCTATAAAACTATCCCCTATTTTGTAAACGCTATAACTTTTGCGCAAACAAATTAATAATCGCTAATTGTGATTTTTTTTACCAAAAATATGTAGAAGAATACGTAAAACTGAGGAAAAAAAATGTTTTTTTATATATTTTTGGGGGATATTTATTATAGCAAAAAGTAAAAAAAATTGCATTTTTTTCAAAATTGTCGCTCTATTTTTGTTTATAGCGCAAAAAATAAAAACCGCAGGGGCGATCAAATACCACCAAAAGAAAGCTCTATTTGTGGGAAAAAAAGGACGCCAATTTTGTTTGGGAGCCACATCGCACGACCGCGCAATTGTCAGTTAAATCGATGCAGTGCCGAATCGCAAAAAGGGGCCTGGTCCTTTGGCTGCCAATTGGGCTGAAGTGGTTAAAAAAAAAAAAAAAAAAAAAAAAAACTACTGACACACTGCCCTACTGACACCATCCTGCACATACTATTCACCACTGTACACTCTTCTCCTGCACATACTACCCACCGCCATACACGCCGCACTGTATATTCCCTATTTAACATTACTACATTCTGCATGCAGGGGAAGCTGCATGCAGAAGGTTTTATGCCTTATAGAATGCATGAAGGCATACCTCCACACTTTCTGAGATGGGAATGACGGGCACCTATTAACAAAAGTATATAGGCATAGGACACACGCCTCCACCTTAAAGGAGATTACTAGCAAAAAAAAAAATTATTGGTTACACCCAAAAGTGCTTTTTTACCACTACTATTCCTTTATATTGGCTTTTGGAATTTACAAATGCAGCAATTAAGAAATCGGAAAAAATGTTTAGCGCTGTGAAACACTTTTTAATAGTTAAATAGTGCCTTTTTTATACAATTATATAGATCAGACCATAATGAGGGACAAATGAGAAGGAAAGAGGGACAAGAGGGACTTTGTTTCAAATCAGGGACAGTCCCTCAAAATCAGGGACAGTTGGGAGCTATGCTGAAGGTAAAAAACCTTCTGCTTTTACAACCACTTTAAGGCGAAACATGTTGGGTTTAATAGCACTGAGCACTTTAATAGCAATTAGCACTTTTTAATCGGAGAGTATAGGGTACCTAGTTAATTTATGCATTCATAGGAAGGTTGGAAATTCAGTCTATACTAGGCTGATATTCATAGGCTTTGCATACAATAGATGATTTGGTGATATAATTTATTTACAGCCAGTACAGAAAGAATACCTCTGATATTTTCCCTTTTGCTCTCTGCAGGATAAAGTTGGGGATTGTTTCAATACATTTTTAATGCAATAGAATAAAAGTGGCATTTTAGGACCTAGTGGGTGCGATGCACAGTGGGTTACGTGCATCATCTCTGCAAATACTATTATTACATTTTTTTTCTTACTGGTTACTGCTCCGTGTTCTGGAGTATCCCACCGCCCCCCCCACAAGAAATAGGCCTCAGAGCAGTAGAACATTATCTCTCTGAGGACCCTCTCATTAATCCCAGACAGGTAAACTTTATATTGGAGGCCACACAATTTTGTTTAGAACATAATTACTTTACTTCGGGTTTGACCACACCTTTTATTTACAATCCCAAGGCACTGCTATGGGGGCCAATTTTGCCCCAAGCTTTGCAAACTTAACCATGGGCTATTGGGAATTACAGCACATCTCGCACAACAACCTGTCAGGAACGATGTCATTACTGGTTTCACCTGCTGGTGGCACTATTATGCTCAGCACCAAAGGGTGTAATTCTGGTGGCCACCAGCGGGTGTCTCCCTGCCTGGACTACTGCACACCTGTTGTGGGTCTGCTGGTCTATATAAACCCTCCCTGAACCAAAGCTCAAATCATTCAGAATTCCCTCTGCTAGCATTGTCCCTGCCTGAACCTGCGCCTCTTGTTGCGCCTCTTGTTGCGCCTCTTGTTGCGCCTCTTGTTGCGCCTCTTGTTGCGCCTCTTGTTGCTCCTCTTGTTGCTCCTCTTGTTGCTCCTCTTGTTGCTCCTCTTGTTGCTGCCTTGTTCTGGGACCCCGTTCTGTGTATCCTGTCCTTGAGACCTGTTCCCTGTTCCCTTTACGGTCTGCTTCCTTACACCTGGCTTCTGTTCCCCTTTTGATTTTGTCCCTGCCTTTTTTATTTCATGTTTGTTTCCTTTGCTTATGTATATATATAAGTTAGTCAGTTATGCCTCGTTTCCACTGAGCGGATCGGTTTGGGTCGGTACAGTTTGGAAGGGTTAGAATGGTCCGGCCTATTCAGGTGAGCGTTTCCACTACAAGTCGGACCACCAGGGTCCATACAGGGTTTAGAAAAAATGGCTAGCGTGCCCTCACACTGATTGGCAGACGTTTTTCTGTCCACCAATCAGTGGAATGTATCGTAGCTCCGCCCTAACCGAACCGTTCCATTTTCTATGGCCCCACATCTGAAGCAGGACCCTGAATGGTGCGGTATGGTTCGGTTGTATGGGCAACTTTCATAATGGAAACACTGAAAATAGCGTACCGTATCGAACCGATCCGCTCAGTGGAAACGAGGCAATAGTTAGGTGTTTTTGGGGTTTGCTACGTCTTGCAATTATTTACTTGTTTATGGTTTGCTCTTTGGTTTGCACATGTCCTTATCTTAAATAAACATACTTTTTTCATTTACTTGTTTGTCCCTGATTCCTTGGTGCAGCCCAATGATCTGATCACCTGTATTGGATGTCTGTGTATAGCATCTGTGACAGAATTCTGAAGCCATACAATCAGGACGGTTTCACCTGGGAATTGGGTCTGAGCACTTGCTTATTATTGAAAGATGCATCTGGAAGATATTCTGTATTTATCGCTCCTGGCAACAGATGACAGAGATTTTGGTTATCAGACATTAAGTGAAAGCACTAGAGAACAGTTGTTAGAATACATCCATCTAGCTCATGTTTTTATTGATCAAGGCAGTCTTTTGTTTGGAAATGTGCAACCATTAATTCAGACCTGTGCTGAGTTGGCCCTGTCAGCTGCCTCTAGGGGAGGTGATGACTTTTAGTGCAGCTCAGGTGGAGTCTTTGGTTTGGCTATTGGAAGATGATTCATCCTTTTTCTTTGAACAATATTCAGCTTGTCCACAACAAGTGCTTGCAGAGTATATTGATTCAGTGCAATCTCTGGTCAGACGAGCAATGTGCAAACCTGATTTTGTGCAATCATTACTACAGGCCTGGTCAAGTTTGTTGCACTCAGCCTCTGTCAGCTCCCAACCACCAATTTCTGTGGCTAAATACCAGCCTGCTGGGATGTCTTCCTCTCCTTTACCCTCAACAACCACAGTTGCTGCCCAATACACCCTTTTACCAATGAAGTACCAGTACCCTGTTTCCTCCTGCTGCACCTACCCTGCCTTTAACCCTTCTGCTTCTTCTCGGCTGCCTCCATCAGCTCCACTAAATCTCCCTTCCAAATCTGCTCCCTCTGTCTTACCATCCTTCCACTCTTCGCTTCTACCAGCTGCATCCACTACCTACAGCCTTGTATCCACATACTAGGGTTGCCACCTTTTCTTCAAGCCAAACCCGAACACTTTAGCGGCGCACCTCACGGCATTTTTTTAGTAGTATAAACCAGGGGTCTCCAATCCCCGGCCCCCAGCCTACCCAGACAGTGGCATCGTTTGATGGGCACAGTGGCAGCGTTTGATGGGCACAGTGGCAGCATTTGATGGGCACAGTGGCATTTGATGGGCACAGTGGCTGTGTTTGATGGGCACAGTGGCAGCGTTTGGCACAGTGGCTGCAAATGATAGCACAGTGGTAGCATTTATGGGGCACAGTGGCAGCGTTTGGACACAGTGGCAGCGTTTGATGGACACAGTGGCAGCGTTTGATGGGCAAAGTGGCAGCGTTTGATGGGCACAGTGGCTGCATTTGATGGGCACAGTGGCTGCATTTGATGGGCCAGTGGCTGCATTTGTGGGCGCAGTGGCTGCATTTGATGGGCCCAGTGACATCGTTTGATGGGCCCAGTGACATCGTTTGATGGGCCCAGTGGCATCGTTTGATGGGCCCAGTGGCAGCGTTTGATGGGCCCAGTGGCATCATTTGAGGGCACAGTAGCAGCGTTTGAGGGCACAGTGGCAGCCTTTGATTTTTTTCACATTTTGAACCACTGAGCATAATAGACCTCCCCAGGTGACGCCCCCCCCCCCCCCCCCCCCCCCTTTGAGACCCTGCTAGTTCTAAAATCCCATCAGACAGTGCCAGCCTACCTTCACCCCCCATAGAGCAAGAAAAAAAACCCTTACCTTTCAGGATCCACTGTAAAGATGTGTATGGCGGAGTGGGGGCGGAGTCTAACAAGGAGACACAGACAGTGAGTGCAGTGTGACCTGGGCGACTGCTGCAGGACATTGGTCACTCGAGTGGGGAAGGAGGGGCCGGGCGGGTGCCGTGCTGCTGGCGGTAGAAGCCCCAGGAGAGAGAGGAGATCTGCAGCTGCAGATCTTCTTCCGGAGAGGGGAGCGGGGGAAGTCTGCTGGCACGATAAAAGATACATTCAGACACTGACACATGGGGATGGGGACCGTGGGGTGGTGATCTCACTGGAGCCTGGCTGGGACTGGTCTAGAGCGGAGCCTATACATTGCTGCTGTGTCCGGGTGACGGAAGAACACAAACCCAGGCACAGCTGTCAAAACCCGGACTGTCCGGGTCATTCCCATACAGGTGGCAACCCTACCACATACAAATATTCAGTGGCTAAAACCAAAAAGAAGCGGAAGTTTTTCCCAACCCATGCCATCATGCCAGTACCCAATTCTGCCTCCACACCAGCTGATCTGCTCCAGCCTGAAGTTCCGGTGCCCGTGTCCCAGCCTGTGTAGCCGGTGCCTCGTGTCCCAGCCTGTGTAGTTGGTGCCCGTTACCCAGCCTGTGTAGTTGGTGCCCGTTACCCAGCCTGTGTAGCCGGTGCCCGTTACCCAGCCTGTGTAGCCGGTGCCCGTTACCCAGTCTGTGGGGCCGGTGCCGTTACCCAGCCTGTGGAGCAGGTGACCGCTACCCAGCCTGCTGAACCGGTGTCCGTCACCCGACCTGTTGAGCCAGTACCCGTCATAGTTTCATAGTTAGTAAGGTTGAATAAAGACACCAGTCCATCCAGTTCAACCTGAGTGAGTGTCTACAATTGTCCCTATCCCTGTACATAGCACACTCACATCACATGTCCCTACCCTCAAGGAGCCCACAATCCAAGGTCCCCATTCATATACTAGGGCCAATTTTGGACAGAAGCCAATTAACCTACCTGCATGTCTTTGGATTGTGGGAGGAAACCGGAGTACCCGGAGGAAACCCACGCAGGCACAGGGAGAACATGCAAACTCCAGGCAGGTAGTGTCATGGTTGGGATTTGAACCAGTGACCCTTGTTACTGCTAGGCGAGAGTTCTAACCACTACACCACTGTGCCGCCCTCATCTGGCTTACTGAGTCGGTGCTCGTCGCCCAGCTTACTGAGCCGGTGCCCGTTACCCAGCTAGTTGAGCTGGTGCCCGTTACCCAGCCTGCTGATACGATGCTCGGCCTGATGTTTCAGTGTCTACTGTCCGGCCAGATGACCCTGAGCCTGCTGCCCAGCCAGATGACCCCGAGCCTGCTCCCCAGCCAGATGTCCCGGAGCCTGCTGCCCAGCCAGATGTCCCGGAGCCTGCTGCCCAGCCAGATGTCCCAGAGCCTGCTGCCCAGCCAGATGTCCCGGAGCCTGATGCCCAGCCAGATGTCCCAGAGCCTGCTACCCAGCCAGATGACCCAGAACATGTTGCCCAGCCAGATGACCCAGAACATGTTGCCCAGCCAGATGACCCAGAGTCTGCTGCCCAGCCAGATGAGCCGGAGCCTGCTGCCCAGCCAGATGAGCCAGAGCCTGCTGCCCAGCCAGATGTCCCAGAGCCTGCTGCCCTGCCAGATGACCCGGAGCCTGCTACCCAGCCAGATGACCCAGAACATGTTGCCCAGCCAGATGACCCAGAACATGTTGCCCAGCCAGATGACCCAGAACATGTTGCTCAGCCAGATGACCCAGAGCATGTTGCCCAGCCAGATGACCCAGAGCCTGCTGCCCAGCCAGATGAGCCGGAGCCTGGTGTCCAGCCAGATGACCCGTAAGCCTGCTGCCCAGCCAGATGACCCGTAAGCCTGCTGCCCAGCCAGATGACCCGGAGCCTGCTACCCAGCCAGATGACCCGGAGCCTGCTACCCAGCCAGATGACCCGGAGCCTGTTGCCCAGCCAGATGACCCGGAGCCTGCTAACCAGCCAGATGACCCGGAGCCTGCTAACCAGCCAGATGACCCAGAGCCTGCTTCCCAGCCTGATGTGCCTCTGTCTGCTACCCAGCCTGATGTGCCTCTGTCTGCTGCCCAGCCTGATGTGCCTCTGTCTGCTGCCCAGCCTGATGTACCTCTGTCCACTGCCCAGCCTGATGTTGTTATTATTATTATTATTATAATACAGGATTTATATAGCGCCGACAGTTTACGCAGCGTTTTACAACATTAGGGCAGACAGTACAATTACAATACAATTCAATACAGGGGGGAATCAGAGAGCCCTGCTCGTTAGAGCTTACAATCCAGGAGGGAGGGTCAAGTTATACAAAAGGGTAATAGCTGTGGAGGATGAGCTAATGGAGAAAATAGTGCAGTTGTTAGATGGAGGAAGGATAGGCTTCTCTGAAGAGGAACGTTTTCAGGGATCGCCTAAAAGTGGATAAATGTGGAGACAGTCTGACAGTCTGTGATATTAAAGCCTTGTTTTTTTTTAATAACAAACATGTCATACCTACCTGCTCTGTGTAATGGTTTTGCACAGACCCGCCCGGATCTTCCTCTTCTCGGGTCCCATGCTGGCACTCCTGGTTCCTCCCTCCTGCCAGGTGCTCCCATAACATGCAGCTTGCTGTGGGGGCACCAAAGCAGGCGTGCTTCCAAGCCACGGCTCTGTGTGTCTATTCACACACGGGACCACCCCTCGGTCCCGCCCACTCTGTCTCCTGATTGGCTCACTGGCTGTGCTTGACAGCAGCAGGAACCAATGGCTGCTGCCAAAAGCCAATCAGGAGTGCGAGCCCCCGGAGAGGCAAGGCTCTTTGCTGGATCAAGAGGGGGCTCAGGTAAGTATTAGGGGGGCTACTGCATACAGAATTTTTTTTTTTTTACCTTTGTAGGTAAAAACCTTTCACCTTTACAACCACTTTAAGTATACTTTTTATGAAAATGAAAGGTCCATTTAGATTATAGCTCTGCACCACCTGTTTAATAAATAAGGTGCAAAAATAAGCTTGTTTTAAATGTTATCAGCTGGCTCCCTGCTGCAATGTAGAAGTGATCTGGCTTCCTGCCTCTCACAATGCAATAAAAATAGGTGAAAGATCGGTAAAACACAGTGATAGTAAAAGCAGGCACATTATTGTGTGTGGTTTATTATTTTGTGTCAGTACAGAGTCACTTTAAGTCTGGGTGGGACAGAATAGTACTGAACATAATATCTCAAACAGACATCAGTGGGAGGAGGAACAACACATAGTGTGGCAGCTGTGGCATTTTTGGTTTATCAATTTCTGGTCCTTTGGTTAGGATCAAGGGTAGTTTCTGTCCTTATCCGTATCTAGGAGGGAAACCCAGTTCTTCAGTTGTAGGCAGCATTTCTAAGGAGCCAAGTGCCCCCTGCCAGCCTAGGCCCATAAAGCATGTGGTGTTCATACACAATAAAGCAGTAAAAAAACAAAACAAAAGCAAACATTTATTATATTGCAGCTTACCAATGTTAGATGTGATGGCTGAATTCACTTTCTTTTTTAGGCTTTCCTTCCTTCTGTTTTTTTCTGGTGATCCAGCCAGTAAGTCTGTTGTTTTTCCAAATTAAAAAAAAAGCTTACAGCCTACAGAGACCTATCATCTGTGCCAAATTATCCATTTTATGCAAACTCTAACAAAGGATCAGGTTGACATAACCACCATTACTCTTTTTGAGAACAGGTACATACGTGGGCCCAAGCAAAGGGGAAGAAACACAGAGTTATATGCCCTGTTCAATAAACAGGATAACAAACCTCCGTACCAAACTGCATGGGAATCAAATCTAGGAGAGACAATTGAGGGGGAGGTGTAGACAAAATGGTTGACCATGGTGCACAAGGGCATACTTAACACTTCCCTGGTGGAGGCCAATTATAAAGTGCTGTTGTGCTGGAACCTGGTCCAGACAAGGTTGGTGAAAATATACCCTGGTACCTCGCCCCTGTGTTTTCGAGGATGTGGACAAGAAGGTGATATGTTTCATTTCTGGTGGTCCTGTCCTAAGGTCCGACACATCTGGATCAGGATATTTAGTCTACTCAGTGACGGGGCAGAACATCCCCAGAGGTGCCAAAACAGCGTCGTCAGAAGAGATCCCCAGACATCTTTGAACTCTTATATTTTTCATCTTTCAAGTAGCTAAAATAACCACTGCGCGAGTGTAGAAATTACCTGTGATTGATGTCACATTGGTAAACATAAAATATCCTGGATTATGATCAATGAAAATTTGACCAGCATTCGAAGAGATAAACAAGCTAGGTTTGAGAGAGTGTGGAACCCCTGGATTGCATATTTCCAAGCTCCCTAGACACTGGTCCACCTTGCGAGGGAAGGCCCAGGCTAAGGGGATCTACTCTACTCTGATCTTCTCCTACTTTTCTCTTTTCTTTCCCCCCACCCTTTTCTTTTTCATTTCTTGCTTCCCTGTTTTTGGTTCTGTCATACAATATTGATAAATGTTTTGGTTGGATGCTGAGGGGGGACCGTACAGCTTTCCCAATTTATTATTTTCTCGGGACCGAGATCCCTTGAGTTGAGGTATCAGGATCCATTCTAGATGCTAATGTTATATTTCACCATGTTCTGGAAATATGCGTGACCGACAACTTTCTGTAATGTTATTTGATATTTATTTCTATTTGTTGATTTTTTTGGGTGCCTAATGGTTGATACCTAGGGGCTATGGTCATGCTAACAAGTAGACCCGGTAATGTTGCCCATTTTGTGTTTTTCCATCCCCAGGTCCTTCAGAAGAGTATATGCAAGAGTCCAGGAAAGAAGTTGGGTGTGGGGGGCTTAGTATGGAGAGAAGGGTGTGGGGGATGGGACCATTAGTAGTGTGGATCGTGGCTGAGAAAAGGGTTATGGAGAATAAAAAGGAGGGGGAGAGATAGGATTGTCTGGCGGGGTTCAGGGGGTGATAACATAGTAGGGCGTAGTTGAGGGTGGAGAGACAGCAGGAGTAAGGATAAGAAAGCAGGGGGGACACTGGAGGGTGGGGATGGGTGGGTGGTGTGAATAGCTACTACACCCCATTGTGGGAGGCCATGCAGGCATTGGTCATTTTTTCAAGTCCTGTTTTTGGTCTTTAATTGGCTGTATGCAACAATGCATTACATTGATTGATTTTTAAAATTTTACACTTAGCTTGGCTTAAATACAACAGCAGCACCCTGATCTGATTTATTGTCCAGCAGTAAAAGGCCTGAATTGAATAGTGGAGCTGACACAACCCTGAATGCCCGGGGAACTAGGCTTCTGACAGGAACAAGGTTTCAAACATGGTCCACCTGGCCAAAAGGCTACAGTTTACTGAATCTGATCAGGCATCGATTGCGATTGGTTGCCAGAGGTCACAGCACACATTATGACTCACTTATTTGCTAGAGGTTACAGCACATGACTTCTGCTTGTTGTATGGTTGCTAGAGATTACTGTACATTAATACTGCTCACTGATTGGTTGCTATAGGTTGCACATCCTTACCGTTCACTGATTGGTTAAAAGAGGTTAGTGCACATCATTACTGCTTACTGCTCACTGATTGGTTGCTAGAGGTTACAGCACATCATCTCCTCACTGCCTGCACACCATGGACTAGGGAGGTGAGGGGATTCATCAATAGACAGAAAACTACTAGGGATCCTAGGACTCCTGGGATCAGTGACAGTGCTAGGGGAGAGGGGGGGGTATGATCAGTGGCAATGCTGGGGATTGATGGGATCAGTGGCAGGGGTGGGGGGGGATTGGATCAGTTAGGAGGCAGTACACTGTGTCAAATTCTGAATCATGTAGAGCAAAGCTGGAAATCTTTGGCAAGTAAGGGGGACATTCACACTGGCCACCAGTGTGAATAAAATGATTCTACACCAATGTAATGAGAAGATTTACACTGACCACTAATGTAACTGACACATTTAGCCTGTGTTCACATTTGTGTGTGTCGGGAATACATGCAAAATCAGTTTCCTGATACCACAGAAAGATGCTGCCCTTTAGCAGATACACAGCAGTGCCATTAATTGTTAATGACACCCTCACACATCTGCTGACGTGCATTTTCACATGCACCAAAATTCACGGTGTTGTGGCACATGCGATTTTGAAAAAGGGTTAGGGACATTTTTCCGCATTTTTAGCACATAAAGCAGCCCATTGAAATGAATGGGCTGCCCTACACACAACCTACATCTTTATCCACCCTGTCATTACACATTTGCATCCTAAAACCCATTCTAACCTCTGCACCCCAAACCACCCCCATCCTCTCCACTCCAACGCTCTTCCTTTATCTCTACCTGCCTCCTCTGCTCATCTTTGCACCCACCTTCCTTACCTCTACGCATCCCCTCCTTGCTCAACCTAAACTGTAATTTCTTCTCTGCCTACCCCACTCCCCCCTCCAATTTGATCACCTTTGCTAATGGTAGGCTTAATGACCACAGTTGCAGGCAGGACTTTCAATCATGACCCTTTACATCCCCAGTGGGCAAAATTCAACAGAGGTGATGGTGGATATGACCTCAGGGGGGGGGGGGGGGGGGGGGATGATATATAAATGACACCGCTATTTACAATGCAGGTTATTTACATGTAAACACAGGGTCTACAGGTGAGTCATCTGTACACAGCAATAGGGCAGAGCTGGTCAGCATTAGTAACAGAACTTCACACTGAGATATCGGGACACAGCACAGGGACTAAAACTTCAAGGGACAAGGGAATTTAAACCAGGATAGTTGGCAAATATGAGACACCTGATTTGGGCCCCACAACAATTATGGGGCCCAGGGCAGCTGCCCCTTTTGCCTTGCCTAAAAGATGACCCTGATATCAGATCTACAACCTCTGACCACGCAGGATTAGTGCAAACCCATGATATTGACGCATCCAAAACTTATCCCTAATAAGGACTCTTTGACCCAACCCAACCAATTTTGAGGACCCCTCCAATCTTCAGGACCCTGTGAGGACCCTGTCCATGTGAAGGGTCCATGTTATCAAGAAATTATTTTGAGACTGAAAGAAAAATCCCTTCTGCAATGCAGTCTGTAATGTGACTGGTAAGAATTTGGAGCTTTTAGATTCTTTTTATTTAATATGCCTAGAAAATGTTTAGCAATGCATTGCTTTTTCACACAGGCATATAGCTTTGCATGTACATAACTGTGACTTACCATCAAATATAAAAAACACCAGCACTAAACAAGTGGCTTGGGAAAAGTTACTGTTTTCAACTACAATTACTTCTTTCTCTGTTAGATTTGTGACCTCCCATTCCAATAGTCCAGTAATCTGCCCAGGTAGAGTCAGGATTTGGTAAGAGCTAGAAAAGAGTCAGGATTTAACAATAATATAGTCTCCTGTTTGGTTTACAACCTGCTGTATATACAGTATGTAGTTTAAAAAATGTGGTGGCAACCCGGGGCAAAAAAGAAGGAACAGGGTTCAGCAGTACCATTTCTGATTCAGATTTCTGTAAAGTCACACCTTTCTCACTTATAATTATTATTATTATTTTGATTACAGGATCCATGTATTAAGAAGTATGGGGTTAAAAAAAATTAATAAATTAACATTCATAGTCATGTCTATGCTGTAGCTTTAGGGTAATGCTATAGCTTTCCCACATCGACTCTAATGCCGCGTACACACGAGTGGATTTTCCGTCAGACAAATCTTGGATGTTTTTTCCGACGGAATTCCACTCAAGCTTGGCTTGCATACACACGGTCACACAAAAGTTTGCTGAACTTTCGACCGTCAAAAACGCATTGACGTACAACACTACGATGAGCCGAGCAAATTAAGTTCAATGCTTCCGAGCATACGTTGAATTGTTTCCGAGCATGTGTAGGAATTTTGCGCGTCGGAATTGCTACAGACGATAGGAATTTCCGATCTGAACTTTTTCTGACCGAAAAATTGAGAACATGCTTTCAATCTTTTGCTGGCTGGAACTCGGCCAGCCAAAGTCAGTCATTTTCCGACCAAAAGCTCTCATCTGTCTTTTGCTGGCCGAATTTCCGATCATGTGTACGCGACATAAGACTGAGAACTGAGCGATGATTGCTCAGTCCTCAGTTTGCTAGGAATGGAGAGTAGTGACTGTCAGTCACTGCTCTATGCTCTGTCCCTTCAGCTCTCACTGGAGCACTCTGCAGGAGAGAGGGCAGGTGCAGCTGGCTCAGACTCTCAGCCACACACTGAGAGGCAACATTTTCAGGATCCTTCCAGAGCCTGGAGTGGCTCTACTACATCCCCTGCGAGTGAGTAATAGCCCGCTGTCGGCTGATACTGGGTTACAGGACAACAAAAGTAAGTGCACTCCTGAGACCAACAAGCAAAGTATGGCCAAAAAAAGCTTTGGCCATACTTCTATTTTAAAGTGTATGTCTGGGCAAAAGAATAAAAATAAAAAACATTCACATGTTCCCCATAGCTACGAGTGCAGAAAAATAAGTTCTCATCTTCCATAAATCCAGTAAGCAATCTTGTAGTGAGCTGACAATGCTGCCTCTGCTTCACTGAAATTTCAAGCAGTGTATATTAGCTGTATCCAATTTTTCCATCTGGGCTACCGAAACCCCCTTTCTTATGTTAATAGATGAGGAGAGGGTGGTGTTCTGTAGTGCATAAGGTTGAACTGGGCTGTGATTTCAGTTCCGGAGAAGCACTGTGTTAGCCTAAACAAACAGTTAGAAACATACTGGATTTTTGGCAGATCAGCAGTTATTTTCTGTACTTTCAGCATTTTTAAAGCGATAATACATGTGCATGCACAGAATATTTGTTTGCCTGTTTTGTTTTGCATACATACACTTCTAGAAACTGCAAATTTCAAACTCCTCAATGGTTTGAGTCACTGACAAAGAACAGGCATGCAGAAGACCAAGTCTGTGTACCGTCATAACTTCTGTGCTGTATACTTGTTGTATTAAACACAGATTTGTGCTATATGGTTGGATAATGGATAATACTGCAGTCAGTCCTTGACAGAGCTGAAGACAGACATTTTTTAAAAGTAAAAGTCAGTAAAATACCTGTCCCCCACATCTTTCCACATCTCTCGAAAAAAGAAAAAATTCTGGCATATCTCAAATTTTTAGCATTTGGAATGGAAAGAGGATGTACTATGTTCTGGTAACAGATTGTGAGAGATAAGTTGTGGTTTGCTATGGAGAAGTTAAAAGGTTATACCTAATTGCAAAATTACTACAAACGTTTTAACAGCTAAATCAGGGTCCATTTCACAACTGTGTTCTCTTCAAGGCAACATGTTGGTCACAGCTGGCTTCTAATTGTTTTCTTTGGAAATAAACTCTTCAGGATAGAAATGAATATCTTTAGTTTTCACTTACTTAATGTGTTACATGACAATTTAAAGTGACACTAAGCAATATCTGTATTCTGCAAAAAAGAATCCATACGCATACACTAAGTAATGGGCCTATAATCTATTTTTTGTTAAATTGTTTCTTATTGTGTTTTTCTGCCACCTTGTAATGTAATGCGTTCTCCCAAACCTCTCCTTTTCTTACTCACTTTTGTTTGTTTGGAATAATAAGTGCATGTTAGTTGTGGTCAAGAGAACTGCTCTATGAACACTACAAATCCGGAATCCATGGTCCCTAGTCCCAGTAGTGTATTTAGGTTTTGTGCTCCCCTAGGCCCTAAACTAACTTGTGCACCCCCTAATTTAAATATGACCCACCCCTTCCTGTCAAGGCCACACCCCTTGCTGTTTAAGACCCACCCTAAAATTTTCGAGTGGGGACACTAGTTTTGAGGGCCTGGGGGGGGGGGGGCAATAGATTCCCTTAATTAGCATACATTTCCTCTCACTTCCTGTTTGGCTCTAGGCAGGAAGTGAAGGGAAATCTCTGCAATGGGACAGGGATGGTAAAAAATAAACTGACAGGTGCTATAACCCTCCCTTACTCTTTCCAAAATGATAATTTTATGGAGAGGACTAAGAAGATATAACCATGCCAAGGTTTGTGGTCCAGGATGATAGGACAGTCAAAATTAGAAGTGGTGCCCCCTCACCACAGTTGTGGAATGCTGGCCGCCCGCATACCGGAAGCAGTGCGGCCACTTTATGGGGGCACTAGACTTATTTGCCTCTCAGCCCAGTCTGCCCCATAAGACTGGCGCTACACTAACAGTGTAGCGCAAGCCGGCAGGGACTCTTTCTGTGCTGCCCCCCTGCAAAGTGCTGCCCTAGGCCTGGGCCTTGTCGGCCTAGGCCAGGATACAGCATTGCCTAGTCCATCTCAGGAGCAAACAAAAGAGGGTGGCCATGTTCGTATATACTGTACATTGGGACAGAGGAGGACGAATGTAGCCACCCTCTAACAGTAAGTCGTATCACAGCAGCAAAAAAAAAAATGTAATCAAGAGGCTGAGGTCAAGCCAAAGACATCAAGGCAACCATCATTTTAATAAGCAAGCTAGCAACGAATCTCTCCATTGACGGGTTTGCTGTAAAGCTGAACTCTGACTTTTCGGATTAATTGAAGGAGTAAAAATGGGATAAATGACATAAGGAAAGAGTCAACTAGCAGTGTAAAACTGAAGTATGAGAAAACCTTGGATTGCGAGCATAATTTGTTCCGGAAACATGCTTGTAATTCAACATGCTTGTAATTCAAAGCAAATTTCCCATAAGAAATAATGGAAACTCAGATGATTTGTTCCACAACTATTTATTCATAAAACAAATCATTACAGCAATACAAAACACAGTATAAAGTAAAAATAAAACAAATTAACCTGCACTTTACCTTTGAATATAGAATCGTGGCTGGTGTGAGGGAGATGAGAGGAGGAGGAGAAGGGTTATTGTGTAGGACGTCTGTCACTAACAAGATGCTATCTGTTGGCTCACTGGAATCTTGTTGTGCGACTTTAACAATGACACTTGTTTTTGTCTACTTTTGAGGATTTGACGGAAATGTGACATTGCATTGTCGTTAAACAGATTTATCATTCGCACTGCTACGGCCTTATTCAGGTGGTGGTTTTCTACAAAATTGTGCACTTTTTCCCACATTTCCATTATTGCAGTACAGATGTTGACTATACGAATGAGGCAGGCTGCCTGAGACCGGGAGAAGATTACCCACAATCCCGCAGTGAGAAAGAGAGAGAAGAACCATCGGCTCAGTTGTGACGTGACGCTCGGCAGACAAAGTGTATTGCAAGACCTTCCTTGTTTATCAAGTTAATTTAAAAAAAATGTTTGCTCATCTTGTAAAACACTCGCAGACCAAGTTACTCGCAATCCAAGGTTTTACTGTACAGGGAAAAGGATAACTGGGAAAATTGGGAGAAATTTGGGCTCAAGGTTCAAAGACCATAAGAAGACTCCAAGAAATTCCAGGGAATACAGGCTGTAACTGTTTTTTTTATTTATTTCACAAATATGAGTGCTCTATAAATCTTGTGAATAAAGAATACATTTTCTCTAATTTTGGACCATCTAAAATCACAGAATTTTGTCATTTGTCTTTACACATGTAATTCTGTGTTAACCACTTGCTTACTGGGCACTTAAACCCCCCTCCTGTCCAGACCAATTTTCAGCTTTTAGCGCTGATGCAATTTGAATGACAATTGCGCGGTCATACAACACTGTACCCAAAATTTTATAATTATTTTTTTCCACAAATAGAGCTTTCTTTTGGTGTCATTTGATCACCTCTGCGGTTTTTATTTTTTGTAATTTTTTTTTTAAAAAGACCAAATTTTTTTAATATTTTGTTATAAAATTTAGCAAACAGGTAATTTTTCTCCTTCATTGATGTACGCTGATGAGGCGGCACTGATGGGCACCGATAGGTGGCAGTGATGGTCATTGATAGGTGGTAATAATGGGCATGGATTGGCACTGGTTGGTTGCACTGATAGGCAGCACTGCTAGGTGGCACTGATTGGCACCACTGGTGTGCATTGATAGGTGGCACTTGTGTGCATTGATAGGTGGCACTTATGGGCATTGATAGGTGGCACTGGTGGACACTGGCAGGTGGCACTGGCAGGGGGTACTGGTGGCACAGATGAGGCAGAATTGCCTCTTCCTCTTCGGGACCGATGTCCCTTGAACATAAAGCCCCATACACACGGTCGGACTTTTTCATCAATTTGGTCCGATCGGACAAGGTTGAAAAATCAGACCGTGTGTATGCACCATCGGACAGTGTTCGTCGGTTTGTCCGTCGGACAAAGTCTTATCTCCTGCTGGAAAGATTTCCCGTCAACCCGGTCCGATCACACCAAATCCGAGCGTGTGTACGCTTGTCCGACCGGACAAAGTGCTACGCATGCTCAGATCACATTACAAGACCAAAGCTATTGGCTACTAGCCTCTACGTAGTCCCGTCGTAGGCAACAAACGTCACCACGTTCAGAATGATCGGATTTTCCGACAACTTTGTCCGATCGTGTGTACGCAAAACCAACATCAGACAAAGTATGACGGACATGATCCGACGGACCTGGTCCACGGATTGTCCGCGCGTGTGTATGGGGCTTAAGACGCTGTCAGCGTGAGGAGAAAAAAAAAACGATTCCTGAGCTTTTGTTTACATCATGTGATCAGCTGTCATTGGCTGACAGCTGATCACATGGTAAGGGGCCGGGATCGGCCCCTTACTCGGATCTGTGATCACCCGAGTCTCAGTGACACAGTGATCACAGCGCACGTGGCCCGTGCAAAGGGAAGGCTGTCTTATGACGGCCTCCTGGAAATTCAGGTCCGCGCTGTGGCCCTCATTCGGCTATAGCGCGGACGCCAAGAGGTTAAAATTCATAAGGGGAGACAGCAACATGTTTCCATTATATATTAATAATAACGCTTATTATAATTGTGCATACTCTGTATGCTCAAGTTTTGTTTTGTTTTTTAGGAATTCTTCCATCTCTTTTTATACTGAAACTGAGTAAGCTATATATTAAAGCTTGGACAAATGCCTTCCACCTCGATCCATCATTCTTCACTGTATTTTACTGAGTCTCTGCGGGGTGCATGTCGTGCACCTGAACAAAGAATTTATTTGTGCTTGGGATACTTTGGAGTGCAACCAATTTATTTTGCCTTTTTATTGCATATGCCGGGAGCATAAACAACCTCCTTTTTAGTTGTGCACCCGATGGGGAGGAGAAGACAGCAGGATTTTAGCAACAGTGTCTGTTTTTTTTTTTTTTTTTTCAAAATTATGTTGATGTCTATCCAGATTATTGAATTTAGATGTTTCAGGGTACTGCTGATTCTCCAACCGACAAAGAAATGTTAGATAATTGTGCACTTCTAACCTTGTGGCAATTATTTAGAGGTGGCCCTTTGTGTTACAGCATGACTGTGCCTTTTTGCAGAATACCATGTCCACAAAGGGAATTTAAGTGGAGTTCAAGGCTTATTACTAACTATGCCTAAACCTGCTCCCAACCCCCTTGTAATTCCTATTTTAACTATCCTGTAAAAAGAAGATGCTTAATGGAGGGTGCTTCATTCCAGCCACATGATTGGCACCAATGTCAGGGAAGTGGAGGGACAGTTGACAATGATGCCCCAGAGCAAACCTCCAGGCATTGCAGCCATTGTCATTGATCTCTTCTGTCCCCTAAAGATCTCTCATCAAAAAAGGTTAATATAAGAATCTTCCCTTTTCTTGATAGTGTATTCTACGCCATAGTTCCCTTATTTGTGTACTGCCATGATGCCTGTATTTAATACTTGCCCACCATATGGTACAATAAGAGCAGACGGGACACGGTTGCCATTTCTTTTTAGGCACAGGCCCTCTAGTTTATTATACTTGGAACATGGGTGAAAACAACCCTTTTTCTCTAAAGGTCGAGCTATTGTATGATGTACAGTTTGGTTATGTGTTAAATGGCACTACACTATCTGTTGTTTGTCAAATTTCGGATATACATTCACCATAGATACTGTTAGGTACCTGGTAGTGCTGAGCCTGGCTTGACGGTTGGAGACCTCTCTTACAACTCTGGTTCAGGGCTTGCTGGATTGGGAACAGCGGAGCCAGGAACACAGCGGGTAGGAGTGTCCGTGTAGGTGCAGGTGACTGGTGCTGGGTAGATGCAGGTCTGTCCGGATGGTTGGACTGCAGATGATGGTTCAGCAGACAAACAGGAACGCAGGAGGACGACCGGTAACAGGAACACAGCAAACAGCAGCAGTAGCAGGACCTGTGCAGGGACACTTGGAAGCAGGGATGGTCAGACAAGCCGGGTCACAACAGGCAGGGCAATCAGGCAGAGACGGCAAGCAGACGGATGGTCAGAAGGCAGGCCAGTGGTTCAGCAACAGTAAACAGTCCAGAAGCAGGGTCAAACAAGCCGGGGTCAAGGAACGGGGAAGGCAGCAAAGGTCAGACAGGCCGGGTCACAGATGAGGTCAGCAGACAGGTTCAGGTGGGGTACAGGTGGGGAGCTGAGACGGACAGCACCGCATGCAGGCAGCTGTCCCCTTTAAATAAGGCCACTGGCGCCAAAGCGGCACCGATCGTGCATGGGGGCGTGCGCGCCCGCTAATCGCGCACGGGAGCGCGCGCACATGTCCGGCGGGCGCGTGCACGCGCCCGCGGCGCGTGCTGACGCGCGCGTTCTTGCCCACGGAGGCCAGCATTGCCCGGGTGCCTGCGCACGTTCAGGCTGACCTGCCCAGGGCGGTTAGAGCCCTGACAGATACATTTGATCCATGTCTACATTTGTTTATTGTACTGTTCTGGATTTCAGACTTCAATGTCTGAACCGAGTTATCTGCACCTGGTCCAAATTCAAAATGTTCATGCATGCATGTTAGGAGTAACACACTGACACACTTGTTCAAAGTGAAACTTCCTTTATTGGTCTTGGGCATACAGCTTCTCTTATAGTGGAAGATGACTTCATTATTTGTACAGCATCATCCCAGTCTAGTTGTGTTGTCATCTGTAGATTGGAGGATTCTTATCTAAGGGTCTCATCTTCCAGTCAGCTTCATCTAGGTATTTCTGTTCCATCTGTGGATTCTTGTGGACTCTTGAACCCACTCGATGGGAGGGGGTCTCTTAGATGAGGCATTTTGAGTAAGGAGACTCAGCATTCATATGTATACATAACAGAAATAGTCATTTTATCAAAGTATTAATAAATCCACAACAGTACTTTTTCATATACTCCTGTTTTTTGTTGATGTGACATTTTGGATGTGTTGTCCTGTATTCAGCATATTTCTCTGTGAATATACATTTCTTTGCATATACTTAAAAAATTATATAAGCATCTTCCTTCTACAGGGTAGTTAGAATAATGCCGCGTATAGACGATCGGAATTTCCAACAACCAAACCGTGGATTTATTTCCAACGGATGTTGGCTGAAACTTGTCTTGCATACACACGGTCGCACAAATGTTTTCGGAAGTTCCGATCGGCAAGAACGTGCTAACGTACCACATGTACGACGGGACAAGAAAAAGGAAGTTCAATAGCCAGTGCGGCTCTTCTGCTTGATTCCAAACATGCATAGAATTTTGAGTGTCGGAATTGTGTACACACGCTCGGAATTTCTGACAACAAGTTTTGTTGTTGGAAAATTTGAGATCCAGCTCTCAAATTTTTGTTGTCGGAAATTCCGACAGAAAATGTCTGATGGAGCCTACACACGGTCGGAATTTCTGACAACATGCTCACATCAAATAGAAAGATTAAAAACCGCGCTATCTAACAATGGTGAATGTAGCAGCCTGCACAACAATAATTGTATGGGAAAAACGTGAATATATATAAAGTGCGGCGCTCCTAAAGTGTTTCAAAAAATTAATATTTGAACAGGTAAATAAATAAAACTATTAGAATATAGATAGTGAATGAGTAGTGAAAAATCAATATATGCTGAAAATTATTGATAATAAATATGCTGAAGGATATTAATAATAAATATTCATAATCAATTAGAAGTGATTATATAAGACAAAGCAACAATATTACACCAAAAGTGAGAGAAGAGGGGAGGGCACACACATCCAGTTCAGTAAGGGTAGAGGTAGACACTGCACTGGGTTCAATACAGCTTGAGAGGAGCTTCACTGAGGCCAAACCTTACCTAGTAAATAGAATGGATAATGACTCTATATAATATCTCAGACTCTGACTTACTTTGTATAAAGCAGGTCACCCCTTAACAGGAGTGGAGGGTTAGTAAGACTCCTCCGGGACTTTGACATAATAAAGGGGCAGGGTCACCATGTGACATGAGTCGGTGACCCCGCCCCTCGTCCCTATATAAGTCGCCTCACAACGTGTCGCTGCCATTGAGGCCAGAGAGTGCGTTGTGTCAACATTGGATGAAGTAAGAAGGAGAAGAAGCAGAAGGCGGCGACGACAGCGACAGAAGACCGGGCCAACACTAGTAAAAGAGCTGGAAGAAGAAACCGGAGGCCCAGCAAGAAGAACCGAAGACCCCCGAAGTCAGAACAAGACCCCCGGATGGCGGCCGCGACGAAGGAGAAGGCCGGGCTCCTCTGCTAGTAAAAGAGCTAGCAGAAGATAGCGGAGGAGTCCGGCGAGAAGACCCCCCAAGATGGAAGAAGACCCCCGGAGCTGACTAATAAAGTATTTTAAAAACTTGTGCTGTGCTTTTTTATTTACACTTTTTTTCTCCAGGGGAATGGGTATGGGTACATTGTACCCCATACTCATTTACATAGGGTGGGGGGCCAGTATCTGATTCCGATAAGCCCCCCGCCCGCAGACCCCGACAACCAACTGCCAGGGTTGTCGGGAAGAGGCCCTTGTCCTCATCAACATGGGGACAAGGTGCTTTGGGGTGGGGAGAGCGCTCGCTCGTCCCCACCCCCTTTCCTGACCGGCCGGGCTGCGTGCTCGGATAAGGGTCTGATATGGATTTGGGGGGACCCTAGATGTGCATCAGGAGGGAGATGAGGAGGGACGGTCCCAGGCGGCGGACTGCTCCTCCTGCAATGCCCCTCTGTGCGAGCCTGTGCGGGTGCGGGGACGAGCGGCAGGAGGGAGGTGGAGAGGGGCAGTCCAAGGCGCTGGACTGCTCCTCCTGCAATGCCCCTCTGTGCGAGCCTGTGCGGGGGGCGGGGACGAGCGGCAGGAGGGAGGTGGAGAGGGGCGTTCCCAGGCGCCAGACTGCTCCTCCTGAAATGCCCCTCTGTGTGAGCATGTGCAGGGGGGGCGGGGAAGAGCAGCAGGAGGGAGGTGGAGAGGGGCGGTCCCAGGGGGTGGGAACGAGCGGCAGGAGGGAGGTGGAGAGGAGCGGTCCCAGGCACCAGACTGCTCCTTCTGAAATGCTCCTCTGTGCGAGCCTGTGCGCAGCGGAGGAAGGCACTGGCTATACATTCCCAGACAGCACAGCCCTGACTATTCGCACTGCTTATAATTTCACTCACTAAATGCGAGCAGGCGAGTTGAAATTTTAAGGGCTGCTGTAGTGATGTGTAAGTATTTCCTGTGACAAGATATCTGTAAATAAAAAGAACAATGAATTTTATCTTTCAGTACAAATGCTAGGATGGAAAACAATGAGAGATAATTTTCGGAGGAAGTACATTAAACAGCAGAATATAAGAAGGTTCTAGTGGCAAGTCGAGCCGCGTATATTGCCATTATGCTGAGCTCCAATTTTTGAAGCCTGTGATGCAGCAGAGACAGTAAGTATAATCAAATGTACATAGTTTAATAATGTTTAAGACAGAAATGTTTAAGAATAATAGCAATAATTATATAACATTGTCTAATTATTTTTTTTTTCCAGAACTGAAAGCAATATGAGCTTGGATACTGAGGAGGACGCTGATCAGACACACGAAGATGTCGAACATATTGACGAGACTCAATTGCTCTTTGATGACAAAGATGCAGAATATACACCGGAGCCAGCGGAGACACGGATGAACAAGGACAAATCAAGATCCAGACCATAGAACAAAGCGCAACAAACCCAGGAGTTCATTGACGTTGTCAAAAACCTTATTACTTCTTAAAAAATGGAATTAGGAGAAATTGCCTCATTTGTAAGAAGTTTGATCGTTCAAATGGAGAAAGTTGACCAGGGTTTGCAATGTGATATGAGGATTGATATGATTAGACTTATACAATCATACCAACAAAGGTCTGGAACATTGGTTTGTTCCCAATCATTTGAGGTTCCCAATCCAAACCATTACGGAGGGTATGGAAATCAAGTCACACCAGGAACATCATATGAGAATCGTAACATGTCCTACCCACCGATAGGACCAAGTCAAGTGCCCTTGCCTCCCCACTACAATAATGCCCGTTTTCATGGAGGGCCGTTTGACATGCCTCTCTATCGACCACCAACCCAACATCCCCTTCCTCCACCTCGAGAGGCTCCACCCCCTCACCACCCTGTTATCAAGACCTGTAGTTGTTTGTTTAGTTATGATCAAAGTTTGATGTTTACAATAAAAAAATACACTTAGTTTTATACATATATTGAAAAAATATTTTAAAATATATTGAATAAATACTAAAGTTTTCATATGTTATTATCCTAATAAAAATACAAAAATGTCTAAGTTCTATATATTATATATAGATTAAAGTTTTATATATATATATATATATATATATATATATATATATATATATATATATGTATATATGTAGTGACATAACCCCTGCGGGGCGGCTATGTATTTTCTGGGCTTACCGATTACCTCCTCCTTGTAGCTCGTCGTTCGTGGTCTAGGGGTTCCCAGGGTTAGTACCCAGTAAATTCAGAGGCTGACACTCAAAAGTCCTTTTGAGGATTTTTTATTTGCAAAAAGGTGAACGTTCCAACACATAACACAGTCTCTTAGTTGGGAATAGAGGGCACGGGTGATAAAGCTCAGGCACTTCAGAACTGCTGACATCAAGCAAATGTCTCTTTAGATAGCCCAGAGAGTAGCCACTCGCAACTGGACTCTTCACTGTTGGATAAACCCTTGTCTGTAGATCTAGCAGCCAACAAGTGATTCAAAGATTAGCACAGTCTCTGCCACAGACTAGGTTGTGAAACTTCAAGTGAACAATGCAAAAGTCTCTGCCACAGACTATGTTGTAACCCGAAGGATAAGTTTAGGAACTTTTCCTATGGTAACTGAATCTTCCAGCCGTTTTGGCGATACCGTAGGAAATGCGGATTCTCTAGTGTCCATGCAATCTCAGCTCCAAGGCTCTTATCGAGCAGCAAGCTTCTTGGCCCTCCTCTGAAGAGCCCTCCCCTGGTCGCTTGTACGAGTTGCTGTGCCTCTCCAATCCTGAGAGGACACCGGGACACCTCAGAATCCTCCTTCAGTTACTGGGCTTCGAACTAGCCAGTTCCGAGGCTCGGGAACAGACAGATCCCCAGACCATGAGAGCCTCTGGGGCTGGTCAGGGTGACCAGGCTTACGGGGGGCAGCAGACACTCCTGGGTGGGGTTGGTCCGGACCCGAACCAGGAATCAAAGAGCAAGCCGAACCCTAAACACGTGACTTCAGCATCTTAAATACCTCTTCCCGCAATACACAGCGGGGCCAGGCGCGCCCACTGATTGGCCCCGGGAAAGATTGGTACCTAATGCATCCAACCAGGCTTATGTTCTCAGCCTGTCACAGGTGCTCACCTCACCTATGACCATGCAGAACTCTAGTACAGCCCAGTCAAACTGATGCCAAAGTAAATGACCTAACAATTAACCCCCAGAACTCAGTTACAGTTCTGAAAAAACTAAATTTAAAGAATAGCGCACACTTTAGAAAAGTGTCAGCGCTACATTTTTTTTTACATACCTCTAAATGCCTGTTGCTAGGGGGTCCCTCGTAGTCTGCCTCCTGCATTGCCTGGGCTGGTGACATCACTTCCCCTCGGCGCAGGAAGGGCTCCCCAGTCATCTGGGATCTGTCATGTGTCCCAGATGACTGTGTGGCCAATCACGGCGCGCAGAGCCGCTCGCGCATGCGCAGTGGGTGCCCGGCTGTGAAGCCACAGCCGGGTGCCCACAGTTGCAATGCCGGCGCCGTCAAGTGGATCGGGGGGAGAGCGGAGCTTCGACCCCCCGCATCGCTGAACCCTGGAAGTCAGCAGCTGCAGTATTTGTAGCTGCTGACTTTTAATTTTATTTTTTTGAGAGATACACCTCTTTAACACTACTAATAAATGATTGACCCATTCTATCCGATGCTAACCCATGTAATATGCTAACCTAACTTAAAACTATACTAACTTTAACCATTTTTCTATAATCAAACCTAACCCTACTCATGCTCCAAAGACATGCTGATAGGTTAATTAGATCCTGTAGATAAAAATTGGACAATATGTGTATGTTGTATGTGTATGTGTTTGTAAGCATGTCGGGACCCCTCAGGGCATGGACTGCACTATACCACAGATGGACACCAGTGGCAAAAAGCGCCCTGAGGCGATTCAGTTCGCATAGGTAGCGCTATACAAGTCATTCATTCATTCATTCATGCTGAACGTATGGAACCCTATGCTCAGTAATATTGCTAAGCCCAACCTAAACATACTTTGTTAACCAGAACCCTATACAGACCACTGTGAATGTAGGGTTAGGGGTTCTTGGACTATAGGGACCAGGATTAGGGTTAGGGATTTGGGTCTATAGGGACTGGGATTAAGGTTAGGGGTTTTGGACTATAGGGACTAGGATTAGGGTTAGGGGTTTGGGACTATAGGGACCGGGATTAGGGTTAGGGGTTTTGGACTATAGGGAATGGGATTAGGGTTAGGGGTTTGGGACTATAGGTAATTGGATTAGGGTTAGGGGTTTGGGACTATAAGAGCCGGGATTAGGGTTAGGGGTTTGGGACTATAGGGACTGGGATTAGGGTTAGGAGTTTGGGACTATAGGGACTGGGATTAGGGTTAGGGGTTTGGGACTATAGGGACTGGGATTAGGGTTAGGGATTTGGGACTATAGGGAATTGGATTAGGGTTAGGGGTTTTGGACTATAGGGTCCAGGATTAGGGTTAGGGTTATGGGTTTGGGACTATAGGGGCCGGGATTAGGGTTAGGGGTTTTGGACGATAGGGAATGGGATTAGGGTTAGGGGTTTGGGACTATAGGGAATTGGATTAGGGTTAGGGGTTTGGGACTATAGGGGCCGGGATTAGGGTTAGGGACTATAGGGACTGGGATTAGGGTTAGGGGTTTGGGACTATAGGGACCGGGATTAGGGTTAGGGGTTTGGGACTATAGGGGCCGGGATTAGGGTTAGGGGTTTGGGACTATAGGGGCCGGGATTAGGGGTTTGGGACTATAGGGACTGGGATTAGGGTTAGGGGTTTGGGACTATAGGGAATGGGATTAGGGTTAGGTGTTTGGGACTATAAGGGCCAGGATTAGGATTAGGGGTTTGGGACTATAGGGACTAGGATTAGGGGTTTTGGACTATAGGGGCCGGGGTTAGGGTTAGGGTTAGGGGTTTTGGACTATAGGGATCTGGATTAGGGTTCGGGGGTTTGGGACTATAGGGAATGGGATTAGGGGACTGGAATATTGTGACTATTACACTGCGATGCTCATCCGAGTGTAATTTCAGAACTTATCAGGGTGCACTCTCAGGTTCTGATAGAGCAACACGTATTGTCCTATGTCAGAATGCATTTGTTGGATGGGATGAACCCAAAAGCGACATTGCGGTCTCTGTTTGAGGATATCTTCCCAAACAAGTAGCACAAACATCAGCAGCAGCTCATAATACTCCATCCTGGTCCTGTAATAAACAGGAAGTGCACAGGATGTGATGTAAGGGGGTGGGGTTGTTAGCTAAGGCCAATGCTTTAAAAGCGCTATAAAAACACATGGGCGTTAGCACCATTTTTAGCGATAACATGGCGCTAGGCATTTTTAAAGCGTTTTTCTAACGCCTCAGTGTGAAAGGGCTGTAACAGTAATATGGTCACATCCACAGTTGCATTCTAAGAGCAACACATCATCTCCCTTCTCCTGGTGCCCCAGGTATTTTTTCTTTATACATTGTCTGCCTCTGGTTCCAAAATATGGGATCAACTGTTTTAGGACATCATCTTAAAAATGGGGGTGTGATTTTGTGGGTATGGCTATGAATGAGGGTGTGGTGTTGAGGGAATGGTCAGTAACTTGGAATTTATTTTGAAAATCTGGTAACCTTAGGCGATAGGTGTAGCTGGCTAGGCCAAAAGGAGTGGTTGACATATCTTCTCTTGGCTATCTCCTCCTCTCCAGCTCCAACTCCTGCTTCAGCTGCTGGTTGACAGGAGAAATAACACTGATGTTACTACTTCTGTCAGCTGCAGAACCAGAAACTCCTGGCAGTCCGGAGACCCAGTAATCAAACTGATTAGCATGAATTTTTAGGTGAAACCTGGAGAATTTCTATCTATGCCCTCAAGCCACTGCCTAAGGTCTTGTTCACAGCAGGGGGAGGGGGGGTAAAAACAGCCAGGGCTGTACACAAACTGCAGCCACAATGCTTACTTCACAGCTGCAGCAAAATTATAAGCTCTGTGGCTCTGTGTGTAAAGCACGTGGATGCAATGAGGTGGTGCAGGCTTTTCAGGGTTATAGCAGGTGGTGAAGGGGTGACATATTCCCTTCCAGCCACCGTTAACTGCCATCTGAAAAGTGTTCCATCGCAGATAGCCTTTCAGAGGTGTAGCATGGGCTGCCGCCTGGGTGAACAAGCTCCCAAAGCATATACCTCCTTGTGAGTTAACAACTGGGTGCCCAGCTTTCCTCAGCTGTGCTGATTCCTGGTTTACTTCATGAACATGGAGGTTTGAAGCTGCATCCCATGGACTTTCATAGGCCCGTAAGGTTCTGCCCATGATGCCTTGGGGATGATCTACCTCTGCAAATGCTGAGTGACCACTATGCAAAACACTTAAATGCGCAGTAGATAGGGAATTACAAGACACTAGTACAATTTTGCCTAAGGGCTTGTCTACCAAGGGCTTTGTTCACCAACGAAATGTAGCAGTTTACATTTTTGCCCAAATTTATGAAGAAAGATTCCTTACCCTGAAGAAGTCATGTGTCCAGTGCCGCAATGCCTCGCGCGAAGCCGGTTGACGTCCCTTCTAGTTGGAGATCAAAACCAGAAGTTCTGGTAAAACACTGCTTTTTTACATTTTCGATTGTTGGACTCTTTATTTGTGAGTGTTTCTTATGAACGCATGGTGGACCTTAAGCGCATGTGACCTTTAATATATATGGGTCTTAAGGTGAGGTGAGCGGTTATTTTGGAGGGTGGTGGAGCTTTATTCCTCTATTTTTGGGCTGCAATTTGAGCACTATCAATACCTCACAGTGAATCACTGTCAAGTATTGTTGTGGACTCTATTGTTGAGACTCTATATGATTCTTATATGACTAATCACTATATTTACTATTGTAATTTTTGCACGTCTACTAAGTTTGAAGGCCCACAGTTATTATTACTTTATATTGATGGTTTAAGTGACAGTTCATATGCTCTGTGTATTATACATCTTTTACACTATATGATTGATTTTTTTTTTTTTTTTTTGCTTTTGCCACAAAGTGATACATGTGTTTTTTTTTTTTTCAATATGTTTAGTCTATTTTCCTTTTATATAGTAAAAAGTTAAGGTGATTAAGTACCACCAAAAGAAAGCTTTCTCTGTCTCAAAAAACTGATATAAAATTATTTGGGTAGAGTGTTGCATGAATTAGTAATTGTCATTCAAAGTGTAACAGCGCCTGTCTACTAAGTTTGAACGCCCACAGTTATTATTACTTCAGCCCCGGACCAATTGTCAGCTTAAGGACCAGAGGTCTTTTTTCAATTTCGCACTGCACTGCTTTAACTGGTAATTGCGCGGTCATGCAATGTTGTAACCAAACGAAATTTGCGTCCTTTTCTTCCCACAAATAGAGCTTTCTTTTGATGGTATTTGATTGCCTCTGTGATTTTTATTTCTTGCGATATAAAAGGAAAAAGACCGAAAATTTTGAAAAAAAAAGATATTTTCTAATTTTGTTATAAGAAAAATCTAATAAACTCAATTTTAGTCAAACATTTGGGCCAAAATGTATTCAGCCACATGTCTTTAGTAAAAAAATTGCCAATAAGAGTATATTCATTGGTTTGCGCAAAAGTTATAGCGTCTACAAACTAGAGTACATTTTCTGGAATTTACACCGCTTTTAATTTATGACTGCCTATCTCAATTCTTGAGGTGCTAAAATGGCAGAGAAGTACAAAACCCCCCCAAATGACCCCATTTTGGAAAGTAGTCACCCCAAGCTATTTGCTGAGAAAGCATGTTGAGCCCATTGAATATTTTTTTTTTTTAGTCCCAAGTGATTAAATAAAGACGAAAAAAAAAAATTTTTTTTTCAAAAAGTTGTCACTAAATTATATATTGCTCACACATGCCATAGTTATATGTGGAATTTCACCCCAAAATACATTTTGCTGCCTCTCCTGAGTATGGGGATACCACATGTGTGGGACTTTTTGGGAGCCTAGCCACGTACGGGGCCCCGAAACCCAAGCACCGCCTTCAGGATTTCTAAGGGTGCAAATTTTTGATTTCACTCCTCACTACCTATCACAGTTTCGAAGGCCATAAAATGCCAAAATAGCACAACCCCCCCCCCCCCCCCAAATGACCCCATTTTGGAAAGTAGACACCCCAAGCTATTTGTTGAGAGGCATGGTGAGTATTTTACAGCTCTCATTTGTTTTTGAAAATGAAGAAAGTAAAGAAAAAAAAAAAAATTTTTTTCTTTTTTCAATTATCAAAACTTTGTGACAAAAAGCGAGATCTGCAAAATACTCACCATACCTCTCAGCAAATAGCTTGGGGTGTCTACTTTCCAAAATGGGGTCGTTTTGGGGGGTTTTATGCCATCTGGGCATTCCATGGCCTCCGAAACTGTGATTGGCAGTGAGAAGTGAAATAAAAAAAATTACACCCTTAGAAAGCCTGAAGGCGGTGATTGGTTTTTGGGGTCCCGTACGCAGCTATATTTAACCTATTCACTCAAGTATATCTATTCTCTGAGCTAATAGCACTTCTTTCTCTTAAATACAGCATACTGTTAGGAGATATATAAGTAATCTCTCCTTTTCTAAAGTATATATCACGAACAGACCCGGTTGATATTTTGGACATACAGTCCATATACACGAACAACCTATCAGGATCCATCTCCGTGTGTGCTGCCACACTTTTTTCTTTGAGGACGCATTTCCCTCCTCCGTTGTTTAAGTACAACCCATTCGCCTCACGATTAGTGACTCTTACGTGGTACGTGGTAATGTATACATTTCTTGAAATTTTTTATATAGCAATTTTTGGTACTCTATATGGCATACCTACGAGGGTTCATTTTATGAAGTATAGCGGCATCATGCATAACTCTATGAATATCAACCACAATAAGAGCTTATATACATAGTATCACTCCTTATACTATCTGGGTTCCTATGTTAACTTGTTGTAAACCCAAGTAGAAAAAACAATTCCCCTGTTTATGGTTCCTCTCTTTCTCTTTTGCATTTCTCAGAGCGACAGGTACTTATCTAACAGAATCACTCCATACTCCTGACGAAGGTTCCCACACTCAGGCAACTAGAAACGCGTCGAGTATTCGGGGGTGTCACACCTCCGGGAGAGAATTAGTACCGTTCAATTTTTTGTATATTTTTTATGTTAAGTGTTGTCTTCACCATTATATTACTTTTTGTATAAATTTTTCTTGTCATTTGTCTTTTATACTGTCATGCTTATTATGTACTGTGTACCCTGCTATCGGACATATGTATCACTCCGGTACCATTTTATTTAATAAACAAATAAATTGCAGACAATTGTTCAGAAAATTCTTGGTGAGGGTGGTGTTCTACTCAAAGTCCCAACCATAGGGGTTCCTTTTTTGTCTATTCCAAGGGATGAGATCACCACGTAACCCACTTATCTCACCAGGGGAGCTCGCCTTAATTTTTTCCCGTACGCAGCTAGGCTCCCAAAAAGTCCCACACATGTGGTATCCCCGTACTCAGGAAAAGCAACAGAATGTATTTTGGGGTGTATTTCCACATATGCCCATGACATGTTTGAGCAATATATCATTTAGTGACAACTTTTTGTAAAAAAAATATATATATTTTTTTTTTTCATTATTCAATCTCTTGAAAAAAAAAAATTTATGGGCTCAACATTGCTCTCAGCAAATAGCTTGGGGTGTCTACTTTCCAAAATGGGGTCATTTGGGGGGGGGGGGGGGTTGAACTGTCCTGGCATTTTATGCACAACATTTAGAAGCCTATGTCACACGTCACCCACTCTTCTAACCACTTGAAGACAAAGCCCTTTCTGACACTTTTTGTTTACATGAAAACATATATTGTTAAAGCAAAGGCCCTACAGATTAAAATGGTTGGTGTTGCATTTTTTTTTTCCACACAGTATTTGCGCAGCGATTTTTCAAACGCATTTTTTGTGGAAAAAATACACTTTTTTTTATTTTAATGCACTAAAACACACTATATTGCTCAAATTTTTGATGAAATAAAAAATATGATCTTAGGCCGAGTACATGGATACCAAACACGACATGCTTTGAAATTGCGCACAAACACGCAGTGGCGACAAACTACATACATTTTTAAAAGCTTTTAAAAGCCTTTACAGGTTACCACATTAGATTCACGGAGGAGGTCTACTGCTAAAATTACTGCCCTCGATCTGACCTTCGCGGTGATACCTCACATGCATGGTGCAATTGCTGTTTACATATGACGCCAGACCAACGCTTGTGTTCGCCTTTGCACAAGAGAAGGGGGGGCAGGGGTGCTTTTTTTTTTTTTTATTTTTTTTTATTTAGCTTTTTTATTTTATTTTTAAACTGTTCCTTCCATTTTTTTTCTTTGTTATCATTTTTATTGTTATCTCAGGGAATGTAAATATCCCCTATGATAGCAATAGGCAGTGACAGGTACTCTTTTTTTGAAAAAAATGGGGTCTATTAGACCCTAGATCTTTCCTCTGCCCTCAAAGCATCTGACCACACCAAGATCGGTGTGATAAAACGCTTTCCCAATTTCCCAATGGCGCGGTTTATATCCGGGAGGGGGGACATTCCCTCCCACTGCTTGTAAAAGCAGTCTAGAGGCTAATTACCCGCTAGAATTGCTTTTACATGAAAGCCGATCACTGGCTGAAAAGAATGATACCAAGATGATACCTAAACCTGCAGGCATCATTCTGGTATAACCATTCAAAGTCCAGCAACAAACTGGACATATATTGTAATCTTTTTTTTTCATGCAGCCTCTTGGCTGAACAAAAAAAAGAGATTGATTGGTGGGTATGCCCACCATTAGAATACCTCCCTTCATCCACCCACTTCTAATGATGGGCATACATGCACCATTTATATATGCCGAAGCATGGGGGCATCCTCCCACAAAAGTTATGCCATGTACACAGGGTCGCACTTTTCCACGGGGCAAGGCTCTGTCGGAATTTCGACCGTATGTACGCAGCATTAGCAGCCAATCGCTCCTCCGCCCTCTGCTGCCCCTATGCTTCGGCATATATGCTCTTTTTTTTAACTGTGGTGGTGAAATCACCTCCTACAGCGTTGGAGTCGCGGCTTTATGTATCGTGGGAGAAAACGCTGTTGCTGTCAAGATAAATAAATCCACGCTGCAACTGAATGGCGCACCTGAAAACAAAAAAATGGTTAACACTAAAACACAGTAAACAAAATTACATACCTGAAAAGCAAGCATGATAAAACATAATAAAACATTGCAGAATAGAATGGAGTAAAAAAAGAGCAACAATAGAGAGAGAATAGAGAGAGAGAGAGAGAGAGACAATAAAACGACAACTATTTTTTAATTTTTTTGAGATTTACAGGTAAAAAAGCTCCTGACTGTTAGCGACTGAATCAAAATGCTACCACAAAAAAAATGTTATCGATCGCAGGGATCAGGCCTGACTCTGCAAACGCTGCAGTTATGTGTGCTTAGTGTTTTGTAAGTGACAGTGATCGATCGATACTGCACTTGGGTGGGCTGGGCTGGGCGGAGGGGGGGAAACGCAGGTGCTAGCAGGTATCTGAGCTGATGCCGCTAACAATGCGTTTTTTGGAACCCTAAACTGCTGGGACGCTAGTATAGATCTGATCAGATCAGATATTGATCTGTTCAGATACTATACCACTAAGGGAGGTGTATGCTTTGCGCGTGGGTGTTTGCGGTACTGGCACTAACCTGGGGCGACGCAGACCTTATTTGACCCTAAAACCTAATTGATATCACCCGCCTGGCGATCAGGGGGTTAAACCGTTATTGGGTAATAAATGGCGGGTGCCCTGACAGTATAAAAAACAAACTATCTAACCAGCGTCACCCGTAACAGTTATACAGTGATCACTGGTGAAAGGGTTAACTAGGGGCAATCAGGGGGTTAAAACCTTTATTAGGTAATATATGGGGGTACCTGACGCTATATAAAAACCTGACGGAGAACCTAAATAACTAAATAACTAACTGGCTAACCAGCGTCACCAGTGACACTTATACGGTGATCACTGGTGAAAGAGTTAACTCTAGGGGCAATCAAGGGGTTAAAACCTTTATTTAGGTTGTAATATGGGGGTACCTGACCTATAAACCTATTTATAAACCTATATAAACCTGGCGGTTAACCTAAAAAAAAAACTGGCTACCTAGCAGCACCAGTGACACTAATGCAGTGATCAGAAAAACGATCGCTTAGTGACACTGGCAAAAGGGGGTTAAAGGGTTACCTGGGGGGCAATCAAGGGGTTAAACCTTTATTAGGGGGGGTAGGGGGCTACCTTGGACCTAAAACTAACTGCCCTGACAGTTATTTCAGTCACACTGACACTAAATGCAGTGATCAGTAAATAAATGATCACTGCAATTAGTGACACTGTGACTGGGGGGGCAGGGGGTGATCTGGGGGTGACAGGGGGGTTATTTGTGTGCCTATGTGTACTGGTGTCAGTGTACTGTTGGTGCACTAACCTGTGTGTGTTCACTCCTCAGCGTTCCGGTCTTTCTGACTGATGCGCCGAGTGTGACATCACTTCCTCTGCCTGTGTTTTGAATGACACAGCCAGGGGAAGCATCTGATTCGCCAGGAGCGATCGCGAGGGGGTGGCCAGAAACCACTGGCCGTCCCCTCATCCCGGATTGCTCCTGAAGCGATCCCGACCGTCCCCGCCGGCCGGGGGGGGTCCGATCGGACCCCCCACCCGCCGGAAGAATGGCACGTACAGGTACATGGTTTTGCCTGTACGTGCCATTCTGCTGACGTATATGTACATGGGGCGGTCGGGAAGTGGTTAATCACTTCAGCCCCGGAAGGATTTGCCCCCTTAATGATCAGGCCATTTTTTGCGATACAGCACTGTGTCACTTTAACTGACATTTGCGTGGTTGTGCGATGCTGTACACAAACAATATTGACGTCCTTTTTTCCCACAAATAGAGCTTTCTTTTGATGGTATTTGATCACCGTTGTGGTTTTTATTTTTTGCGCTATAAACAAAGAGCAACAATTTTGAAAAAATATATATATTTTTTTACTTTTTGCTATAATACATATCCAAAGAATATATATAAAAAAAAAATTTATTCATGAGTTTAGGCCGATATATATTCTTCTACATATTTTTGGTAAACAAATTTATAGATTGGTTTGCGCAAAAGTTATCACATCTTTTATTTATTTTTTATTGTTTTTACTAGTAATGGCGGCAATCTGCAATTTTTAGCGAGACTGCAACATTGCGGCAGACAAATCTGACCCCAAATTACACTTTTGGGGACCAGTGACATTACTACATTGATCAGTGCTATACAAATGCACTGATCAATGTAAAGATGACACTGGTAGGGAAGGGGTTAACACTAGGGGGCGATCAAGGGGTTAACTGTGTTCCCTGGGTGTGTTCTAACTGTAGGGGGATGGGCTGGCAGGGACATGACAGAGATCACTGTTCCCGATGACTGGGAACTGTAGATCTCTGTCATGTCCTCTGTCAGAACGGGGATTTGCCTTGTTTACAAAGGCAGATCCCCATTCTGCCTCTGTACAAGGCGGTCGCGGGTGGACATCGAGTCCACTTGACCTGCAGGCACATTCCAGCAGCTCCAGCAGGACAACGACCCTAAACACACAACCAGGGCTACAATTTTCATGTGTTAAAATGGCCCAATCAGAGTCCAGACCTAAATCCAATTGAGAATCTGTAGCAAGACTTGAAAATTGCTGTTCACAGACGCTCTTCGTCCAATATGACAGAGTTTGAGCTATTTTGCAAAGAAGAATGGCCAAAAAAAATGAGCAGCACAATACAAAAGTTTTTTTTTTTTTTTTTAACAGGTTGTTTTCAGAATTTTCAGTCTATTTTCCTTTTATATATGTAGCACAGCCCCCTTGAGGAATGCTGAGAATTACCTGCTCATCTGCATGGCCAAGATCAAGTAAACCTTCCAACCCACCTGACACTCTGGGTTCAGACATCCTGTTAGCACTATGAAGCAAGAATCAAACAACTCAGTAATATAAGGTTCTGAAATATTTTACTTGAACCAAAATGGAAAAGTTATTTCACGAAAGGAGGGAATAAATCTGCTGAGCCAGGATAACAGCGCCAACTCAGCAAACAGATTCTCCTAAAGACACAACAATGGTTAAACAATGATAATACTTTATACATAAATGTACACTTAACTCACCTCCTAGTGGATGTTTCAGTTAACTACTTATGTGGCTACAGCCTATGCCATTCTAACGAAAGAGCAAATCTCCTGATAAAGATATATATGTATATGTATATATATATATATATATATACACACACACACACTGTATATATATATATATATATATATATATATATATATATATATATATATATATATAGGCTTCCCCAAGAGTAATGGCAATAGAGTTCCACGTTGCAGATCTGTTGTTCTTCGCTAGCTAGTTGGAGCTTGTTAATTGTAATCTGTTTTGTAGATGAAACAATAGGTTCCTAGTGGTGGAGGCCTAAAGCGTCTGAGCACAGTGTTCCAGCAATGTAGTAAAGTGTTCTTGGGTAAAAAAATGTGTGTGCACAGTATTCGGCAATGGTGGCAGTCAATGGATAAAAGATGGGGCAGCTTGCCCTCTCACCAACGACCAAAATCGATCCGAGGTCTTCTGGACAGGAACACGGGTAGCGACACTCGGGCAGCAGGTCCTCTGTCTCGGTCTTCCGTAGTGACTAGCCCCATGCACCCACACTGATCGGCAGGCAATCCAAATGATGCTAGTAACAGGGTGTCTGACAGCGGATAACAGAACTAGGCCTCTTAGGCCTCGGGGTGGAAGTAGCGTTCCGCCTGGTAGGCCTCGACCTCCCTCTCAGTTACACAGAGAGGTCCGTCTTGCGCCAGGCCCAGGAGGAAGAGACTTCTTCACGCGCTTCTAGCTCCTTTTATCATCACTCCCAGCAACCTTCATACCACTGTAAGGATCCCTTGGATGTTTAGTCTTATGCCGCGTACACACGAAGGGACTATCCCGCGGGATTATCCTCTGGACTGAAGTCCAGCGGATAATCCCCTCGTGTGTGGGGGCGCCGGCGGACTTTTTGGCGCCAAAGTCCGGCGGACTTTTTGGCGCCAAAGTTTTAAGTTTGGTTTTAAAATTATCCGCTGGACTTGGCAGTCCGGCGGACAATCCCGCCGTTAGTAGGCAAGTCCGCGGGACTTTTGAAATGAACGGACTTGCCGCTCATCGGCAAGTCCGTTCATTTAGCACGTGACTTCAGGTTTACGTAGCTAGCGTAGGCAGTAAATGCCGCCGCGCTAGCTCCGTAAGCTGGCATGGATTTAAAAGGAATCCCCACGCCGAAAAACGGCGTGGGGGTTCCCCCCAAACCCATGTCAGACCCTCATCCGAGCACGCAGCCTGGCAGGCCAGGAAAGGGGTGGGGACGAACGAGCGCCCCCCCCTCCTGAGCCGTACCAGGCCGCGTGCCCTCAACATGGGGGGTGCCCTGGGGAAAGGGGGGCCGTGCGGCCCCCCCACCCCAAAGCACCTTGTCCCCATGTTGATGAGGACAAGGGCCTCTTCCCGACAACCCTGGCCGTTGGTTGTCGGGGTCTGCGGGCGGGGGCTTATCGGAATCTGGGAGCCCCCTTTAATAAGGGGGCCCCCAGATACCGGCCCCCCACCCTATGTGAATGAGTATGGGGTACGATGTACCCCTACCCATTCACCCAAGGTGTAAAATGTAAAGTACAAAAACACACACACTTTTGAAAAAATATTTTATTGCACTGCTCCGGGGTCTTCTTCCGTCTTGGGGGTCTTCTCGCCGGACTCCCCGCCATTTACCAAGCTCTTTTACCGAGCGGGGGAAGTCCGGCTACCTTCTTCGTCATCGCCGCCGTCGTCTGGGGGTCTCGATCCGCCTTCGGGGGTCTTTTCTGTTCTTGCGGCGGTCGTCGTCTTCCGCGCCGCCGGCGCCTTCTTCTTCTTCTTGTCCTTCTTGTCCTTCTTGTTCTTCTTCTTCTTCCGATGTTGACCCGTCGCTGTCTCTGCCCGGAATGCCTGTGCCGCTCTGCGCTGGGACTTATATAGGGACATGGGGGACAGGGTCACATGCTCATGTCACATGGTGACCCCGCCCCCTTGTGTTGTCACAGTCCCGGAGGATGCTGGGACTGTGACATCGCAAGGGGGCGGGGTCACCATGTGACATGAGCATGTGACCCTGTCCCCCATGGCCCTATATAAGTCCCAGCGCAGAGCGGCACAGGCATTCCGGGCAGAGACAGCGACGGGTCAACATCGGAAGAAGAAGAAGAAGAAGAACAAGAAGGACAAGAAGAAGAAGAAGGCGCCGGGGCGCGGAAGACGACGACCGCCGCAAGAACAGAAGAGACCCCCGGAAGACCCCCGAAGGCGGATCGAGACCCCCAGACGACGGCGGCGACGACGAAGAAGGTAGCCGGACTTCCCCCGCTCGGTAAAAGAGCTTGGTAAATGGCGGGGGAGTCCGGCGAGAAGACCCCCAAGACGGAAGAAGACCCCCGGAGCAGTGCAATAAAATATTTTTTCAAAAGTGTGTGTGTTTTTGTACTTTACATTTTACACCTTGGGTGAATGGGTAGGGGTACATCGTACCCCATACTCATTCACATAGGGTGGGGGGCCCCGCAGACCCCGACAACCAACGGCCAGGGTTGTCGGGAAGAGGCCCTTGTCCTCATCAACATGGGGACAAGGTGCTTTGGGGTGGGGGGGCCGCACGGCCCCCCTTTCCCCAGGGCACCCCCCATGTTGAGGGCACGCGGCCTGGTACGGCTCAGGGGGGGGGGCGCTCGTTCGTCCCCACCCCTTTCCTGGCCTGCCAGGCTGCGTGCTCGGATGAGGGTCTGACATGGATTTGGGGGGAACCCCCACGCAGTTTTTTCGGCGTGGGGAGTCCCTTTAAATCCATGCCAGGTCACGGAGCTAGCGCGGCGGCATTTACTGCCTACGCTAGCTACGTAACCTGAAGTTACGTTCGAAATGAACGGACTGCTCCGTGTGTGGGCAAGTCCGTTAATTTTCAAAAGTCCCGCGGACTTTTGGCCGGCGGATTATCCGCCGGAGAAGTCCGTGCGTGTGTGGGCAAATCCACACGCTCGGAAAGTCCAGCGGACCCAGCTGGAAAGTCCGGCGGGATTGTCCGCTGGACTAAGTCCGCCGGCAAAAGTCTGCACGTGTGTACGCGGCATTAGGGTACCTGGATGCATAACAATAGGCTCAAAAAAAACTATACACCCCATAATTCACTTTGTTGGGCACACAAATATGAGGTCACTGGCCACACTAATAACCAAAGGCACAATTAAAGTCTAGAAACACTGAAAGGTACGATGCTTTCTGGTAACATTCCATATCGCTACATCTAGTAAAAAGTAAAAAACCCAGAGGTGATTAAGTACCACCAAAAGAAAGCTCTCTCTGTCTCAAAAAACAGATATAAAATGAATTTGGGTACAGTGTTGCATGAATGAGTAATTGTCATTCAAAGTGTAACAGCGCTAAAAACTGAAAAATGGCCTGGGCAGGAAAAGGATGAAACAGTCTGGTCTTTAACCACTTGCCGACCAGCCGCCACAATTATACTGCGGCAGATCGGCTCTCCTGAACAAATTGACGTACCCGTACGTCGGTCTATGCATGTGAGACTGTGCGCTGCGGGAGCATGCCCACGGGTCCAGCAGACTCGATGTCCGCCGGTCGCCCACGATCACTGATCACAGAGGCAGAACGGGGATCTGCCATTGTAAACACACACAGCCCAGCTTGGGATTGAGAGCACAAGTGTACCACACTGCTAAGGGGGCACAAAAAAAAGAGGAGACAAAAGTGCCAGTGGGTGACCCCAGAAGAGGAGGTTCAGGGCCGCTCTGTACAAAACCATTGCACATAGCTTGTAAGTGCAAGTATAACATGTTTGTATTTTATAAAAAATTGCCTTTGCAGCCACTTTAAGTAGTTAAAGTACTTTGTCCATACTAAGCAAATAAAAGATTTGCTGCATAGGAGGTACCACAATCATGTGCTGCAATGTCAGGCCAGTTGTGGGAAATGGCTGTGGATATTGCATTGTTTATAGACAAATTAGGAAAGGTATGTATACAAATTACATCACTTTGAAAACTACAAATGCCATGGAAAAGGACTATATTGTTTGCTTGGTACTCCATAATTCTGCCAAGGCTATCTCTGATGTCATTTCTTTCTTTGTGATGGAGGAGGCACACTGCGGAAGACTGAGGCTTATGATAAACTCTTTGCAGGGTGCTTGTGGGACTTAGTTACTGATGTGGTTTATGTACAAGACGTTTATATTTGTGTAAAACCACATTCTCATCCTGAGTGGCAAGTTCATTGTGCAATGTATTCACAGGCAGAGCAACGGAAAGACATCTGAAACTTCCAGCGCTGTGGGCATTGAGAAGGCAACACACCGCACTGATGCAATTGCTAAAAGGTTAAAAAAAAAAATGCTCTACCCTTCTATCGCTGTTATTAACCTTTAACACTTTCTCCCCAAATAAGCAGCAATTGCCCAGCAAATGATGCAAGGTGATACGTTTGTGGTTGTGGATTTATGTCTATAAACAAGAGAAGTACGGCATAAGATCCCTTGACAGATGGAAATTGGAAGTAGTTTCACAATGCCTGGAGTATTTTTCCACTTTACATATTTTATGTCTTCAATTCTCCCTGCTATCGCTCACCTTCTGGCCATACATCTCCTGTGGATCACAGGATTGCACTTAGTTCTGCGTTCCTGTGGCCCAGATTCAGCCGACAGCGGTCTAAAATCCGTTGTCAGCTGACATCACAGACCCGTCCAGGCTCTGCAGGGATCATGAAAATAATGTCAGGATTTTCCCTAATGCCTGACCAGCAGCTAGCTCTGCCTCCCAGTGTGCCTCTGAGAGCCTGCACCATCTGCTCATGCCCCCTCCACAGTTCGGCTCCAGTGAGTGCTGGAATGGCAGAGCACAGAGCGGTGACTGACTGCCCTATGTTCAGAGCACACTGAGAGCTGAGTGATCAACAGTCTTTGATCACTCAGTTCTCGGTGTAGAGAGAGCTGCAGCTTGGATTGGTGCTGCAGCCATCTAGATAAGTATAAATGTTTTGTTTTGTTTTGGATCCCGCACTTCTTCTCTAAAGCGGAATTCCAGGTATTTTTTTTTCATAGTTACAGGTTTATGCAGAAACTGCATTAACCACTTGACCTCAGCAAGGTTTACCCCCCTTCATGACCAGGCCCATTTTTTGTGATACGGCATTGTGTTACTTTAATTGACAATTACGCAGTCGTGAAACGCTGTACCTAAATAAAAAGCTTTCTTTTGGTGCTTTTTGATCACCTCTGCGATTTGTATATTTTGCGCTATAAACAAAAAAAGACCGTAAATTTTGAAAAAAACAAAACAAACAATATTTTTTACTTTCTGCTGTAGAACATATCCAATAAAAATTTGAAAAAAAAAATCAAATTTCTTCAATAATTTAGGCCAATATGTATTCTGCTACATGCTTTTGGTAAAAAAAATCTGAATAAGCGTATATTGATTGGTTTGCGCAAAAGTTATAGCATCTACCATCTATGGAATATTTTTATTTATTTTACTAGTAATGGCAGTGATCCGCGACTTATAGCGGGACTGCGATATTGCGGCTGACAGTCAGGACACTAACTGACACTTTTTGGGGACCAGGGACATTAATACAGTGATCAGCGCTAAAAGATATGCACGATCACTGTACTAATAACACTGGCAGGGAAGGGGTTACTAGGTACATGATCCTGCGCATGAGAGCCGCCTTGCCACCATATATACAGTATACGGTTAGCAAGCGGATAAAGTAAAAAAAGCTTAGACTTTAGAACCAGTTTAAAGCTGAATTCCTGGTATGTTTTTTTGCATAGTTACAGGTTTAAATTGGACCAATTGCATATTCCTTATGTGGCTGATCCCTGTGGAAGCATAAAATCTCTGTAGCAGCTGCTGATATTACGCTGTCTCCCAGATCACATGCCGAGCGGCTGCCATGCTGCATATTAACCGCAGAGTTGGCCCACTCAGCAGTGGCATCATTAAGAGAACATCTTGTATTTTTAATGAATGCAAGGCATTCTCTGATTGGATGAGGTGGAAATTGTAGGGTCCCCATCCCGCCTCTCTATCTCATCCAATCAGAGAAAGCTTTGTGTCCATTGAGAAAAATGCAAGATGTTCACTAAATAGCACCCTTGCTGAGTTGGTAACCTCTGTGGTTACTATGCAGCAGGGCAGCCGCTCAGCACAGGACCTGGAAGACAGCGAGGATCACTGCAGTATCAGCAGCTACTACAGTTATTCTCTGCTTTCACAGGGATTGGCAAAATAAGGAATATGCAATTGGTCCAATTTAAGCCTGTAACTGTGCAAAAAAAAATACCTGAAATTCAGCTTTAAACTTGTTCTAAAGTCTAAGTTTTTTTTTACCTTATTGCATTAAGGGTGTTGTAAACCCTTGTGGTTTTTCATCTTAATGCATTCTATGCATTAAGGTGAAAACCTCTTGTGCTGCAGCTGCCCTGCAGAGCCCCCTTTTTCTTATCTGAGCCTGATCGTTTCAGCAACAGGGATGAGCACAGCAGCTTCAGCCACTGTCTCGGGTCCTCATTGGATAGATTGATAGCATCAGGAGCCATTGGCTCCCGCTGCTGTTAATCAAAGCCAGTGACACAGGAGCCAGGGGGCGGGGCTAAGTCCTGCTGTCTGTGTGAATGGATGCAGCAGCAGGACTTAGGAGCGCGCCCACACGAGTGCCCCCATGAAATGCGGTTCTCCGTGGGGACACTAGAGAAAAGGAAGAGCCAGGAGCGCCGCCGTGGGACCCCAGAAAAGGAGGATCAGGGCTGCTCTGTGCAAGGTAAGTATGACATGTTTATTATTTAAAAAAAAAAAAAATTGAACCTTTACAATCACTTTAACCACTTAGCGACCACCCGCCCGCAATGTTCTGCATATGTACTGATATGTCACTGCCTACTTCCGGGTTTAGGGGTCACACATGCGCCCAATGATTCACAGCCAGGACGTGCTGATTGGCTGTGTACATTCAAAGACGAGAGCTCTGTGTTGACATTCAACACAGAGCTCTATACACAGGGGGGATCTCTCAGTTTCTCATCCCTGCAAAGCAGGGTTAAAAAATTGAGAGATCATTAGTAAAAAGCAGCACACTTTACACACATTACACATAGTTAGGCACATATTTAACCCCTTGATCTCCCTAGATGTTAACCCTTCCCAGCCAGTGTCATTAGTACAGTGACAGTATATATTTTTAACAATAATCACTGTAAAAATGGCACTGGCGATGTCAGTGGCAGTTAGTCAGTTCCCCCCAGCGTCTGTTAGTGTCTGTTAGATTGTCCCCCGCAATATCGCAGTCCTGTTATAAGTTGTTGATCGCGGCCATTAGTAGTATAAAAAAAAATTCCAGTATATATAGCATAGTTTGAAGACGCTATAACGTTCATGCAAACCAATCAATATACACTTATTGGGAATTTTTTAACAAAACGTGTAGCAGAATACATTTTGGCCAAAATTTATGAAGAAATTAGATTTTTTTTTTTTTTTATTGGATATGTTTTATAGCAGAAAGTAAAAATATTGTTTTTTTTTTCAAAAGTTTCAGACTTTTTCAGTTTATATTGCAAAAATAAAATAATAACCCAGTAGTGATCAAATACCACCAAAAGGAAGCTCTATTGTGTGAAAAAATTATATATATTTTGTTTGGGTACAGCGTTGCATAATCATGCAAGCAGCGCTTAAAAAGGAAGTAAACCCTAATGGGTTTACTTCCTCTTTGTTTCCCTGCAAAGGTAAAGCATAACGGACTACTATGCATCACATGGTAGTCCATTATGTGTCACTTACCTGACACAGGAGCCAGCGATGTCACCGCTGTCCCCTTGTGTACGGAGCCTCCATCTTCTTGGTGGGTCTCGCGGCTTTGGCGCTGTCATTCGACGGCGCCGCGATGACGTCACTCCCATGCATGCGCACGGGAGCCGCCACTCGCGGCATATCGCTGTTGAGAGCGGCTCACTCAGTGCGCCTGTGCGCCGTAGACAGCGGTGCCTTTCTTTTGGCAAATATCTCCTAAACCATGTAGGTTTAGGAGATATTTCTTTGACCTACAGGTAAGCCTTAATCTAAGCTTACCTGTAGGTCCAAGTGGTTTGTAAGGGTTTACAACCACTTTAAAGTAGAGCAGTGCCGAATAGCAAAAAATGGTCTGGTCATGAAGGGGGCGATTCCCCTCCCGGCCTCCTCCTCCCCTCTCGCCAGCTGTCACCCACCTGTCCTGAAGCACAGAGAGAGCAGTGCCATCTGAGCGCAGTATGACCGCAATTTAATGTATAAAAGGTGAGAGATACACTTACAAGGTTAAAAACAATTCCAGCATAAATTATGAATATGGTGTTCATCCGCTCTACTCTCAGGTGGTAGCCGCTGTTGTGTTGGTGGCCAGAGGTTCAGGGGAACTGGTGGCTCCTAGCGCTTCCTGGTAAGCTCGGAGACACCCAGGGGCACTTGAGCGAGATTTATTTCTGTCACTACTGTGCTGCTCGCTGTTCTTCTTAGTATAGGCTCTGACATGAAGAAAAAGCCCTTACCAAAATGGACACAGAGACACAGTGCAGGACAAGGCATGGTAAGACAGTAATTGGGGATGAAGATCAGCTGCAGGGAGACCACAGGCAATGCGTTTGTCATGGGTAGGGCAGTCAATTAAAATAAATGGGGTATGCTACCCGCGACGTGCATGCGCAAACGTGCATGCTCAGGTCTGAACTGAGCCTCATATCACATTCCTGTTCTTACATCACCATCCTCAGTTCCCTCTTCACATCACAGTTCCCTCCCCTTCACATCGTCAGCTCCCATTTACTGTCCTCAGCCCCCCAATACTGTCTTCATCCCCCCATTACTGTCCTCATCCCCCATTACTGTCCTTAGCCCCCCCCTTACTGTCCTCAGCCCCCCATCCCATTACTGTCCTTTGCCAACATCCCCATTACTGTTCTCAGTCCCTCTTCCCCCCATTATTGTCAGCCCCCCCACTGTACTGTTCTCAGTCCATTACTGTCTTCAGTCCTCCCATTACTGTTCTCCCCCCCCTGCCCCCATTGCTGTCCTCAGCTCCACCCCAATTACTCTCCTCAGCACCCCCGCCCTGACCCCTCCCCCCTAATTACTGTACTCAGCTCCCTCCCAGGAGTCAGAGCAGGTCTGAACAGGGAATGGGAGCTGTAAGCTAGTAATTGGTTGCTAGGAGCGCCCTGCATCCTAGCAGCCAATAACCTGCTTGTTAACTCGGCAGCCCCCACTCTCCATCCAGAGCTGCCCTGCCATTTAGTAATGCCTACTACACCCTGTTCCAAATTATTATGCAAATTCTATTTCAGTGTCACAAAGATTAAATATTTTGTTTTTCAGTTTAACTCATGGATGGCATTGTGTCTCAGGGCCCTTTTGATCACTGAAAACAATCTCGGACACCTGTGATAATTAGATTGCCAGGTGAGCCCAATTAAAGGAAAAACTACTAAGGCTCCGTTCAGACTGCTGCGGTGCGGGACCGCTGCGAATCTACTGCGGGTTCCCGCATCGCATGTCTCCCGCCGGCAGTTCACACTGCCCTATGCGAGCTGCTGGGAGTGTCAGTGAAATGTTAATGACACCCCCATATCAGCTCGCATATCGCAGTGCAATCTGCAAACTCGGACAGGAATCGGATCGCATGGTGAGAACACCCATGCGATCCGATTCTGCTGCGGACCAAAAAAAGGGTCCTGTGCGAGTTTGGGCCGAATGCGATGCGAATTCAGCCATACTATCTGTATGGCTGAAATCACATCGCACAGAGATCGCATATGATTTGCACTGCAGTGCGAATCATATCCAATCTCCCGCACAGCAGCAGTCTGAACGCAGCCTCAAGGAGGGTGTTCCACATTATTAAGCAGAGCACCATTTTCAAGCAATGTGGGGAAGAAAAAGGATCTCTCTGCTGCCGAAAAGAGTGAAATAGCTCAATGCCTTGGACGAGGTATGAAAACATTAGATATTTCACGAAAACGTAAGCGTGATCATCGCACTATTAAGAGATTTGTGACTGATTCAGAGCACAGACGGGTTTCGTGCAGATAAAGGCACATTGAGGAAGATTTCTGCCAGATCCATGCATCGGATCAAGAGAGCAGCTGCTAAAACACCATTACATAGCAGCAAACAGATATTTGAAGCTGCTAGTGCCTTTGGAGTACCACGGACATCAAGGTGTAGAGTCCTCCAGAGTCTTGCAACTGTGCATAAGCCTTCCATTTGGCCACCACTAACCAATGCTCACAAACAGAAACGTCTGCATTGGGCAGAAAAATACATGAAGACTAATTTTCAAACAGTCCTGTTCACTGATGAGTACCGTGCAACCCTGGATGGAGTAGTGGATGGTTGTGTCCCGCTCCACCAGCACAGCCCCAATTGGCATCTCACGCCCAGTGACAATGAGAGGATCCTGTCATGTACACAGCGCAAACTTCTGTTATTAAGGAGCTACTGTATATAATTTGCTTGGATACCCTTCTCTCTCTCTCTCTTGCCATACCACCAGGCTAGGTCCATAGGTTCCCTGTGTTGTGATGTCAGTCCCGGGTATAGAGTACTGATCGCTAGGGAGGGGGTCAGGCTCACCAACCCCCTTAATTCCAGGATTACCATCTCCCATGCCAAGGCGCTAACTTCCACTGACTGGCTACTATAACATTCTTCACCACTTCACTAGTAACCCATGGCAAGGGCACTGGGTCGCAATTTCCGCCAACTCATGATTAACCCTTCTGTAATGACCCTCTTGCATCTCCTTTTCATTCCCTTTTATTTTCATTCAGCCCACTGACCTAATGAAAAAAACAAATCTTCTATGGACAACTTAAGGCAACATCCCTGCTCTTCCATACAGTACAGTGAGTGAGGGTTGCCATCCTAGGTCTGATAGTGTGTGGCAGGATCATCAGGAGAAAATAAAGGAAAAAATATAAAGCTTGGAAAAAAAAAATGTAATAAAGCCACCATATCTAAGGACTCGTAGGCTGCAATATATCACATTTCTGTTCCTGGGTGCTCTAAAAAACTTCAGCTGATGTTGGGCTTTAGGATCTTCAACAGCTCTAGTAAGCACATCCAACAGGAAGGAGGCGCCAGGAATTTATGAAACAGCATTTATAGAAATGTTCTGGGATCCTATGGGAAGAAATGGAGTCCACACCTGGGCAATAGTTAGTCCAACTTGGCTTCTGTACCTACCTGAAGAGAATAAGTGATAGGAATATTAATAAATATATGTATTTGGTACATATTACAAGCTACATGTGCAGATGTGTATTTTAATACAGATTGAAACATTTCCAACCAATCACATGTGGATTAACAAACAAAAAAAATATATTTATGTAATGCACAAGGTATCCTAACAGGCCCATAAACAATATTAGTCACATTAACAGAATGCAATATACATCTATATGCTGTAAGATGAAACTATAACGCAACACAAAACAGGAGCACAGGCTTGCATACTCTCAGCAGGGCCCAGATAAGTATTCTCAGTACAAGTTCTTACTATGCTGATAACAGAGTTTTATCTCTGGCCCACAGGGAGACATTTTTGCTCTACAGCCAGCTGTCCGGTCGCATACACAGCCGCAGTCTCACATACTGATACTTGATTACTACTACATACTGCTAAGAACTTACCAGAAAGGTAGGGTTGCCACCTTTTCTTCAAGTAAAACCCAGACACTTTAGCAGTGCACAGCTATTTATTTTTTATAGTATAAACTATACATATATTTTGCTATTAAATAAAATTTCTAATTTTTATCCCTATGAAACTGTATTGCGAGCAGTATTCTCATGTTATACAATATGCGGATATTATATACCTGTTAATGTATAAGCTATTGAAAAAGTAAAGGTAATTATACTTGCAATTTGTTTTACAAACCTTTCCTGAATGTATGTACACTTACTAAGTTTGCTTCAATAAACTTGTTTTCATATGAATATGAATCATATGAATTTAATAACAAGAGTCCCCCTTTACATCAAAGTCCACGGAGTTCCCCTTTTACATCTGAACTCACAGAATTCCCATTCACTGTAAGGGGGGACTCTGCAGACTCTGATGTAAGGGAGAATTCTGGGGACTCTGACATAAGGGATGCTCTGGGGACCCTTATTTAAGGGGGAACACTGAGAGCTCTTATATACGGAGAGGACTCTGATGTAAGGGGGAACACCGTGGCCTCTGGTGGAAAGGGGAACTCTGAGGTAAGGGGTGCTCTGAGAACTCTGATTTACCTTAGTGTAATCACTCAGAGGCAGAAGAGAGAAGGGGAAGACTTCAGTCACAGACAGGGATGGATAGTGAGCTCACTCACCCCTTGGCACTCAGCACCTCTCATCCAGATGTATCTGAGGCTGCTGGACAATACACTCGACAAACAAGCTATTTAAACAGGGCTGCAGCACTGGTTCATTGCTGTTTGCTCTACAGTGTTCTGTGTTCTTCATTGCCTGTTCCTGTGCCTGACCTCTGATCCTGACCTGGCTTGCCTCTGACCACACTTGTATGCTACCTGCTCTGACCTCAGCTTGTCCCTGGAATCTGCTTCACCATTACAGACCTTGGCCGGTGACCTAACTACTCTTCTGCCTGCTGTTTAAGCCTGATCTGACTGTCTGTTACTGACCTGGTGTGCCTGACCCTGCATCCTGTTCATCCAGCCTGCTATAGCACCTCCAGTCCAGTAAGCTCACATCTGGTCCTTGCTTGCTTGCCAAGCATCTGCAGACTGTCGCTAGCCAACCGAGCACCTGCCAGTCTACTACCAGCCAGCCCTCTGTCTGCTGCATCCATCTGCTGTCAGCTGTCTTTTGGCTTCTTTCCAGTGAAGAATCGGCTACTACCAGCGCAGGCTACTGGCCCATTACAGGCACCCATATCTTGCCATGATCCCAAAGTCACTGTTCCACTCTCAGTGGCTCCTGAACCAGAGCTGTAAGAGAGGCCTTCCTATTCATGTCAGGCTCAATAACCAGGTACATGACAGGCTGCCAGGGCACTGCCACTGCTCCCAATTTTGACATCCATGCAAGTGTGGGTGCACAGTCTCAAACACACGCTGTCTTCTTCCGGAGCTGTGCACCTGTATGGATGTCAAATTGGGAGCAGCAGCTGTGTCCATGCAGCCACCGTGGACCAGGGTACACGAAACACCTGTGTTTCCCCATGCGGGTAAAAATGGTCCTCACATGGGCGCGCGCTGTAGTATGTCCATGTGAATGAGGCCTAAAGGTCGATGCTACTACGCATATGAACTAGCGACACAGTGTTATTACCTTCCTGTCACTACTGCACATGTATCAGGTATTGCCACCATTTTGGCTTATCCCAACGAGCCTACACTACCCCAGAGTAAAGCTGCCATATTTAGTGACATCGCCGCTGTCTGCTGTCACTAATCCATTTTGGTTTCTACATGTCACATGATCTGTTGAAGAGGAACAAATAAGTTATTGGTGATAGGAGACTGCCTGTGGCAGGATAATCAGACACCAGAATATGACCGCCCATTGTGAAATTCAGTCTGGAAAGGTGCACTTTCTTCCGGAAATTTATATTGACAACTTTGCTTGACCCAATATCTGTGAAAATGACGTGTGTCCCAACTTTTGTACAAATTTATTTTATTTTTTGTTTTCTGTTTTCCAGTTTGGATTGAATGCCTGTCTGGTTGACCTCTAATGCCACTTACACACGGCCGGACAGGAAATGTTGGATGTAAGCTTGTTGTCGAATGTGTGTGTTTGCTGTCAGACTTTCCGCCAACAAATGTTTGATAGCAGGTTCTCAAATTTTCCACCAACAAAACTTTGTTGTCGGAAAGTCCGATCGTGAGTACACAAGTCCGTCGCACAAAAGTTTGCGCATGCTCAGAATCAAGCAGAAGGAGCCGCACTGGCTATTGAACTTCCTTTTTCTCGGCTGGTCGTACGTCTTGTACGTCACCGCGTTTCCCACGTTCATAATTGTTGGCCAACATTTGTGTGACCGTGTGTATGCAAGACAAGTTTGAGCCAACAACCTTTGAACAAAAATCCACGGTTTTGTTGGCGGAAAGTCCGATGGTGTGTACACGGCATTAGACCTGACCTCTGGCTTGTTAGTTGACTGATTTGTTCAACTTTTCTGATACTATATTTTGTCCCCACCATGCTTTGTTTTACCCGATGATACTTCACCTGCCAGTCTGGTTCTGACCTAGGACTGTTTGGACAGTCCTTCTGCTGCACCTGATTGGGGACGAGCACATTGTTTCGGCGCAAGTAAACCAGCACAAAAGTGCCTTAGGTCCTCTAAGTAGGAGGCAAGCGCATAAACCTTCCCTGAAAGATGATTGGTGGAGGAAAGTAGTAAAAGACCTCTGAAGCAGCAGTCATCCTCAAGCGCAGACATTGACTGACCCATACACAAATATGTTTAGAGAAGCAGTTTTGCACCCCTCAAATATTAAATTATTTTACTGACTAATGTACATTTCCTTTTTATAACTAATGCCGCGTACACACGAGCGGATTTTCCATCAGAAAAATCTTAGATGGTTTTTCCAACGGAATTCTGCTCAAGCTTTGCTTGCATACACACGGTCACACAAAAGTTTGACCGCCAAGAACGCGGTGACGTACAACACTACGACGAGCTGAGAAAATGAAGTTCAATGCTTCCAAGCATGCGCCGGATTGTTTCCGAGCATGCGTAGGAATTGTGCATGTCGGAATTGCAACAGATGATCAGAATTTTCGATCGGAACTTTTTCCGACCGAAAAATTGAGAACCTGCTCTCAATCTTTTGCTGGCTGGAATTCGGCCAGCAAAAGTCCGATGGAGCATAAACACGGTCGCATTTCCGACCAAAAGCTCTCATCAGTCTTTTGCTGGCCGAATTTCCAATCGTGTGTACGCGGCATTAGAGTAAAACTAAATAAATAATTAGATGGTAGACTTTGGTTTCCTTTAAATACTATAGCAGTATTAGCAGTTAAAATGTATGTATAACTTTGAAACTTTTCTGTACTGATTCTGAAAAGCACACAAACATGTAACGTGTTCATTTTTATCTCGCTTAAACAACTGTCCCTAATCTTTACTCATGGACCTCAGTGCCTATGGAGGAGGGAACTGTGATCAGGAGGGTGGGGAGAACTAAGGGTGGGGAGAGGATGCCCCTGTCTCAAGTTTGTGGTTTTACATCCTAGTACAACCAGCAATAGCTGATATAGAACTATGTGCAAGCAACACTTGTACTGATATGTCCCTAACTTTGTCATGATGGGTACAGAAAGGTAAGGAGAGAATCGACCAATGGAGGGGAAAGCTATGGATACTGAACTATAAATTTGACATATCTGCATGAATGGAAAGAAAAACTGATACATGGTAAGAAAAAGGCAATTTTTTTAAGAAGAAAAGAATAAGAAGAACGTAATAGTAAATACAAAAAGGATCAAGACACAGAAGAATGAAAGTCTGATACGAAGTCAAAAAAGGTAAATTATTTTAGGAAAACAAGAATATTAAGAGGAGACGCAGACAACGAACATTGCATTTTACATTAACAAGGTAACAATTATACATGGCAATTCTACAAAGGAAACCCATTACAGTTTGTAAGCAGTATTTAACCAAGACAGCTGATCATCCTGTGCCTCTACCTACAAAGAAGGATACACTTCAGTGTGAATATGTCTGGATTCCGTCAATTTGGAATTGACCATTGCAGCACCTAGGTAAGATAATTCTAATCAACTTTAAAGCTAGCTGTACCCATGAGATGGGAGTTGGATATTCTGACCACTGAGCAATCGTCTTAATGACTTGGAACCTCCATGTGTTCACGTTAATGTACATGGAGGAGAGAGTTTGGACAGAACTACAGACTAATGCTGGCCATACACTATACGAAAAATCAGCCGAAATTCGGTCATTTAGACCTTTCGTTCGTTTTTTGGCCAGTTAATGGGCACAAAATAGAAAATCTTTGGGACGATTTTGAGCCGAAAAAATTAAGTACAAGTTTGGAAATTTTCTGCCGAATGAACGATAAATTGAAAGGTTAATGTGTTTCCCGTCCGAACTGTCTGCACTAGGTATATATAAAAAAACAAACAAAAAATGTATTCATTTATGTCCACTGAACGATTTATTGGTCATTACATGATGGCATTATCGTTTGTGCTCGTTCGTTTTTCGAAAATGGGTTCGGCCGATTTTTCATATAGTGTATGGCCAGCCTTAGTTAAAGTACATTTATACCTGTGGATTGCCATTCCTGGCGGCTGTATGAAAATGCCAGCTGCCTGCCTGTGTGTCTCTACTAATTCTGAGTCAAAGACTTGGATTATTTTAGCAATAGATTCAATCCAGAGTTAATTAAGAATTATTTGGGATTAGTTTACTAAAGGCAAATAAGCTGTTTTCTTTGCAAGGGAATTTTTCCTTAGCTAAGTGAATGTGATGATTCAGTTTGCTAGGAATACCCAATCGTGTGCAAGGAAAAAAAATAAAAACAATTCCTGCACACAACTGGATGACCGTAGAGCTTCACATCATTCAGGTAAAGTGAAAATCCTTAATTGCTTTTAGTAAATCAACCATTTTAGCTCAATTCTTGTTTCAGGTCTGTGACAATATTAAAGCCAAAGTTTCAGCATAACATCCAGACAACTAGTATATTCAGGAGGGATCAGCATTTTGACAGCCTACATAGTAATTTCATGGCAGGTTTCCTATAAGGAAACAGTAGCGGGTGACCAAACAATACAACCATGATGATTGTTTGTTTCCTCAATTGGAAGTGTCTTCTAGTACCCAAAGATATGATCTTACCGCTATCTGGCTAAAATCAGCCAGATCTTGTGAGGATTATCTCCTGTCTGTGGGGATTTTAAATTGTGCAGACTAGTATGACAAGATGCTAAATTCAGTCTAACTGGAAATCCAAGCTTAAAGCGTCTAAACATCTAAACCCAAAAACAAAAATGTATTATATTGCAGCTTACCAATCCTTATATGTGGTGGTTGCATTCGTTTTTATTTATTTTTTTATTTATTTATTGCTATTTTCCTTCATGCTTACTTGGTGATCTGGCCAGTAACACACTCCCTGTCTTAAGCCTAGTACACACGGGCTAATGTCGGTCGGCATCGGGCGGTTCAATAAAAACTGGCTGACATTCGGCCCGTGTGTATGGCAGCCGGGCTGGCTTCTTTCGAAGGGTCATGATCGAATAAGGTCTGCTGAACAGCTCCTGACTTTACATAAGTGACTAACAAATTAAAGCCAAGCTCTAGCAACATTTTTGGGCAGTTACAGAAACCGTTTTTTTTTTTTTTTTTTTTTACTGTTGGGCTAAAGGTTTTACGTAAATTTTAAAAAAGCTGATCATTGTAAGCATCCCTGTAAATGGGAAATGGTTTGTCTCAACCCTCTAACTGCTAATTTATTTGGACAGCTTGGTCTGTTAAAGAAAAGTTGAAAAAAACAGACTTAAGCCTCATTCTCACAAGGCGGATCCGCTTCCACGCAGTCCGCCTCTGTCCACCAGCTCAGCGAGAGATCTCTCCGTTGATCTCCACTGAGCTGGCGGATGACCGGTCCCTCTCTGCTCACTGAGCGGGGAGAGGCTTGTCGATCGCCGCTGGTTTCTATGGAGAGATCAGATGAAAATGGCCAGCTGATCCGATCCGCCAGTGACGGATGCGAACTGCTTTTAGCGGATCGGACTGGGTCGGATGTCAGCGGACATGTCACCGCTGACATCCGTCGCTCCATAGACTAGCATGGAGCGCCCGTTCAGGCCCGCCGTCAAAACTGACAGGCGGACCTGAACGGTCCGTCAGTGTGAAAGGGGCCTTACTGGCCAGATCACCCAAGGTGAAAAAGAAAAAAAAGTCACAAAAGAAAACAAATTCAGCGATCACATTTAAAGTGGTTCTAAAGGCATTCTCCTGCCCTTATACTTACCTAAGCTCAATCTCGATCCAGCAATGTACACGAGAGCAGCTGCTCTATCAGCTTCCTCCCTCCCTATTGGCTCAGAGACAACAGCGGGAGTCATTAGCTCCTGCTGCTGTCAATTATAGCCAGTGAGGAGGAAGCAGGGTACTGGGCTGAGCAGCGCTCTGTGTGTCTATGGACACAGAAGGCCGGCTCAGGAGCAAGCCTGCACGAATGTCCCTGAAGCAAGTGGCTTGCTATGTTGGTCACTTAGCAGCCTTGTTAAAAGTACTAATTAACAGGTTAATGTTTGTGACCAGTCTCTTCCATTCTCATTGCTAACAGTGTTACTAGGTGTACCTCTGATTCCTGGAGATAGTTCTTAATTGTAATGTGTAACAATAATACTTTCATTTACTTAAATAACTTTATGTGACCTTCATATGAAAAAAAAATCTTTGTAATAAAGCACAGACAGGCATAATACATACTAGCACTAGGAGTAAACCCGTGCTGTGTTTGAAACAAGTTGAATTCACTGCAAGTTTAGTAAGGCGGTATCAGTTCTGTGCTCAGGGCAGCCATCAGAAATGTTGGGGCCCCTTACACAGCTTTAGGCCTGGGCCCCCGGGGCCTGACCACTGGCCATCCCACCAAATGTGCCCATAATATACACTAATTTGGATTATTTTACCAAAGAAATGCAATAGTATACATTTTGGCCTAAATTTTTGACGAAAGATTATTTTTTTTTTGCAAAAGTTTATAGCTATTTAAAAAATATTCGGTCTTTATTGTTTTATTAGCAAGGAATAAAAATCCAGTGGTGATTAAAAACCACTAAAAGAAAGCTCTATTTGTGTGAAAATAAGTATAACAATGTCATATGAGTACAGTGTTGCATGACCGCGCAATTGTAATTTAAAGTGCTACAGCGCGGAAAGCTGAAATTTGGCCTGGGCAGGAAGGGGGTGAAAGTGTCCTGTATTGAGGTGGTTAATTTATAAGGAACATAACTATACACTTATATATACTATACATATGTATATACCATTCCATTGGGGAGGGAAGAGGGGATGAAATGGCCATGTGAAGGAAGGAGTGGGTGGAATGAAATGGGTATGTAAAGGAAGGTAGGGTGAAAATTGTAAACTCCACCCCATACACACACTTTCCTGTACATGCCCATTTTACCTCTCCTTCCTTTACATGCAGTGGGCATTTTTCACCCTATCTTCCTTTACATACCAATTTCATTCCCTCCACCCCTTTCTTCACATGCCCATTTCATTCCGAGCCACCTAAGAGATGGTCTAATCCAGCAGAGACATCCCCATATATTCAGCAGAGACATTCCCATATAATGCAGCAAAGAGACGACCCCATCCAGCAAAGAGACAGTCTCAACCAGCAAAGAGATATCCCTATCCAGCAGAGACATCCCTATCCAAAAAAGAGACCTCCCCATCCAGCAAATAGATGTCCCCATATAGCAAACAGACAGTCCCCATGCAGCATAGAGACAGCCCAAATGCAGCAAAAAGATAGTCCCCATGCAGCAGAGACAGTCCCCATCCAGCAAAGAGACAGTCACCATTCAGCAAAAAGACAGTCCCCATGCAGCAAAGAGACAGTCCCCATTCAGCATACCATGCAGCAAAGAGACAGCCCCCATCTAGCAAAGAGTTCGCCCAAAAGAGCAAAGAGACAATCCCCATGCAGCAAAGAGACAATCCCCATGCAGCAAACAGACAGCCCCCATCAAGCAAAAAGATGGCCCAATAGAGCAAAGAGACAGTCCCAATGCAGCAAAAAGACAGTCCCCATGCAGCAAAGAGACAGCCCCCATTCAGAAAAGAGATGGCCCAATAGAGCAAAGAGACAGTCCCCATGCAGCAAAGAGACAGTACCCATGCAGCAAAGAGATGGCCCAATAGAACAAAGAGACAGTCACAGGCAGGCTGGCAGCACAGGAGGACCACATCCACACATGTAGCCCCTCAGCATACCCATAACCCCAGTCTGCAGGAATGTCTGCTCAGCATTATAGGAATTATGCAGCAGCAAGTACCTTCATTCAAAAAAGCTCCCACAAAAGCTCCCACAAACCCCCTTTCCTCTTCACTGCAAACGTGCCACCAACCAACTAAACTCAGAATCAGTCACTGACGGATTGCTGTCTGTTCCCTGTGTACACACTACCCGCTCCCTTCGGCTCAGTCTTCTGGCTTCAGTATGAGTGTGCCGCGCTCGTTTCCACTGGTCACGTGATAACCAATTCCCTGTCCACCCGTCGGCCAAGCAAAGGAAGCTGTAGCTATGTTCTCCGTGCTCCTTCTGAAAGAAAACAGCGGAGCGGCATGCTGCTAGTGCTGCCGGACACTGGGGGCAGCCGGGAGACGGGTCCCGTACATGTGTATGGGCTGTCACCCCCTGATGGCGGCCCTGTCTGTGCCCCAACTTCTGATGAGGAAAGTGTTAGAAACCACAGAGGCAACAGAACATATTATTTATTTATTACAGGTACTTACAATGCCTTGAAAAAGTATTCACACCTCTTGAAATTTTCCACATTTTGTCATGTTACAACCAAAAATTTAAATGTATTTTATTGGGTTTTTATGTGATAGATCAGCACAAAGTGGCACATAATTGTGAAGTGGAAGGAAAATTATAAATGTTTTTCAATTTTTTTTACAAATAATTATGTGAAAAGTGTGGCGTGCATTTGAATTCGGCCCCCCTGAGTCAATACTTTGTAGAACCACCTTTCACTGCAATTACAGCTGCAAGTCTTTTTGGGGATGTCTCTACCAGCTTTGCACATCTAGAGAGTGAACTTTTTGCCCATTCTTCTTTGCAAAATAGCTCAAGCTCTGTCAGATTGGATGGAGATTGTCTGTGAACAGCAATTTTCAAGTCCTGTCACAGATTCTCTTTGATTTAGGTCTGGACTTCGACGGGTCCATTCTAACACATAAATATGCTTTGATCTAAACCATTCCATTGTAGCTCTGGTTGTATGTTTAAGGTCGTTGTCCTGCTGGAAGGTGAACCTCCACCTCAGTCTCAAGTCTTTTGCCGACTCTAACAGGTTTTCTTCTAAGATTGCCCTGTATTTGGCTCCATTCATCTGCCCATCAACTGTGACCAGCTTCCCTGTCCCTGCTGAAGAAAAGCATCCCCACAACATGATGCTGCCACCACCATGTTTCACGGTGGGGATGGTGTGTTCAGGGGGATGTGCAGTGTTAGTTTTGCGCCACACAAAGTGTTTTGCTTTTAGGCCAAAAAGTTAAATTTTGGTCTCGTCTGACCAGAGCACCTTCTTCCACATGTTTGCTGTGTCCCCCACATGGCTCCTCTCAAACTGCAAAAGGCTTTCTTTCAACAATGGCTTTCTTATTGCCACTCTTCCATAAAGGCCAGATTTGTGGAGTGCACGACTAATAGTTGTCCTGTGGACAGATTCTCCCATTTGAGCTGTGGATCTCTGCAGCTCCTCCAGAGTTACCTGCTTCTCTGATTAATGCTCTCCTTGCCTGTCAGTTTTGGTGGACAGCCATGTCTTGGTAGGTTTGCTTTTGTGCCATACTCTTTCCATTTTCGGATGATGGACTGAACAGTGCTCCGTGAGATGTTCAAAGCTTGGGATATTTTTTTTTTTATAACCTAATTCTGCTTTAAACTTCTCCACAACTTTATCCCTGACTTGTCTGGTGTGTTCCTTGGCCTTCATGATGCTGTTTGTTCATTGAGGTTCTCTAACAAACCTCTGAGGGCTTCATAGAACAGCTGTATTTATACTGAGATTAAATTACACACAGGTGGACTCCATTTACTAATTAGGTGACTTCTGAAGGAAATTGGTTCCACTAGATTTTAGTTAGGGGTATCAGAGTAAAGGGGGCTGAATACAAATACAAGCCAAACTTTTCAGATATTTATTTGTAAAAAAAATTGAAAACCATTTATCATTTTCCTTCCACTTCACAATTATGTTTCACATTGTGTTGGTCTATAACATAAAATCCTAATAAAATACATTTACATTTTTAGTTGTAACATGAACAAAATGTGGAAAATTTCTAGGGGTGTGAATACTTTTTTTCAAAGCACTGTATATGGCGCCGTCAACTTACGCAGAGCTTTACACATCTATATTGTACATTCACATCAGTCCCTGCCCTCAAGGAGCTTACAGTCTAAGGTCCCTAGCTCACATTCATACATACTAGGGCCAATTTAGAGAGGAGCCAGTTTGCCTACCAGCATCCAAAATGGTCATCCTGTAGATGGATGCTTCAGCAAGAATGATGTGTCCATCCTTAAGCCTGGATTCACACCTATGCGAATTCGCAGCGGCCTACCACGCTGCAAATTTGCCGGACATTTCAAAATACATTGATTTTAATGAGGCATGTTCACATATCTCCGGTGCATGTGCACTGCGCATTGCAGAAAAACCGTGTGCGATTTTTGGGCAGTGCGGTGCGGCTCAGGTGCGAATTCAGGCCCATTAACTTCTATGGGCACGCATCTGATTCGCAGCTGGCTTGCGTTGTGAACACAAATTCTTTCCTTCTCCTCACTACACCTCCCCCCCTCTCCCTGCTCACTGATCCGCAGCTAAAGCGCTGCCAAAACGGAAAACAACTGACGTTTCAGTGCGCAGTCACGCCGGACATTAAATTTGCACCGCACTGGTGTGAACCCAGGCTAAATGAACCCACACTTTGCTGGGGTCTGCAGTTATCAACTTTCCAACAACTGATATCTTCAGAAGAAGTCCTACAATTGCTTTTCCTTCACTACAGGTTTCCTTGAATATTTTTAGAGCATGTCATACATATTTTTGTATTATGTCATTCAATCATAGGATACATTTATTTATCATCTATAGAAATGAAAATGAAGCCATCATTAAAGTTTGCATTTAATACAAATCAATAGGGCATGTGTTTACTTTGCCAAGTCGCAATATTTCGAGTAAAAAAATAGTGTCTTTCATAACTTCCAGCCAAAGCAGTCCAAGTGTTTGGTCACCAATCCTTACTGCTGTGTACATATTGTTTTTCATCAGCAGTGAGTTGAGTCAAACAGGCTGCCCCATGTAGCAGATAATTTCAAAGTATATAAATTATTATTATTTTTTTATTACCGTATATACTCGAGTATAAGCCGAGTTTTTCAGCACATTTTTTTGTGCTGAAAGTGCCCCCCTTGGCTTATACTCGAGTCAAGCACTTTTCTGCAGCAAAAAAAAAAATTTCCGACCCGACTTTGGGGCCCCGTATCTCGGGGCCACTTGGGTCTAGGGATCCCAAATTTGGTGTGCCAGCCCAGTGGACCTAGCACTATAACATATCCAAATATGGGGTTCCGAGATACGGGGCCCCAAAGTCGGTTCGGAAAATGTCATTCTCTGCTGCAGAAAAGTGCTTGACATTTTCTGACCCGAATTTGGGGCCCCATATCTCGGGGACACTTGGAGCTAGGAACCCCAAATTTGGCATTAAACCCCAGTTGAACTAGCAATACAACATATCCAAAGATGGGGTTCCTAGCACTAAGTGGCCCCGAGATACAGGGCCCCAAATTCGGTTCAGAAAATGTCATTCTCTGCTGCAGAAAAGTGCTTGAGATTTTCTGACCCGAATTTGGGGCCCCATATCTCGGGGACACTTGGAGCTAGGAACCCCAAATGTTGTATTCCAACCCAGTGGAATTAGCACTACAACATATCTAAAGATGGGGTTCCTAGCACTAAGTGACCCCGATATACAGGGCCCCAAATCGGTCAACTGTGTCCATCTGCATGGGCACAGTGAGGCTGCAAATGGGCATCGTTGACCCTCTTTTCCACTTACAGTAGCTGCGCATTTCTCACCCTAGGCTTATACTCGAGTCAATACGTTTTCCCAGTTGTTTGTGGTAAAATTAGGTGCCTCGGCTTATATTCGGGTCGGCCTATACTCAAGTATATACGGTAATTATATGTTGATAAAATGTATAATAACACTAAGTGGATTTATCACACATATACTAAAAAATTGCTAAGAAGACTTACTGTACATTTCCTATTTGTATCCTAGTGCACTAGGTAGATATAAGCACCCCCAAACACACACACACACACACACACACACACACACACACACACACATACACACATATACACACACACAGAGCTATAATTTCCTTTTCTTAAGAAAGTGTACAAATACATTATCATTAGCCAAGTCCTCTGTGTCACAATGTTCTGAGCCAGTTATGCAATAACTGAAAAACCTGCATTGCCACTACTGGACACATCTGTTTAGGCTTTTGTGCGTAGTTAATAAATGAAACAGTGTTGTGATTTCTGATTTTCTTAGTTGTTTAGATTATGTTACTTAAAGTGGGGTTGCGGGCAAAAAAAAAAAAAGTGGCTTAAAAATCATAAAAAAAAAAAAAAAAAATTAATTGGAAAAAATTTTTTTTTTTACTCACCTCTAAATGCCTGTTGCCTGTTGCGTAGTCTGCCACCTTCATTGCCTGGGCTAAACGTCACTTCCTGTAGGCGCTGCACAGTCATCTGGGACCTGTCATGTGTCCCAGATGAGTGAGCGTCGAATCACAGCGCACGGCGCCGCTCGCGCATGCGCAGTGGGTGCCCGGCTGTGAAGCCACAGCCGGGTTCCCACATTAAGAATGCCGGCGCTGCGAGCGGAGCGGGGAACGAGGGGGGGTCTCGTTCCCCCGCATCGCTGGACCCCGGGACAGGTAAGTGTCCGATTATTAAAAGTCAGCAGCTGCAGTATTTGTAGCTGCTGACTTTTAAATTTTTTTTTTTTGTTGGCACTCCTCTTTAAAGTGTTACTAAACCCTGGACCCTGCATTCACTTTATCTGGTCTCCCACAGTACACAGAACATGGAAATGCAATTATTTTTGTAAATCTAAACTGCTAAATACCTTTTCTCATTGGCACTATATAGCAGTCTTGTAACATCTATCAGTGTCTGGTTAAAGCTTGTGGGAGGAGTTTTCATTCTACTCTGACTGTCCTATGAGGCTGCAGGACCCCCGACCCTCTGTCTGGACAGTGCTGATTGACCCTGTGCTGATCAAATGCACTCTCTAGCAATACACACCAAACTGAGCATGTGCAGAGTGACTTCAAAGGCTCTGTTCTATCAGGAGATGTATTAGGGACAGTGGAAGAAGGGAAGGATCGGAGAAGACAGGATCAGGCAGATGATTACCCATTTAGGTTCCACAGAGAGTATAACAAGCATGCTTTACTGCATATACAGACTGATTTTACTGTTGTGGGTATAGTAACACTTTAAATATCAAACAACACCAAATGTCCTAATATAAGTTCCAGGTGAAACTGGGGATGAATTTTTTTGCGTAGTTGCATTGATTCACCTTGGACCAATATAAGTTATTATAGCGGGGGTGCCGATGCACGTGGCCGGCAGTCGCGATGACCGCCGGCCATGCACAATCGTGGGCACAAGAGCCAGAACAGGGACGTGTGTGTGTGTGTAAATACACAAATCCCTGTTCTGTTAGTAGAAGAGCGACATATTGTGTGTTCCTACTAGCTAGGAACAATGATCTGCCATCTCCTCTAGTCAGTCCCCCCCCCCCCTACAGTTAGAACACACATGAGGGAACACAGTTAACCCCTTGATTGCCCCCTAGTGTTAACCCCTTGATTGCCCCCTAGTGTTAACCCCTTCCCTGCCAATGACATTTCACAGTAATCAGTCCATTTTTATAGCACTGATTGCTGTATAATTGTCAGTGGTCCCAAAAATGTGTCAAAAGTGTCCGATCTGTCTGCAATAATATCGCAGTCCCGATAAAAAAACGCTGATCACCGCAATTACTAGTAAAAAAAAAAAATAATAATAAAAATTCAATAAATCTTTCCCCTATTTTGTAGACGCTATAACTTTTGCGCAAACCAATCAATATATGCTTATTGCGATTTTTATTACCAAAAATACGTAGAAGAATACATATCGACCTAAACTGAGCCAAAATTAGATTTTTTAAAAATTGGGGATATTTGTTATAGCAAAAAGTACAAAATATTGTGTTTTTTTTAAAAATTGTCACTCTTTTTTGTTTATGATCAAATACCTCCAAAAGAAAGCTCTATTTGTGGGGAAAAAAAGTACGTCAATTTTGTTTGGGTACAACTTCGCATGACCGCGCAATTGTCAGTTAAAGCGAAGCAGTGTCGTATCGCAAAAAATGGCCTGGTCATTGAGCAGCCAAATCTTCCGGGCTGAAGTTGTTAAAGAGGAACTCTTTAAAGCCCTTCCTCCCCTTCTTGGGTGAAAGAAATAAAATGCCCTTGAAGACTCCTGGGATGTATGACATCATTTTAGCCCAATCCAGAAACCAGGAAGCGACTGAAGAAAATAAACATATTATACCTTCCTATCTATACACTAATGCTAGAAGCATAAGGATTAAAGCGGGGTTTCACCTTAAAAAATTTTTTTTTTAAAAGTCAGCAGCTAAAAAAAAAGTAGTTCGTGGAGGCCGAGATGTCCCTCGGCTATCCGGATCCAGCGCCGCCATCCTCAGTAAGGGAAACGGCTTCCCGTTTCCTACTGCGCATGCGCGAGTCGGCGCACGGCCTACCGCGCATGCGCGAGTCTTATTTGTGAATGGGGAACGCGGTGTGTTGTGGGACACAGTTCCCATAACACACCGCGCCCCATTCACCTGAAGACGGAAGAAGAGAAGATCACCGCGGCGCTGGAGGAGGCAGATTAGGACGATCTGCCTAGCAACAGCCATTTCTGGTAAGTAAAAAAAAAAAAACTTTTTTTTTTATTTTTTTTTTAATTGTTACTAACATTTTTTCAAGTTTTCATTTTCAGGGTGTCCCACCACTTTAAATACAGTAAAAAGAGAAGTATAGCCAATGCTATTTTGTCTGTACTTCTCCTATGGATCACAGGAGTGCAGTTCATTCTGCCGACAGCGGGCTAGCCCACTGTCGGCTGACATCACAGACCCAGTCCAGGCTCTGAAACAATCCCAAACATATGGTCTGGATCCACCCAGAAGCCTGGACCAGCAGCTGGTTCAGCCTCTTTGCAAACTGCTGAGAGCCTGAGCCAGCCACTCTCACCGACTCCACAGCTCAGAGCTCCAGTGAGCACTGGAGGGGCAGAGCAGAAAACCGAGAGCTGAGCAATCAGTGGTGTTTGATCTCTCAAGTTCACGGTCTTATGCCCCATACACACGGTCAGATTTTCCGACGGAAAATGTCCTATCGGACAATGTTGTCGGAAATTCCGACCGTGTGTAGGCTCCATCAGACTTTTTCCATCGGATTTTCCGACGGACAAAGTTTTATCTCCTGCTCTCAAATTTTCCGACAACAAAGTCCTATCGGACTTTTTCCGATCGTGTGTAGCGAATTCCGACGGACAAAGTGCCACGCATGCTCAGATCACATTACAAGACCAAAGCTATTGGCTACTAGCCTCTACGTAGTCCCGTCGTAGGCAACAAACGTCACCACGTTCAGAATGATCGCATTTTCCGACAACTTTGTCCGACCATGTGTATGCAACACCAGTGTCGGACAAAATCCGTCGGAAAAAATCTGATGGATTTTGTGGTCGGATTTTCCGACCGTGTGTACGGGGCATTAGAGGTGGCGGGGAGACAGCTGCAGCTGGGAACAGTGCTGCAGCCATCCATGTAAGTATGATTGTTTATTATCTTCTAATTCCATACTTCTCTTTTAACCACTTGCTTACTGGGCACTTAAACCCCCCTCCTGCCCAGACCAATTTTCAGCTTTTGGTGCTCTCACATTTTGAATGACAATTACTCAGTCATGCAACACTGTACCCAAATGATTTTTTTGTCCTTTTTTCCCCACAAATAGAGCTTTCTTTTGGTGGTATTTGATCACCTCTGGGTTTTTTATTTTTTGCGCTATAAATCAAGAAATCACGAAAATTTTGAAAAAAAACAAATTTTTCTTAGTTTTTGTGATAAAATTTAGCAACTTATTAATTTTTCTTCATAAATTTTGGCCACAATTTATGCTGCTACATATCTTTGGTAAAAATAACCCAAATTAGTGGATATTAGTTGGTCTTTGTAAAAGTTAGAGAGTCTACAAGCTGTGGTGCAAATCATACAAAATTGATCACATCTGATGTACTGGTGGCCTATTTCATTTCTTGCGACCCGAACAAGCCAGGAAAGTACAAATACCCCCCAAATTACCCATTTTTTGAAAGTAGACATTCCAAGGTATTTAGAAAGAGGCATGGTGAGTTTGTTGATGTTTTCATTTTTTCCCACAATTCTTTGCAAAATTAAGATTTTTTTTTCTTCTTTTTTTTCCACAAAATTGTTATTGTAATAGGTTATTTCTCTCACATGGCATATGTATACTACAAATGACACCCCGAAATACATTCTGCTACTCCTCCTGAGTATTACGATACCACATGTGTGGAACTTTTACACAGCCTGGCCACTTAGAGAGGCCCAACATGCAGGGAGCACCATCATGTGTTCTAGGAGCATAAATTACACATCTAACTTGTTGACTAACTATTACACTTTTGAAGGCCATGGAGCACCAGGACAATGACACGTGACACTGACGTGGCACTGATACGTGGCACTAATGATACGTGACACTGATGTGGCAATGATGACAGATGCCACTAATACGGGGCACTGATGACAGATGGCACTTATACGTGGCACTAATAGGTGGCACTGATGACAGATGGCACTAATAGGTGGCACTGATGACAGATGGCATGAATACGTGGCACTGATGACACGTGACACTAATGACAGATGGCACTGATACGTGGCATTGATGACACGAGACACTAATAACAGATGGCACGTGACGCTGACAGGTGGCACTGATGACAGATGGTCCTGATACGTGGCACTGATGACAGATGGCACTAACATGTGGCACTGATGACACGTGATGCTGACAGGTGGCACTGATGACAGATGGTCCTGATACGTGGCACTGATGACAGATGGCACTGGGGACAAATGGCACTGGGGACAGGTGGCACTGGGGACAAATGGCACTGGGGACAGGTGGCACTGGGGACAGATGGGCACTTTATTTATTTTTTTTACTAACCGCTGCAGCCGTTCATCTCTCCCTCCTCACACGCTGTCTCTGTGTGAGGAGGGAGAGCGGCGATGAGAGATGATCTCATATGTTTACATATGAGATCATCTCTCATTGGACACTCCGATCGTGCTGTAAACGGCCACTGTGATTGGCCGTTTACAGCGATCTGACTGGCTGTATCCGAGGGACACGGCCAGCACAGAACTTCCCTGATGCGCACTCTCAGGAGTGCGCATTGCGGAAGTAAACAGGATGATGCCCAGGGACTCCCTCCCGGCAGGGAGCGTCCGCGCTGTAGCTGTCTTTCGGCTATAGCGCGGGCGCGAAGTGGTTAATATTGATTGAGAGAGCTCAGTTCCACTGTAATCTCACCTGGTGATCCTGCCAGTAAAAGTTCCTGTGCTAAGGTGGCAACTTCAACTCACCATACTAAATATATGAAGGTGTAGTATGGTTAAACCTCTCTCTCCTCATCTCCATAATATAGGGGGTGATCTGTAGTCCAAGGGAAGAACTGGACAGGTCTGATATTACTGCTTGAGATTTTACAGCATGAACAGTGTACAGTAGCTTGCAAGCTCCCTTGGTTTCTGGAAAGAACACATCTATGTTAAATTTAAATTTATATTTAATCGCAGTATAGTAAATCAATATCAATGTTATTTTTAACAGACCAAAATGGGAAAAAAATAAGAGAAGGCAATTTTTAGGGTTTACATACTTAAAATCCAGATGTGATTTAACTTCAAATAGTTTGTTTGGACCAAGATGGTCCAAATAAACTATTTCCTTCACTAATGCTGCATATACACGGTCGGACTTGCCAACGGCATAACCTCCGTCGGCATTTCCGATGGAAAAATTTAGAACATGTTCTCTATCTAAGTCCGTCAGAAAATTCCGACAGAAAAAGTCAGATGGTGCATACACACCGTCGGAATATCCAACCAAAAGCTCCCATCTGACTTTTTCTGTTGAAAATTTCCGACCGTGTGTACGCGGCATAACACTTGCACCCACTGTACAAACTGTATGTAGCATCAGCAGCATAGAGTATACAGAGCTGTGTTCCAGCAGTGGTACGGCAACTTTCCGCTACGTTCCTGGAACAAAATTGAGTCAGGCTCATTACTGCTCATAATGGGTACCGTATATACTCGAGTATAGGCCGTCCCGAGTATAAGCCGAGGCCCCTAAATCACCACAAAAAATGGGGAAAACGTATTGACCCGTGTATAAGCCGAGGGTGAAAAATGCAGCAGCTACTGTAAGTGGAAAAGAGGGTCAGCAATGCCCATCTGCAGCTGCATGCCCCCTGTACAGACCCCCGTGTCCCCATTGCACCCCGTGTCCCCATTGCAGCCTACCTGTGCCGATCTGCGCCGATCCGCCGATCTGTGGGTCCGGGGTCCTGTGTCTGGTGTCCGGTGTCCTGTGTCCGGTGCCCTGTGTCCTGTGTTGATTCCGTGCAGCCGATGAGGTCCCGCTCTGTCCCCCCACAGCGTGTACGGCGCCATTCCACTATTACAAAAACCGCGCCTCCTCCTCGTCCGTGATAGGAGGAACACTTTTTTCCCAGCAGTCAGTGTGCAGTGTTCCGCCTATCACGGACATTCTCTCATACTCGTCCATGAGATGAGAATGACAGGACATCCGTGATAGGCGGAACACTGTACTGCTGGGAAAATTAGTGTCCACCTATCACGGACGGGCGGGAGGAGGCGGCGCGGCTTTTGAAAACTGCCGTCTGTCTGCATGACACGCTGTTCATGTAGGCAGACTGCGGTGACTCGAATATAAGCCGAGGGGTGGACTTTCAGCCCTAAAAAAGGGTCTGAAAATCTCGGCTTATATTTGAGTATATACGGTATATATCCACGAGCGCAGTCTCAGAAGCCCTCCTGGTGTTAGTCACCCAATACAGCCGGACTTGTTCACACACGGAAATCCCATAAAAATAGCTTGTATACAGATGGTCACCAATATCCCGGAATAGGGAAATAAACAAAGGACATATAGTGCTCTGTGCTAACAAGCATAACTCTGCTAATCAGAGGCGTAACGAGAAGCTTCAGGGCCCCGGTGCAAGAAACCATGAAGGGCCCCCACCAGGGGCATTGCTAGGTCTAAAAAAGATCTGGGGCTAGAGCCCATAGCAGTGAAGTAAAGAAAGTCATACGCTTGGGCAGGCATATATATATATATATATATATATATATATATATATATATATATATATATATTACATCAGGGTCCCCAGAGAGCCCCCCCTTTACATCAGGGTCCCCAGAGAGCCCCCCCTTACATCAGGGTCCCCAGAGAGCCCCTCCTTACATCAGGGTCCCCAGAGAGTCCCCCCCTACATCAGGGTTCCCAGAGCCCCCCTCATTACATCAGGGTCCCCAGAGAGCCCCCCTTACATCAGGGTCTCCAGAGAGCCCCCCTTACATCAGGGTCCCCAGAGAGTCCCCCCTCTTACATCAGGGTCTGCAGAGGGCCCCCCTCTTACATCAGGGCCCCCAGAGCCCCCCTTATTACATCAGGGTCCCCGTGTACCTCGCTGGTCTCCACTGTCTGTGCACCTCAAACCCCCAGCAATTCTCTGTACCTCCCACCTGGGGGGAGGTGGGAGGCAGCGATCGCCAGCTCTATGGTGCTCGCGGGCGGCAGGATCTCCCTGGGGCTAGTAGTTCTCTTCCCGAGTGTATACAGTGGAGAGGGGCCTCTGACCTGGGCATGTATCAGCAAGAGTGTACAAGCAGAGTGACTCACTTGTACTCTGAAGAGTGAAACTGATACATGCCCGGGTGAAAGGCCCCTCCCCTCTCCACTGTATACACTCGGGAAGAGAACTACTAGCCCCAGGGAGATCCCGCAGCCAACATAGAGCTGCCGATCGCCCCCTCCCACCTCCCCCCACTGCATACTAAACTGACAGCCAGAGGTGCAGGGGGGGATGCCAGGTCTTGGGGCCCCTCCACAACGGCAGAATGCCAGGGCCCAGTCGCAAGTGCGACTGCTGTGACCCTGGTAGTTTTGCCACTGCTGCTAATAAAATATATACTTACAAAACAGGCACACAGCAAGTGCCAGCATACGAGCGCTTGACATAAAATCACAAGGAGATGGCCATGGCTATGCAAGCTATTCTGATAGCTCGTGGGTATATACCCATTATGGGAAAGCCATAATGAGCTAATGAGACACCTATTAGCAAAAGTATGTAGGCAGAGGACACACCCCCTGCCACACCTCCTTAAAGGCAAATTATTAGTTAAAGCCACAAGTGCTTTTTTTACCACTACTATTCCTTTATATTATTTTTTTGAATTTACAAATGCAGCGATTTAGAAACTGGATGAAAGGTTTAGCACTGCGAAAAACTTTTTGAAAGACAAAAAAGTGCATTTTATATACAACTATATAAATCAGACCAAAAGAGGAGGAAAGAGGGACATCCAAATCAGGGACAGTCCCTCAAAATCAGGGACAGTTGGGAGCTATGAGAAAGCCTATGTGACCCTTTGTTAATTCAGGGGTCCTGCTGTTGAGGTGAGAGGCTAATGCCATGTACACACGATCGGAATTTCCGACAACAAAACCTTGGATTTTTTTCCGAAGGATGTTGGCTCAAACTTGTCTTGCATACACACGGTCACACAAATGTTGTCAGAAATTCCAAACGTAAGAACGCGGTGACGTACAACACGTACGACTAGCCTAGAAAAAGGAAGTTCAATAGCCAGTGTGGCTCCTTCTGCTTGATTCCGAGCATGCATGAGCTTTTGTGTGACGGACCTATGTACACACAATCGGACTTTCCGACAAGTGAAGTTGTCGGAAAATTTGAGAGCCTGCTCTCAAACATTTGTGTGCGGAAATTCCGACAGCAAATGTTCGATGGAGCATACACACGGTCAGACTTTCCGACAACAAGCTCACATCGAACATTTCCCATCGGAAATTCTGATCGTTTGTACGTGGCATAAGAGTGTCTATGGTGGAGGTTACACATTTTGGCACGGAGAACATTCTCTTAAAGGCATATCCTCACTTTATTTGGAATCTTTTCCTAACAGCGCTGCACTATTTTGCACTTTATTCATCTGGGGTGTTGTAAATGGACCTGGAGTGTTCAGCTGCTGTAATCATTTTTGCTTTATACATTTTGGTTTTTATTAACTATTGTGATTTTCATTACTGCTCAGCCATACACAGGAAGCTTTGTATGTTATGAATAAATACAAGGCCCCCTGTGAATAGCTGAGCAGCGCTCAGCCCAAATAATTTTTTTGGCGGGAATGGGACAGGACGTCCTTTTACCGCTGTCAGAACACAGTGCTGTATACTGTATATAGCTGATACTACATACACTTTATACAGTACCCCCAATGTGTAGGGGTATTGGTAAAGGAAATAGTTTGTTTGGACCAGTTTGTTCCAAACAAACTATTTAAAGTTGAATCAAACTTAGAATTCATCTTTAAGGCATTGCTTGCATGTGTCTCATTTGCTTTTTACTGATGGGTGTGAGGGCCAGGATGACCTATACTGCGCGGTGTCAAATGTTCCCTTCTGTCATTTCAGCTTATACTTTTAGATACTATGTATTTCAGACAAACTACATTCTGTGACAGGGATGAGAACATTTTGTAGTGTGAAAAAGGGAGGACAAACAATTATTACTTGTAAGAGCTAATATTTCCACATGCAGAAAATGTGGTAAACTGACAATTCAGGAGCACGTGAAATTGACAATACATAAAGCAATGTGGTAACCTGACCTCACCAACAGTTTACAAGTTTGAAGCCAATAGCTAAACTTATAGTTATTTTACTAAGCATTTACAGCCTGTATATCACTAGCTTAGCCGTAGTTTCTCCTTCATCAATGAAAGGCCCATGTGGAAATAACTCTGTTCTTGAAGTAATACAACGTAACATGGGATAGTAGTCAGCTGATTTTAAACACAATAAATAGAAAAACACAAAATACCTTTTTTAATTGGAAAATATTTTGTCCGCAGCCTTTATTATTGGCGTTAAATAAATAAATATTCAAAAGTTAAACTTTAATAAACACGTAAAACAGCTCAGCCACTATGGCTCAAGCTGTATAATCAAGATAAAGGGAAATCTCCCCACTTAAAACATATATAACTTAGTCCTACTACTACTGAGGCGATTGAGCCCCCAGGGCTCTGAATCCCCCTGTTATTTGATAATACTCATAACAAAAACTCCTCAGCTGCCCAGATACAGAGGTCACCTGACCAGCCTGGGCAGCCAGGTCCAATGGGAATGCTTCCCACACTTTTCCAGACCTGAGGGGGTTAACCAATAATAGCCTAGGAACCCCTGTCACTACCTGGATACAACTAGACCTATTTACAGAGGTCAGGGAGCCAATGGGAACACTTCCCGCAATTTAGCTCTGAGGGGAGTCTAGAAACCTCTGCTGCCGCAATCCCATGAGGCAAGGGGGGCTTAAAACTGTTTCCCCCCTTTTCCTTGCATTCTTCATTCAAGATCCCCCAAAGCAAACATTTTACATGCCACTCCAGCTAAGATGATATCATAGCTAACAAAGGATTCCTGGCCGAGACTGAAGGATTTGGTCACCACTAGGGCAAGACTGAGATAAATCATACACATGATCATATGCAGATTCTTACAGTATAAGCCAGAGAGTAACCGAGGGCCAAATGCCAGAAAAGCTAGTCAGTTGAGAGCAGAGGTCAGAACTGCGTTCACATTCAGAGACTAGACAACTACGGAGCACAGAGACTAAAGGATCATACAACTGGAGGTTGTGTTACCAGAGAAAAAGTCTGGCCTTGGCCAGAACTTCTGATGGTGGAGCTGGTGTTGTAAGGCTAACACTTCCATGCTTTGGACATTACTGGTGACTCAATTAAGTCTGACAGACAGTGTAACAGACAGTGACAAACAAGCACTGGCAAGGAGCAGAGGATAACACAAGGTAAAACTAGGCAAGGATGGCCAGGAGGTGATGAACGAACACTGAGGGCTAATAGAGAAAGTTGGAAAACAGCCAATATTCTGAAGCAAGAAAAAGCACAGGGTAAATGTAAGGCTAAGGACAGGAGGGGTTAAACAGATAAGAGCATATACCAGACTGAGGACATGATAAAGACCAAAACCAAATGTTACCATGGGCATGGGCATGAGATAGGAAATAGCAAGCAGGGCATGTACTCAGGACACCGGAATAAAAGGGTAGGAGCTATGAGCACAAGTCAAGAGCTGGTCATGGGTCAGATGAGAATATTGTAGCACTAGGAAAATGGACACACATTTAAACAGTTAGCAGAAGTGTAGAAACTCTGCACATGTAGGAATATTGCTGCCAACAAAGAGGTATAGGCAGGAGGCAGCAAACAGTTGAAGGAAAGACAAGAGAGGTATGTGCAGTAAAGACAGTACAATAAGCAAGCAGTATACTGCTTCCATTCCTTAGGTTTGTTCTTTCTTTAACAATGAACAGAATTTTACGATTGCATTTTTGTGAAATTTTTGTTAGTTATGTTGATCATATTAAAGTAAGTATTTCTGTGAAGATTCAAATTTATCGCTAGTATAGCTAGTAATGGGGATGAGAAAAAGATTCTGGACAGCCGCACTCCAAAAATGTGCCTTTATTCTTAAAAGATGTAGTCATAAGACCATGTCACAGCAGAACGGACAGAAGAGCTGACGTGTTTCACACTATGATTAAGCACTATTTGATAGTGTGAAACGCGTCAGTTCTTCTGTCCGTTCTGCTGTGACATGGTCTTATGACTACATCTTTTACGAATAAAGGCGAATTTTTGAAGTGTGGCTGTCCAGAATCCTTTTCTCATCCTCATTGCTATATGCATTGCCAGCACCTGTGGCTTCTAATCTAGAGGAGAGGTTCTTTCCTATCCGACCTACCTGGAGCGGTGATATCCCTTTTCCTAATATAGCTAGTAGTTGTTAGTCACATTAAATTGGTCTTGCTCTTTAACCCCTTCATGATAAAGGGTGAAACAAAACCTAAACATAGTTTTACAACCTTGACATGTTTTAGTAAAACTGTACATACAATATCATCACACCTGCTTAGTGTATCCAGGTGACCTATGCCTCGTTTTTTCCAGGACAATTTGGGCCTTCATCTGATGGTAAATGATAAAGGAAATCTCCTGATTTTCTTATATTATCAAAGGAAAATTGTCACAAAATAGTAAAAAATAATAATCTTTTTAAAATGTAGCTGTATATATCTTGCTATTATGATAACCTACCACCAAAAAACAACCCAAAATAAATTATTCTGCTCCTGACCAGCGCAGCGATACCACGTGTGTATGTTATTTGTTGTTTGTACCAGTAGCAGGGTTCAGAAATAATAGCGTGCATTTTGCTTTTTTTTAATCCTACCTGAAACACACTGACACTGTTACTAATTTAAAAATGCTTTTTATTTAAAAAATTTTTTTAGTCCTACCTAAACTAAAGTGAGCAAAAAAGTGGCAACCACCCCAACCTATACCTGACCTTTGCAGCAATGTACACATGGAAGGGCAATGCACATCACAGACAAGCAAAAGATTTCCCAGCGCACTTACCAGCCAGCCTGCAAAACAACCAAATTGACCCTGTCTAACAGTTTACGTTAAAGACAGAGGGTCCATTTGGTTGTTTTACAGGCTGGCTAGTAAATGTGCTGGGAAATCTTTTGTTTGACTAAAATACACTGATCCTGACCTTTGATCCTGGCCCTTTGTTTTTGTCTACATTTTTCTCCTCTAGCAAGGAGAGAAAAAAAAACCAGGGGGTGGGCTGCACGGTGACAGTGACAGAATATACTCTGTTAATTCCAGTAATATTGCAATTGCTTTGGTATCTAGTAAACTGGTCAGTCTGAAACTAGAAAAGGAAATGGAGCAATTAACCACAGAAATGTAGTGTCTATTGAAAAGCAGTATAGTAGTAAGATGAAGTACAAACAGCACCAGAGAGGTCACTTCTGAAACCGCAGACTTCAGACTTGTTCAAAGAAACAGAGTTTAAAAAAACAATGCTGCTGTGCACTGTGTCGTAACCCACAGTATCCACCAAACTAACCTTAGTTACGTCCAGTGACCAGGAACAAGTGATTAGTCCATAGAGTTTAAAAACTGCTATTCTCCATACAGGTTCCAGGTCAGTGACTCACTAGGTAGTGAAGCCATGATCAGAATTACTGTTCCATAGATAACCCCTCCCCACACCCACTGTAAATTAGCTTCTTACTAGCAAGTTTTACCAGATGTTTAAAAAATGCGCTTTCCAAAACTGCAATACCCTTTGGAGACCACTGTAATCCCCTGGGTGAGGGAGAAGATCACCCGCTAGCTGTCATAAGAGACCGGGGGGAGCGGGGGCCGGTGCATCTGTAACATGTTACACCCTGAACACTTATTCTTTAACTGATGTGTTTTATGCAAGGAGCTTTTTCGTGAAACTCCCCTTTGTTTGTCGGGTGTAATTTTTATTAATTTATTTTCCATTAATTTTCTATCAGCTTCCCATTAGCAATATTGGCTGTGTGGCTGGGCTCTTAAAGGGCAACGTACCGGTATGTTGACCTGCCCAGCCGTGCCATTCTGCTGACGTAAATGTGCAGGAGGCGGTCCTTAAGCGGTTAAGCTGGTGCCATGACCTCTGCCACAGGTTTTCTGTTTCAGGGAGGCACCTTTCTCCTGCAGTATCCTATGAAGTCACCCTTGCATGCAAGGACTAGAGCTGTGTCTCCCTACACCATGGGTATTTAACCTGTGGCCCTTCAGCTGTCACCGAACTACAAGTCCCATCGTGCCTCTGCCTTTGGGGAGTTGTACTTGTAACTGTCAGCCTTGCAATGCCTACAAGTCCCATGAGGCATTGCAAGGCTGACAGTTACAAGCATGGCTCCCCAAAGGCAGAGGCATGATGGGACTTGTAGTTCTGCAACAGATGGAGGTCCCACAGGTTGAGCACCCATGCCCTACACTGTGTGCATCAACATAAACACACAGCCATAGTCTAGGATGGCAAGGCACTCCTCCCTTCTCCCCGCTAACAGACTGATTGGAGGTGGCACTGTCCAGTCTTAACTGGAAAATCAGGGAAGCAGCACTGGGAGAGCAGGAGCCAGCAGTATTTAAAGTTAGAAATGTTAAGTGCTGGGGTGAGAATATTAACAAATAATTTACTAGGTAATGTGTATTTTATTGTGCTCAATGTTTTAAGCGAAAAAAACACCGGAGATTAACACAACTTCAACCAAACATTTAGATCTGGATTTTTGTGTACCCTTAATGTGGTTGTAAAGGCTAGAGTCTTTAATGCATTTTCTGCAATAAAGTAAAAAACATTCTGTGTGTAGCTCCCCCCCCAAAAAAAAGTATTTATCTGAGCCCTATCTCAATCCAGCGCTGTGCCTGATAGCAGTGCCACTGCTCTGCTTCCTCATTGGACTCAATGAGAGCAGCAGGAGCCATTGACTTCTGCTACTGTCAATGAAATCCAGTGATGAGGGAGTGGGGGGCGGGGTCGAGCCACGCTGCGTGTTAATAGACTCACACAAAGGTGGCTCATGATCGAGCCTGCACGAGTGCCCCCATAGCAAGCTGCTTGATATAGGAGCACTTGGCAGGGGGGAGGGGCCAGGAGCGTTGGCGGGGGACCCCAGAAGAGAAGGATCGGGGCTGCACTGTGTAAAACCACTGCACAGAGCAGGTAAGTATAACATGGTTGTTACTTAAAAATAAAAAAATAAAGAACCTTGAAAATCACTTTAAGTGGTTCTAAAGTCAAGGCATTTTTTATTTTAGAGCAGTCCTCTCATGATCCAGCGTAGTGGATGTCTGTGCCTGTCACCCTCTCCTCTCAGAACTCACTAACAGCAGCGGGAGCCATTGGCTCCTGCCTCTGTCAATCAAATCCTGTGAGAATGGAGCGGGGGGCATGGCCGAGCTACACTGTGTCTATAGGGTAGAAATATCATCAGCACACCAAGGATTCCTCAGAACGATCCAAAGCTTTATTCATATGGTCACATGGTACACATACAGCAACCTTTTCGGAGCCAAGCAGGGCCCCTTTATCAGGCCCTGATGAAGGGGCTCTGCGTGGTTCCAAAAACGTTGCCGTATGTGTACCGTGTGACCATATGAATAAAGCTTTGGATCGTTCTGAAGAATCCTTGGTGTGCTGATGACACTTCTAACCTTTGAATTGCCTACGGTTTCCAGCCGATGGTCATTACAGCACCCAGCATTACCACAGCCATTTTCAGGAACATGTGCGTGGGGAATATTACTTTTTTTTTTTTACATAGACGCACACAGCCCGGCTCGGGAACGCTCCTGCATGAGTGCCGGGACACTTGGAGAAGAGGAGAAGCAGAGAGTGCCGGCAGGGGATCCCAGAAAAGGAGGAAAGCGGCAATACCATTTCACAGAACAGGTCAGTATAACAAGTTTATTATTTTAACCACTTGCCAACCTGCTCACGCAGATATAATGCGACAAGTCGGCTGTCCTGCGCAAACTGACGTACCTGTCCGTCAGTCCTTAAAAGCAGGATAGCGGGCGCGCGCCTGAGGGTCCCACTGATTCCATGTCCGCCGGTGGCCCGCAATCACGGCGAAGAAAGGAAGAACGGAGATCTGCCTATGTAAACAAGGCATTTCCCCGTTCTGCCTAGTGACATGACAGGGATCTACTGTTCCCAGTGATCGGGAACAGTGATCTCTGTCATGTTTCAGTAAGCCCATCCCCCCTACAGTTAGAACATGCTGAGGGAACACACTTAACCCCTTGATCGCCCCCTAGTGTTAACCCCTTCCTTGTTAGTGTCATTTTTACATTGATCAGTGCATTTTTATAGCACTGATCAATGTAATAATGTCACTGGTCCCCAAAAAGTGTAATTTGGGGTCAAATTTGTCCTCTGCAAAGTCACAGTCTCGCTAAAAATCGCAGAACACCGTCATTACTAGTAAAAACAATAAAAAAGTCCCTAAATCTTTCCCATAGTTTGTAGACGCGATAACTTTTGCGCAAATCAATCAATATGCCCCTATTGCAATTGTTTTACCAAAAATATGTAGAATAATATATATCGGCCTAAACTGATGAATGAATTTGTTTTTTTACCGTATATACTCGAGTATAAGCCGAGTTTTTCAGCACATTTTTTTGTGCTGAAAGTGCCCCCCTCGGCTTATACTCGAGTCAAGCACTTTTCTGCAGCAAAAAAAAAAATTTCCGACCCGACTTTGGGGCCCCGTATCTCGGGGCCACTTGGGTCTAGGAGTCCCAAATTTGTTGTGCCAACCCAGTGGACCCAGCACTATAACATACCCAAATATGGGATTCCTAGCACTAAGTGGCCCCGAGATACGGGGCCCCAAAGTCTGATCATTCTCTGCTGCAGAAAAGTGCTTGACATTTTCTGACCCGAATTTGGGGCCCCATATCTCGGGGACACTTGGAGCTAGGAACCCCAAATTTGGCATTCAACCCCAGTTGAACTAGCACTACAACATATCCAAAGATGGGGTTCCTAGCACTAAGTGGCCCCGAGATACAGGGCCCCAAAGTCGGTTCAGAAAATGTCATTCTCTGCTGCAGAAAAGTGCTTGAGATTTTCTGACCCGAATTTGGGGCCCCATATCTCGGGGACACTTGGTGCTAGGAATCCCAAATGTTGTATTCCAACCCAGTGGAATTAGCACTACAACATATCTAAAGATGGGGTTCCTGGCACTAAGTGACCCTGAGATACAGGGCCCCAAATCGGTCAACTGTGTCCATCTGCATGGGCACAGTGAGGCTGCAAATGGGCATCGTTGACCCTCTTTTCCACTTACAGTAGCTGCGCATTTCTCACCCTAGGCTTATACTCGAGTCAATAAGTTTTCCCAGTTGTTTGTGGTAAAATTAGGTGCCTCGGCTTATATTCGGGTCGGCCTATACTCGAGTATATACGGTATATATTTTTTGGATATGTATTATAGCAGAAAGTAAAACAAAATTATTTTTTTTTTTTAATTGTCGGTCAAAAAATTGGTAGTGCAAAAAAAAAAAAAAAAACAGAGGTGAGCAAATACCACCAAAAGAAAGCTCTAGTAAATCTTGTTTGGGTACAGCGTCGCACAAAGGTGCAATTGTCAGTTAAAGCAACGCAGTGCCGTATCGAAAAAAATACTCTGGTCATTAAAGGGGTTGTAACCTCAGTCCTTCGCTGTTGTAAAACCAAAATAAACACCTTTTAAAAAAAAATTTAGGTGAAAAACCTCCTGTAATACTGCAGCCCCTGAGCCCCGTTTTCTTACCTGTACCCCCTCTATCTCGCGCCAGGGACGAGCACACAAGCAAAAGCCGGTGTCTAGGGTTCTGATTGGATGGACTGATAGCAGCGCAGCCATTGGCTCCCGCTGTTGGCAATCAAATCCAATGATGCGGGCGCCAGGGCTGAGTTCTGCTTTCTGTGTGAATAGACGCAGAAGCAGGACAGTCCACTCTGACGGGCACTCAAGAAAAGGAGGAGCCAGGAGCGCCACTGAGGGACCACAGAAGAGGAGGATTGTGCAAAACTAACAGCACAGCAGAGGTAAGTATGACATGTTTGTTTTTTAAAAACCCTGAACCCCTTTAGGGGGCAAGTCCTTCCGGGGCTGAAGTGGTTAAGAAACAAAAAAGAGCCTTAATAACCACTTTAACCACTTGACATCCGCGATATGGCCGAATGACAGCGTCATATGACGTCCTCCCCTGTGCACGCTCCCTGCGCGTGCCCTGTAGTGCGTCAGTGAGACTCGGGTGATCAGCGATCCGAGTAAGGGGCGGGTCCCGGCCCCTTACCATGTGATCAGCTGTCCGCCAGTGACAGCTGATCACATGATAAAAACAAAAGTTCGGTGATCGTTCTTTTTTTCTCCTCACGCTGACAGCGGAGGAGTAAAAAAAAGCCGATCACCGGCTTATCTTAAAGGGACATCGGTTCCACCTTGCAATGCCCACAAGTGCCATCTTGCAATTCCCAAAAGTGCCACCCTGCAATGCCCATAAGTGCCACCTGTCAATGCCCATAAGTGCCACCTATGAATGCCCACCAGTGCCACCTATCAATGCCCACCAGTGCTGCCAATCAGTTCCACCTAAAAGTGCTGCCTATCAGTGTAACCCATCAGTGCCCATCACTGCCACCCATCAGTGCCCATCACTGCCACCTATCAGTGCCCGTCACTGCTGCCTCATCAGCGTACATCAATGACGGACAAAAATTACCTATTTTATATTTTTATAACAAAATTTTAAAAAAAAAACATTTTTTTTTTTTTAAATTCGGTCTTTTTAAAAAAAAATTACAAAAAATAAAAATCGCAGAGGTGATCAAATACCACCAAAAGAAAGCTCTTTTTGGGGGGGAAAAAATGATAAAAAATTGAATTTGGGTACAGTCAGTGTATGACCGCGCAATTGTCATTCAAAGTGCGACAGCGCTGAAAGCTGAAAATTGGTCTGGAAAAGAGGGGGGTTTAAGTGCCCAGTAAGCAAGTGGTTAATTATATCTCCAACCTCCAACCAAGGTATTCTTTAATTTTACACTTTATACTAAAGAAATCTGCTAATACTAGATTGAATTTTGTACAGTGTCGGGTATATGTTTATTCATACTTTATAAACTTGAAATGGCACATTGTATAATAGCGACATATTCATGAGTACTGGATTCTCTGTAAAAGGCATCATGAACATCTGAGCACCAAAGAGTGTGAAAATACATGTTCTTGGTACACAACGCAGAGAGGAGTGAATGTCCTCCGATAATGTGTTATCTAGTCAGTGCAGCACATACAAAGGAAGGGAGGGAAACAACATTGGCTATAGAAGGGAAACTATGGATGCTAACGGTATCTTCGAGGACAATAAAATAGTCCAGCAACATTTCCCAACATTAATGATATCTTGGAGCGTAATAAAACAGTGAATGTAGAATTTTCCTCCACAATTTTTTAATAATCATGTGTCTATAATACTCCTTGTCCTCGGCTACCAGCTGTAATATTGGTTAACTGTCCCAGGTACAGTGCCTTGAAAAAGTATTCATAGCCCTTGAAATGTTCCACATTTTGTCATGTTACAACCAAAAACATAAATGTATTTCATTGGAATTTTATGTGATAGACCAACACAAAGTGGCACATAATTGTGAATGGGAAGGAAAATGATAAATGGTTTTCAATTTTTTTTTTTAAATAAATATCTGAAAAGTGTGGCGTGCATTTGTGTTCAGCCCCCTTTTTTGATACCCCTAACTAAAATCTAGTGGAACCAATTGCCTTCAGAAGTCTCCTAATTAGTAAATAGTCCACCTGTGTGTAATTTAATCTCAGTATAAATACAGCTGTTCTGTGAAGCCCTCAGAGGTTTGTTAGAGAACCTTAGTGAACAAACAGCATCATGAAGGCTAAGGAACACACACACCAGACAGGTCAGGGATAAAGTTGTGGAGAAGTCTATTATTATTAGTATACAGGATTTATATAGCGCCAACAGTTTACGCAGTGCTTTACAATAGAAAAAGGAGACAATACAGTTATAATACAATAAAAATACAAGAGGATTAAGAGGGCCCTGCTCAGAAGAGCTTACAATCTAATAGGGTTGGGCAGGTGGTACAAAAGTTTGTAACTGTGGGGAATAAGCTGATGGAAGCAGTAGAAGATTAGTTGGAGACGTGATAGGCTTTCCCGAAGAGATGAGTTTTCAGGGATCGCCTGAAGGTAGCAAGAGTAGGGGATAGCCGGACCCGTGGAGGTAGCGAGTTACAGAGGATGGGAGAGGCTCTGGAGAAATCCTGGAGACGAGCATAAGAGGAGGAGATGAGAGAGCTTGAGAGTAGGAGGTCTTGAGAAGAGCGGAGAGGATGATTTGGGTGATATTTGGAGACAAGATTGGTGATGTAGCTCGGGAAAGAGTTGTAAATGGCTTTGTATGTTGTGGTAAGTATTTTGAATTTAATTCACTGGGTGATTGGGAGCCAGTGTAGGGATTGGAGGAGAGGGTTGGCAGACACTGAGCGGTTGGTAAGGTGGATAAGTCTGGCAGCAGCATTCATGATAGACCGAAGAGGGGATAGCCTATGGAGAGGCAGGCCAATGAGAAGGGAGTTACAAGCTTTGAACATCTCACAGAGCACTGTTCAAACCTACCAAGACATGGCTGTCCACCTAAACTGACCGGCCGGGCAAGGAGAGCATTAATCAAAGAAGCAGCCAAGGGGCCAATGGTAACTCTGGAGGAGCTGCAGAGATCTGTCCACAGGACAACTACAGTGCCTTGCAAAAGTATTCACCCCCCTTGCCTTTTTACCAATTTTGTTACATTACAGCCTTTAGTTCAATGTTTTTTTTAATCTGAATTATATGTAATGGATCAGAACACAATAGTCTAAGTTGGTGAAGTAAAATTAGAAAAATATTTATACATAAAACTATTTTTCAGAAATAAAAAAAATGATAATTGGCATGTGCGTATGTATTCACCCCCTTTGTTATGAAGCCCATAAAAAGCGCTGGTGCAACCAATTACCTTCAGAAGTCACATAATTAGTGAAATGATGTCCACCTGTGTGCAATCTAAGTGTCACGTGATCTGTCATTACATATACACACCTTTTTGAAAGGCCCCAGAGGCTGCAACACCTAAGCAAGAGGCACCACTAACCAAACACTGCCATGAAGACCAAGGAACTCTCCAAACAAGTAAGGGACAATGTTGTTGAGAAGTACAAGTCAGGGTTAGGTTATAAAAAAATATCCAAATCTTTGATGATCCCTAGGAGCACCATCAAATCTATCATAACCAAATGGAAAGAACATGGCACAACAGCAAACCTGCCAAGAGACAGCCGCACACCATAACTCACCGAACTGGCAAGGAGGGCATTAATCAGAGAGGCAGCACAGAGACCTAAGGTAACCCTGGAGGAGCTGCAGAGTTCCACAGCAGAGACTGGAGTATCTGTACATAGGGCGACAATAGACGCTCCATAGAGTTGGGCTTTATGGCAGAGTGGCCAGAAGAAAGCCATTACTTTCAGCAAAAAAAGAAATGGTACGTTGTGAGTTTGCGAAAAGGCATGTGGGAGACTCCCAAAATATATGAAGGAAGGTGCTCTGGTCTGATGAGACTAAAATTGAAATTTTTGGCCATCAAAGAAAACCCTATGTCTGGCGCAAACCCAACACATCACATCACCCAAAGAACACGATCCCCACAGTGAAACATGGTGGTGGCAGCATCATGCTGTGGGGATGTTTTTCAGCAGTCGGGACTAGGAAACTGGTCAGAGTTGAGGGAAAGATGGATGGTGCTAAATACAGGGATATTCTTGAGCAAAACCTGTACCACCCTATAGCCCCATACACACGGTCGGATTTTCGCATGGATTCTGTCCGATCGGACAATGTTGTTGAAAAATCAGACCGTGTGTATGCACCATCGGACAGTGTACGTCGGATTGTCCGACGGACAAAGTCCTATCTCCTGCTGGATAGATTTTCCGACAACATGGTCCGATCACACCAAATCCGATCGTGTGTACCGTTGTCCGACGGACAAAGTGCTACGCATGCTCAGATCACATTACAAAACCAAAGCTATTGGCTACTAGCCTCTACGTAGTCCCGTCGTAGGCAACAAACGTCACCACGTTCAGAATGATCGGATTTTCCGACAACTTTGTCCGACCGTGTGTACGCAAAACCAACATCGGACAAAGTACGACGGACATGATCCGACGGACCTGGTCCTCGGATAATCCGAGCGTGTGTATGGGGCTTAAGTGTGATTTGAGGCTAGGATGAAGGTCCACCTTTCAGCAGGACAATGACCCCAAACACACTGCTAAAGCAACACTTGAGTGGTTTAAGGGGAAACATGTAAATGTGTTGGAATGGCCTAGTCAAAGCCCAGACCTCAATCCAATAGAAAATCTGTGGTCAGACTTAAAAATTGCTATTCACAAGCGCAAACCATCCAACTTGAAGGAGCTGGATATCCAAAGCGCCTTGGAGCTGTCATAGCCGCAAAAGGTGGCTCTACAAAGTATTGACTTTAGGGGGTGAATAGTTATGCACATTGACTTTTTCTGTTATTTTGTCCTATTTGTTGTGTTGTGGGCATGTTCTGTAAATTAAATGATTCAAATCCTCAAACAATCCATGTTAATTCCAGGTTGTGAGGCAACAAAACACGAAAAATGCCAAGGGGGGTGAATACTTTTGCAAGGCACTGTGTATATGTGTATATATATATATATATATATATATATATATATATATATATATATATATATATATATATATATATATATATATATATGCCTGCACTGTATATATATTATACACTGACTACTCTGTGTGTGTATATATATATATATATATACTAAACTGCCGGCACGCCACTAACTAACCTGCCTAATCTAGCTCAAGGTCTCCTCTCCACGTTATTATCACACTATACACGGCTGCCGTGTAGGCAGCCTTATATAGTGTGGGGCATGGACTTAGCCCCCTGAGAAAGGATTGGCCAAAGGCACCCTGTGTTTGGCCAATCATGGCTCTCAAAGCAGATTGCGCTGTGATTGGCCAAAGAATGCAGGTCAGGTGCATGCTTTGGCCAATCAGCAGCCATCAATGCACTGCAATTTCGCAGTGCATTATGGGGCACTCTGCGGCCCTCGCATTTGCCGCAAACCCCCCATATGTTTGATTTGTTTGCGAGGAAACGAACACCCGATGTTTGTGTCGAACTTACGTTCGACTCGAGCATCGGGACCATCCCTAGTAGAGACATACCCAAAAAGACTTGAAGCTGTAATTGCAGTGAAAGGTGGTTCTACAACTCAGGGGGGCTGAATACAAATGCACGCCACACTTTTCACATATTTTTTTTTTTTTTTTTTTTTAATTGTGAAAACCATTTATCGTTTTCCTTCCACTCTACAATTATGTGCCAATTTGTGTTGGTCTATCACATAAAATCCCAATAAAATACATTTACGTTTTTGGTTGTAACATGACAAAATGTGGAAAATTTCAAGGGGTATGAATACTTTTTCAAGGCACTGTAGCTACATTCTGAGCTCTTTACTAGACCAGGGTCGTTTCTCCATCAAAGTGACTCTGCAGCAATGATAAATATGTAAAATGAAGTCCTTCTTGAAAGGAAGTTTATCAGAATTCAACCCTACCAAGAGTGTCAATTACCTGGTCCCTTGCTGAACTCAAAGGTTCTGTCTGCCAGCCCCTCCATCACTCCTGTGTCCTGAAGTGACATAGGGGTGACTGGAGAGACCACAGAATGCAGTTTTCACTATTCTGAAAAGGCTTTTCACAAGATTTTGGAGTTTGTGGGAATTTGTGCCCATATACCCACTGTTTGTGAGGGCGCTTAGTGATGGTAGACAAGGCCTGGCTCACAGTTGGCATTACAATTTACCCAAAACATGTTAGTAGTGATGAAGTCAATGTTCTATACAGGTCACACAAGTTCCTTGCAGTGTTCATTTCGTTGACGAAAATATTTTCGTTGCCAAAATTAACACTATTTTAGTTGACTAAAATATGACTAAGGCTGGGTTCACATATGAACCACATGTGGCTCACAGCAGGGGTCCGGTGCGTCCTGGTTCACCATTTCAGGTCCGATTTCAGCCCGAATTTTGGGCTGACTTCGGACCTAAAACGGACCAAAAGACCCGCTGCGGAAATATTTGAACCGGCTCCATAGAGAGCCGGTCAAAATCTCCTGCTATTGTAAATTAGATGCAGGGAAGCCGCATCCAATTCGCAATGGTGTGAACCGAGCCTAAAAATAAAATAATTCAGATGACTAAAATAAGACTAAAACAAAAATTTTAGGCGAAAGACTAAATTAACACTGCACTACCACATAAGAATAAGTAGGGGGCGTCTACCAAGCTGCTGAAAGAAAAATAAATAAATAAAAAGGCTTTTCTTATTTTTTTTATTAATATTTAATGCTGGTAATAAAATTCAGGTAATATGTGCAATGGCATTACAGTCAATAGAGTTTACAGTTTTTTGAGTTTTTTATATTTTAAAGTTGCACTTCTGTTTGTTAAAAAGCTATTTTTTAGTTTTATGTACAGTATAAAAACCTGTGTCTGTAGTACATGTTAACCGATTGCCGACCAGTGCACGGCGATATACGTCGGCACAATGGCACGGCTGCGCAAATGGGCGTACAGGTACGTCCCCTTTAAGAAGCGGCATTGTGGGCGCGTGCATGCTCCGTGACCGTGGGACCGGCAGAATCGATGTCCGCCAGTGTCTCGCGATCATGTCACGGAGCGGCAGAATGGGGAGAAGGCATTTCCTCGTTCTGCCTAGTGACAAGACAGAGATCTACTGCTCCTTGTCATCGGGAGCAGTGATCGCTGTCATGTCCTAGGTAGCCCACCCCCCCCCACAGTTAGAATTACTACCTAGGACACACTTAACCCCTTGATCGCCCCCTAGTGTTTAACCCCTTCCCTGCCAGTGCCATTTATACAGTAATCAGTGCATTTTTATAGCACTGATGGCTGTATAAATGACAATGGTCCCAAAATAGTGTCAAAAGTGTCAGATGTGTGCTCCATAATATCGCGGTCACGATAAAAATCGCAGATCGCCGCCATTACTAATAAAAAAAATTATAATAAAGATGCCATAAATCCATCTCCTATATTGTAGACACTATAACATTTGCGCACATTGATCAATATATGCTTATTGCGATTTTTTTAACAAAAATATGCAGAAGAATACATATTGGTCTAAACTGAGGAAAAAAATTTTTTTTTTATATATTTTTTGGGGGATATTTATTATAGCAAAAAGTAAAAAATATTGCTTTTTTTTTTAATTGTTGCTTATTTTTTTGTTTATAGCGCAAAAAATAAAAACCGCAGAGGTGATCAAATGCCACCAAAAGAAAGCTCTATTTGTGGGGAAAAAATGATGTCAATTTTGTTTTGGTGCAACGTCGCACAACCACGCAATTGTCAGTTAAAGCGACGCAGTGCCGTATCGCAAAAAGTGCTCTGGTTAGGAAGGGGGTAAATTCTTCCGGGGCTGAAGTGGTTAATACCATAAATAATAACATGTTATTAGATTTTTACTCCTGCTTAAATAATGCATTACAATTTAACTAAACCCAATTTAAACCCATTCGATTTTAGTCAACTAAAAGATACTGGAGATTTTAGTAGACTAAAATACTACTAAAACTAAAACAATTCAGATGACTAAAATACAACTAAAACTAAAATGGCATTTTAGTCAAAAGACTATGACCATAGGCATGGGCAGGGTGTGTGCCGAGTGTGCCTGGGCACACCCTAATCAAACCGTGCACCAGGGCCACTGATAAGGCAGTACAGCTGGCCCTCCTATACCGGGCCGGGTCCTATCAGTTCAAAAGGGGGGCCCAGGTACCTGCCGAGCAGGATGACCAGCTTTACTGCCTTATTGCAGACACTGATTCTCTTGTTCCTCCCCCAGCTGTGCTGCAGGAGGATCAGGGGGAAAGGGCTGGTGAATATGTAATTTACCGGACCCTTCCTGTTCTGAATGAGACACAGTGAGCAATCAGTACCCATCGTTCCTATGTCTATTCATCACTGAAGTATAGTAAACTGTGTTTACTATACTTCATTTTGCGAATTAATAGGAAGCCTGTAAGTGCTTCCTGTTCATTCATCTGTGCAGCTGAGGCTGTCTTAAATGTGAGACACCATGGAACTGTTAAGACCCCTGATATTTCACCAAAGCCCCCCAACAGGGCACTTACAAAAAAAAAGTAAAAAAAAAAAGAAATCTAAAATAAAAAAAAATACATAAAAATTAAAAGAAATATTGCTTTGCTCTCTATAATTTTTGTCATGGCATGGCCATTTCTGTCATGGCATGGCATGTGAATACCCCTAGCCACTGTCTCTGTCGCTCTGTGTTTGAGCTTTGGGGTGCACACCCTAATGCAATAGGCTGTGCTCACCTATGACTATGACTAAAACTAAATTGAAATTTGATGTCAAAATGAATACTGGTTCCGTGACACCATAAGGCCCCATTCACATCTCAGCGTTTTGTAGCTTGAAGCTCGAAGCTCCAAAACGCTGGAGGAGAAAAAAATTAATTATTTTCTATGGAGATGGTTCACATCGCCACTCCAAGTCGCCTGAAGCCAAACGCCTGGAGCTCAAAAAAGTTCTGGAGCTTTTTTTGTAGCTCAAATTGGGCAGATTTGAGCATTTTTGGCACGTTTTTATTCTCATATAAATGAATGGAAACACACCATTTGCAGGTTTTTGTGCGATTTTCTGCTCAAATGAAAAAAATCGAAAAAATAAAATAGTAATGCTATATGAACAAATACATTTAAAATAAATACGCAAATAACTAAAAATCATCATAAATAAAATAATTAATAATATGTAACCATACATAAATAATTAACCCCTAACCATAAAAAATATATAAAATAGATTATAATTATTATTAATAATGTTAATAAAATAATAATTAAAAAAAACACCCAAATCTGAACAAAAAATAAAAACATTTATAAAAATTATTTTTTTATTTTGTGTTAGGTTGTTTACCAACTTTGTGTTGGTCTATCACATAAAATCCCAATAAAATACATTTAAGTTTTTGGTTGTAACATGAAATGTGGAAAATGTCAAGGGGTATGAATACGTTTTCAAGGCACTGTAATTGGTGGATCAACTTCTGTTCAACCACAGTGGCCACACATGAATCAAAATTCAGACCGCCCCTGCTTGCACGACAGAATTTCGATCCATGTATAGCCAGCTTTCGAGAGTAAAAGAAAATAGGCGGGTCAGCTACCCCAGACACCAGCTACGTAACTATATGATGATGGGTTGTTATGTATTTTCTCAGCACAATTATGAAAACTCATTACTTATCTTTTTTTTTTCTTCAAAGGCATTGCAAATCGAGAAATATTGTGACCTTTCCTGGCTGTTTAACTTTACTATGCTCGATGCCCTCTACATAAAATGCAAATCTGAAACACTTTTCCTATAAGTGGGAGACCAGTGCACTCAAGGAGACATGGATCTTACTTGGCAAGAGATCATGTCTATTACTGAACTACAGGTAAGTGAAAATGGTAAAGATATGCAAAAACATATTTTATTTTTGGGTAAATAACATATTAGAAAAACCCGCTTATTATATCTCAGTTTAAAAATAGATTGAAAATTGGCTTAAAGCAATAGTTCCGCCCACATATTTTTTAATTTTTTTAGTCACCCGTTCTGCTGGTATGAATAAGATACTCTAAAGCATGTTATTAATAAATTCGCTGTTCAAGTACATCTTTTTTTTTATTTACCTACCTTTGTTTTCTGCTTCCTGAGCACTTCCATCTTGATTGTGGGCATGTGAAGCCCACTAGGACACTGTTCCATAAGGTGCAGCTGGCTATCCAGCATGCACCTCCCGATCTCACGCATGCGCATTCTACACAGGGCGTAGCACAGGCATTGTGTCTGGTTGCCATCACAACAGGCAGCGACGGAGGAGGTGCCCGCCCTATTGTTATGGCAACAAAGGTAATCAATCAACCTGGCTCTTAGATCCGCCTTTCATCGCGTAATTTCCTGTTTGGAAATAACGCAATGCAATCCTGCGGCGATGCCCACTGACTCCTGGGAACAATGACACACATCTCCTAGGAGCATAGGCACCGCAGGAAATGACATGCACTGCCAAGGCCCAGAAGGAGGCAGAATACAGGAGACATCCTAGCAACAAGCTACACAAAGTAAGAAAAAAAAATAGCCAAATGTTGTTAAACTTGCAGGAATATACGGATTGAGATAATGATTAAATTATGGGTAGAACTCCGCTTTAAAGGCCGTATTGAGATAGTAGTGATTAACCACTTTCAGACCGGACCAATTTGCAGCCAAAGGACCAGGCCCCTTTTTGCGATTCGGCACTGCGTCGCTTTAACTGACAATTGTGCGGTCGTGCGACGGGGCTCCCAAACAAAATTGACGTCCTTTCTTTTCCACAAATAGAGCTTTCTTTTGGTGGTATTTGATCGCCCCTGTGTTTTTTTTTTTTTGCGCTATAAACAAAAAAGAGCGACAATTTTGAAAAAAAAAACGCATTCTTTTAAATTTTTTGCTATAATAAATATCCCCCAAAAATATATAAAAAAACATTTTTTTTTTCCTCAGTTTAGGCCGATACGTATTCTTCTACATATTTTTGGTAAAAAAAATCGCAATAAGCGATTATTGATTGGTTTGCGCAGAAGTTATACCGTTTATACAAGATAGGGGATAGTTTTATAGCATTTTTATTAATAATTTTTTTTTTTTTAGTAATGTCGGCGATCAGCGATTTTTATTGTGACTGCGACATTATGGCGGACACATCGGACATTTTTGACACATTTTTGGGACCATTGTCATTTATACAGCAATCAATGCTATTTAAATGCATTGATTCCTGTGTAAATTACACTGGCAGTGAAGGGGTTAACCACTAGGTGGCCGTGTAGGGGTTAAGTGTGCCTAGAGGTGTGTTTCTTACTGTGGGGGGGGGGAGTGGCTGTCAGCTAGTGAATGCTGATCTCTGCTCCAATCACAGGGAGCAGAGATCGGCGTCACTAGTTGCTAGGCAGAACTGGGAGATGCTGTTTATTTCCGCATCTCCCCGTTCAGCCTTCCCGTGAGATGATCGCGGGTATCCCCGCGGCGATCGAGTCCGTGGGACCCGCGACCGTCCTCACGGGGGTCCCGACCGGCACAATCGGCGCACGCCTGATGACACGGCGGCATCTTAAAGGGGACGTACCTGTACGCCCTTATGCCTGTCCGTGCCATTCTGTCGACGTACATCGTCGTGCGCCGATCGGCAATCGGTTAATGAGTCATACTCTGAATGGACCAAGGTTATTAGTGGTGTAACCCAAGGTTCAGTGTTGGAACCCTTACTTTTTAACCTATTTATACAGTGCATCTAGAAAGTATTCATAGCGCTTCACTTTTTCCACATTTTGTTATGTTACAGCCTTAGTCTGAAATGGATTAAATTCATTATATTCCTCAAAATTTTACAAACAATACCCCAAAATTAAAAAATGAAAGAAGCTTGAAATTTTTGCAAATTTATTAAAAATAAAAAAAATTCCATCCTCTGCACCACCATCAACGTCATCCCTTCCACGCTGAGCTCCACAAGCGCTTCAAGCCTCACTTTCAGATCGCTCTACTTCAGGGTAGTCTTCCCCATCATGATTGCAGACTGACAGCAGTGAGAGCTGGTGGTGCGGGGATGGTCTATGTGGACAGCTTTACCCCAGATGCTTGCATACTTAGATGTGCCTCATCTCATTTAATCATCAACCATGTGAGTTGCTAAATGTTGTACCTTCATTAAATGTAACCATATTGCGACACTTAGAGGCGCCTCTCTTCTCTTTTATACTCTGTAGCTCCTGCTGGATTTTGCTTCTAATCCACTTGTGGAGGCTTCCATTTGTGAATGGACATTTTATGGTTACACAACCTATCACATTGCTATAACTTTTTTATATGGACTATAAACTGAAGGACTTATGAATAAATGGTTGTGGAACAAATCATCTGAGTTTCCATTATTTCTTATGGGAAAATTTGCTTTGATATAAGAGTGCTTTGAATTACAAGCATGTTTCTGGAAAGAATTATGCTCACAATCCAAGGTTTTACTGTAATCCGTTTTGTAAAAAGATTATATAATGTCCACTGTGTCTCCTTTTGTAACTTTATTGTCGAAAATGCCTTAATTACAGCGCTGCTGGGCACTCATGTGATCCACTGAAGAGCTTCTCCTCCCGGCTGACGTCAGCAGGCCCCTTCCTCTGCAATGCTCGGAGCAGGGTTGATGTCAGCAGGCATTTTCGGCCCTTCCCACAGTAGTGCTCGGAGCAAGGAAGTAGAGCTCTGGAGGATCACGTTAGCGCCCAACAGTGCTGTAAATAAGGTATTTTCACCAATAAAGTTACAAAAGGAGACTCACTGGACATTAAATAATATTTGTATAAAGTTACAAAAGGAAACACACTAGACATTATATAACCTTTTTACAAAACGGATTACCAGTACATATTTTTACAATGACTTTAACTAAGGTTTATTTTGGGGATTTAAGATGTCATAATGATGACTCCTGAGCTGACAGGGGGAGAGGGGAGAGAAGACAGGGGACATAGATAAGACATCCCCTGAAAATAAGCCCTAGTGTGTTTTTTGTAGCAGAAATCAATATAAGACCCGGTCTTATTTTCGGGGGAAATTCGGGGTACAAGTGCCGTGTTAACCTGCATGGGATTCAGATCAATTGGAACAATCGTTGCTCCCAAAATTATATCCGTGTGAGTGCATGTTCCTGAACTCACACTGTCTGAGTTCAGGGACACATATCCGCCCCACACAGATGTCCAATTGGGAGCAGCAGCTATGTTCGTACAGCCGCTGTGTCCCAACTGACATAAATGGGCCTGCACGCGTATGCATGAAACACCTATGCATCCCATGTGGGCAAACATGGCCCTTGCATGGGTGTAATCTTAAGTACACCCGTGTGAATGAGGCCTTACTTTATTAATACTGCAGATGGGCACTGATCAGGTTGCAATGATGGGCAATGGCAAAGCTGCATTGATGTGCACTGGGGAGGCTACAGATGGCTACTGATAAGGCTGCATTGATGGGCAATGGAAAGGCTGCAGATGGGCACTGGTGAGGCTGCAGATGGGCACTGATGAGGCTGCATTGATGGGCAATGGTGAGGCTGCAGATTGGCACTGATCAGGCTACAATGATGGGCAATGGTGAAGCTGCAGATGGGCACTGATCAGGCTTCATTAATGGGCAATGGTGAGTCTGCAGATGGGCACTGATAAGGCTGCATTGATGGTCACTGACCCTTATTTTGCTTCAAATTTCTTTATTTAAAATTTTAGTTTTTTTCCTAAAACTTCCCTCTGAAAATGAAGGTGCAAGTTATACGCCTGTGCATGTTATACGCCAATAAATACAGGATTTATTTGTTAAAAATTTGGAAAATCATTTACAATTTTCCTTGCACTTCACAATTATGTGCCACTTTGTGCTGGCCTATCACATAAAATCCCCCAAAAAAAACATTTAAGTTTTTGGTTGTAACATGACAAAATGTGGAAAATGTCAAGGGGTGTGAATACTTTTTCAAGGCACTGTATGTTGGTGCTATATAAATCCTGTATAATATTAATATAATAATTATGTTTTGAATACTGTCTGAGATCTAGTTAAGGCGATTTTCCCCTACTACTTGTTCTAAATAAAATGTTTTCATTGCTGTCCGTGTCTCTGCTGGAGATTTCCTTTCAATTCCGATAAGAACGTTGTCACTGGGACAGGAAGTAAGGGAGTTGCCCTTCCCCATTACCCAGAACAAAAGACATTTGGCAGTAGGTACACCCCCATCAACAAAAGCCCGTCTTCTGTTGGACCGGCTGTAGTACACACGGGCTGGATGTCGCATTCAGCAACAATGTTTCTATTGGAAAGCTTTCCCTCTATTCCTGTGCTGGTGACAATTAAATAGTTTTGGCTCCTTATTTGGTGATAATAGTTACTATATCAAACAGGGAAGGTGAGTCCCCCCAGTGGAAAAAGAGAAAGCAATAAAATTCCAAATGATCTTTAATTACTACTACAAGATATCCCATCACTTGCATGACTGAAACCCTTCATGGACAAATATATATAATATAAATATAAATATTCTTTCTTGTCTTATTCAGGGGCTGGATATTCACCCAGATTCTGCATATAAAACTGAATATGGATGTCAGCCACTTACAGTGCCATTTTTTGGATGCAGTCTTGGAAATAACCCAAGAGACAGTATAGTGCCAAATGCAAGCCAGGGCATGCCAAACTTAGATCGACTTTACCTGGACCCCATTTCTCCTCAAGCTCAGCAAGTGCCCACTCTTTCTATGGTTTCTGAATATGGTCCAACATCCTGCACAGGAATGTTCATGTCAAATGTCTCTCAAATGGGTTGCATAAATCAATATCCTTCAAAGCTGGTGCCTACAAGTGGGATGAGTGGCCAAGATCATGTAGCTATGCCAGAGGCTTGTCTAAATGGAGTCCATTCCCTACATCAGCCCTGTAAAGGCCAAGATGATTTTGAATCAGACTCTGGCTTATCTTTAAACTTCAGTGATGGCGAATCAATTGAAATAGAGAACATAGACACACAGAGGTTGCAGTCAAACTTTATGGAAATAATTCCACCACATGCCTATCAAAACCAGTATCATGTGGCTACAAACCTAACACAGTCTTTTATGGAACACAACCTGTGTGAAACCCAACCCTACATTACATCTCGAACTCAAGAATTGGTCTGCAGTAGGGATGAGCGAAGGGCAGTTGCAATGCAAATTCCATTCCCCATAGAAAGAATCATCAATCTACCTGTGGAGGACTTTAATGAACTTCTGTCACGCTACTCATTAACAGAATCACAGCTGGCTTTGGTCAGAGACATTCGTAGACGTGGAAAGAATAAAGTAGCTGCTCAAAATTGCCGCAAGCGCAAGATGGAGAACATCGTTATTTTGGAAAGGGAGATAGAGGAGTTGAGAACAGAGCGAGAAGGACTGCACAGGGAACGAGAGGAGGTAGAAAGGGTCATGGAAGAAGTGAAGACCAATTTGAAAGGGCTTCAGCAGGAGTTATATGGCATTTTACAAAATCAAGGCAGTCAGTTTTATCAGGAGGATCTTTTGTTCAAGCAGACGCCAGATGCTAGTATTTCTTTCCCTACAAATTAGAAAATTGTTTTATAAATTGTGTATGTTGAACTGAATCAAATGATAGAATGGCTGCTGAAAATAAGTTCTGTAAGAGGTTACACAAGCATTCCAGCAGGTAGCTTATGTTAGCTAAAAAAAAAAAAAAAAAAACACTCTATCCTTTTCCTTTTGCATTGTGAAAATTTAAATGACTGTAGATGATCTTTAGTTATGACTGAAATATTGCAAATTATATGCAAGCTAAACTGCCATTGTTTCATGTTTCATTATTTCCTTAGAAAAGTATATTTTTACTTTGTTTGTGTGTAAAAATGTAACTTTAGTACAACACAACTCTGCATTCATTGAGAAATACTATGTAAACATGTTTCACATACACCAATAATCAGTAAGGCAAACTTGCTGAAATTTGCATGATATCATGCCAAAATATCATAATTTTTCAACGATCTGACTAAAGTAAACATATATGAGTGGTCATTATATTCAAACACAATTATTGGTTTGTCCATTGACCTATTAAGTAGGGGGATAGAGGAATGCTGTGCTGTGGAAATGTATTGGCACCCATTGCCAAAGTCCATCTGGCTTCAGTAATATTGTATTACTGAACTGTAAAGCGTATGTAAACCCTAGCCCTAAAGTGCTGTTGAGCTTATCAGCAATCCAATGACCTGGTAATTTTTTATGCACGCTATCTTTGCTGCATTCTTCAAGGCTAAATTCACCTTTCAGAACGTTACATGTTCCACGTGTATTTAGGGTGGAACATGTAACATGTTCCAACTCCTGTAGCTTTTCCCCGTATCATTGCTTCAGTGTGACAGTAGTCAGGTGATTTTCCCTGCATCTACTGTCACAATTCTGCCCACATGGCCCTGTCATTCGCTCAAAGTTTCCTGTGACTGAATAGACTACAACTACTGTCAGCCACTGCGGCTGATGGCTTGTAGTTCTGAATGAACTGTGAGGGCGCTGATGAGCTCCCTTGTAGTCCATTCACAAGCCTGCAGCTTTGTAACTGACAGCTCCTAGGCCGGTACAGGCTGAAAGCTGCAGGGCTTGTCTGCAGAAGCCTGACGTTGCACCCCTGGTCCACTGTTTAGGGGTGTAATGCTTTCCAGGCTCCTGCATGAAAAAATAATAAATGCACTAAAGCCATTCCTGCTGAATAGGTGTAAATTCAGGCTGTGGGAAGCCCTGTTGGCACCACCCGGGTCAACAAAAGTCGATTTAAAAATCAACTTTGCTGGGCTGAAAATTATTAGCTGAACAGTGACAGCATCCGAACAGATGTGGCTGCACCATAGGCATGCACACAGGGGGTTTCAATTGTGCCTGGGCACACCCTAATCACCCCATGTGGTGCAGACTCCCCTGTTTAGACCCCTGGTATCCAAAGATACCAAAGCCTCCTAACTGGGCTCCTAAAAATAATTGTAAAAAATAATAAAAAATAAAATAATAAAAATAAAAACGAGTGACACCAATCTCTGCCCTACTGACACATTTTACTGCTCTACTAAGACCGTCAGTATATATACACATGCACACGCATATGTGTTTGAGCTTTGGGTGCACACCCTAATGCAATAGGCTGTGCACAGCTATGGACTGCACCAACAATTATCTTCCACCATGGTCAAAATCTCTGAGATCACAATTTTCCCCCATTCTAGTGTTTGATGTGAATCACTTCCTGACTAGTATATTCATGCTTTTATGCACATAATTGGTTGATTAGATAATTGCATGAACAAGTAGGTGTGCAGCTGTTTTTAAAAAAAATTGTTTGGTGGGTGCTTACAAATATTAAAGTAGAAATATACTCACCTTGGCTTCAGCGATGTGCCATCCCCAAACTCCACACGGACTGCTGACATCTGCAGGCATCCGGCTTCTGGATCTAGATCACCGGATATCTGTCATTGGTCGGGCCAAGATGATGCCACATCATCAGATTTGGCATTGCCGTATTTGTACAGTAAACTGTTCTTGCGCAGCTTATTTTACAGGGGCTGACAGACAGGTAAGTAGCTTTATTGCAAAGGGGACAAAGCATGTCTCTTCTGCACTAAAATTTCTGCCTGTTCGCCAATTTTCATTCCAAGCATAAAGTTCCACTTTAAATAGCAAGCAATCTAATACAGAGAATTAGCAAGGGTGGAACAGCATTTATGATGTTTAAATCTGGATGTTGGAAATGCTATTGATAAGTGCCTTTGCAAAATTGAAATATAGTAGTCTGGTACCATCAGGTAAACTGAGGATACAAGGATTCGGGAAGAAAGTTTGTACATAAGTAACAAACTGGATAAAAGACAAAGGGCAATTTTTGATGGAACTAAATGAGAGAAGATTAGCAGGTGAGTGTACCAGAGATCAGTGCTGGGTCCAATTCTTCACAATGTGTATATTAACCACTTGACAACTGGGCACTTAAACACCCTTCCTAACCAGACCAATTTTCAGCTTTCGGTGCTCTCACACTTTGAATGACAATTACTCAGTCATGCAACACTGTACCCATATGAAATTTTCGTCCTTTTTTTTCACACAAATAGAGCTTTCTTTTGGTGGTATTTGATCACCTCTGGGTTTTTTATTTTCTGTGCTATAAATGAAAAAATACTGAAAATTTTGTAAAAAAATGAATTTTTCTTCATTTCTATTATAAAATTTTGCAAATAAGTAATTTTTCTTCATAAATTTGGGCCAAAATTTATACGGCTACATTTCTTGAGACCCTAACAAGCCAGGAAAGTACAAATACCCACAAAATTACCCCTTTTTGGAAAGTAGACATTCCAAGGTATTTAGTAAGAGGCATGGTGAGTTTTTTGAAGTTGTCATTTTTTCCCACAATTCTTAGCAAAATTAAGATTTTTTTTTTTCACACCAAATTGTCATTATAACAGGTTATTTCTCTCGCATGGCATGTGCATAGCAAAAATTACACCCCAAAATATATTCTGCTACTCCTCCTGAGTATGGCGATACCACATGTGTGAGACTTTTACACAGCCTGGCCACATACAGAGGCCTAACATTGAAGTAGCACATTCAGGCGTTCTAGGAGCATAAATTACATATCTAATCTCTCAACCACCTATTACACTTTTGAAGGCCCTGGAGCACCAGAACAATGGAAACGCCCACAAAGTGACCCCATTTTGGAAAGCTAACACCCCAACGTATAATCTATGAGGCATAATGAGTCTTTTGAATGGTTTATTTTTTTCCAGAAGTTTTTGGAAAATGTGGGAAAAAAATGAAAACGCATTTTTTTTACACAAAGTTGTCAATTTCTAAGATATTTCCAACACATAGCATGTACATAGCAAAAATGACACCCCAAAATATATTCTGCTACTCCTCCTGAGTATGACGATACCACATGTGTGAGACTTTTACACAGCCTGGCCACATACAGAGGCCTAACATTGAAGTAGCACATTCAGGTGTTCTAGGAGCATAAATTACATATCTAATCTCTCAACCACCTATTACACTTTTGAAGGCCCTGGAGCACCAGAACAATGGAAACGCCCACAAAGTGACCCCATTTTGGAAAGCTAACACCCCAACGTATAATCTATGAGGCATAATGAGTCTTTTGAATGGTTCATTTTTTTCCAGAAGTTTTTGGAAAATGTGGGAAAAAAATGAAAACGCATTTTTTTTACACAAAGTTGTCAATTTCTAAGATATTTCCAACACATAGCATGTACATAGCAAAAATGACACCCCAAAATATATTCTGCTACTCCTCCTGAGTATGGCAATACCAAATGTGTGAGACTTTTACACACCCTGGCCACATACAGAAGCCCAACATTGAAGTAGCACATTCAGGCGTTCTAGGAGCATAAATTACACATCTAATTCCCATACAATCTATCACATTTTTGAAGGCCCTTCATATTTCTAACACATAGCATGAACATACCAAGAATTACACCCTAAAATACATTCTGCTGAGCAAAGGGTAAACAAAAGATTACCTGTGGTTTTAGTAGTTTTAGTAGTGCAGTTGTCCACAGGAGAAGAGCTGTCAGAGAACTCACGCGTTCCATGCCCGTCCTCGTCCAGTAGGGGTTAATCTCCGTTCGGCAAACGCCAATACCCATGCGCAGCCTTCTCAACGAAACCGAACGTGCGGGCGTACCCGCGTACCAACGCTGACCTGTGCGCGCCCTCGTTTGTCAATACGAACGAGGGCACGCACTTCCACGTCAGCACGAACGTGTGCGCGTAATCACGCACGGACCCGTGCCTCCACCAATCCCAGCACAAGGCGCCCTATATAAACAGGGCCTTCACATGGTGTCAGTGCTGGATCGTCTTCAGTCTTATCTCCTGAATACCTGCCTGAAGTTCCTGCCTACCTTGGTCCTGATTCACCTGGTTTTCCTGTTTCCCTTCCTGGATTGACCCCGCTTACTGACTGCTCCCTTTGGTTTGACCTCAGCTTGGATCTCTGGACTACGGCTCTGCTCTCTGATTCGGTACTTTATCACTTACCTGTTGCCAACCTATTGCCTGCCTTGACCACGGACTTGCCATCTGCCTTGTACCTTGTTTGCCAGCCTGTTGCCAACCTATTGCCTACCTTGACCACGGACTTGCCATCTGCCTTGTACCTTGTTTGCCAGCCAGTTGCCGACCTGTTTCCGTCTTGACCTCGCAGTGCCTACACCCATCTGTTCGGCCGTTCCTGCACAGCCTTGGATACCAACGTGTGCACCAGCTCTCCAGAGGAACCAGTCCTTCCAAGCACCAGTCTACCAGCCGCAGGCACTTGCACCCTTTTGTGCCCCAGCACTCCCTGTTCCCACCACCAGGGGTGCTTGGACCAGAACCGTGCACGAGGCCATCCCCAGCATCCGGACTCCACTGTAAGGTACGTGATAGTACGATCCAGCCAGAATGGAGTCCGAAGGGGGTGCCTCGCCTTTGGAAGCCTTGTGCCAACAGATGTCGGCCCTTACCCTGGCAGTCCAGGGCCTGCGAGATGGCTACCATCAACTGGAACAGAGAGTGGAATCCATGGCCCCGGGCTCTGCAACTCATCAGGCCTCCTTGGGATCCCGGTTTTCTGGCTCAGCAACCTCTGCATCAGCTCCCACAGTAATGATGCCACCCCCAGAACCTCGTGTGCCCCCACCGGAACGGTTTTCAGGGGACCGCAGTAAGTTCCGCTCCTTCAGGAATGCCTGCCGGCTCTACTTCCTGCTACAACCCCGCACCTTCTCCCTAGAGAGCACTAAGGTGGGGTTCATAGTCTCCCTACTCCAAGGGGAGCCTCAGACCTGGGCCCACCGTATGTTGGAACAAGCCAGTCCTCTTCTGGATACCCTGGACTCATTTTTGGATGAAATGGCCAAGCTGTATGATGATCCTCAACGCACTACAACAGCAGAGGCCAGCCTCCATGCCCTCCAACAAGGGCGCCGGCCAGTAGAGGACTACGTAACAGACTTCAGGCGGTGGAGTTCCGACACCTCCTGGAACGACGCCGCACTCCTCTATCAGTTCCGCATAGGCCTCTCTGAAGCTCTGAAGGATGAGCTAGCCCGAGTGGGGATTCCTAGTACTTTGGAGGATTTGATTCAGCTGTCTATCCAGATAGACCGTCGTTTAAGAGAGCGGAGGTCCGAGAGGTCCAGCTTGACACGCCCCACATGGGTGTTACCCAAGGGTCCCAACTACCCTCCTACTTCCGTTTCCAACGTGCCTGCTGCCAACTCAGGAGCACCAGAGCCCATGCAAGTCGGCCTACTCCGCTCACCATTATCACCCGAGGAGAAACAGCGGCGTCGCCAGAACAACCTCTGCCTCTACTGTGGGGAATCTGGGCACTACGCCAACACATGCCCGAATAAGATCCGTAAGTTCAATTCATCATCCCGTGTGCCTTTTGCCTTGTCTTTAATAAAAGCCGCTCACATCGCTGTTCCTATTTCCTTACAGCTCCCAGGAGAAATACTCAGAGTCCAGGCTATAATTGACTCTGGTGCATGTAGCTGCTTTGTGGATCATGCCTTCGCTCTACAACATAACATCCCTTTGACACCTAAGCAGCATCAGCTCTCCATACGGCTAGCAGATGGGTCAAATATCAAGTCCGGGCCTATCACCCTGGAAACACAACCCCTGTTCACCAGTATCCCACCAGGTCACCAGGAGCTACTCCGTCTAGATGTCATCTCCTCACCTTTGTTTCCTGTCATCCTAGGAATGCCTTGGCTACAGGCCCACAATCCCCAGGTCAACTGGGTCACCGGTGAGGTGACTTTTCAGTCCTCCTACTGTTTACAGAACTGTCTTAAATCCTTCCAGATTCCACCAGTCATTGGGTGCCTAAGAACGGACTCTGAATTCAAAGAGTTGGTGCCACCAGTGTACCACAACTTCCTGGACGTGTTCGATAAACAGAAAGCGGACACCCTTCCTCCCCATCGGGTCTACGACTGCCCGATTGAGTTACTACCTGGGGCCGAAATCCCTTTCGGGCGGATCTTTCCCCTGTCTGAACCTGAACTCCTGGTTCTCAAGGAGTACATCGATGAGAATCTCAAAAAGGGATTCATCAGGCATTCCTCCTCCCCAGCAGGAGCCGGAATATTCTTTGTGGAAAAAAGAGATCACTCGCTCCGCCCATGTGTGGACTACAGGGACCTGAATAAAGTGACAATTAAGAATCGGTACCCACTCCCACTAGTCCCGGAATTATTTCAGAGACTCCGCTCAGCAAAAATATTTACGAAGTTGGACCTACGTGGGGCCTATAACCTGATCAGAATACGCAAGGGTGACGAATGGAAGACAGCATTCCGGACGCGTTTTGGCCACTTCGAATATTTAGTCATGCCATTTGGACTATGCAACGCCCCGGCCACTTTTCAGCATTTTGTTAATAATATTTTCAGAGACTTTCTAGATTCCTTTGTAATCGTTTACCTGGACGATATCCTGATATTCTCCACCTCTCTAGAAATTCATCGTGATCATGTCAAACAAGTTCTGGGCAGATTAAGGCAACATGGACTTTACGCAAAGGCCGAAAAATGCGAATTCGAACGCCAGACTATTCACTTCCTCGGCCTGGTTATATCAACTGGGGGCGTAGCCATGGATCCCCAGAAGGTCTCTGCCATCATGTCCTGGCCGCCCCCAAATGACAAAAAGGGGGTACAACGTTTTGTTGGGTTCTCAAATTTTTATAGAAAATTTATCAGGAACTTCTCCAAGATCATCGCTCCGATCACTCAGCTCACCAAGAAGCAAAGCCGCTTCCAGTGGACTTCAGCGGCCCAAGCCGCCTTCGACCAATTAAAAAGGGCATTCACCTCCGCTCCAGTACTAAAACACCCTGACCCTGCATTACCCTACACTCTGGAGGTCGATGCTTCGGAGAGTGCGGTAGGAGCCATCTTGTCTCAACGCCAAGGACCCAAGTCTCTAATGCACCCGGTGGCTTTCTTTTCCAGGAAACTAGGTGTATCAGAAAAGAACTATGACGTAGGTGACCGAGAACTCCTAGCAATAAAGCTAGCCCTAGAAGAATGGCGGTATCTCCTGGAAGGGGCAACACATCCGATACTGATCTTCACAGATCACAAAAATTTAGAATACCTCAGAACTGCCAGACGTCTTAGACCCCGACAGGCCAGATGGGCTCTTTTCTTTTCCCGTTTTAATTTTCATATTACTTATCGCCCTGGATCTAAAAACGTTAAACCCGATGCCTTATCCCGAATGTTCACAGAAATTGAAACCCCGTCTCCACCGGATACTATCCTGCAAGCAGGGAATTTTCTCCTGACTCAATCCAGTTTCATGACCCAGCTCCGCCAGACATCCGTGGGAACACAATTACCTCCGGGCATCAACCTTCAGGAGAAGGATGGGGTTTTTTGGCTCAACAATAAAATCTTCATCCCTCAAGACCTACGCACCACTGTCTTACAGGCCTGCCATGACTATCCTCTGGCGGGTCACTTTGGGGGCCACAAGACTATGGATCTAATTCAGAGACACTTTTGGTGGCCAAATCTGGCCAAGGACTGCAGGAATTATGTTAACTCTTGTCTAATTTGTCTCAGAAATAAAAGCAGTAAAAATAAATCATGGGGCCTGCTGAAACCACTGTCCATCCCCGAGAGGCCATGGGATAGAATTGCCATGGATTTTATTGTGGAGCTTCCCCCCTCTGAAGGATTCTCTTCCATCTTTGTGGTGGTAGACCGCTTTTCTCGGATGGCACATTTCATTCCCATGAAAGGGACACCCTCAGCAATTGAAACCGCCAGGATCTTCATTAAAGAAATCGTCAGACTCCATGGAATTCCCAGTGACATCGTCTCTGACCGTGGAGTGCAATTCACGTCCAAGTTTTGGAGGTCATTATGCAAGGCACTAGGTATTAAATGTAGTCTCTCTTCTGCTTACCATCCACAGACCAACGGGCAGACCGAACGTACTAACCAAACGTTGGAACAATACCTACGTTGCTTCTCCTCGTTTTCCCAAGAGAATTGGGCTTCACTGCTTCCCTTGGCAGAATTTGCTTTTAACAATTCCATCCACTCCACCACAAACCAATCACCATTCTTCTCCAACTACGGATTTCATCCCTCCTTTCTACCCACACTTGTGCCCGAATCCTCTGTACCAGCTGTTCAGGATAGACTGGATTTCCTTTCCTCCAACAACCAGATGCTCAGGGAAACTATTGCTAAGGCACAGGAGGATGATAAAAAATACTTCGACAAAAAGAGAAGGGGAGAATTGAACTTGGAGGTAGGAGATCGTGTGTGGCTATCTACTACAAATTTAAAACTAGCATGCCCCTCCAAGAAATTGGGACCTAGATACTTGGGCCCTTTCCCTGTCAAGAGAAAGGTCAACCCAGTGGCCTATGAACTTGAACTCCCTGCCTCATTCAGGATACATCCGGTATTTCATGTCTCCCTACTTAAACCTGATGTTCCAAATTCCTTTCCAGATCGTGAAGTAGGACCTCCAGAAGCTATCCGAGTAAATGGGGAAGAAGAATTTGAAATTGAAGCTATCCTGGATCACAGAAAACGGCAAGGTGAGGACCAATATTTAATTAAATGGAAAGGTTTTGGCCCAGAAGAAAATTCCTGGGAACCAAGAACAAATCTCCATGCCCAGAGACTTATACAGGCTTTTCATCGTTCCCGCTCCCAGGGTTCGTTTCAAAGAGGCATCCGGAGGCTGCCCCTAAGGAGGGGGCAATGTCAGAGAACTCACGCGTTCCATGCCCGTCCTCGTCCAGTAGGGGTTAATCTCCGTTCGGCAAACGCCAATACCCATGCGCAGCCTTCTCAACGAAACCGAACGTGCGGGCGTACCCGCGTACCAACGCTGACCTGTGCGCGCCCTCGTTTGTCAATACGAACGAGGGCACGCACTTCCACGTCAGCACGAACGTGTGCGCGTAATCACGCACGGACCCGTGCCTCCACCAATCCCAGCACAAGGCGCCCTATATAAACAGGGCCTTCACATGGTGTCAGTGCTGGATCGTCTTCAGTCTTATCTCCTGAATACCTGCCTGAAGTTCCTGCCTACCTTGGTCCTGATTCACCTGGTTTTCCTGTTTCCCTTCCTGGATTGACCCCGCTTACTGACTGCTCCCTTTGGTTTGACCTCAGCTTGGATCTCTGGACTACGGCTCTGCTCTCTGATTCGGTACTTTATCACTTACCTGTTGCCAACCTATTGCCTGCCTTGACCACGGACTTGCCATCTGCCTTGTACCTTGTTTGCCAGCCTGTTGCCAACCTATTGCCTACCTTGACCACGGACTTGCCATCTGCCTTGTACCTTGTTTGCCAGCCAGTTGCCGACCTGTTTCCGTCTTGACCTCGCAGTGCCTACACCCATCTGTTCGGCCGTTCCTGCACAGCCTTGGATACCAACGTGTGCACCAGCTCTCCAGAGGAACCAGTCCTTCCAAGCACCAGTCTACCAGCCGCAGGCACTTGCACCCTTTTGTGCCCCAGCACTCCCTGTTCCCACCACCAGGGGTGCTTGGACCAGAACCGTGCACGAGGCCATCCCCAGCATCCGGACTCCACTGTAAGGTACGTGATAAGAGCCCTGATCCAGGCAGCAGGCAGGGACGTGGTCAGCGACAGTGAATGGAAGTGTCCAGGCAGCAGGCAGGAATATTGTCCATAGTCAGTACAGGCAGGGATACTGTCCATATACAGCCCAGGGTCAGTGCAAGTAGAGACATTGCCTGCAGTGCCAAAATATAGGTCCTGGTAGTAAGCAGGAACATAGTCCAAGTAGCAGGCCAGGAAAGAATGGGGACAGGGGTAGAGGCTTCTCCCACCCAAATCTCTTTGAAGCCTCCGAGCCTCCAGACCCTAATCCGGGAATGAGAAAACTAAAAAATTAGTTTTCTTCATCCAGAAAAACTATTCTGGAGCCCCTCACATATGTGAGACCCCTGTGTTCCCACTAGCATATCAGGGTAAAAGATCAATCCAAGAGGCAGGCAAAAAACGTGGTCAAACAGTCCAGGGTCAGTTCCAGAGCAGGCAGAGGTAGGTACAGTTTAGCATTAGGCAGAAGAGTGGTCGTTTAGCAGGCCAGGGTCAGTTCCAGAGAAGGCAGAGGTAGGCACAGTTTAGCATTAGGCAGAAGCGTGGTCGTTTAGCAGGCCAGGGTCAGTTCCAGAGCAGGCGGAGGTAGGTACAGTTTAGCGTTAGGCAGAAGCGTGGTCGTTTAGCAGGCCAGGGTCAGTTCCGGAGAAGGCAGAAGTAGGTATAGTTTAGCATTAGGCAGAAGCGTGGTCGTTTAGCAGGCCAGGGTCAGTTCCGGAGAAGGCAGCGGTATGTACAGTGGCATAAAGGGGTGTGGCGGTAAATGACAATTACGTTTACCATACTTCCCTAATAATGTAGAGAAGTATGGTAATGGCGGAAACATCCCTCAATACAAAGGCCTGGTTGGGAAGGACAATCAGGACAATAAAACACAGTGTCTTTTCTAGCTCCTCCTTTGGCGCACACCCGGCATTTTTTCTGGCGTTTCCGGCCGTTGTCATGGTAAGGGAGTTTCTCAGGAAAGTGGCGTTCGTGGAGTCTGCTCACTGAATCCGAGCGAATACTTTCTGGTGGGCCTTCAGGGTACAAAAGGGTGGAGATAATTTCTTCTTGGTACTGAAGATAAGATACGGGGCTCTCTTTAGATTTACGGTAAATAACAAAACTATTGTAAATGGCCAAACTGAAAAGATATATGGAGACTTTTTTTATACCAAAAGCGTCTTTTTCTTGTGGGAAGATAGGGTTCGATCATCTGATCATTGAAATCGACTCCCCCCATGAACAAATTATAGTCATGAATACATTTTGGTTTTTGGATTGGGCCGTTTCGTCTGGGGATTTCCACGTAGGTGTCGTCGTGGATCGTTGTAAGCATGTGGACATTGCGTCGGTCCCTCCACCTGAGAGCCAATATCTCTTCATTGCGCAAAGACGCCGTCTCCCCTTGTCTTAGTCTTTCCGTAACGAGCCTTTGCGGGAAGCCCTTCCTATTGGCTCGCACTGTACCACACGCTGGAGTGTCCTTGCGGTAAAGATTGCGGAAGAGGGGCAAGCTCGTATAATAGTTATCCACATAAAGGTGGTAACCCTTTCCAAGTAGTGGATATACAATGTCCCAAACAACCTTTCCGCTGGCTCCGATATATTCTGGACATTCTGGGGGATGCAGTTGGGTGTCCTTTCCTTCGTACACCCGGAAGGCATAGATATACCCTGTTTCTCTGTCGCATAGCTTGTAGAGCTTAACCCCCTATCGGGCCCTTTTGCTGGGGATAAACTGCTTGAAGCCAAGCCTGCCTGTGAAGTGGACCAATGACTCATCCACTGAGATATTTTGGTCAGGAATAAATAGTTGGGGGAATTTCTCTGAGAAAAAATTTAGAAGTGGCCGAATTTTGAATAATTTGTCATGTGATGGGTCATTTCGGGGAGGGCACTGGGTGTTGTCATTGTAATGGAGGAAACGCATTATCATAAGGTATCTTGACCTTGGCATGATGGATGAAAAGAGTGGCATGTGGTGGATCGGGTTGGTGGACCAATAGGAGTATAGTTCATTTTTTTTGTGAGACCCATGTTAAATGTTAGGCCTAAAAATAATTTAAATTCCTCCACTGTCAACGATCTCAACAGATAGGGACGGGCATAACTTGAACAAGGGTTGCTTGTTATGAATTGTTGTGCATAGAGGTTGCACTGGGCCACGATGGAGGATAATAGGTCTTGGGTAAAAATTAAATTAAAAAAATCAATAGGGGCAAAATTCTCTGTGTTCACCTGAACACCTGGCTGGGCGGTGAAAGGGGGGATGTTTGCTGCTGCTGAATTAGCGGGAAGCCACAGAGGGTTTTCAAGGGCATAGGGAAGTCCGGCATGGGTCCTAACGCTTTGGGGCAGAGTTGACACCCTGGTAGTTCTTGGCCTTCGCTGCAGTGGTACTTCATTTCTTCTGGTGGATGGCACTGAGCTACTAGTTGATGCCACTGTATATCTGGTGGATGGCACTGAGCTACTAGTTGATGCCACTGTATTTCTGGTGGATGGCACTGAGCTGCTGGTTGATGCCACAGCACTACTTGTGGTAGCCTGCTGCTCCATGCCAGAACGCCTTCGTTTCACAGGCGGACTTTGCTCTTCCTCTGATTCTATACCAGACCCACTGCTTACAACAGGTTCAAATTCTGAACCAGAATCAGATGCAGCCTCGGAGAGCTCCACGCTGCTCTCGTCGGTCAAGCTTAGCTGTTGGTAGGCCTCCTCAGCGGAAAACATTTTTCTCGCCATACTGGTGACTGTAGGCTGTGGTGACAAACTAGCTGTGGTAGGGACACTTGAAAAGATATGGGTGCTGATGAGGCTGGTCTAATGAGGGTGCACTGCTGGGTGCTGATGAGGGTGCACTTCTGGGTGCTGATGAGGGTGCACTGCTGGGTGCTGATGAGGGTGCACTGCTGGGTACTGATGAGGGTGCACTGCTGGGTACTGATGAGGGTGCACTGATGTACACTAATGCACCACACTGAGGATGCACTGATTATCTGGCAATGATGTGCACTGATAAGGTAGCACTGGTGGGCGCTGATGAGGATCCACTGATATGGTGGCACTGATGAGCACTCACTTATGGGCACTGGTGTGCACTATTGGGTACTGTAGTGGCACAGATGAGCGCTGTTGTGGCACTGTTGAGTGCTTTTGTGGTGCAGATGAGCACTGTGACGCTGATGTGGTACTGATGGCACAAATGAGCACTGTATTGGCACTAATGTGGCACTGGGCACTGTAGTGGCACTGAAGTGGCACAGATGGAGCACTGACGTGGCACGGATGGATCACTGACGTGGCACGGACTGAGCACTGACGTGGCACGGATTGAGCACTGACGTGGCACAGGTGGCACTGATGGGCACTGTAGTGGCACAGGTGGCACTGATGGGCACTGGCACCGATGTGGCACTGGTGGCACGGATTGAGCACGGACGTGGCAAGGATTGAGCACGGACGTGGCACGGATTGAGCACGGACGTGGCACAGGTGGCACTGATGGGCACTGTAGTGGCACAGGTGGCACTGATGGGCACTGTAGTGGCACAGGTGGCACTGATGGGCACTGTAGTGGCACAGGTGGCACTGATGGGCACTGGCACCGATGTGGCACTGGTGGCACTGATGAGCACTGGCGTGGCACTGATGTGGCACTGGCGGCACTGACGTGGCACTGGCGGCACAGATGGGCACTGAAGTGGCAGAGGTGGCACTGATGAGCACTATAGTGGCACTGATCTGGCACTGATAAGCACTATAGTGGCACTGATGGCACAGATGAGCACTTTAGTGGCACTGATGGACACTTTAGTGGCACTGATGGGTACTGTAGTGGCACTGGTGGCACAGATTGGTACTGTAGTGGCACTGGTGGTTAGTGTAGTGGCACTGGTGGCACAGATGGGTACTGTAGTGGCACTGGTGGTTAGTGTAGGGGCACTGGTGGCACTGCTGGGCACTGCTCTATTTTATAGACTCACTTGATGGCGCTGTCTCCCTTCTCTCCTCTCACGCTGTATCGGTGTGAGGAGAGAAGAGAGCTGGGACCTTTTCATGACCCCACTTTGTTGACATTTATGATCGCTCCCTCATTGGAGGGGGCGATCACGTGGTGAAGGGCCTCTGTCATTGGCCCTTCACCGCGATCATTGTTGCGACGGGTCCCGTGAACCCAGCGAGCACGGACAACTCAGTGCACGCGCCCTACGGAGTGCGCTTGGAACGCGATTTCCGGAGGACGTCCGTAGGACGTCCAGTTAGAAGAAGCTGACCGCGCTGTGGCCGTCTTTCGACCATAGAGCGGTCGGCATGTGGTTAATGACGGGGCTGATGAAATAAGTAGCAATATTGTCAATTTTGCTGATGACACAAAATGATGTAGAATTAGTAAAAATTAGCAGGTTAGTAATATTATATAACAATAAAAGTTAAAGTGGTTGTAAAGGTAGAAGTGTTTTTTTTTACCTTAACTACCTCAGCTCTGGAAGGTTTACTCCCTTCTTGACCAGGCCATTTTTTGCTATTTAGCACTGTGCTACTTTAACTGGTAATTGCGCGGTCATGCAACGCTGTCTTGTGTTTTATTTTTGGTTGAACTGGATGGACTTGTGTCTTTTTTCAACCTAACTTATGCTGGCCATACACTAGTCGAAAAATCGGCCGAACCCAATTTCGAAAAACGAACGTTCGGCCGCGAGCGCAAACGATGGTGCCATCATATAATGGCCGATAAATCGTTCAGTGAACATAAATTAAAAAAAAATATGTTTGTTTTTTTACATATACTTAGTGCAGACAGGTCGGACGGGAAACACATTAACCTTTCAATTTATCGTTCTTTCGGCAGAAAATTTCCAAACTTGTCCTTCGTTTTATAGGGTCAAAAACGTCCAAACGATTATCGATTTTGTGTCCATTAACTGGCCGAAAAATCGAACGAATGGTCTAATGACCAATTTTTCGACTAGTGTATGGCCAGCTTTACTATGTATGTACTATGTGACTATGTACCCAAACAAAAATTGTATCTTTTGTTCACACAAATAGAGCTTTCTTTTGGTGGTGGTTGATCACCACCAAGTTTTTTTGAGATATAAACAGATTGTTCACCGACTTATGCATCCGTAACGTTGTTCATCTAACTCGTTGCTCAGCCAACACTCGCATCTGTTTCCCACTATCACTGCTGCGGCCATAGCTCGCGGACGCCGGTATCCCATCATTCTCCTCACATCACACACACACACAGCGTCATGGGACGAGGCAGCGTTGTGTAAGACGTCAACGCGTTTCACTGTGTCTAATGGCGTAGCTTCATCTCGGACGTTAAACGGACGTTTTTTAAGATATATGGACTTCCTAAGCAATTCTATCTTTACTAATATATTAAGTTTCTGCATGATAGGCTCTGTCAACATCCCCCATTCAGCCTGCTATCCATCCCTCACATCCCACCTTTTTCATCAATTGGATTAGCCTACTGCCAGCCATCAATAATTAGTGAACTTAGGGGTTCATATAAAACCCCATATTATCAAGTTCTATTTAAGTGATTTGATTATTTGACTGGCTGTTGGCTAATGCAATGTGTCCAGACAGTGTTCAGTGTTGTTTTGTATTGTTATATGTTTGTCTTGTTTGTTGATATGTTTATGCTAATTAATTCATTGCTCTATTGGATTTAATCAGTTTTAAGAACATTGCACTATTTCTAGTATAAACTTTTTGATACATTAATTAAACATTTGTAAATGGAATAAATTTAATATTTTTTTGATAAATTCCAGTTTGATCTAATTTTTGTTGTAACCCTTTACCTGGTATTCTTTATAACCGGGTACCATCCCCCTCCCTTTTTCCTTATATGCCATATGGTTACAGCAACAACACCTAACAGGTGAATGATTTAAAATCGGTCATTTAATGTACTTGACCATCTATTAGTGGACAGCTTGCCTCCCTTTCCCCTTACCCCTTTCCCCCTATTTTTTATGTCTGTAGAGAGCCCTGTGTTGTTTACCAATACAGCGCTCTTTTCTGCCATTCGCTCAGCCATAAATCAATGGCCTGGGCCCGTTGATCAGCTTGTGCTGCAGCAAATGACAGCACAGTCTTTTGGGTCTGTGCATACACACATGTGACTGTGCCTGTATGAGCCGACCTGCCGCAGTAAATGTACTGCAGAGGGTCGGCAAGAGGTTAATGCATTCTCTGCATTAAGCACTTGCTGACCGGCTCATGCCGATATACGTTGGCAAAGTGGTACATTCCCGCAAATTGCCATACGGGTAAGTCTTCCCCTTTAAGAGCTTTTGAGGGACCCAATGCGTGTGGCCAGCGGGTGCGTTCGCCGCCGTCCACCTGCGATTGCAGGAACAAGAGCTAGAATGGGGATTTGTGTGTTTAAACACACAAATCCCTGTTCTGTCAAGGGGGAGGAGACATAATGTTTGTTCCTACTTACTAGGAACAAACGATATGTCTCCTCCCCCAGTCAGTCCTATCCCCATACAGTAAGAAACATTAACTAGGGAACACATTTAACCCCTTGATCACCCTCTCGTGTTAACCCCTTCCCTGCCAGTGCCATTTACACAGTAATCAGTGCGTTTTTATAGCTCTGATCGCTGTATAAATGTCAATGGTCCCAAAAATGTGTCAAAAGTATGTCAATGTCGCAGTACTGCTAAAAATCGCAGATCAACGCCATTACCATTATGTCATTAGCAAAAAGCCTTTTAATTAGCAGGATTGCTGGGTATTATTTATTGAATATAACAGTTAAAAGTAAAGAAAATATCTTTTGAAATTACAACAATTGAAATAGTATAGGGATATATAAGGTTCTACTTTTTTTGGTTATACATATATTTAAATGGAAAACAGCTAGGTGAAAGTGGGATGTATAATTGAGATACAAACATGATGCTCACATACAATTCAGTTTGGGTTCAAGAACTTAGGGTTCATAGGCAAACAGCTGAATTTCAAGCGGTACTAAACTTAAAAAAAAAATGTTAAATATTGCAGCTTACCAATTCTATAAGCATATGGTCGGGATCCACCCAAGAGCCTGGACCGTCACTTGGCTCAACAATCCGCTGAGAGGCTGAGCCAGCCCTCCCGCCTCTCCACAGCCCAGTGCTCCAGTGAGCACTTAAGGGGACAGCAGAGAGCCGCTTACTGACAGTCACCAGCTCTCTACTCATGGATCACTGAGAACTGAGCGATCAGTGATGTTTGATCGCTCAGTTCTCAGTCTTAGAGTCAGCGGGGACAGATGCAGCATCCACTTAGGTAAGTATGATTTCTAAAAAAAACAACAATAAAAAAAATAACCCTAAACTTCTTGGTTGCTTTTTCCAGTGGTTACAAAACAAAATACAAAAAGCAATCAACATACAGCAATCAACATACAACATACAAATATTACTAAAGAGAAAAAGAAGTTAATTAGGGCTTTTTGGGGTTGATAAGGGTCAACAAGAGGTTAATTAAACAGATTTAAAAACTTATTTTTACTGGTTAGGGCTGTCTTAACTGACATATGCTGATCACATGCCATGGATATAGGTGGAATTACACCCCAAAATACATTTTTCTGCTTCTTCTGAGTATAGGGATACCACATGTGTGAGAATTTTTGGAAGCCTAGCCAAGTACAGGACCCCGTAAACCAATCACTGCATTCAGGCTTTCTAAGGGCCTTAAATGGTGATTTCACTTCTTCACTACCTATCACAGTTTCGGAGGCCCTGAAATGTCAATATAGCACAAACCCCCCCCCCCCCCCCCCAAAGACCCCATTTTGGAAAGTACACATCCCAAGCTATTTGCAGAGGCATGCAGCCTGTGGCTGAACGAAAAAAAGAGAACCTAACAGATTTCTCCATTCAAATTGATTGATCGGTGGTATCCCCACCATTAGAATACCGCCCTGCTTCCACCCACTTCTAATGATGAGCATACAATAAATATATAAATATATGCGGAAAGCAGCATAGGGGCTCCACTCCTATGTCCACCCCTGCCCCCATGCTTAGGCATATATGCTCTTTTTTTAACTGTGGTGGTGAAATCACCTCCTACAGCGCTGGAGTCATGGATTTACGTATGGTGAGAGCAAACCCTGTTGCTGTCAAAAAAAAATAAATCCATGCTGCAGCTGAATGGCACACCTGAAAAGCAAATAATAGTAACAATATAACATTAACTCAATAAAACAACTTTTTTTATTGCAATCTGTGACAATGTCCACTCCTGCCCCTATGCTGTGACCTATATGCTCTTTTTTTAACTGTGGTGGTAAAATCACCTCCTATAGTGCTGGAGTTGTGAGAGCAAACCCCGTTGCTGTCAGAATAAATAAACCAGTGCTGCAGCTGAATGGCGTGCCTGCAAAGCAAATAATGGTTAACAATAAAACAAAGTAACATTACAGTATAACAGTAGGACATACCATACCTGCAAAGCAAACACAATAAAACACAGTAGCAATAAAACACTACAGTTAAGCATAAAATACAGTAACAATAGAGAGAGAACAATAGATAGGGAACAATAGAGAGAGAAGAAAAATAAAACAACTATTTTTGGCTTTTTTATTGTTTTTTCTTCTTTTTTTGCACTTTTATTTTAACTATAAACATTCCAGGTTAGGGTCTCTCAAAATGTGATGGCCATATCATCTTTCGAGGCCCTGTGTAAGTGTACCCTAGGACTGCGCCGTGCTGTACCCTACGCTAATACTCCACTAGTGTGTGGTAGTGACAGAAACATTCACCGATGCAGAGACCAGGTTGGTCAGGACAGGAGGGACAATAATAGCGGGTCTCACGACTATATCCGCATTTTCTGCAAACATAACATCTTCTTTGGGGTGCTCTTTGGGCAGGGGTACCACAGAGGACTTCTGGATAGTGCCTCTCATGCAGCCGGCTCACTGCATTTGCATTGAAATGTTGGGCCACAGCACCGCCTGGAAACAGAACGTTTATGATGATCTCTTTCTGGAATTTTATGAAGGATCCAGTTCGTCCTGATGCTTTGTATAGCACATAAGCGTTCAGCAGAGCCAATTGAAATAAGTATACAGATTTTTTTTTATACAAGCATCTGGCTCTATGGGCAATTAAGTACGGCACCATTATCTGGTCGTTGAAGTCCACCCCTCCCATGTTAACCAGTTATACTGTGGCAGGTTGGCCTGGCTGGGTGCACCATCGTAGCTGTACGCTGTGAGGGCAGCCGCCGCGATGATCGGGACTGATCAGTCTCCAGGCCCAGGCCATTGATTTCTGGCCTGGACCTGGTGATCGGTCCTGGCGAATGAAATCCTTCCCCTGCTTGTGTAAGTGTAAACACAGCAGGGGAAGTGATGTCATCTCTCCTCGTGGAACTCTTTTCCATTACAGAAAGAGGAGAGAAGACATCTCAGAGTAAGTGTACCAACACTACACTACCCTGACACCAGTTCACATAGGTACACTTGTCACCCCCCTGATTGCCCCCCCCCCCCAGTTAACCCCTTCACCCCCTGTCACTGTGTCACCCAGTGCAGAGTTCAAATTTTTTTTTGATCCATGTACTGGTGTCATTAGTGACAAAAATCATTGTTGGTGTACTTAGTGGTAGGCCAGGTCTAGGGACCCCCCTAACCCCCCCAATAAAAGTTTAACCCCTTGATCACCCCCTGTCACCAGTGATCACTGTATTAGTGTCATAGGTGATGCTGGGTAGCTCGTTTTTTTTTTATAGAATCAGGGCACCCGCCGTATATTACCTAAATAAAGGTTTAACCCCTGATCAACCGGCGGGTGATATCAGTTAGGTTTTAGTTTCAGATAGGGTCTGCGTCGCCCCAGGCAGTGTCAGATTAGTACAATAAAATATAAACTACAGCGCTAACAAACACAACATTAATGAATATAATAAAAAAATTATAAAGTGAATGTCCATATAAAGTGACTAATGTGCGCCAATCCAAAAAAGTGCAAAGTGCTCCAGAGTTTTCAAGGTGTGCCAAAACACCCCCTCCTGTGTCCCCACTCACCAGATGGAATGGACCCCCAGCTTTTCAGTCTAGTGGTCACTTCAGGCTTAGTAATGGTGACCAGGGATGGCAGCTTTCACATCAGATCATCAGATAGATCTCCCTTGTTATGGATACTCAGCCGAGGTTAAGGTACCCAAAATGAAAGGAAGGGACTATAGTAAAGTACCGTTTGGCAAAGAATTTATTGTGCATAAAAAAATGAATACTTACAAGTAAGGATGAGCTCAGGCGTGTTTGCAAACAGCGCGTGTAGAGCCCGCCAGGAAGTCGGCACTGCAGAGTGCTAATCACAAGCAGTGAGACATTGTCCCGATGCGTGGCTGAAGAGATCGGGAAATGTCTCACTGCTTATGATTAGCGCTCCGCTGTGCCGACTTCCTGGCAGGCTCTACACGTGCTTTTTGGGAACATGCACATTGCAAAGTGACGTCAAAGGAACTAGGAACCGGAAATTACTTCTACACGCTTCACCCTTCCACAGGGCATCATCAAGGACCTAATTTCCGGTTAGCTAAGCTGTCTTTAAATACAGAGGGGGAGACACCTTCCTCTTCATAGACCAATCAAATTTTGTATTGTGGCCATTTTCTCGGTAGGACAAAGATGTTGTCTCTATGGTCAGAGCAATAACCATAGACAGGACTTGGCCGCCATATTATTGGTTAGATAAAATGTTATTGTGATTCCTATAAAACTACAAAATTTACGTCAATCCAAATGTTGACTAAAGTAAATGAAAATAACTGAAAATAAAATAAATAAAAGGAAAAAAAAAAGAGAAAAAGAGAAAAGAATATATGATAAAGTTAAAAATAAAAAAATATAAAATAAAATAAAAAAATAAATAAAAATAAAAAATAAAGGAAGAAAGTAAAAATAAAAATAAATGAAAAAGAAATAAAAATAGAAATAGAAATAAAATAAAGATAAAGCTAAATAAATAAAAAAGGAAAATTGTGATAAATAAATAATACATGTAAAGGAAAAATAGTAATAATAAACAAAATAAATTCAGTATATTGAAATCAATAATTACCAATTAGACAAAAAACTATTTAAGTCCAATTTGATGTTTAATCCAAATGGACTCATCGTTCTGAGCCGGTGGATCCACTGGGTTTCATTGTGAGAGATGGCCCTCTTAAGGGTACCACCTCTCCAATGACCTTCAATTTTGTCTATGCCACAGAAAGTCAAACAACTAGGATCTTTTCCATGGAAAAGTCTAAAGTGGTTGGACAAACTGTGATGCTTAAAACCTTTCTTTATCCCATTTACATGTTCACAGAGTCTTACTCCCAAGGGTCTGGTGGTCCTACCCATGTACTGGAGTCCACATGGACAGGACAGAACATATGTGACATGTGTGGTGCTACAAAATGGCCACAATACAAAATGTGATTGGTCTATGAAGAGGGAGGTGTCTATGTATTTAAAGACGGCTTAGCTTATTGGAAATGAGGTCCTTGATAACGCTTTGTGGGAGGGTGAAACGTGTAGACATAATTTTCGGTTCCTAGTTCCTTTGACGTCACTTACAGTTATCGGTGGAACGCATGCCATGAACAGCGTTTTTGTACTCACAGCTCCCTGATTTATATGCCTGATTTTATCTTGCTTCTTGTAAGTATTCATTTTTTATGCGCAATAATTCTTTGCCAAACGGTACTTTACTATAGTGCCTTCCTTTAATTTTGGGTACCTTTACCTCGGCTGAGTATCCATAACAAGGGCAAGCTATCTGATGTGAAATCTGCCATTCCTGGCCACCTGAAAAGCTGGGGGTCCATTCCATCTGGTGAGTGGGGACACAGGAGGGGGTGTTTTGGCACACCTTGAAAACTCTGGAGCACTTTGCACTTTTTTGGATTGGAGCACATCAGTCACTTTATATGGACATTCACTTTATAATTTTTTTTATTATGTTCATTAATGTTGTGTTTGCTAACGCTGTAGTTTATATTTTATTGTATTTTTTCAAGTGAATAGCACTTTGTGCACAGCAGCTGCACCTGACATCTCATTTTCATCTTATTGTTATATTTGTTACAGTGTTAGTGCGAGTTTATATATTTAGAATATATTTGTTCACAGCAGGCTCAGATTAGTGCAGAGTGAAGAGGCCTACACATTTCTGAGCATGACAGATATTGAGGAGGAAGTCACCTATCTGTCAGATTCAAGTTCAGAAAAAGAATCGGTAGACAGCAGCATCGCCCCGACAGATAGCTCTGACGACAGAGTAGTGGTCCATGCCAAGGTCAGGCGTACCCGACCCCGTTCTTCTGCTGTCGTTGACGTGCAAGAACCGCAGGACTCTTGTATGGAGCAGAGAGCCAGTACTAATGCCAATCATCCTTCTGGTGAACTGGCAAGCACCAGCGGCCAAGTACATCATGGTCGTACATCCAGCACCGCAGTAACACTTGGTGACATGGCGAGTCCCATAAGTGCAGTTCAAGCTGGTGAGTTGGCTAGCACGAGTAGTGTCCCGCAGCCACCAAGAAGAAGACAAACACAGGCCTATCGAGCCCATAGTTCCCTTCCTGCTGCATTTGCCAATCCTAATTGGGAGCCCACGACTTCTGCAGCACCAGTACATCCCCCATTCACTGGCCAACCCGGAATTCAGGTGGAAACAGTTTATTTTACATCACTCGATTTTTATTCGCTGTTTTTCACAGAAGATCTCTACAGATCTATTGTGGACCAAAGCAATTTGCTGGTCAATTCATTGCCGCTAATCCCCAGTTGACCCTTGCCAGAGATTGGAGACCTATTACGGTCTCTGAATTTAAGACCTTCCTGGGCCTATCCCTTCTCATGGGCATAACTAAAATAAGCAAGTTGCGGTCATATTGGTCCACTGACCCAATTCACCATATGCCCGTGTTCTCTGCCTCCATGACCAGGACACGATACGAACAGATCTTGCACTTCAATGATAATGAACTCTATCGTCCTCAGGGTTACCCTGGATTTGATTGGCTCTACAAAAATTCAGCCCCTCGTAAACCACTTCAACCAACAATTTGCAGCCTTGTCTACTCCCGATCATCGGAAACCCGAAACTGGAAGCTACGACCATTTCATGACTTAGGTTTCTCCGGATATAAACAGTGCCATTGGCAAATTGGGAAAGCATTTTTATCACACCGACCTTGGTGTGGTCAGATGCTTTGAGGGCAGAGGAGAGATCTAGGGTCTAATAGACCCCATTTTTTTTCAAAAAAGAGTACCTGTCACTAACTATTGCTATCATAGGGGATATTTACATTCCCTGAGATAACAATAAAAAAATGAGAGGAACAGTTTAAAAAAAAAAAAAAAGCAAAAAAAAAAACAGACATCCCTGTTTATGTGCCAAGAGCGAATAAAAGTGTCAGTCTGCTGTCATATGTAAACAGCAATTGCACCATGCATGTGAGGTATAACTGCGAAGGTCAGATCGAGGGCAGTAATTTTAGCAGTAGACCTCCTCTGTAAATCGAAAGTGGTAACCTGTAAAGGCTTTTAAAAATGTATGTAGTTTGTCGCTGCTGCACGTTTGTGCGCAATTTTAAAGCATTTCGTGTTTGATATCCATGTACTCGGCAGAAGGTCATCTTTTCATTAAACATTTGGGCAATATAGATTTTTTTAGTGCATTAAAATTAAAAAAGTGTGTTTTTTTCCCCAAACAATTCCATTTTTAAAAATTGCTGCGCAAATACTATGTGAAAAATAAAATTGCAGCACCCACCATTTTAATCTTTAGGGCCTTTGCTTTAAAGAAATATATAATGCTTGGGGGCTCAAAGTAATTTTCTTGCAAAAAATATATTTTTTTTTCATGTAAACAAAAGGTGTCAGAAAGGGCTTTGTCATTTGTGCTATCAATGGGCTCAACAAGCCTCTGAGCAATTTCCTTGGGGTGTCTACTTTCCAAAATTATGTCAAAAGTCATAACTTTTGCGAAAACCAATAAATATATGCTTATTGACATTTTTTTTTTACCAAAGACATGTGGCTGAAAATGTTGGCCTAAATGTATGACTAAAATTGAGTTTATTGGATTTTTCTTATAACAAAAAGTAGAAAATATAATTTTTTTTCAAAATTTTCAATCTTTTTCAGTTTATATTGCAAAAAATAAAAATCGTAGAGGCAAACAAATACCATCAAAAGAAAGCTCTATTTGCGGGAAAAAAAGGACACAAATTTAGTTTGGGTACAACATTTCATGACCGCGCAATTACCAGTTAAAGACAAATTGTAAAAAGTGCTCTGGTCATTAAACAGCCTAATCTTCCGGGGCTGAAAAGGTTAAAGTTCTATTCGTGGACAGAGAGGGGCTTCTCAACAACACTAGTCGCCATTGGAATTTGGACTGCGTGTCTGCGTGAATGGAGGACAGAACAAAAACATTCCGTGTGTCCCTCCACTTCACTGCAAGCAAATTATTACTTCTCAAGCAGGCTCTCTCCCCCCGTTTAAGTCGGGACTCGCACAGTGCCACATGCGCCAATTCCACAATCAAAAAGGTGACTAAAAAGTGGCACGCTTGTGTAATAATTGTCCACCTACAAGTAGTAGCCCTTTCCAAATAAGGATGACACCAAGTCCCAAACAATCTTATCGCTGCTCCATATGTAGTCTGGGCAGTTGGGGGGCTCCACATGACTATCTTTTCCCTCGTAAACCATAAAACTATATGTATAGCCTTTTGCCCTGTCACAGAGCTTATACAGTGCCTTGCAAAAGTATTCACCCCCCTTGCCATTTTTCGTGTTTTGTTGCCTCACAACCTGGAATTAACATGGATTGTTTGAGTATTTGCATCATTTAATTTACAAAACATGCCTACAACTTTGAAGATGTTTTTTTTTTCTTTTTGTGAAGCAAACAACAAATAGGACAAACTAACAGAAAAAGTCAATGTGCATTACTATTTACCCCCCTAAAGTCAATACTTTGTAGAGCCACCTTTTGCGGCTATCACAGCTCTCTAGTCGCTTTGGATAAGTCTCTATGAGCTTGCCACATCTTACCACTGGGATTTTTGTCCATTCCTCCTTGCAAAACTGCTCCAGCTCCTTCAAGTTGGATGGTTTGCACTTGTAAACAGCAATCTTTAAGTCTGAACCACAGATTTTCTATTGGATTGAGGTCTGGGCTTTGTCTAGGCCATTCCAACACATTTACATGTTTCCCCTTAAACCACTCAAGTGTTGCTTTAGCAGTGTGTTTGGGGTCATTGTCCTGCTCAAATCACACACATAGTGGTACAGGTTTTGCTCAAGAATATCCCTGTATTTAGCACCATCCATCTTTCCCTCAACTCTGACCAGTTTCCCAGTCCCGACTGCTGAAAAACACCCCCACAGCATGATGCTGCCACCACCATGTTTCACTGTGGAGATGGTGTTCTTTGGGTGATTTAATGTGTTGGGACCAGACCAGAGCACCTTCCTCCATACATTTTGGGAGCCTCCCACATGCCTTTTCGCAAACTCAAAATGTGCCATTTTGTTTTTTGCTGAAAGTAATGCCTTTCTTCTGGCCACTCTGCCATCAAGTCCAACTCTATGGAGCATACGGCTTATTGTCGTCCTATTTACAGATACTGTAGTCTCTGCTGTGGAACTCTGCAGCACCTCCAGGATTACCTTAGGTCCCTGTGCTGCCTCTCTGATTAATGCCCTCCTTGCCCGGTCAGTGAGTTTTGGTGTGCGACCGTCTCTTGGCAGGTTTGCTGTTGTGCCATGTTCTTTGCATTTGGTTATGATAGATTTGATGGTGCTCCTATGGATCATCAAAGATTTGGATATTTTTTTATAACCTAACCCTGACTTGTACTTCTCAACAACATTGTCTCTTACTTGTTTGGAGAGTTCCTTGGTCTTCATGGCAGTGTTTGGTTAGTGGTGCCTCTTGCTTGCAGCCTCTGGGGCCTTTCATGTAATGACAGATCATGTGACATTTAAGCCCCATACACACGCGCGGATTATCCGAGGACCAGGTCCGTCAGACCATGTCCGTCATACTTTGTCTGATGTTGGTTTTGCGTACACACGGTCGGACAAAGTTGTCGGAAAATCCGATCATTCTGAACGTGGTGACGTTTGTTGCCTACGACGGGACTACGTAGAGGCTAGTAGCCAATAGCTTTGGTCTTGTAATGTGATCTGAGCATGCGTAGCACTTTGTCTGGTCGGAATTCGCTACACACGATCGGATTTGGTGTGATCGGACTTTGTTGTCAAAAAATCTATCCAGCAGGAGATAGGACTTTGTCCGTCAGACAATCTGATGGAAACTGTCCGATGGTGCCTACACACGGTCTGATTTTCCGACAACATTGTCCGATAGGACAGAATCCATCGGAAAATCCTACCGTGTGTATGGGGCTTTAGACTGCACACAGGTGGACATCATTTCACTAATTATGTGACTTCTGAAGGTAATCGGTTGCACCAGAGCTTTTTATGGGCTTCATAACAAAGGGGGTGAATACATACGCACATTTTATTTCTGACAAATAGTTTTATGTATATATTTTTCTATTTTTACTTCACCAACTTAGACTTTTGTGTTCTGATCCATCACATATAATTCAGATTAAAAAAACATTAACTAACTTTAACAAAATAGGTAAAAAGCCAAGGGGGGTGAATACTTTTGCAAGACACTGTAGTTGTCCTGTGGACAGATCTCTGCAGCTCCTCCAGAGTTACCATGGGCCATCTTGTCCCCATATCTGGCATGCTTGCTGGGGATATACTGTTTGAAAGACAGGCGGCCAGAAGATTTAATCAGGGACTCATAAATTTCGTAGACAACTTCGGGAATAAATAAGGCTGCAAATTGTTGGTTGAAGTGGTTTACGCAGGGCCGAATTTTGTGGAGCCGATCATATTCAGGGTCACCCTGAGGACAACAGAGTTGATTGTCATTGAAATGCATGAACCGCAAGATCTGCTCGTATCTAGTCCTGGCCATGGAAGCAGAGGACACGGGCATATGATGACTTGGGTCAATGGACCAATATGACGGCAAATCAAATTTTTTTGTTATGCCCATGAGGAGGAATAGGCCCCAAAAGGTCTTAAATTCGGGGACCGTAATAAGTTTCCTGGAAAATTCTCTGGCAAGGGTCAAATGGGAATTTGCGGCGATAAATTGACCAGCTTATAAATGACTTTGGTCCACAATAGATCTGTAGAGATCTTCTGTGAAAAACAGCAAATAAAAGTCAAGGGAAGTAAAACCTGCTGTTTCCACCTGAATTCCTGGTTGGCCAGTGAATGGGAGAAGTATGGGTGCTGCAGAAGTTGTGGGCTCCCAATTAGGATTGGCAAACACAGTGGGAAAGACACTATGGGCTCTACAGGTCTGTGTTCGAACTCTTGGTGACTAGGGGGCACTACTTGTGCTAGCCACCGCACAAGCTTGAACTGCACTCGCCACGTCACCAAGTGTTACTGCAGTGCTGGTTTGTCTATGACCAGGATGTACTAGGCCACTGGTGCTGGCTAGTTCACCAGAAGGTTGAGTGGCACTAGTACTGGCTCTGTGCTCCATACAAGAACCCTGCGGTTGTTGCACCTCAGCAACAGAAGAATGGGGTCGGGTACATCTGACCTTAGCAGGGACCACTACGTCAGAGCTATCTGTTAGGGCGCCATTGCTCTCTACTGGTTCGTATACTGAGCCTGAATCTGACAGTGAGAGGCTTCCCCTGAGCTCTCATCCATCATGCTCAGCAACGTGTAGGCCTCTTCACTAGTGTACATCTGTTTGGACATTTTGGCCACTAATTTTATAGGTATAAATAGTGTGACTCACAGGCAAAAGAGCACCTGCTTGTCAGAGACTGCTTCAATCGCTACCAAAAAAATTAACTCTTAGCGTTTGCAGGGTTTAAGCGTGACTCTGCTAATGCTGCAGTTATGTGTGCTGTGTTTTGTAAGTGACAGTGATCTATTGCTACTGCACTTGGGTGGGCTGGTTTGGGCAGAGGGGCTAAACGCAGGTGCTAGCAGGTATCTGGGCTGATCCGGCTAACGCCATGTTTTTGGGAACACTATACTACTGGGGACGCTAATATCGTTCTGATCAGATCAAAGATATTGAACCCATGAACAAAAAATAATTATATTGCAGCTTTTCAGTCCTTAGATGTGGTGGCTGCATTTTGAGGAAATAATTACGATTGTTATCAGACACTTACCCTAATTTTTCTTTCATGGCTCCTCCATAAGGATAAATGTAAAGTAAGGAGCTCCTGGTAAAAGGTCCAATAGCTTGAGAGTAACACATATAAGGTTTTTTTGAAGAAAATACAGCCAACACATTTTAGGGGAAAGGCCTCCCCATTTTTCAGGGCTTATAGTATGGTTTGTGCCCCCACAGAGATATGCTTATACCTCAGTTTCTAGCCTCAAATCAGGCAGATTAATTCATGTTGTTCTATACAAAGTTCAAAACTATAAGCCCTGAAGAACGGGGTTGCCCTTTCTTTGAAATGTGTTGGAAAGAATTTTATTCAATAAACTATTTTTATACTGATCTCAAGCTACTGGGCCAGTAGTACGGGTTCCTTACTTTACATCTATAAGTGGATTACCTGTTAAATGGTCTGTTCACCTCCACTTTAGAAACAGCAGTCAAAGAGCACAATTTATTCCTTACAATTACATCATCCTAAAGTGGTTGTAAACCTCAAACATGAAATATGAACAAAGCTTAACCTTCTATAGTGAGTACCTATTTCCATATAGAGCCCTAAGTGTCATTTCTGACTGCTGCCTCATTCTTCTGCTATCTGCAAGAGTCGCCTCTTGCAAGTTTTTCAGACATCAACAGCTAAAAAATGTACAAACAATGCTGTGTTATTGTTTGCATCATATACAGTGAGTACAGAAAAGAATCACCCCCCTTTAAAATAATTTTTAAATATTTTTATCCAGCTGTATTTACTCTGTATTTACTCTGCACAACAACATGTCAAAAAAAAAAAAAAACATTTCAAAAACAGAATCAATGAGTTGGAAAAAGGATCACCCCCCCCCCCTCCTAAAAATTACTTTTAGACTCAATCAGGTGTAGCTAATCACCTTTTCAATCGCACACAAAGCCATTTGACTTTCAACTGTGATCAACTGTGGTCATTTTGCTTAGCATGAAAAGAGATTTCCTGGAGCATTTCAGTCCCTGGTAGTGCAACTGAAGCAAACAATCAACTATGGGTGGCAAGTAGGGATGCACAGATACCACTTTTTTTAAGACCGAGTATAGTACTGATACTTTATTTCAAGTACTCGCTGATACCGATTACCAGTACTTTTTTTTAATGTCATGTGACAGTGGCACTAATATGCAGCACTGATGGGCACTGATAGGTGGAACTAATGGGGCGTGGACTGTGTCAGTTGTTTTTTATTTCTATTACAATGTATTTTTTCTGTATTTTTTTCACAGTTTATAAATATTTTTTTTGTTATTTTTTTTTACTAAGCTTTATTTTTTTGGGGGGGAGAGGGGAGTGGACAGTGTCAGTGTTTTTTTTAAATTATTTTTACAATTTAACCTTTAAATATTTATTAATTACAATTATTTCTTTTTTTATCAGTCCTGTTGGGGAGTGGCTTTGGTGAGATATCAGGGGACATCTTCCCTTTGAGACAGAGAAAGGGACTGGGGACACAGATTCCCCAGTCCTTTTCTCTGCAGCCTCAGCTGCACTGAAGATGAATGGACAAGAGACAGAGGCTCCTGTTCATTCATAAACTGAAGCATCATAAACAGTTTATGATGCTCAGTTATAAATGTACTGTGCATTCAGAAAAGGTAGGAGTCAGTAAATTACATATTTACCGGCTCCTTCCTCTGCTCTCCATCCTGACAGATCTCCAGGATAAAGTTGTGGACAGGCACACGTCAGGAGAAAAAACTTTCAAAGACTTTATTGATGCCTACAAGCACAGTGAAGTCTAATATTAAGAAGTTTATTAAGAAGTATTTGGTACAACACAAACTGGAAGAAAGAGCCAGGATGAAACTGGTCAGAAAGGATACCAAGAGGCCTACAGCAACTTTGAAGCAGTTGCAGGAATTTATGACAAATAGTGGTCATTGTGTGCACGTGGCAACAATAACACAAATTCTCCACAAATGTGGCTTGTATGGGAGGGTTGAAAAAAAAAAAAAAAAACACAACTCAAGAAAGGCCACATGCAGTCACGACTTAGCTTTGACAAAAAATCCCTGTTAGACTTAAGCCCCATACACACGGTCGGAAAATCCGACCACCAAATCCATCAGATTTGGTCTGACGGATTTAGTCCGACACTGGTGTTGCATACACACGGTCGGACAAAGTTGTCGGAAAATCCGATCATTCTGAACGTGGTGACGTTTGTTGCCTACGACGGGACTACGTAGAGGCTAGTAGCCAATAGCTTTGGTCTTGTAATGTGATCTGAGCATGCGTGGCACTTTGTCCGTCGGAATTCGCTACACACGATCGGAATTGGTGTGATCGGACTTTGTTGTCGGAATATTTATAGAGCAGGAGATAGAACTTTGTCCGTCGGACAATCCGATGGAAACTGTCCGATGGTGCCTACACACGGTCGGAATTTCCGACAACATTGTCCGATAGGATCGAAAATCCGACCGTGTGTATGGGGCTTTACCGGTAACAGTATTTTCATGAAACTTCCAGGACAGCTACTTGAGAGATGATTGGCTCTTCTACAGGAAACACAAACCAGACACAATTTAAAAGGCCCTACCATCTCTTCTGACCCTCAGTTGTTTGAAGATCAAGTAAACCTCCACCAAAAGTGTACTCGGCAGAGGAATAACAGAACCTCTCTAAAACACCACCACCAGGTTAAACAAGGAGACCAGTAAACAAAAAAATAGGGTGGGAATATAGACGCGGTCCTGGAAGATTCATGGAAATACTGTTACCGGTAAGTCTAATGGGGGTTTTCCCCCTTCAACTTCCAGGATAGTTACTGTACTTGAGAGGATAAGCAAGATTCTATACCTTAGGGAGGGACGACAGCCTAAAGCACTTTCCTTCCAAAGAAGAGGTCCTGCCTGGAAAGCATCTGGACTCTATAATGCTTGATGAATACATGAGAGGAGGGCCAGACAGCATCTTTGGATACATGATGCTCCCGCTCTTTCTGTCCATGATGTGGCTAGAGATCTAGTAGAGTGAGCTCTAATACTGGTAGGAGGGGTCTGACCTGACGACCTGTAAGCTTCACAAATAGCTTCTCTAATCCTTCTGGCACTTGAATCCCTGGATGCTTTGGTCTCCTTTTTGGGGTCGCTAAATGAAATTCCTGGGGAAGGAACAAAAACTACTACTTCCTGGGATCTGTAAAAAATGGAAGAAATGTTGTGTAAATACAAAGGATCAGGACTAATCACTATCTTAGGAAAGGGTCTGTACAGGAGAGGGACTCCAAATCCAAAATCCTTTTCCCCGATGTTATGGCCAAAAGAAAGGCAATCTTTAAAGTAATCAATTTCAAATAGGCCCCATGTAATGGTTGAAAGAGAGCTCTGGTAAGAGCATTCAATACTAAAGACAGATCCCAGGGGGAATCTGTCTAAGAACTCTGGGTGTACGTCTAGCTCTTGCTGAGAGGAATCTTTTAATCAAAGGGTCCTTAGCTAGTCTTCTTTCCATAAACAGAAGCAGGACAGCCACCTGAACCCTAAGGGTGCTGACAGAAAGCTTTTTGCATCCCCTTCTGTAAAAAATCTAGTATACAGGGGATAGGAAAAGAGTCCACTCCTGCATTCTTTTGCCAGGACACAAAAGTCTTCCAAACTTTACCATAAATCTTTCTTGTGACTAATTTATGGCTGTCTAGAATAGTCTCAAAAACTTTAACTCAACATCCTCTTAGTTGTAGGTTGTGCCGCTCAGCCTCCAGGCCGTCAAACAGTAAGTCCGAGGGCTTGGATGGAGTACTGCCCCTTGACGGAGAAGGTCCCCTCGCTCCGGCAGGGGCCAGGGGGGATCTATTGAACGTGCTCTCAGTGCGGAGAACCAACTCCTCCTGGGCCACCACGGGGCAATCAGGATTACTTCTGCTTGTTCCTGAACAATCTTCCGAACTATCAGAGGCAATAGTGGAAATGGTGGGAAGGCGTAGGCTAGAGTGAAATTCCACGGGAAAGAGAGCGCATCTATCCCTAAAGACTTTGTCTCTCCTTCCGGGGAGAAAAAGGCTGTAATCTTCCTGTTGAGAGTGGATGAAAAAGATCCACTTTGCAAGCACCCCACTTTAAAATGATCTCCTGGAAGGTTTTTTGGTTCAGCTCCCAATTGCTGCAGCTGATACTTACTCTGCTCAGATAATCTGCTTGAACATTTGCCATCCCACTGATGTGAACCACCCTGATCGAAGAAACATTGTTCTCTGCCCAGGTTAGTATTTTCTGGCTTAATACTAGAAGACTGTTCAAACAAGTCCCCACTGCTTGTTGAGGTATGCCACGAATGTGGCATTGTCTAAAAAGATCAACAGGTCCCTCCAATAGACCCTTGCTTCCAGAGCAACTAAAGCCTTCCCTACCGCTAAAAGTTCTCTGAAGTTTGAAGACTAGACTGCCTCCTCGGGCCGCCAGACTCCCTGGGCCTCCCAGTCCTCTGAGTGAGCTCCCCAACCCCACAGGCTGAAGGGAAATTGGGCAGATGGAAGTGCCTTGATGGAGGACATTAGACCAAGATCCATATATACTGTATATACAGTATCTCACAAAAGTGAGTACACCCCTCACATTTTTTAAACAATTTTATTATATCGTTTCATGTGACAACACTGAAGAAATTACACTTTGCTACAATGTAAAGTAGTGAGTGTACAGCTTGTATAACAGTGTAAATTTGCTATCCCCTCAAAATAACTCAACACACAGCCATTAATGTCTAAACCGCTGGCAACAAAAATGAGTACACCCCTAAGTGAAAATGTCCGAATTGGGCCCAAAGTGTCAATATTTTGTATGGCTACCATTATTTTCCAGCACTGCCTTAACCCTCTTGGGCATGAAGTTCACCACAGATTCACAGGTTGCCTCTGGATTCCTCTTCTACTCCTCCATGATGACATCACTGAGCTGGTGGATGTTAGAAACCTTGCGCTCCTCCACCTTCTGTTTGAGGATGCCCCACAGATGCTAAATAGGGTTTAGGTCTGGAGACATGCTTGGCCAGTCCATCACCTTTACCCTCAGATTCTTTAGCAAGGCAGTGGTCGTCTTGGAGGTGCGTTTGGGGTCGTTATCATGTTGCAATACTGCCCTGCGGCCTAGTCTCTGAAGGGAGAGGATCATGCTCGGCTCCAGTATGCCACAGTACATGTTGGCATTCATGGTTCCCTCAATGAACTGTAGCTTCCCAGTGCCGGCAGCACTCATGCAGCCCCAGACCATGACACTCCCACCACCAGGCTTGACTGTAGGCAAGACACACTTGTCTTTGTACTCCTCACCTGGTTGCCGCTACACACGCTTGGCACCATCTGAACCAAATAAGTTTATCTTAGTCTCATCAGACCACAGGACATGGTTCCAATAATACGTATCCTTAGTCTGCTTGTCTTCAGCAAATTGCGGGCTTCCTTGTGCAACATCTTTAGAAGAGGCTGCTTTCTGGGACAACAGCCATACAGACCAATTTGATGCAGTGTACAGAATATGGTCTGAGCATTGACAGGCTGACCTCCCATCCCTTTAACCTCTGCAGCAATGCTGACAGCACTCATATGTCTATATTCCAAAGACAACCTCTGGATATGACGCTGAGCACGTGCACTCAACTTCTTTGGTTGACCGCGGCAAGGCCTATTCTAAGTGGAACCTGTCCTGTTAAACCACTGTATGGCCATGGCCACCATGCTGCAGCTCAATTTCAGGGTCTTGGCAATCTTCTTATAGCCTAGGCAACAATTCTTTTTTTTTTCAGATCCTCAGAGTTCTCTGCCATGATGTGCCATGTTGAACTACCAGTGACCAGTATGAGAGAGTAAGAGTAATAACACCAAATTTAACACACCTGCTCCCCATTCACACCTGAGACTTTGTAACACTAACAAGTCACATGACACCAGGGAGGGGAAATGGCTAATCGTGCCTAATTTGGACATTTTCACTTAGGGGTGTACTCACTCTTGTTGCCAGCGGTTTAGACATTAATGGCTGTGTGTTGAGTTATTTTGAGGGGGCAGCAAATTTACACTGTTATACAAGCTGTACACTCACTACTTTACATTGTAGCAAAGTGTAATTTCTTCAGTGTTGTCACATGAAAAGGTAGAATAAAATATTTTCAAAAAATGGGGGGTGGTATTGACAGAGCCCCCCGAATGATCCACAATGGCTCAAAAGTGATATGGTCCAGAAATATTTAGACAAAATAAAGGTGGATAAAGCACCTGGACCTGATGGCATCCACCCATGGAATTGAGCTCTGTAATTTCAAGAAAGAAGTGTATATGTGGAAAACACCGCGCTACAAAAAACTATACAGTGTGAAAAGCCGCTAACAAACAAAACAAACAAAGTCAAGAAACATGCAAATCCAAAAAAATTGTAGCGCTAATACATGCACATAATATAAATAAGTATTACAACATTCTAATGATAGACGTAAACAATGTAAAACACAAATTGTGTAAAATTATTACTAGAAATGAACCCAGTGATAACTGGAATAAAATATAAAGTTCGTGTTGATGGTAACACCAATAGATGAGTCCCTCAGATCAACTCAAAGATAGAGGAACATGGATATAAAAACAGGCTTGACTGATGTCATTGTGAGGCATATGTACTCTTACCAGATGTGTTGGATGTAGATACCGTACGGCATCCACATCAGACAGGTTTTAAGGTAGAATATCGTGCATCCATGGGTCGGGAGGAGAACTCCGCAAACTGGCACCAAACGGCTTCCAAGACAGGCCACCGGATCAGTCAGCAGTCACCGTACACAATAGACATCCAAGCATCCGATATCAAAGGGGATGATCCCAAGGACCGGGAAAAACAGGATAAAAAATGGAGACAACTCCGATGGTGCAGGTCAATAAAGTATGTGTAAAATTTATTCACATAGTAATGTGACAAAAATAAATAAAATCTCGAGAAAGTGTAAAATGGGTCGGCAATATGAGGGGTGTGAGACAGCAGGTCCGACGCGTTTCGACTCTATCGGTCTTCCACAGGGGCATATCTCTGAGAGTGAATGATCTAAGGTTAAGGTGACTATGTGGCAAATGAGGTTTAATGTTGATAAATGTAAAGTTATGCACTTGGGGGCTAAGAATATGCATGCATCATACATGATAGGGGGAGTACAACTGGGGGAATCTGGGGGGGCGTGTCCGGACGCGAAGAGGAGAGGACGTGTGGAGACCGAGCTCATCCAGTGCTATCTTCTGCCATAGAACGCTCTAAAAGCCCTTACCAGACCTGTGGTGTTAGCTGGTCTCTTCCATGGTTGATCCCGTCGGCCACTCGCGGAGTTTGACCGGCATAAAATATTGGGCCTACAGCGCGGCTCGCTCCACAAGATTCTCTGCACCATCTTGCGGCCTGCAGGACTCTCGGACGCCATCGCACTTCTCCTCAGGGGTCCGGGGATTGAGCGGCTGCTCTCCTTGGCCTGGTCGGTGGCCCTAGTCTCCGGTGGGCACTGAGGATCGCCCGGGCCGAATCGCCTTCTACCTCCTCAGCCGACCTTGGTGAGCTGCGGACGGATGCCATTTTTACAGGCCTTCATAACCCTCTGACGTGGTGAGTGACCATAAAGGAAGGGGGGTAAAAAGATAGACTCCCTCTCTGGCGGCTGTTAAACCTTGCCGGCGGTTGCTTTCTAGACTTTAGACAGCTAGACCCAGGAGGAGGGTCTAGGGCCTGCTTGGATTGGAGCCTATCTGGGTGGGTGCTGTTGCTGGGATAGGCCGCGGCTTCGGCCTACCCACCGAGCTTGGCGGCCATCTTGCTGCTCTAGATACACCTTATCTCTGCCTAGTGTGCTCCCCCCTTGGAGCGCTGCTCCCTCCCCTCCAGACCCCGGAGCAACTCAAGCCCCACTATTCATCTCCTGTGGATGTCGGGGGTGATAATTGACTGGCACAAATTTAAATAAAATGGCCGCCCTGGCCACTACGGTTGGGGCTGTTTAGGTAAGCTTGGACCCCCGGCTGCTCTTCAAGAACTCCGCAAAAGCTATTACAACAACCTACGCATGGTGTTGAGTGGATGTGAGTAAGGAGAGCTCCGTCCAGCATTCAGCTTTACAGCTCCAAATATGCCAACAAAGACACCTAAATCAGCAAGAGATCCAGGAAGGGACCAGCGATCAATCAAGCTGTCACCGGCTCCATACAGCGCTTTCTAGCCGCCGGTAGATCTGGACCCGGCCTCGAGGCTCATCCTCCACCCTCCCCCATCAGGGAGAGCTCTCCCGCATCATCCTACTGGTCAGACCTCACGGACGACCCTGGATCTCCCACAGGCTCAGACATGTCATCACTGGTGAGTGGGCTTAAAAAGGAACTAGCTGGGATGTTTCATGGGCTAGACAAATCAATAAAAAAGGAGATTACTCGAATGAGAGCAAATATGGCGCACATCCTGGACAGGGTGGAGGAAACAGAACACAGACAGGACTCTCATGCAACAGCCATAAGAGCACTACAAGAGACTGTCACACAATTAGCCTTTGCTCACCGTGCCTCATTATATAAACTCGAAGATCTCGAGAGAAAATCGCAATCGCAGAAACAATTTGCATGTTAGAGGGCTGCCCGAGGCAACTGGCAACAACGATCTCGAACCGTCGATCTGCGGTATTTTTAACACAATATTGGGTAACCCGGTTACCGAACCGCTGAGATTTGACCGAGTTCACCGCGCCCTGCGTCCCCGCAATATCACCTCGGATCAACCTAGAGATGTTATATGCCGATTACACTATTTTACAGTTAAAAACGCCATCATGGTTAAAATGCGGAACACCCCTAACATCGACTTCGATGGGGCAGTCATCAGCATTTTTCCAGATCTGTCTAAGGAGACCTTAGACCATCGCAGAGCCCTTAAACCACTCCTAGAACACCTACGTTCAGACGGGATCACATACAGATGGGGCTTTCCGGCGTGCCTAATTGCCACTAAAAATGGACGCTCCCACATTCTTTGGTTCCCCGAGAAACTATCATTGTTTCTGAAAGATCTTAATTTACCACAAGTGGATCTCCCAGGATGGCAAGACCCTGTTCCTAAGTTTTCACCCATCCCGGACTCTCAATGGCGAAAAACCCAGTCTAAGAAAAGACGCACATCAAATCCAGGATCCGCACAAAAGCATGGATGAGATGCACTCCCCTATGCTTAAGTTCTTTTCTTTGAATGCTGGTACTCAGAGTCCCAGAGCCACACAAGGTGCAACCAATCCCCAGGGATACTTTTGCAAACCTCTGTTATGACTGACTTATTGTTATGCACCTGGGGTCACATTGGGCACCCCCCTTCTTTGGGTTCCTCTCATGTTGAGTATACCTGCAAGTTACACTACTTATCTTATTATAAATTAGTTGTTATGATTTTGTTGTCTTAATAATTTACTCTATTTTACTGGAGCTTATCTCTTACAATTTATAATATCAAGCTGAATGCTTGCGGAGCGCACTGCTCCCATGTGCCTCTCCTACGGTACACACCCTGCCCCCTCCTTCTGGGGTTGTTGAGAGCTGGTGGCTCCCGAGCTGCGACATCCGATCTATCTCCGGAGATCTGGACTGCTACCTGCTCTCTCTCTCTCCCCACAGGGAAAACGGCAGAATTCTGCGTGACACAATATGGTTTCCCACAAGTGTTCTAACAGATGACTATGTTCTCTGCATAAACTTGTTTTTCACAATTTATCTTTTCTTATCTATCCCTTTCCTCTACCCCCCTCACCCTTCCTTCCCTGGTTGGCATGCATGGAAATATTAGCTAAAGAGTCACACCCCGTTAACATAATGGCCACACTAACAATTACCTTGTATAATCTTAGGGGTTTGAATGTAGCTGCAAAACGGCACCAAGTTACCCACGAATTGAAGAAGTCTGCCTGCTCCATTGCTTTTCTTCAAGAAACGCACTTAACCCACTCCACACCGGTCAAATTGACCTCACCCCAATTTCCTCAGTGGTACTATAGCCTGTCTGATACTAATAAGGCTAAAGGTGTGGCCATTGGTTTTAATGGAAACGTACACTTTCGCCTTTTAGACATGTTAGCGGATGATCATGGTCATTTTCTCTTTCTGAAGGGGCATTCTAGGCAACACCCAATGTACCTTAGCAAATATATATTGACCGAATCACAACCAACCTACCTTCTTCTCCCAAATTCTCACTAAATTGTCACAATTTGCCAAAGGTATAATCATTCTCGCAGGGGACATAAACATGTCTCTAGACCACATTCTGGACACCTCCCATGGTCGTTCTAGCATTTCATTTAAGCGCCTGTCATTTGTTAAAAAAAGACTCCTAGACCTTCAACTGTTAGACGTCTGGCGTATACTCCACCTTAAAGAAAAAGACTTCTCCCATTTTTCTAGGACACACCAATCTTACTCCCAAATCTATAATATTTTTATAGATCACTACCACCTCCCGCTTCTACAATCCACACATATAGGTACTGCTACTATATCAGATCATGCACCTGTATCGATGCATAAGACCATGCCCACCTTGGCTCACCGCTCTAATAGTTGGAAACTCAATGATTCCCTTTTTTCTAACCAAGCAGAGGTCTCCATGTTATCTTCTCATTTAATACAATATTTTAAAGAAAACAAACCTTCCGAGACCTCTCCCTCTATTGTATGGGAAGCCCACAAGGCTACCATGAGAGATCAACTTATTGAACTAGGAGCGAGGAAAAAAGGGAGCATGGTCAACAAATCGAGCAAGTGTTGCAACAAATAGCAGACCTTGACAAGCAGCATAAACTCACCCTACACTCAACTCACCTCAAGGCCCTCACGTTGAAGCGTGAAGAATTAGAAAAATCTCCTTAATTTAGACACTAAAAGAAAATTCCAACACTTCTCACAGAAACTGTATGAGTGGGGGAACAAACCAAGCAGACAACTGGCAAGGTCCCTTAAAGCAAAACAGTCTAAATCATTTTTTTTTACATGCAACTCCACACATTGCCAAAGCCTTCAGGGATTATTACGCAGATTTATACAAAGTAACTAGTGATTCGCCCTCTTTGACTCCAAAGGAGAGATGTAAATCGCATGCTTACTTACCTGAGAGAAGCCAACCTACCTAAATTATCTAGCTCAACCCATAGGGTACTGGAATCAGAATTCTCTGTTGAGGAATTCCAAGCAGCCCTGAAATCCTCCCCCACAGGGAAAGCCCCCGGGCCAGACGGATACAGGATACGCCATTCTTTACTATAAGTTTACTATTTAGTGACATTCTACTCCCTCACCTTACAGCTTATGCCAACTCAATCTCACAAACCTCAGGACTACGCCCAGAATCTCTCACAGCCCACTTTACAGTCATCCCCAAGCCGGGAAAAGATCCCACCCAATGTAGCAGCTACAGGTCGATCTCCCTGCTAAATATCGATGTTAAATTATATTCCAAAATTATGGCTAATCGTTTACTCCCCCTTATCCCCAGTTGGGTCTCAACAGATCAGACAGGCTTCATACCTAATAGAGAAGCCAAATACAACTCCCTCCGAGCAATATCCCTAATCCAATCTGTACGGAGACGTGCTCAATCCACCCTACTTATTTCCACTGATGCTGAAAAAGCGTCTGATAGGGTGGATTGGGACTATCTTAAATTGACCTTACGTCACTTTGGACTGGGTCCCAAGATGTTTCATTGCATCTCCTGCCTCTATTCCAATCCTACGGCACAAATCCGCATAAACGGTACTCTAAGTGACTCATTTACACTTTTAAATGGGACCAGACAGGGTTGCCCCCTATCTCCTCTCCTATTCGCCCTCACCCTAGAACCCTTCCTGGCCACAATTAGACATAACATTAATATCCAGGTATCCAAGTAGGCAACAAAACCCACAAATATGCAGCGTATGCTGACGACATCTTATTTTTTATCCAGCAACCACGTATCTCACTACCTAATTTAATGTCAGCTTTTTCTACTTTTCAAACGCTCTCCAACTTCAAAATGTATCTTTCCAAGTCGGAAATCTTAAATATCAACCTCCCTAAACAGGAAGGGAAACTCTTAAGGCCCCTCTTCCCCTTTAGATGGGTACAACAAAGTATTAAATATTTAGGAATATATCTCACACCCAACACTCACTCCCTTTTCAAACATAACTACATTCCCCTATTAAATAATGTTAGAGAAGATTTAAGAAAATGGAACAGTCTTTCACATTCCTGGCTAGGTAAAGTGAATATTGTCAAAAAGAACATACTACCTTGAGTTCTATTTTTCTTCCAAATGATTCCATTGGGTGTTCCTGTAGGGTTCTTCACCACACTACAAACCATGATCTCCCGCTTCATCTGGAGGAACAGCCACTCCAGAGTATCTAGAGACATTATTTCGCTCCAAGGACTCCGGGGGACTGGCTCTCCCAAACTTCAAGGCCTATTATCATGCTGTGATATTGTCTAGACTAGCTAACTCCAAATTATGGGTAAATCTAGAACACTCCCTAAGTAATGTAGACCTCTCGGTTGCACCTTGGCCACCCCGCTTCCATAGACATCTCGCCAAACAACCTTACTACCGCTTCTTAACCATAACTATTTCTTACCAGGTTTATTAGACCCAGGATTTAAGACATGGTCTCCAGAAGGACCCCTTTTACTACACCATGTCCTATGTGCCAATACCCTCAAGCCTTTACCTGAAATCCTTGGCTCTAAACCAATCACATTTCTAGACAAATGGAGGTTTAACCAACTACAACGCTTCCCCCAAACCCTCCCTCAGCCGCTAAGAGGACTCCAAGACCTAAACGGCATTGAAGAAGTGTTCAACCCAAAAGACCCACCTTTACACTGCATCTCGCTCTTCTATAAAGCCCTCATCAAACACCATAACACCACGCATCCGTCTTAGCTGGATAAATGGGAAACAGATCTAAAAACTTGCCTCACGAAAAACCAAAAGGACAAAGTCCTACAACTAACCCACATCTCATCCCTCGCTTCGAAAATGGCTGAAGTCAATTATAAATTACCCACCAGATGGCACTATACCCCATCAAAACTACACCAGATGTTCCCCGCCAATTCCCCGTTATGTTGGAGGAATTGTGGGAACAAAGCAGCCCACGTGCATATTTGGTGGACGTGCCCAATCATCCGCCCTTTTTGGTCCAACATTATCCAACTAATACAACAGATCTCAGATGTCAATCTTCCCAATGACCCTTGGATCGTCCTTTTCCACGCTACCAAGGAGCCCATCAGAATCTATAAACGCTCACTCGACCCTCACTTGCTAAACACGGCCAAAGCTTTAATACCCGCCCTTTGGGGCCAACCCAAGATTCCATCGATGAAAAGTTGGTTACAAAAGATATCAGACGTGCATCTCATGGAAGACATCACCCAGAACAACAAGAATACCTCTCAGGGACACGCTTTAACTTGGACCCCTTGGATAAAATTCATAGCTACCCCTTTTTATAAAGAGCTCATAACACAAACCCATTGAGACTGAGATCATCCCCCAAAAATGTTCTAACTGCTCCCTCCACCTGAAGGTTGAATCTCTTGAGGTTTACAAGACCCTAAAGGTTTAGCCACATTTATTTTCAATATGTTGCCAAGCATGCCAACGCCCCCCCCCTCCCCCATACCCCCCCCATTCACTTCCCCATTTTTTCTCATTTAATTTTCTGAACTTTCTCTCTTTTCTTGATAAACTCTTTACACCAAGTTTGCCCTGAATATATACATAGAAGCATACCTTTATCTGACCAAACGTTATATGCATTGGTGCCACTACTTTAACAAGCATAGAGCTCATTATTATTTGCATCTGGTCTTTAGATGTTATAAATTGTTCAGGTAAACTATCGCACTTTACATGTAAAATTGTATATTTTCTATTTCTATTATTCTTTTACCTTTTAATGTTCCAATAAACATTTATTAAACAAAAAAAACTGGGGGAATCTGTAGTGGAGAAGGATCTGGGGGTTTTGGTGATCATAAGCTCAATAATAGCATGCAATGCCAAGCTGCGGTTTCCAAAGCGAGCAAAGTCCTTTCTTATATTAAGAGAGGTATGGACTCCAGAGAGAGAGATATAATTTTGCCCCTGTACAAATCAGTAGTAAGACCTCATCTGGAATATGCAGTTCAGTTTTGGGCACCAGTTCTCAAAAAGAATATCGGGGAACTGGAGAAAGTGCAGAGAAAAGCAACCAAACTGATAAGAGGCATGGAGGATCTCAGCTATGAGGAAAGATTAGAAGAACTGAATTTATTCACTCTTGAGAAGAGGAGAATACGGGCGGATATGACCAACATGTTCAAATATATAAGTTCATATAGTGAATTTGGTGTTGAGTTATTCACTTTACGATCAACACAGAGGAAAAGGGGGCACTCTTTACATCTAGAGGAAAAGAGATTTAATCTCCAAATATGGAAAGGTTTCTTCACAGTAAGAGTTGTGAAAATGTGGAATAGACTCCCTCCAGAGGTGGTTCTGGCTAGCTCAGTAGATTGCTTTAACCACTTGACATCCGGCCGTAGCCGAATGACGGCTTCGGCGCAGATGTCAATTCCCGGGAGGACGTCATATGACGGCCTCCCCTTTCCTCGCTCCCAGTGCGCGCATCGGAGAAATTCTGTGTTGGCCGTGTCCCTTGGACACAGCCAATCACAGATCGATGTAAATGGCCAATCACAGCGGCCGTTTACAGCGCCATCGCCCTGGCCAATGAGCGATAATCTCAAATGTAAACATATGAGATCATCTCTCATTGCCGGCTCTCTCTCCTCACACAGAGACAGCTTGTGAGGAGAGAGAGAGGATCTGTGCTAGCGACAGTGAGTTGACACAAATTACAGTGCCAAAACAGTGCCCCATCAGTACAGTACCCTATCTGTGCTAATCGGTGCCCACCTGTGCCAATCAGTGCCCATCTGCACTATCAGTGTCCACCTCATCAGTGCCCACCTGTGCCACCTCATCAGTGCCCATCTGTGCCGCCCCATTTGTGCCGCCTCATCTGTGCCACCTCATCAGTGCCCACCAGTGCCGCCCCATCAGTGCACATCTGTTCCGCCTCATCAGTACCCACCTGTGCCACCTCATCAGTGCCCACCTGTGCCGCCTCATCCGTGCCCACCTGTGCCAATCAGTGCCGCCTCATCAGTGCACATTTGTTCCACCTCATCAGTACCCACCTGTGCCACCTCATCAGTGCCCACCTCTGCCACCTCATCAGTGCACATCTGTTCCTTCTCATCAGTGCACATCTGTTCCACCTCATCAGTGCACATCTGTGCCACCTCAGTGCCCATCAGTGCAGGCTTAGTACACACCTGTGTAGTCGCACCAGCAACCATGTCCAAAAGAGCCTTTTCTGCCGAGGAGGCATTCCAAATTCTTTCCCAGGCCGACGAGAGCAACGGGGAGCTCTCTTTTTCAGATTCCTCTTCAGACTCCGATTCTCAGACGGACATAAATTACGAGCCAGTCCTCAGTAGTGGAACACTGAGTGACTCAGAGGAGGAAGATATTCGGCCCACCAAACGAAGGCGTTCCGGTGAGGAAGCAGTGCCATCCACCAGCACCGCAGTACCTCGGCAAGAAAGGCCAAGGACCCATGCCAGCCTTCCCTATGCCCTTCAAAACCCCTTGTGGCTTCCTCCCAATTCAGGAGAAGCCAACATTCCCCCTTTCATTGCCCAGCCAGAAGTCCAGGTGGACACAGAGAATTTTTCCCCAATACATTTTTTTAACTTAATTTTTACAGAGGACATGTTAGCGTCAATTGTGGCCCAGTGCAACTTTTATGCCCAGCAATTTATTTTGCTAAACCCAACCTCATATTATGCCCTTCCCTATGAATGGAGAGACCTAACGGTGGAGTTCAAGGTTTTTTTTAGGCCTCACATTTAACATGGGACTCACTAAAAAAAAAAAAAAAAAAAAAAAAAAAACTTTGATGTCCTATTGGTCAACCCAGCTTCTCCAACACATGCCAGTGTTCTCCAAGGTAATGTCCCAAAACAGATACCTCATAATAATGAGGTTCCTTCATTGTAACGACAATACCCAGTGCCCTTCCCGAAATGACCCAAATTATGACAGGCTTTTCAAAATTCGGCCACTTCTAAATTCTGAAGTATTCCCCCAGCTGTTTACCCCGGACCAACACATATGTGTGGATGAGTCCCTTATTAAATTTAGTGGCAGGCTTAAAATCAAACAATTTATTCCCAGCAAAAAGGCCCGCTATGGGGTGAAGGTGTACAAATTATGCGACCGAGTCACAGGGTACATGTATGTCTTCAAAGTGTACGAAGGGAAGGACACCCAGCTGCAGCCCCCTAATTGCCCAGACTACTTGGGATCAAGCGGGAAAATTGTTTGGGACCTCATATACCCCCTACTGGAAAAAGGCTACAATTTATATGTAGACAACTTCTACACATCCCTGCCCCACAACCTTCACCGGATGAAGACACCAGCATGTGGCACCGTTAAAAAAAAAATAAAAAAAACGAAGGGCTTTCCTCAAAGTCTTGTCAATCAGAAATTGGGAAAAGGAGAAACGGCAAGTCTGCGAAACAAGGAGATTTTGGCAGTGAAGTGGAGTGACAAAAGGGATGTCTACATGTTGTCTTCAATCCACAATAATACCTTCGTGGAAATACCCAGAAGGAATGGCCCCATACTAAAACCTAAATGCAGCTATGATTACAATTTGTTTATGGGGGGAGTCGACTTCAATGACCAAATGATGGAACCATACCTTGCTACAAGACGGACATATCATTGGTACAAAAAAGTCGCAATTAATTATTTTTTGTTTTTCAATTGGCAATATACAAAATTCATATGTAATTTACCGCAACTCCACACAAAACCCCAAACGCTTCCTTGGCTACCAGGAGGAAGTTTTCACTGCCCTTGTATTCCCGAATGGCCCACCAGAAAATATCTGATCAGATGTTCTTAAACGACTCTCCGAGCGCCACTTTCCCGATAAACTCCCTCCCAAACCAACAGGCCAACGACGTCAAAAAAAAAAAAAATGTAAGGTGTGTACCAGAGCAGGAGTCAGAAGAGACACATTATTGTGCACAATGTCCTTCCGAACCAGGCCTCTGCATAGGTGACGGTTTTCACCGTTAACATACTTCAATAAATGATTAGTGAAGTACGGTAAACGTAATCCTCAGTTCCTGCCTTCACAATGCTTATGCCACTGCCTGCTCTGTAACTGACCCTGGCTTGTTATTCGACCATGCTTCTGCCCAACAATTCTGTACATACCTCTGCCTGATCTGGAACTGACCCTGGACTGTTATTCCACCATGCTTCTGCCTAACGATTCTGTACATACTGCTGCCTGATCTAGAACTGACCTTGAACTGTCTGACCATATTTGCCTGCCTCTTGGACTGATCTTGTACCCTGCTACAGGACTAGTGGGATTCAACACAGGGGTCTCACATGTGAGGGGCTCCAGAATTGTTTTTTTTTTGTTTTCTCAATCCTAGATTAGGGTCTGAAGACTGAGGCTTCAAAGAGATTACATGGGAGAAGCCTCTACCTCTGTCCCCATTCTGTCCTGAACGAGGCCCTACTTCTGCAGGACTTCCTGCCGGCATGACTTTGCCTGTCGCACTGACCACACCACATGTTCCTGCCTACTACCAGGACCAATATTTTTGGCACTGCTGACAATATCTCTGCCTGCGCTGACCCTGGACTTTATATGGACAGTATCCCTGCCTGGACGATTGTGTTCGCCGTTGCAGACCAAGTCCCTGCCTGGACCAGTGCTATCCTCCTGTGTGCAACTGCGCTACTATAACCACAGGTAATCTTTTGTTTACGCTTTGCTCAGCATAATGTATTTTGGGGTGTAATTCTTGGTATGTGCATGCCATGTGTTCCTTGCATTTTGGATCTCTGTATGTGGCCAGACTGTGTAGAAGTCTCATATGTGTGGTATCGCCTAAGGAGGAGTAGCAGAATGTATTTTGGGGTGTCATTTTTGCTATCTAACTGCCATGCATTGGAGATATCTTTTAAAAGGACAACATTTTGTAAAAAATAAATTTTTCCAGAAGTTTTTGGAAAATCTGGAAAAAATTTAAACTGTTCAAAATGGGGTCATTTTGTTGGTGTTCCTATTGTCCTGATGCTCCAGGGCCTTCAAAAGTGTAATAGGTGGTTGAGAAATGTGATGTGTAACTTATGCTCCTAGAACACCTGATGGTGCTCCCTGCATGTTGGGCCACTGTATGTGGCCAGGCAGTGGAAAAAAATGGAGTTACTTACCGGTAACATCCTTTTCCAGGAGTCTTTCAGGACAGCACCATAGAGAGACCTTGGCTCCTCCCATCTCAGGAAACACCGCCTTTCATATCAAGATTTAAACTCCACCGTCCCACCGGCCCCTCAGTTCTTCACGAGTACCTCCGGCCAGCTGGGGAGACACAAGAACACGTCATACTAACCTTTATCTTACCTGACGGTCTCATGCGATGAGTTCTTCAGTAGTATCCAACAATTTGGGTGGGTATCTGTGCTGTCCTGAAAGACTCCTGGAAAAGGATGTTACCAGTAAGTAACTCCATTTTTCCCCTACCGTCTTTCAGGACAGCACCATAGAGAGGATAAGCGAGCACCTTACCTTAGGGGAGGACTACTGCCTGCAGAACCTTGCGCCCAAAGGCTTGATCTTTTGCCGACAGCAGATCCAGTCTGTAATGCCTTACAAGTGTTTCAAAACTTGACCACGTTGCCGCTTTACAGATCTGCTCTGGAGAAGCACCAGCCCACTCTGCTTGGGAAGTCGCCATTGCCCTGGTAGAATGTGCCCTAATACCCTCCGGGGGCTCTGATCCCCTGACAACATAAGCCTGGATAATGGCTAACCTAATCCATCTGGCTATTGTACGCCTAGAGGCTTTGGATCCCTTCCTAGCCCCTGAAAATAACACAAAAAAGGAATCTGATTTCCTAAACTGTTCTGTACTACTCAAGTACTGAAGAACGCACCTTCTAACATCTAAACTATGAAATTTATATTCCTGTTCCCTCACAGGATCTGAACAAAAAGTGGGCAAAACTATTTCTTGGCCTCTATGAAAATTAGAGGAAACCTTTGGCAAAAACGCCGGATCTGTTTTAAAGATCACACGATCCGGGAAAACCTGAAAAAAAGGTGCCCTGATTGAGAGGGCTTCGAGTTCGCTCACTCTCCTTGCTGTCGTGATCGCCACCAAAAACACTGTTTTGAGGGTGATCATTTTTAACGTACAGGACTCCAATGGTTCAAATGGTTCACCCGTAAGAGCCTGTAAAACTAACGAAAGGTCCCATACTGGGAAGGAGGAGACCCTTACTGGTCTCTGTCTGTTTAAGGCTTTGAAAAACCTAGCTATCCATGGATCTATCGCTAGCTGTCTTTCCAAAAAGACGCTCAAAGCCGACACTTGCCCTTTCAGTGTACTAAGCGATAACCCCTTATCTGCCCCTGACTGTAGAAACTCCAATACCGCTACAGAGCTGTGCACCTCAAAGGAACTCTCTGTGCACCAGATATTAAAACGTTTCCACACCTTCAGGTAGATGGCCTGCGTTTCTTTCTTCCTACAACTTAACAGGGTTTTCACTAAACGGTCCGAAAACCCCTTGTCCCTCAGCAGTTCCTCCTCAGTAGCCAGGCTGCGAGGTTCCACCTCTCCACCTGAGGACAACCGATTGGCCCCTGAGACAGAAGATCCTTCCGCACTGGTAGAATCCAAGGAGGTTCTACCGCTAGACCCTTTAAAATGGAAAACCAGGGTCTCCTGGGCCAATGGGGTGCAATCAGAACGAGAGTAGTGTTCTCCGCCTGGAATTTCCTCAGTACTGCTGGGATTAACACAGGGGGGGGGGGGAGGGGGAGGCATAGCACCTGGAGAATGCCCAGCTCTGAGCCAGAGCGTCCACTCCCAGTGCCCCGTCCCATTTGCTCAGGGAGAAGAACTGATGGGTCTTTCTGTTTTCTCTCGAAGCGAAGAGGTCTACACATGGCATCCCCCACTTCCGAGTAATTGCCATGAAGACCTCCTGGTTCAAAACCCAGTCGCCTTCTCTCAGCGTTCTCCTGCTGAGAAAATCCGCCACTTGGTTTTGATCCCCCTTCAAATGTACTGCTGAAAGGGACAGAATATTTGCCTCGGCCCACCTGAGAATAGTTTCTGCCAGGACCCACAGGGATCTGCTCCTGGTACCCCCCTGCCTGTTTATATAGGCTACTGCTGAGGAGTTGTCGGACCTGACCCTCACATGCTGCCCCTGGAGTTCTTTCTGGAAGGCTCTGAGTGCCAAAGCCATCGCCCTCAGTTCCCTCCAGTTCGAGGACTTTTTTCGTCCCTCCTCAACCAAACACCCTGGACCATCCTGGAGTCCAGATACAGATACGCTCCCCAACCTGTGCCGCTCGCATCGGTTGTGACCGTCTTGGTTACTGGTAGGACCCAGTTCAGACCCTGACACAGATTAGCTCCCTTTCTCCACCACCAGAGAGACCTCTTGACCTGTCCTGGAACCGTTATCAGGCAGTCCAAAGACCCCTGACTGCGGTCTCAAATCCCCAGAATGAAAAGTTGTAAGGGACGAAAGTGAAGCCCTGCCCACTGTACTGCTGGTAGAGAGGATGTCAACAGGCCTAGAGCTGACATGGCTTTCCTTACAGTGAGCTGCTGATTGCTTTGTAGCAACAGCATAGCCCTGTCTACCTTCTGGATTTTTTCTACTGGCAGGAAGACTTTTTGAATCCAACCTGTAGCCCAGAAAGATGATCTCCTGTGACGGAACCAAGCTGGATTTCTCCAGATTCAAGAGCCATCCTAGATTCTCCAGGATCTCTCTTGTCTCCTGTAGATCCCGAGTCAACTTTTCTGGAGACGAGGCAAACAGGAGTAGATCGTCCAAATATGCGATTACTGCTATGCCTCTGAGTCGCAGGAAGGCTAAAACCTCCACCATGACCTTGGTGAAGATCCGGGTGGAAGAGGATAGCCCGAAGGGGAGGGCCCTGAACTGTAGGTGAAATATCCCTTCCGTGGTATTTACCGCCAACCTGAGGAACTTCTGGTAACCCTCTGCAATGGGAATGTGCAGATAGGCATCTTTCAAATCCACCGATGCCATGAAGCAGTTCGGGGGAAGAAGAGCTTTCACCGAGTAAATTGAATCCATACGGAACCTCTTGTATGTGATCGAGACGTTCAGGATGAGCCTGAACTTTCCCGATGGTTTGCGGATCACAAAAACGTGTGAATAGAAGCCCCTGCCTGTCTCTTCCGTAGGTACTCGCACCACCACCTCCTGTTCCTCCAACTCCTGTAGGGAGGAAAGAAGAGCTGAGGCCTTTTCTGCACATTTAGGCATCCCGGTTACCAGAAACCTGAGTGGGGGAGGGGTTGAGAACTCCAACCTGTATCCTCTTCTTATGATTCCTAATGCGGCGTACACACGAAGGGACAATCCCGCGGGATTATCCGCTGGACTGAAGTCCAGCGGATAATCCCCTCGTGTGTGGGCGCCGGCGGACTTTTTGGCGCCAAAGTTTTAAGTTTGGTTTTAAAATTATCCGCTGGACTTGGCAGTCCGGCGGACAATCCCGCCGTTAGTGGGCAAGTCCGCGGGACTTTTGAAATGAACGGACTTGCCGCTCATCGGCAAGTCCGTTCATTTAGCACGTGACTTCAGGTTACGTAGCTAGCGTAGGCAGTTACTGCCGCCGCGCTAGCTCCGTGACCTGGCATGGATTTAAAGGGACTCCCCACACCGAAAAAACGGCGTGGGGGTTCCCCCCAAATCCATGTCAGACCCTCATCCGAGCACGCAGCCTGGCAGGCCAGGAAAGGGGTGGGGACGAACGAGCGCCCCCCCCCCTGAGCCGTACCAGGCCGCGTGCCCTCAACATGGGGGGTGCCCTGGGGAAAGGGGGGCCGTGCGGCCCCCCCACCCCAAAGCACCTTGTCCCCATGTTGATGACCCCTACCCATTCACCTAAGGTGTAAAATGTAAAGTACAAAAACACACACACTTTTGAAAAAATATTTTATTGCACTGCTCCGGGGGTCTTCTTCCGTCTTGGGGGTCTTCTCGCCGGACTCCTCCGCTCTCTTCTCCTCTTTTACCTAGCTCTTTCACGAACGGAGGAGTCCGGCTACCTTCTTCGTCGTCGCCGCCGTCGTCTGGGGGTCTCGATCCGCCTTCGGGGGTCTTCCGGGGGTCTCTTCTGTTCTTGCGGCGGTCGTCGTCTTCCGCGCCGCCGGCGCCTTCTTCTTCTTGTCCTTCTTGTTCTTCTTCTTCCGATGTTGACCCGACGCTCTCTCTGCCCGGAATGCTTGTGCCGCTCTGCGCTGGGACTTATATAGGGGCATGGGGACAGGGTCACATGCACATGGTGACCCCGCCCCCTTGTGTTGTCACAGTCCCGGAGGATGCTGGGACTGTGACATCGCAAGGGGGCGGGGTCACCATGTGACATGAACATGTGACCCTGTCCCCCATGTCCCTATATAAGTCCCAGCGCAGAGCGGCACAGGCATTCCGGGCAGAGACAGCGACGGGTCAACATCGGAAGAAGAAGAACAAGAAGAAGAAGGCGGCCGCCGCAAGAACAGAAGAGACCCCCGGAGGACCCCCGAAGGCGGATCGAGACCCCCAGACGACGGCGGCGACGACGAAGAAGGTAGCCGGACTCCTCCGTTCGTGAAAGAGCTAGGTAAAAGAGCAGAAGAGAGCGGAGGAGTCCGGCGAGAAGACCCCCAAGACGGAAGAAGACCCCCGGAGCAGTGCAATAAAATATTTTTTCAAAAGTGTGTGTGTTTTTGTACTTTACATTTTACACCTTAGGTGAATGGGTAGGGGTACATCGTACCCCATACTCATTCACATAGGGTGGGGGGCCGGTATCTGGGGGCCCCCTTATTAAAGGGGGCTCCCAGATTCCGATAAGCCCCCGCCCGCAGACCCCGACAACCAACGGCCAGGGTTGTCGGGAAGAGGCCCTTGTCCTCATCAACATGGGGACAAGGTGCTTTGGGGTGGGGGGGCCGCACAGCCCCCCTTTCCCCAGGGCACCCCCCATGTTGAGGGCACGCGGCCTGGTACGGCTCAGGAGGGGGGGGGCGCTCGTTCGTCCCCACCCCTTTCCTGGCCTGCCAGGCTGCGTGCTCGGATGAGGGTCTGACTTGGATTTGGGGGGAACCCCCACGCCGTTTTTTCGGCGTGGGGATTCCCTTTAAATCCATGCCAGCTTACGGAGCTAGCGACGCGGCATTTACTGCCTGCGCTAGCTACGTAACCTGAAGTTACGTTTGAAATGAACGGACTGCTCCGTGTGTGGGCAAGTCCGTTCATTTTCAAAAGTCCCGCGGACTTTTGGCCGGCGGATTATCCGCTGGAGAAGTCCGTGCGTGTGTGGGCAAGTCCACACGCTCGGAAAGTCCAGCGGACCTAGCTGGAAAGTCCCGCGGGATTGTCCGCTGGACTAAGTCCGCCGGCAAAAGTCCGCACGTGTGTACGCGGCATAAAACAAACTGGTTGGAAGTTATCATCTCCCACTGTGGGAGGAAGGATCCCAATCTTCCTCCCACTGTGGTTCCGTCATTTATCCTTTTTGGGCTGTTCAGGAGGGTGAAAAATAGCCCCCCACCCTTTGCCTTTCTGTCCCCAAACTTTCTTTTGCTGCTCAGTTTTTGAGGGTTCAGGCTTCCTTCTAGGACGAGACTTTCTTCTAGTCTCTGTAAACTTCCTCCTAATAGGAAAAGCTTTCTTCTTGTCAGCCGTCCGATCTAAGACGGCTTCCAAGCCAGGACCAAAAAGCAAATCTCCTGTGAGGGGGATCCCGCAGAGCTTAACTTTAGACGCGCTATCTCCCTGCCATGTCTTAAGCCATAAGGCCCTTCTAGCTGAATTTGACAAGGCTGCAGACCTCGCAGACATACGTACTGATTCTGCCGAGGCGTCAGCCAAGTAAGCCACCCCTTTCAAGAGCATGGGAAAAGCCAGAATTGTTTCTTTTGATGTTCCTGCTTCTATGTGCGCTTTGATTTGTGTCAGCCAATACTCCATGTTCCGTGCCACCACTGTGGACGCCATGGCGGGCTTGAGGTTACCCAAGGATGAATCCCAAGATTTTTTCAAGAGAGTCCATCCTCTTGTCCATGGAGTCTGGGAGCGCACCAATGTCCTCAAAAGCCAGGTCAGTGTGCCTGGAGACCTGAGAAAAAGCCACGTCTAATTTAGGAGTTTTATTCCATACCAACGCTTCTTCCTCTGCAAAGGGAAACCTTCTTTTCAAACTTTTTGAAAAGAAAGGTTTCCTTTCCGGGTCTTGCCACTCTTTATTAATGGCATTGACCAAGACGTCATGGACCGGAAACACTCTTTTTAGGTTCCCCAAGACCCCTATACATCTGGTCATGGAGTGACAGCTTCTTCCTTTCCTCTTGGATACCCAAATAGTATGGATAGCTCCCAAGAGCTCCTCCACTTCTTCCAGGGAAAGTTTATAGTGAGAGGCTCTTGTAGACTCCCCGTCTACCTCCTCCCCCTCTGATTCCCCTTGGGAATCTTAAGATGCACTATCAAGCTCCTCCTCGATTTCTTCTCTGGGGCCCCCTGGATTCTCTCCACTCACCGAGGGAGTATCCATTAAACTCGGAGTAAAACTCTGCTGTGCTGGCGGAGGGTTTACCTGGGGCTGTGGTAACTGGAAACTAGAAAAAAAAAAAAATCGCTTTAAACGACTGCACAGTACTAGAGAGTTCCTTAACGGATGCTGCTAGATCCGAGCATTGTGCTGCTGACTGTTCCCGAACTAACCCCTCTATGCACTCCCTACAGAGTGCCTTAGACCAAGCCTCCCCCATCGTAGTCCTGCACGAAGGGCATTTTTTCCTTCGAATTATGGGGCGACTTGACTTTCTCCGTAGGTTTGCTCTGAAAACCCCCCAAAAAAAAAAAAAACACAAGGAAGAGCAGTCAGAAAACCTCCCTAGCTACCAGCACAAACACAGAGGGCCACCAGGGGTGCTCTTGCTAGGACAACCACCACCAGGGTCCTATAGCATCCACCCCCCCCCCTACCACCAGGGGAGGATAACACCCGTGGAGCTTACGGGAAATAGGCAAGGGAACACCACCCCAGGGTTCCACTTACCTTTGAGTGGCTGGTGCTGGATTCTCCAGGAGTAGTTCTTGAAGCCTCAGCTTCCAACATCTCCCGCCGAGGAATGGTGGATCTCCTTCCTCTCCGAACGTTGTCCCCACAACAGAAAGAGGCCGCACCAGCCCGTCGCACGGCCTGCTTTTCAAATCCCGCGGCCGGAAACGGAAGCCAGGGGTCAGGCGGAAGCGCTGACCCCGCCGGAAATGACGTCACCCGCCATCCGACCCAGCGCTCCGACGCTGATGCCAGTGCAGGGAGCCACCGCACTTCCGCCTATTGCCACCCCCGGACATGAAGGAAAGCGGGCCCCTCCAGCCTTACTCTTCCCCAAGAGAGACTGGAGGCGCGGAAAACGATCGTCAGTGTTTAAGGTACCCAGCTCCCTAGCCTCTTAAGACTGCCTTTTAAAAAAAAAAGGTCGGAAGATAGAGAGACCTCGGTCCCCCCTTCCCCCTCAGAAAACAACCGGCCTCAGCCTCCCTAGCCGTTTGGCCCCTTAGCAGTGTCTCCCCTCCGGAGGAAACTCCAGAACTGAGGGGCCGGCGGGACGGTGGAGTTTAAATCTTGATATGAAAGGTGGTGTTTCCTGAGATGGGAGGAGCCAAGGTCTCTCTATGGTGCTGTCCTGAAAGACGGTAGGGGAAAAGTCTGTAAACATGAACTGATAAAAGCTGCAGATTGGAAATGTGCTGCAAGCAGCAGTTTGACAGGCTGAGAAGTTACTCATGCATAAAGACAACTATCACAGTACCTCTTCTGCAGAGTTTTAAAGTACTGTAAAGGCGAGTTGGCACAAAACCACCACTTTTAATGCCAGGTACATGGTCTGAAAATCATCCCATGTACAGTTTAACAGTTAAGTGGGCATGCTGGAAAACCAGTAGCATATCAGCGCTGGCAGTACTTATCAGTGTGTCCTTGCAGGGCCCCATCAGAACAATCTGTCAGGTTTTTACCAGCCTGCTGGGTCAAAAGTGCACCAGGCTTACATTTTTACAATTAATATCCAGAAATTACATTTTGTCAGGGAGCACCAGGTGGCAGAGATCCCTGGCTGGAAAAGACTCACCAGGGATTCAGACATCCAAGTGTTCAATTCTAAACAGTTGGCATGTTCTGTGGGGAATGGGAAGTGCTGGCTAATCTGTTGCTTGATATAACCTTGGATCAGACAGCAAAAAAGGTTGATGCGCATGCTGCAATAGCAAGTTGCAGGGCAAGACCTGAGTGAGAATAAAGATTTATAATGGTTTTCTAGTGTTCTTTCCACCAGGTTTGTAAACGCATGGCATGTCAGTCTTTAAAGTGGTTGGGTAATAGCATTTAGAAACTCTTCTTCCATAGGGTATAGGAAGAGCTTCTTGGGATTCACCAAGTCAACTGGGTTTAAGGCCTGATCAGAACCTTTAGATGTACTTTAAAATGTGTTTCACATCACCACAAGAGACTTTAGGTTTTGCAGTTTCACGTGTTCCATATCAGAGGTAATTATGTTGCAACTAGTACCTTCTAATGTAGTTTAAAAGCAGGGGTCTCAAACTAGTGACCCTCCAGCTGTTGCACACTATAGGTCTTATGCCTCTGGCAAGTACAAGCATGACTCCCACAGGCAGCCTTGCAATGCCTCTTGGGACTTGTAGTTTTGCAACAGCTGGAGGGCCGTCAGTTTGAGACCCCTGGTTTAAAGTCAAGACTATAAAACAGAAAATTTGGACCTGCATGTATAAGGAAGCTACAGACACTTAAAAATAAAGACAGACAATCAAAAGTAAAAAATAAAAGAAGTTTATTAAAAAATATATGTTAAAAGTACTGCACAGCAGCATAGTTTTTGAATATCACATTAACATCTGGGGATCCACCCATTTGATGCACAGGTATCGACAACTTTTCTTGATGGAAGATCTCATTACTCCCAGGCAACCTACAAATAAAGTTAAATTTATGAATTCTTATGCATGTTCTACATACATTAAAAACACAAGCCAAGCATGTTGGAAAATAGAAGTGACCATTGTGTCACCAGCTATATTATGGCATTTTGAAACCAGCAGCAATTCTCAGGCATAGAATTAGTTTGCGCAATTTAAGTGCTCAAAAAGTTAAAGACAACAGAAGATTCTGTGATAAGGTTTTTGCTCTTACTGCCACATACAAGTCCACATGACTGCAAAATATACATGGGTTCAATGGCTCAGAATTTTTGCAAGGAAACTAAAAATCACATTAACAGAATTTCATTAAAGCGGTTCTACACTCATTTCATTTAGTAAATCTCTTTGCCTTCCAAATCAGGCAAAGAGTACTAAATGAAATGTTTTTTTTTTTTTTTTTTTTTTACTTACCTTGTAATTGAAGACTTCCGGTCTTCTCCCTCTGCGGCGGCGGGCGGGGTCTTGCGTCGATCGTCGTCACGCCGCACTGTCTCCTGGGATCTGGTGTCATTGATCCCAGGAGCCAGTGCGGGCATCTTCCGAAATCTCGCGAGATTTCGGCCACATCTTCCGAAATCTCGCGAGATTTCGGCCACATCTTCCGAAATCTCCCGAGATCTCGGCCGCATCTGCCGAAATCTCGTGAGATCTCGGCAGATGAGCCGTTACTGCGCACGCGCGAGTAACGGCAGTGCATGCTGGGCCATCTAAAGTCCCTGTGGGTGTTTCACATGCCCACAGGCAAGATGGCCCCCAGCACTAAAGAAGAAGACGAGGAACTTCATCGGACGAAAACCGGCGGCGATCGAGATGGAAGATGGAACAGGTGAGTCCCCTAATAAAGGTAAGCACACTTTATATTACATCCAAAAAAAAAAAATTTTTTTTCAGAGTGCAGAACCGCTTTAATAGATTACATGGCCATAGTAGTGGATGTACATTTTTGGAGACTTGCATTACTTTAATACAAATGCCGAAGAAGCTGTACCCATAAACTAGTATAAATGAAACTGCCTTTTAAATTTAAAAAAGATGTGCTTTGCAGGCTCATTAAGCTATGACTTATTCTATCTCCATGCAATACAAGTGGAGACGACAATCAGCTTTACAGGTTACACATTGTAGGTGCCAAAATAAAAACATGGGCTGTGTTCATTAAAAGTATTGCACAGGATTTTATGTTGCACATCACAATATGGGAGACAAAATAGGCCCTATTCACAAGTGTACAATCCGATAGGGTGGGGCAAGTGGTAAAAAAAAAAGGTAATTTACTTTAAATGACCAGCTGATCTCCCACACAGCTAAGGCAGGATAGGCTTCCCAGGGATAGTCTAAAGGTGGTTAAAGTAGGATACTGCGGTAGAGAGTTAGAGGATGGGAAAAGGGTGAGAAGTCCTAGAGGAGCATTGGAGGAGACGAGAGAAAGGTCTTGGAAGGAGCACAGGCTAGTGTGGGTGATATTTGGAGACATGAAGGTAAAGCAACTTGGGGCAGAGTTATTAATGCCTTTATCACAATTGAATGTGAAACTTTAAACAGAATAGTTGTGGAAACCCCAATTCCTGAAATTGGAAGCAAATGAAGGGATTGTCAGACTTGGTGGTTAGTAAGGTAGACTAGTCTGGCAGCAGCATTCATTATAGAGTGAAGGATAGCCTATAGAGAGGTAGGCCTATGGCAAGGGAGTCAAGGCACACTAGAGCGTGTTAAATAGGGCAAATTTTAGCAATGGTGAAAAGCAGCAGTTTGTAGGACAGTGATGACAAACATTGGTACCTCAGATGTTTTGGAACTACATTACTCATGCACTTTGCAGTGTAGTTGATCATGGGAAATGTAGTTTCAACACATCTGGGATGCCAAGGTTTGCCATCACTGGTCTAAGATGTACCCTTGCATGAGGGGAGACCGATAGTTGTCTGACTTTTCCATAAAGATAAATACTACAAGCTCAGTTTAAGACCCCCTTTGACACTGGAGGCATTTTTCTGGCGCTTTAGAGCCTAATCTCCAGCCCGTGTGAAAGCCTGAGTGCTTTCACACTTGGGTGCTGCGCAGGCACACTTTTAAAAAACTTTATTTGGCTGCTAGCAAGGGTTAAAAAAGCCCCACTAGTGGCACCTCTAAATCAGTTAAGATCCACAAAAACTAGCAGCGCTTTACCAGTATTGCAGCCATGCTGTCAGTGTGAAAGGGCTCTTAAAGAGATCTTGTTTGAACTATCTGCATGGATTTCACTTTTCTTCCTCAGTTAGTAATGCAAGAGGAGGCAGAGTGAGGTGAGTGGAAAGATTTGGGGTGTTCTCAGCATAGAACCATCTTAAAAAAAAAAAGTGGAATGTTGAGATGTCAGATTGTGGATCCGTTAAGTTTTTTTTATAGTAGATTACAAATTTACTTACTGTACACATCAGAATGATATGACTTCCAATCTCAAGTCAAGCCAGGCAATAAAGGTAATACAGAATAGCCACCTGTAAAAATATGACAAAAGTCAATACAAGTTTTGATCTTTTCCCCCCCATATATAGCTAAAACACCCTAAGCAGAATGTAGTGAGTAGTGCAACTGTCTAGACCTGCAGCTATAAAAAAAGAGAGCGGTAAAATAGTTGTGGAAAACCCAATTTCTGAAGTCACAAAACTGAACCACCTACACCATGGGTGCTCAACCTGTGGCCCTCAAGCTGTTGCAGAACTACAAGTCCCATTATGCCTCTGGGAGTCATGCTTGTAACTATCAGCCTTGCAATGCCGTATGGGATTTGTAGTTCAAAAGCAGGGGGGCCACAGGTTGAGAACCCATGACCTACACATTGTACTACTGTCTGCATCAGTAACGGTTTGGCGATTAAAGATTACCAATGAGCACAAGCTTTACTACTATATATAAAAAATAAGAGGCTTTGTTATAAAAGTATGAGAACTTAGTTTTGCACCAAGTAAAACGACTTGTATATTCCACTGATGGGGCAACAGTCTAACTCAAGAAACTGACAGTAAAGCTGGACACACTATACATTTGTTTAATTTACCAAAACCATGTAATGCAAGGGTCTGCCTGATTGCATACAAGTTGAGACTGAAGGTTTGAACTCAAAATGGTTTTGGCAAAGAAAGTGTATCCAAGTGCAAATAGGAGGAGCTTACTGGAAGCAAGCAGATGCTGAAAGATGTGCATGCTACCTATAGTCAGTGATGTACTGCTAACCTCTTCATAAAAACTTTAGCATTGCAAGCTGATTCAATCCAGCCACTAAAGCCAGTTAGCATTAAAAAGTGTACGTATAGACAAATTATTGGTTTTAGAGAAGGGTAAGGGTTAACATTTGTGGTTTATGCCCTGTCTGGGGAGATTTACCCATTTGTCCTACTGACTACTGTCGAGAAAAGTGATGGTAAATCCAAAATTGAAGAAGTTGTCAAACTTATTTGTACTTATTCCAGTGACATGTGCCTTAAAGGGGAACCTCTGTTCACCAAAAGATTCTTACACCCAGTAAGCTTACAGGGATGAAAGTAAAAAAAACTGGAGCCACAGGAGGGGGAAAGGATTTAACCCTTTCCCTATTCCATTCAAATCTTTTTGGCTATACATACACATTAAACTTTTAAAGATCAAAATCACAAACAAGTCATGACAAAGGAAAGTCTGTTCTTACCTACAAGCACATAACTGCCCCTTCTGGCTCGCACTGCCTGCTAGGCTTAACATGAAGGTTCTGTATTCTGGTCTGACTCCTTCCGATGAGCTGATGAATCCCTTTATCTTGCTAGTTGCTTAAAGTGTCAGCTTATCTGATTTAAATGGATGACCGGCTACTCTTGTAGCAAGACTGGTCTGAGCTGCTGAATAATATCTTCCTTGCTAGCAGTCACTGGAGATTGTCTCTCTAAAATGGCTCAGTTCCTGACTGTCTTCATCCTCAGACGACCATTCTAGCTGATTGTTTTTTTATAACCAGGTATAAGTTGAGTCAAATCCTTTCATCAAAAGAATCCACCAAGATAAATATTTCATGTGAAGGACACTAGATGCATGTCAAGTTTTTTTATTGTCATACTAGGCTGACTTGGCGGATTAGGCCGTCAAGCATCAGGTCAGCCGTAAGCAATATGGCAGCACAGTTTAATAGTATACTTGTCAAGCAGGTTTTCCCCATGTTTATAAGGTTAACTGAATCCTTTACATCTATCCCCTCGCCATAAAGTAGCTTAGTAAACTTCTCTTGCAAAAAATAAAAAAAACACTTGACCAAACTTTAAGCAGGCTGACATGCCTATTTTGACATGTCAAAGTCAGAACCAAGCCACCAGCTACATTTGAGATGTGTATACTCCACACCAGACAGTATGGGGCAGTCACATAACATGCTTGCTGTGGGAGGTTGCTGGATAGTGCTGTTCTCCATGCTGTGCCCCATAGAGAGTAACTGACAGAAGTTAACAGATAAAGCACTAAAAAGTTATCCAGAAGCTTCAGTACATTTGGCACCAGCTTCTCTGAATATCTGCAAGTGAAAAAATCTGCCCAAACCATTAAGCAAACGCCCCACGTACATTTACCACAGCAGTCACTCTGCCAAATCACGTACCTAGGACGTGAGCAAACATTTACAGGTCTGGTGCTTGTGCCACTGGCAACCCACTCCTGCTGTGATTGGACACAGCGGGAGCCAGACGGTGAGTCTGGTGGACTCGATACCTGCTGATTGTTGGGACACAAGCAGAATGGCAGTCTATATAAACAAGTCAGATTGCCGTTCTGCCTGCGGGGGAAGACTGATTGTGTTTCCGCAAAGCAGCAACACGGACTTCTGCCTTAATTGTCAAAGCACCTACCTCAGTAAGCACAGTTAACCCCTTCCCAGCCAGTGTCAGTACAGTGATTATATTTTAGCACTGATCACTATTGGTGTCACAAGTGTCAGCTGCAATATTGCAGTTCCGTCATTAAAACAAAATATTTTATTTTTATTTATATCTCAAATAGTATGTAGATATTAGAAATGTTGCTTAAAGCAACGCTTAGGAATGCTTTTACCAAAAACCTGTAGCAGAAAAGATAGCAAAAATTGAATTTCTTCAATTTAGGCCTGAGTAGGTTTTATAGCAGAAAGTAAATATTTCTTCAAAATTGGTCTTTTAGTGCAAAAAATACAGCAGAGGTGATCAGACACTATCAAAAGCTTTATTTGTGGGAAAGTGTCAGTTAAACAGCCGCATAGCAAAAAAAACGGCCTGTCATGAAGGGGTTGAAACCTTTGAGGTCAAGTGGTTAACCATGAATTAACCTCTTTAAAGACAAATGTAAAGAAAGAAGCTTTACAGTAGTTAATTCTTAGGTTGTGGCAACTGGCAAATTTGGCCATCAAACCTGGTTCTGACCCAACTTTTTTTTGTTAGCTTACTATGGCAATTGCTTGGGATAATACCTACATGTAGCAGCAAAACATACCTCACCCCCCAGCCTGCAAAGCCTTGCACTCAGTGAATTACTTGGTGCAGTGCCAGGCTTGGGCAGCCTCTTCCAGCTTCCCACTCAAACTGAAAAATGCTAACAGCTGGAGGAGTCACTGAATGTGGTGGCTAGTTCATTCATAGCCACCTGAATGATTGACTCAGTTGTGCTGATGGAGAACCAAGAGCTCCGCTGATTTCAAATGTGACAGCAACTGCAAGGGAGAAGAACCCCTGCGCAGGCGATGGGGTTGTTTTCTTGGCATCAAGCGTCATCCCAAATATGGGTGTAACATAAAAGGATGGAATGGTTTAAAAAAAAAAAAAAAAAAAAAAAAGTATGTCTGTTACAGTAACCCTGAACTCTTCATAAATTAAAACATTTTCCTGCAGCCCAGGTGCAGGCATTTATGGCCATAAGATTAAGTCTCTTGGTCCCTTTACCTATACTGATGTTACTAGCTCTCAACTTCATTGCACACTGAGCAATCACAATGTACATTACAAGCTGTAGCAAATTGAGAGCCTGCCGATCCCCCCCCTTCATGGGGTGCCCATCATGCTACCTATAGTGGTCTGTAGACTGACATCCACCCATTGCACAACTACCAGGAGCCAGCCCACCGCTTACATGAGGGTGCTGTGATTTGATTTCAGAAAGTTAAGTACAGCATCTTGATAATTTGCTAATGACATTTACATAAATAGGAGAGGCATAATAAAATAAACCAGAGTTTTCTAGTATTAGGGTACTAAGAAGTTGTATCAAAGTGTGCTGTACAGCTTCAAAGCCAAGACAAGCTTTAAGTTGCCAGTCTGACTTATGAATTTATTTGTCAAATCACCTTTATGCACAATGTCATCAAGACTGGCTTCCTTGGCTATAAAAAAATCACCTATGGACACCATTTCTGGTCTTCATATAGCCCTATACAATCAAGGACTAATGTTGGATATAAAACCAACCTTATTATAAAGCCTTTCCTAGTTACCATATAAAAAATGGTTTGTTGTTGCAGGATAGCAAGTATTAAGGAATAAGTACCACTAGACTTATGCAAGGCATGGATGGACACTGACAGAAGGCCAATTACAAATCCCACTAAATTCTGGCACCACAAATCTAGGCTTATATGTAATCTTCAGGACACCAACCACAAGAAAGTATGTAACACAGGTAAAAAAAAAAAGGGACACATTTATTCAAGAGTCATGATGCCTTTACAATTAAAAAATAAAATAAACTAAAAAAAGGAATCCTATACAATAAAACCCAGTCCTAGGAATGCGTGACACTTCAACAATACATTAATATTAAGTCTTCATATTTCTTCCTGTGTTTGTCCTCACACATAAAGATTTGCTAACATTTCTTCATGTAGCAGCTATGCCCTGCCACAACTGTGCTTGGCTGAATTCAACTTGTGTAGTAACCTGTCGCTTGCCTGGCTGTCCTCTCCTGCTAAGCATTTCCTGTTGAATAATACGGAATAAGTGTGTTAATCTACACATGTCAAAGGCCAAAGTGTAATGGCAGTAACCTGTTTGGCATGATTTGTTCCATTAGAAAGACTGCCACTGCATAACAACTTACCTAAAGCCGTTTAAAATCTTCTTCCACCACCATATCCACTGCCACCGCTGGAACCACCTCCATAACCACCTCCACCTGGAAAAAATAAAGCACTTTAGAATTTTTGGAAATTCCCATTGTCAGCTTAAACATTAAGGGCAATTACTGACTAAAGACTTCACAAGAGTTAAAGTAGGAAGTTATCTGGGAACTACAAATGCATGTGGATCTTGGTTATGAGGAATTTCTTTAGTTCTGCTTTTAGTGTGACAAAACAGTGACTCCATAGGAGACAACATTGTCATTCTAGGAGACAAATTTGTTACAGGCAGAAATGCATCCAAATTCAAAAGTAGAGCATACAAAATCTGCATTCAAAATATAGCACAAGATAAGGTGATACAAGTTTAACCCCATTGATCTATCCTTTTGTACAGACCACACTTCTATCCAAGCACAGAACCATGCTTGAAGTGCAAGGTCACCCTTAAAGAAAATCTGTAAGGTGAACTTACACTTGACCACCTTTCTCATGCCCTGGTCATGCTGACAGGGAGAACCACAATCACCTGCTGCAAGACATCAGAATGCAGCTTTACCGGTCCTGGGATTTGAAATACCTTCAGCTTTCTTGCCTACTCCAGAGCTGACAGGATGTGCTAGATGTGTTTTGATTGGTTGTCTCACATGAACGGTGCTAACCATTTTGAATGCTTATCTGTACACCGAGGTATGTTTAGGCAAGTAAGCCGCCGGGTTTTCAAATCCCTGCACCGTAAAGCGGCATTTCGATATTTTTCGCAGGACAAGGTCAGCGGTAGCTTGGGGAGGGGGGTGGGGGAAGAGTCCTGAAAATTACTCATGGCAGCTATAGCAGCTGCCGGCAGTTAACTGCATTAAACCAGGCTGGTTATACTGAAGTTAATGGATCAACCAGCTTGACCGAAGATGGATTGAATCCCTGCTGCACTGCCCGAGATTTGAGACCCATCTATGGCCGGCTTAGATTGTAAAGTCTTTCCCATCCCCTATAAAAACCATGTTTATTACCTCCTCTGTGGCAGTGACTTTACAGAGCAGCCTGGATCCTTTCCTCCTTGTGCCCCCACAGCAAGCAGCTTGCTATGGGAGCACCCAAGCCGAGTCACAGCTCCCTGTGTCCATTCAGACACAGAGACCTGACCCAGCCCCTTTGATTGGCAAGCTGACTTGACAGCAGCCAATGGCATCGCTGTGTCTCAGCCAATCGGGAGGGATAATCAGACAGTCGAGACACTCGTGGACATAAATCTTTAAGTGTTAAGGGGTGCTGCTGCACAAAGGCCATTTTAATGCATAGAAGGCAAAAAAATAAAATGCGTCTTTACAAAGTGTTCAAGGACCTGGCATACAGGTACAAGTGCCGATAACACCACAATGAGAATATACAGAATTCTAGAAAAATTGCTTAAACTTCTATTATCCACAAATAAAAAAAAAGTTTCTCACCACCACTATTAAAAGGTTTCTCACCGCCACTATAAGGTCCAGAATTCCTTGCACTGTAATTTCCACCTTTCATTGGCCCAAAGTTTGACGATGACTGGTTATTGAAGCTGCCAAAGTCACTGTAGCTGCCGCTCCCGCCGCCTCCACCACTGCTGCCACCAAAGTTGCCTTAATAATAAAAAAATGTTTAGAACATAGACATGACGAAAAAAAAAAAAGGGTAAGAAACTACACTACAATATAATCTTTCCAATTACCATTTCCACCACCAAATCCACTGCCTCCGCCACTATAACCATCGTATCCACCACCACTTCCACCATAACCAGCTTGGCCACCGCCGCCTCCATAACCTTGTCCACCTCCATATCCACGGTTTCCAGAGTAAGGTGGGTTGCTTCCATACCCCTCATTTCCAAATCCGTTGTTGTAGCCACCATCGCCACCTCCATATCCACCACGTCCACTAAAACCACCTAGGAGGCAAACCGATGCATGTGAATGTGCAATACAATGAAAAGTTAATAAACTTTTGGGGCTTCAATTAAGAGTTACAAATGACAACTTACCACCCCCCCTGCTTCCACCACCAAAGTTTCCTCCGCGGCCACCATAGCTTTCACTGCCACCAAAACCACCACCGCCACCGCCACCACCACGTCCAAAGTTTCCTCCTCCTCCGCCACCACGTCCTAGGGAAAAATGAGAAGTAAAATTTCAGTTTATAGTACCAAAATACAAATGCAGAAAGACTTAAGACCACAAAACAAAAACTATAAGTCCCATGTAATTCTAGACTACACCCTAGCGCTTCCTTAGATACCAATCCTCCCATTGCATGTTTAGACTTATTTGAAATGGCACATTTACTGCACAACAGCTAAATTCATGTCTGTCCTAGCACCAGCATATTTATATTCTACAATACCACAAACAGCAGATACCAGTTTTTTTAACCTTAATGCCCCCCTCCCCCATGGCAGTAAATGCTGCACAAATTACTGAATGTCAGCTTCTTGAGGCTACAGAGGGACCAGAAGTCAGAATACACGTTACAAGTCTCACCTCTTTGGCTGGAAGATGCTGTGGACATCTCTTGCCTGGACAAAGCTTTCCTTACTTCACAATTGTGGTCATTGATGGTATGGTATTTCTGAACTGTAAAAAAAAAAAGTTAGAGGTTAAACAATGCAAACATTTAACATAGTAAAGTTTAAGAACCTCACAAAAGCATTTACTTACTGACTATTTTGTCAACTGAATCATGGTCTTCAAAAGTAACAAAGGCAAAGCCCCTTTTCTTGCCATTGGCACGGTCTGTCATTATCTCAACAGCTTCTATCTTTCCATACTGTTCAAAATAGTCTCTTAAGTGAGATTCTTCTGTGTCCTCTTTTATTCCTCCAACAAAGATTTTTTTAACTGTTAGGTGTGCTCCTGGTCTTTGGGAGTCCTGAAATAACAAACACAAGATCTTTAGCACTACAGTATGCCAAAATAATGAGAACACAAGCAAGACTTCGCCTGTAGACATACCTCTCTGGAAACTGCTCGTTTAGGCTCCACCATGCGTCCATCCACCCTGTGCGGTCTTGCGTTCATAGCAGCATCAACTTCCTCTGTGTTAGCATAAGTAACAAAGCCAAAGCCACGGGAACGTTTTGAGCCTGGATCTCTCATGACCTATAAAACAAGACCAATCCTTGTTACCGTACAAACTCAGCAGTGTCCTTTATATGTGCCCCCCAATAAGTTATAATTGTAAAAAAGCAAAATTATATTCCGTTTAGGGTAACTTCTATAATACTGGGACCATCCTGCTAGATCAGGAAGCCTATACTACTGTTAAAATAAATCTAACACTGCCATACACCATATGAAAATTCACATGAAATATAAATAGTAATGTTTATTAGTTTTCAATTGGGTAAAACCATATGGATTTCAACTTTCAAGATGAGTTAGGAAACTGTATTGAATAAAATTTGGAAGATTAGTGCGTTTTCACACGGTAAAAAAAAAGTTTAATGTTAAAGTGCATGAAAACAGTAACCTGGAAGATCTTTCTGTAATGCTCATTTCGAGAGCCCAGGTGGAAAGGCCAAATACATTATCACTTCCGGTTAGGTGAACAAAATTATCAATTTTACATTCTAAACTTGGTCACTGCATGATGGTAGTATCATGAGCTGTTTAATGTCGTTTCCCTAAAGTATTTTTTAAAGATCTCATATAGTGTATGGCCTGCATTTGGTGGAAAAAATCATGAAGCAAAAGACATACTAACAAATGCAAGAAGACTGCTTCTACCATGCAGCAGGTTTATATGATAAACAAAGTTATTTTGGCGCAGTGAAACTTACCACACAGTCGGTTAGGGCGCCCCATTGTTCAAAATGGTTTCGAAGGCTTTCGTCTGTTGTCTCGAAGCTTAAACCACCAATGAAAAGCTTGCGAAGTTGTTCAGGTTCCTTGGGTGCCTAAATACAGAGGCCAGATTATAGCATGGCAATAAAAGCTTAAAAACGAGATTAATTTCTTTGCCTTAGCAGTGACAAAGGGGACTAATTATAGCAGAGGAAAGCAGCTTTATGGCCCAATTGAGCCCCATTAAAACTATCAGATGCACATCATGCACTGCATACTTTACTGGTGTGCAACATCTTACAAAACACACCATATAGTCTAAAACATCCCATTTAGCTGCATGCACCACTACTGAGCACTGTAATGTGCTGAAAGTGGGCAAGTAGGACTCACCTGCCCCCCCCCCCCAGCTGGTCAGCTCAGGTGATGAGGGGGCAGGGAACTTTAAGGCTAGTCAAATTTCAGCTGCAATTTCACCCCAAGCTCACCGTACAGAGCTTTTATGTGATGAAGGAATATATTTAAGGCTGATTAGGTTTAAGCCAAGACTCCATTTTAGGTGAAGTGTCACACCATTTCATAAAAAAGCCCTTATATTCTGATGTGTTGGCTGGGTTCACACCACAAAGACGCACTTCAGATCCATTCTAAAAGGCATATCAAACGCATTTTCAACAAGTTTTGATGCATTCCCGATGCTTCCCCCCCTTCTCTGTACTGGGGGCCTGGTGCATTATGCAGTTTACCACGTTCCTGTATAGTCTTGGAAAAAGCCAGCATGTTCTACTTATGGAACTGGATTGGTGTGAACTACGCTAATGGAAACATAACTTTACATGGATTTGATGCAAAAAAAAAAAGATGCGGTTTGAGCTTGCCAAGTAAAATCCATTAGAGGGACGGGGCAAAAAAAAAATATAAATCAAACTCAAATGCCTCTATTCTAGAACCCCTAGAGCCAGTGCAAATCCCATATTCAATTGTTAAGACCCCCCCACATGAACTGAGTCATGGCCTTTCATCTGTATCAGATGAGCCCAACACTTACAGAAACTAACAAAGAAACACTTAATCAAGGTGACTTGTGTTCCTTTGTTGCCCTCTGTGGGCCATTGATGAGATTTCGCTTTTACTTCCTGTCCCAGAACTGAACAGGAAGTGAGCGGAAATTCCTGTGAGAAAAATCTGTGTCACCAGAACTCATGTCCCCACTGTAAGAGTTCCCTTCTGTTCTGATGACCACCTAAAACCTAATTTTTCAATTTTGAGAATGGTAAACAACAAATTGGAGAGGCTGAATATCTAATGGGGCACAACCTGCAAAAAAAAAAAAAAAAAAAAAAAAGAAACCTAATACTGACAAATCCCTATTCACTTTCTAAAAAAAAAAAAAACCCAAAGCATTTATAGGGTTGAATTAAAGACTAATCCGAGTAAGGCTCCCCAGACATGGCGTCCTTTTATGGGGCCAAGGTCGATCTTCAGTAGAAAAGACGAGATTACAGGCCCGGCAATGTAATAAACACGCCAATAATGATTAATAATGGATGCCTTCCCGTGTATGAAGCGCCGAGTGTCTCCACCTCCATGTATGGGGGTGGGGGAGGCGATGGACAAGGCCGGGGACAATGGCGCAGCGCACGTGGAGTAGGCCGCAGCCTGCCAAGATGGCGGCGGACAAAGCGCGCTTCCCCCTCCCCCACCGCCGTGTCTGCGGATACACTCACAGGCCGTTTGGCTTTGTCTATACGGAGCGGACACCGAATAAAACAAGGAGGGACGACACCCCAATACAGGCCGAGGCAGATGGGCCACACCGGAGACATTATTATTCCCTCACTAAACCGGAATTTATACCGAGCTATAAAGCGAACCTCCCTATCCACATATGTCCCGGCGACTCCTTAACTAACCTCTGATTTGTGCATGATGACAAGATACGACTGTTCCTCCGCTCAAAAGCTGACGACCACTCCAGGCTCTCACCGCTGCGATGAAGGGCGTCGACTTGCGTACAGCACCTATTTAGCCCAGCAAAGCCCGCCCACCAAATTCCTCATTCGTCCGCATCTACTTCCGGCCTCCCTGATTGGACGGACAGCCTGCTTTGTGCTTCCTTTCATTGGATCGTCTGAAGCAGCCGGTTGTACACGCCCCCCGGTCTAAGTCTCGCAGAGCCTTTCCGCCCCGCCCTTCCTGTGATTGGTGGAAAAAGCTGCCAATCAACATTTCACAGAGAAAGTCTGGGTACTGTATAGGGGGAGGGAGCGCGCTTTGTGGTGGGTATTATTCGGTAAACGAGTGTATTACGGCCTGATTCTGTGCCGACTACGGCGGCGGGCATTACATGAAATATGCAGTCTTCATAGCAGCAGAAGGAGGGGGGGAGGTTAGAGTGAGCGGCAAAGGGCGGAGTCGCGCAGGCGCGCTAGTCCTTGTTTTTGGCGGGGTTTGGTGTGCGCGTACCGTGCTCCCCGGTAGTGGTGCTCAGCTGTGTCTAGCCGGCGTTGTCGCCTGTCTCCGCACGAGAAGGTGAGTGGCACACACGGGGCAACTCCGCCTGCACCCGCCGCACACAGTACAGGCGGGGACGGTGTCCGTTCCCGGGGCTCATTGTAAGGAGAGAGAGGACTGAAAGCCGGCCAATGGCTGCTCTAGAACCACCGGAGCGGCCAATGGCGGGCCAGGTGGGGGCGGGGTATAGGAGGACCGCCGATGGTAGCATGCATGCGGGCACCGGGGCCCCATCGGGTGGACACGGGGTGATCTACCGTACGGATGGCCGTTATCCTCCCAGGCACATGGACGGGGTCCGGCTACATCACTAACATCCGCCTCCGGAAGATTACACTCCAATGTCTGAACCCTTACCGGGGATCTATAGTACAATGTCTTCACCACACCGGGGATCTATACATATCCCCATAGTACAATGTCTGCACCACACCGGGGATCTATACATATCCCCATAGTACAGTGTCTGCACCACACCGGGATCTATACATATGCCCATAGTACAATGTCTGCACCACACTGGGGATCTATACATATCCCCATAGTACAGTGTCTGCACCACACCGGGATCTATACATATCCCCATAGTACAATGTCTTCACCACACCAGGGATCTATACATATCCCCATATTACAATGTCTTCACCACACCGGAATCTATACATATCCCCATAGTACAATGTCTTCACCACACCGGGATCTATACATATCCCCATAGTACAATGTCTGCACCACACTGGGGATCTATACATATCCCCATAGTACAATGTCTTCACCACACTGGGGATCTATACATATCCCCATAGTACAATGTCTGCACCACACCGGGATTTATACATATCCCCATAGTACAATGTCTGCCCCACACCGGGATCTATACATATCCTCATAGTACAATGTCTGCACCACACCGGGGATCTATACATATCCCCATAGTACAATGTCTGCACCACACCGGGGATCTATACATATCCCCATAGTACAATGTCTGCACCACACCGGGATCTATACATATCCCCATAGTACAATGTCTGCACCACACTGGGGATCTATACATATCCCCATAGTACAATGTCTTCACCACACTGGGGATCTATACATATCCCCATAGTACAATGTCTGCACCACACCGGGATTTATACATATCCCCATAGTACAATGTCTGCCCCACACCGGGATCTATACATATCCTCATAGTACAATGTCTGCACCACACCGGGGATCTATACATATCCCCATAGTACAATGTCTGCACCACACCGGGGATCTATACATATCCCCATAGTACAATGTCTGCACCACACCGGGGATCTATACATATCCCCATAGTACAATGTCTGCACCACACTGGGGATCTATACATATCCCCATAGTACAATGTCTGCACCACACTGGGGATCTATACATATCCCCATAGTACAATGTCTGCACCACACCAGGGATCTCTACATATCCCCATAGTACAATGTCTGCACCACACCGGGGATCTATACATATCCCCATATTACAGTGTCTGCACCACACTGGGGATCTATACATATCCCCATAGTACAATGTCTGCACCACACTGGGGATCTATACATATCCCCACAGTACAATGTCTGCACCACACCGGGGATCTATACATATCCCCATAGTACAATGTCTTCACCACACAGGGGATCTATACATATCCCCATAGTACAATGTCTTCACCACACAGGGTTTCTATACATATCCCCATAGTACAATGTCTGCACCACACAGGGGATCTATACATATCCCCATAGTACAATGTCTTCAACACATTGGGGATCTATACATATCCCCATAGTACAATGTCTGCACCCTTACCGGGGATCTATACCTATCTTCATAGTACAATGTCTTCACCACACAGGGGATCTATACATATCACAGTACAATGTCTGCACCCCTACCAGGATCCACATTTCCTCACAGTACAATGTCTTCACCACACCAGGATCCACATTTCCTCACAGTACAATGTCTGTGCCCATACCGGGATCCACATATGCTCACAGTACAATGTCTGTGCCCATACCGGATCCACATATGCTCACAGTACAATGTCTGTGCCCATACCGGATCCACATATGCTCACAGTACAATGTCTGTGCCCATACCGGATCCACATATGCTCACAGTACAATTTCTGTGCCCAATACCAGGATTCACATATGCTCACAGTACAATGTCTGTGCCCATACCGGGATCCACATATGCTCACAGTACAATGTCTGTGCCCAATACCAGGATCCACATATCCTCACAGTACAATGTCTTCTCCCATACCGGGATCCACATATCCTCACAGTACAGTGTCTGCTCCCATACCAGGATCCACATACAGTATGCTCACAGTACAATATCTGCACTTATACCAGGATCCACATATCCTCACAGTACACTGTCTGCCCATACCAGGATCCATATATCCTCACAGTACACAGTCTGCCCATACCAGGATCCATATATCCTCACAGTACACAGTCTGCCCATACCAGGATCCATATATCCTCACAGTACACAGTCTGCCCATACCAGGATCCATATATCCTCACAGTACACAGTCTGCCCATACCAGGATCCATATATACTCACAGTACAATGTCTGCTCCCATACCGGGATCCACATATCCTCACAGTACAATGTCTGCTCCCATACCGGGATCCACATATCCTCACAGTACAGTGTCCGCACCCCTACCAGGATCCACATATCCTCACTGTAGTATCAGCTTCCATACCAGGATCCACATACAGTATGCTCACAGTACAATATCTGCACCCATACCAGGATCCACATATCCTCACAGTACAATGTCTGTACCCATACCAGGATCCATATATCCTCACAGTACAATGTCTGCACCCCTATCAGGATCCACATATCCCCCTAGTACAATGTCTGCTCCTATTCCAGGATACACATATCCTCACAGTACAATGTCTGTACCCATACCCGGATCCACATATCCTCACAGTACAATGTCTGTACCCATACCCGGATCCATATATCCTCACAGTACAATGTCTGTGCCCATACCCGGATCCATATATCCTCACAGTACAATGTCTGTGCCCATACCCGGATCCATATATCCTCACAGTACAATGTCTGTGCCCATACCCGGATCCATATATCCTCACAGTACAATGTCTGTGCCCATACCAGGATCCACATATCCTCACAGTACAATGTCTGCACCCCTACCAGGATCCACATATCCTCACAGTACAATGTCTGTGCCCATACCCGGATCCATATATCCTCACAGTACAATGTCTGTGCCCCTACCCGGATCCACATATCCTCACAGTACAATGTCTGTGCCCATACCCGGATCCACATATCCTCACAGTACAATGTCTGTGCCCATACCAGGATCCACATATCCTCACAGTACAATGTCTGCACCCCTACCAGGATCCACATATCCTCACAGTACAATGTCTGCACCCCTACCAGGATCCACATATCCTCACAGTACAATGTCTGCACCCCTACCAGGATCCACATATCCTCACAGTACAATGTCTGCACCCCTACCAGAATCCACATATCCTTACAGTACAATGTTTTCTCCTATACCAGGATCCACATAGCCTCACAGTATAATGTCTGCACCTATACCAGGATCCATATATCATTATTGTGCAGTGTCTGCATCCAAACTTAGCTATAACAGCTTCAACTTTTCTGGAAAGGCTGTCTACAAGGTTTAGGAGTGTGTCTATTGGAATGTTTGACCATTCTTCTAGAAGCGCATTTGTGAGGTCAGGCACTGATGTTGGACGAGAATTGCCCCAGCACTCTGTTCAGGCCAGTCAAGTTTCTCCTCCCCAAACTCCATGTCTTTATGGACTTTGCTTTGTGCATTGGTGTGCAGTCATGTTGTAACAGGAAGGGGCCATCCCCAAATTGTTCCCACAAAATTGGGAGCATGAAATTGTCCAAAATGTCTTGGTATGCTGACGCCTTAAAGTGGATGTAAACCGATAATGTTTTTATTTATTTTTTTGTCTGGCACAATATAGAGTATGGGATTTCAGATCAGCTGTGCCCAGTCTTGCCACAACGAGTTAATCCAGATCTGGGCAATCCTCATCTTTTTTCAGTGAAATAAAACGGATAAACTGTGAAAACTTTGTCCGTTCTTCCCCCTTGCTGTGATTAACAGGTGATTTACATATCTCATGCACTAGCCTAAGACATGCATTATTTTTTAATTCCCACCCCTTTCTTCAGCAGCTCTGCAAGGATTGGCTGTTCCACACCTCAGCATGATTTGGCATGCTGAAGTCATGTGGGGATTTTTCTGGGTTTTGACTGGATGTTAGTGATCATAGCAGAAGTTCAGTGTAAGAAATACATAGGAGAAAATGCATGTTGATAAGGGGAGTGTAGAGGTGGGCGGGGAGTCTACTGACATCACGACTCCACCCACTGAGCCCTGGAAAACAGACCCACCCACAAAATCTGCAGTTTTTCGTGTCTCATAGCAGACAGAGGGGAGACATTTGATAGATAAGTATACATGCAGGAGGCATGTATATCCTTCTAGATCAGGGTTTCTCAACTCCAGTCCTCAAAGCGCCCCAACAGGTCATGTTTTCAGGATTTCCCTCAGATGAAACGGCCTTGGTAATTTCTAAGGCAGTGAAACGGATCAAATCACCTGTGCAAAGTAATGGAAGTCCTGAAAACATGACCTCTTGGGGCGCATTGAGGACTGGAGTTGAGAAACACTGTTCTAGATAACCAATATTGAAGTAGTTTAGAAAGAATGAGAGTGGGTTTACCTCCACTTTAAGGGCGCATGCAAACTGCAGATCAAAGAAGTGGCTCCTACAGGCTTTTGAGCTCTAATTTTTTTCTGTCTGGAAACTCCCCTCCATGTTGGCCAATGTGTCCATGCGCATGCAGGCTTCTTCATGAGTTTACAGGCAGAGAACACACACACCCCCCCACAAGTGCACGTGTTTAAGAGGAGCTTTCGAGCAGAAAAGACTCAAGTGCGAAATAGCTCAAAGAAGTTTAACAACGCATGAAAAAATAGAAAACATGAGCTGAGAGGAGGGTTTGTGAAAGAAAAAAAAAAAGGCTTATGCTCAAAGAAGCTCAATAAAAACATGCAAAAGAACCAAAAATTTACAAGCTTCTTCAAGCTGAAATAAAAGGTCAAATGCCTGTAAAAGCAGCTTTTTTTTTTGAGCTGCAGTGTGCATGAGCCCCCTTCACTGGAACTAAGGGGCCAAGCCCAACCACTGAAAAACAACCCCACACCATAATCCCCCCTCCACCCAATGACTCGGACCAGTGCACAAAGGTCATAATAACATGAACTTTGCTTACTACATATCCAATACCAGTGTTTTATTGGCAAAGAAAAATGCCTGTGTTGTCTGTTGAAGTTTCTCCAAACCGTTTTTAAATCTCATATTAGACACATCTTGTGTCTTTGAAATAAAGCGTCTTGCTGCTAGGCCTCATGTACATTGCTGCTGGTAAACGGACATTCAGAGGCATTTGGATTCTTTTTTCAGCTGCCCCTGAACTCATCCAATGTTATGTGTACATGTACACAGGTTAATTTAATGTCGTTTTTAGGCAGTTTATACCACTGCGTACATACTGACATCTAATTTAAGAGTGCTTTCTGATGCATATCTGTTTTGCATGGTCTATCTATGTTATAATGTGTTAACATCTGTTGAATGTAAGCGCATTACCATTTTTTTTCTATTTTTTTTTTTTTTCTGATATGTAGCCAAAAAAACTTAGTGTATGTATAGCAGCAACTTTTTTTAAATTCATTTTTGGATAGAGTAGAGAAGGTTTAAAACTCCTGCCATTTTGTTTCTCTCTGTGTACTGTTGGAGAAATTTCCATTTACTTCCTGTCTCAGAGATGTAACCGGAAGCTAGAAGAAGCCTCCCAAAGTGAGAGACATTCCTCTCTTAAGTGGCCCCAGGAACATATGTCCCCATTGGAAAAAAAAATTCTTTACCACTTGTTCTGGAAACGGCGCTAAAATTTAGAATTTTTCCCTGTTCTCCATCAATGACAATGGTCATCAATACGATAGGGTGATTGGTACCACCATGGAAGGGGTTAAAGCTGAGGGATCGAGCACTGGATGGAGTCCTGTGTGCATGCTCCGCGCACTTTACTACAATTCAGCTTTGATCGGATACTTAGCAGGGATATGGCGAAAATGAAAGCAGTCACATTCTTTAGTTAACGACTTCGTGCCCGCGCTATAGATGAAAGACGTCTACTGCATGGACGCCAATTGCCGGGATGGCGTCCCTGGACGTCCTCCTGTTTACTTCCACTCTGCGCACCGCCACAAGCGCGCATCGAGGAAGTTCTGTGTTGGCCGTGTCCCTTGAACACAGCCAATCACAGATCGTGCTAAATGGCCAATCACAGCGGCCATTTAGCACTCGCCCGGCTTGTCCAACGAGAGGTGATCTCATATGTAAATGGGGGTGCAACGGATCAAAAAACTCACGGATCGGATCGATCCTCGGATCAGAGTCACGGATCAAATCATTTTTCGGATCAGCAAATAATTGAATTTGCAAAAACCTGTGAAAATTCCGCACCATATAGTCCCCACTGTAATATCCACGTCATCTCCCCCACTGTAATATCCACGTCATCTCCTCCACTGTAATATCCACGTCATCTCCCCCACTGTAATATCCACGTCATCTCCCCCACTGTAATTTTGGCAGGGTATCGCAGAGTATTGGCTGGGTATCGCAGAGTATTGGCTGGGTATCGCAGAGTATTGGCTGGGTATCGCAGAGTATTGGCTGGGTATCGCAGAGTATTGGCTGGGTATCGCAGAGTATCGCAGAGTATTGGCTGGGTAATGCAGAGTATCGCAGAGTATTGGCTGGGTAATGCAGAGTATCGCAGAGTATTGGCTGGGTAATGCAGAGTATATGCTGGGTAATGCAGGGTAATGCAGAGTAATGCAGAGTAATGCAGAGTATATGCTGGGTAATGCAGGGTATTGGCTGGGTAATGCAGGGTTTGTTTACAAGTGATCGCTCCGTCATTTGATGGAGCGATCACATTGTAAACAGTGGCCGGGTGTACCAAGATGGCCGCCGCTCCGGAGCTAGGCCGAAGCCGCGGCCTTTCCTAAGGCCGCCGGGTGTACCAAGATGGCCGCCGCCGCTCCGGAGCTAGGCCGAAGCCACGGCCTTTCCTAAGGCCGCGGATCGCGGGGTGTGCCGATCCGAACGGGGTGACCCGTTCGGATCACGGAACGGCGACGATCCGTAGCACCCCTATATGTAAACATATGAGATCATCTCTCATCGCCGGCTCTCCCTCCTCACACAGACAGCGTGTGAGGAGGGAGAGCTTCCATGCTGCAGCGTCGGTGAAACGTGAGTGAACACTAACACAGTGAAACACACACATGCCCACCTGTCAGTCGTTGTTGTCGTTAAAAAAAAAAAAAATATGTCTCCTAACTTTTTTAGCTGGCTTCCAAGCAAATTTGTCAAGCCCTGGGCTAAAAATAGCGCATGTAAAGCGGCTGAAAAACGCCTCCCCTGCAGCCCCAGTGTGAAAGCCTGAGTGCTTTCACACTGGGGCAGTGGGTTTGCAGGACGTTAGGAAAAGTCCTGCAAGCAGCATCTTTCGGGCGCCATTGGAATCAATTGGCACCGCAGCACTTTGCGGTAGTTATTAACCCTTAATTTGGCCCATAGCGGGGGGTTAAAAACGTCCGAAAAGCACCACTATTACAGCGGATAAGCGCTGCTAAAATTGGCGGTGCTTTACTGCTAACGCCCCCCGCTCCAGTGTGTAAGTAGCCTTAAACAAACATTTCATTTTGCTTGCCTTTTACTTGGCTTTTTTCCATGCCACCTTGGCGAGGGTGACTTAATGCTCTTTATTACAAGATCCTGGGGAATTGTGAGTAGCCCAAATCTCATGAGGTGATGCTCCTTGCACTGTACTTTAGGGCCAGTTAACACCATAGAAACGTAGTTCAGATGCGTTCCAGATGCTTTTCTGCATGCGCGTTTTTGATGTGTTCCAGTGCGTTTTTGGTGTGTGTTTGATCCAGTCCAGTGCATTTTTTCCCCCCTCCTTTTTTCTTAACCTTAAATAAGGACATGTTTGTTCTGGTGTGTTTTTGATGTGTTCCAGTGCCTTTTGGATGCCTTTTACAGCAGGAAAAATGCAGCATGTTCTACTTATATATTTTTTTTTTCCTGGAACTGAAACTGCAAGCACTGGTGTGAACTATGCCATTGAAAACCATATAACCTACTTTCCAATGCGTTTTTGATTGAGAAAAAAAAAACGCACTGTACTGCTTGTGGTGTGAACTGGCCCGTAGTGTCATGTGAAGTATGGGCTCCTCTGCATTGAAGCAGAACTAAAGGTATTTGTTTCTTATTGAACCCAAATTCCTGGAAAGTTGCCCTTTGTCTGCGAGGTGCGGTGTTTGGTGTAGCTTTCAATGCAGGTGTGATCAACTGTTTTTGTATCACAATTGGTCTGTTTGTTTTTTCGTTTTGTTTTGTTTTTATGCTGTTGTCATACTGAGGTAAGGAAAGGGTGGTATTGTTATGCCAAAATGGCCATTGAGTTGCAAGAATCGTTCTAACCAAAATACTGTAACACTTTTTCGTGGGGGAGGGGGGACTAAATCGGTGTTAATTTTCCCCCATGCCAACACAGACAAGCCATTTAGCAGATTTTATTTGCAAATGTAAACATTATAGTGTGAAAGTTTAAAAGGAAACTATAATGGTTTTGTACCATTTTTTTAAGGTGTACATTTTTCCTATTGTGTAGGTTTTAATTAGTTCTCGAATATGTGATAAAGGGTATTCATGTCATTTAATTCGTACATATAACAAATAGTACTTGGATAAGATTTGAGTACAGTGTGGGTTTTCCAGCATATGGGACCTTTAAGGTCCATTGATGTATACCATATTGTGTATATATGCATTGAAGTGTCTGCCAAACTGGCATTTATCCATGTTTGCTAAATGACCACATAGTATCTATGAGATCCCAACCCCTATAATATAAAAAAACAGAGCTTTAGAGGGTTTTGTAAGGAAATTGTAGTGAGAAACATATAAATGTCATCAGTTACCATTTATTTCCTGTTTAGTAAGGGTTAATCCAATTTTCCAGGCTGAGTGGTTTTCAAAGCTTTGACTATAGAGTTGCTAATGCTGCTATGTGAAGACACTACAAGTTTGCAAAACAAATGCAAATGATAACAGAGTTTTGAGTATCACTAGACAAGGTTTAGATTGTCTTAACCCATGTAAATGAGGCCAGTGAACCTGATCGTGCCGAGCTCTCTGAATTTAGTTTTATTTGGTTTATGGCTTTGTGGGATGGGAATTGTGACCGGTCTTGTTCAGTAATATGTCAGTGAACTGTCTCCCGTTAAGCCCTGTTTGTGAATTGCATAGCAAAAGCGTTAGGCCCCTTTCACACTGGGGCGGGGGCGACGGTAAAGCAGCGCTATATTTAGCGCTGCTTTACCATCGTTTTAGCCGCGGTATTCGGCCACTAGCGGTGCGGGTTTAACCCCCACTAGCGGCCGAAAAAGGGTTAAAATCCCCGCAAAGCGACGCTTTGCGGCGGTATTACCGTGGTGTCCCATTGAAATCAATGGATAGGAGCGGTGAATACACCGCTCCTATACCGCTCCAAAGATGCTGCTAGCAGGACTTTTTTGACCGCCCTGCTAGCGCACCGCTCCAGTGTGAAAGCCCGCCGGCTTTCACGCTGGAGTGAATGGGGCCGGATTTTTTTCAGGCGCTGTACCGCCTGAAAAACGCCGCAGTGTGAAAGGGGCCTTACTGTCTGTAGTTACCTGCTGTATCTCTATGTCCTGCAGTTTGTTCTTAGCTATGTTGATGGAAGACATGTTTTTATATATCTATCGTATCAAATTATTGTTGTGTATACATGTGTATCAGTCAAAACTCTTTCTCTCTTTTTCTTACAAAACGTTTTTCAGCTCCACCTAATTCAGACGTAGATAATGGACAACACCGAGGCACCTACAGGTACAAGAAACTGCATAATGTGATTGTTTTGTGACATAATGTTTTTTTCAGATATCCACATGGCGTATTGTGTTTTAAATTCTTTAAAGGGTTTATAAACGCTCATGTTTTTTCACCTTGATGCATCCTATGCATTAACCTGAAAAAAAATCCTGTCACTGACCGTAATTCCCACGCCGGAGGCGCGCTCTACCCCGTTGTCTCGGCTCTTGATTGGATAGATTGATAGCAGCGCAGCCATTGGCTTTGGCTGCTGTCAATCAAATCCAATGGCGCAGGGGATGGCATTAAATGCTGGAATCGGTAGCGCTCCCGCAAGGTAGCCCCCCAGGAGAGCGCTTCTCCTAGGGCAGTGGTCATCAACCCTGTCCTCAGGGCCCACTAACAGGCCAAGATAACTGAAATACATCACAGGTGATATCATTTGCTGCTCAGTGATTGCAGTATTCTAGTCTGCATCTCCCCAAGGTAATACATAAAATCTGGCCTGTTAGTGGGCCCTGAGGACAGGGTTGATGACCACTGTCCTAGGGGGTTATACGATGCGGGGAGGAGCTACTAGAGCCACTGGGGGACCCCAGAATTTGAGGTTCGGAGTCACTCTGTGCAAAACGAACTGCACAGTGGAGGCAAGTATGACATGTTTGTTATTTTTAAAAAACAAAGCTTTACAATCACTTTAAGCCATTGATGTCTCCTTCCACACACTCTACTGAAACTAGCAACAAAATGGTATGGTGATTCAGTAGAAAATAAAATATGCTGAAATTCTGTATTTGGCAAAGAGCATAGTGCTTAGACTTGTATATAACCAAAATGTGTGCTGCGAGCTGCTGGCGCCTTGGTTGCTCACTAAACTAAAACTAGTATAATTCAATGGAATATATTGGTGTGAATAGTGTACTTCAGAAGTGGGCAAATTAATGAAAGTATCTAAACACAAAAGCAAAAAATGGAACATTATGCAGCTGACCAGTCTATGGCAAGGTCAGCAGCTATTTTCTGTACTTGCTAAAAATGTTTTTAGCCTGAAAGAAACCGAATGCAGCCACCACATCTATGGACTGTTAGGAGGTGACATGTTGCATTTTTGCACCTGGGTTTTATGTTCGAATAAAGGAACCAGGTACTGTAGAAGACTAAAGCCTCGTACACACGATCCGATTGTTGGCCAACCGAGCCCCTGATTTTTGTCCAAAGGGCCTGTGCCAGGAACTTGTCTTGCATACCAACGGCACACAATTGTCGGCCAACAAACAGGATTGTAGTGACATACTACGAGGAATTTCAGCTCTTGAGCCCCACCCTTTGAGCCCCTTCTGCTAATTTCGTGTTTGGTGAGCATTGATTCCGAGCATGCCTGTTTGTACTTTCGACTTTTGTGTGACGGATTTGTGTACTGACCATCAGAAAATCTGACAACAAACTGTTGTGCGCCGAAAATTTACTAGCCTGTCATCCAACATTTGTTGGCAGAAATTTGGACAACAATTGTCAAAAGAAGCATACTAACGGTCGGATTTTTAGGCCAACAGTCTGTCAACAGACAATATCCTGCCAACAATCTGATCGCGTGTACGAGGCTTTAGGCTGCATTCACACCTGAACGTTTTCAGCTCCTAAAACGCTCATCTCAAAAGTTTCAAAATGCCCAACAAGCAAAATCCAATTCATGTAAATAGCCCCTGTCCAGGTGAGCGCTCTTTTTAGGCAGATTACAGGCGTTTTACATTGGTGACCCTTGGACCTCAAAACGCCTGTACAAAAATGCTCAGGTCTGAATGCAGCCTAATATTTACCTTTTATGAGTGGGGGGGGGGGGGGGGGGGGGGTTATATTGGCAGTGCTTTTAATGTATTAAAAACACAAAACTATATTTTTTTCAATTTTTTATTTTTATTTTGGACATATGCGAGGGATTAGAACCCCTGTCATGTTTTATTGCTGTTCTTGCCCTGTTGGGAAGATTTGCCCTATTTGTCCTGTTTACTGTTATAAGTGAAAGATAATTCCACATTTTGGCTTGTCCCCAGAACACCAATAGAGAGGAATCTTCCATTGAGAACCTTCATGACAACCAGGGTACCCCCACTTTGGAGGATTTTCTCTGATTTCCTGTTTTGACTATGGGACAGGATGTGAAGGGAAATCCCCCCCCCCCCCCCCCCAATAGGATACAGATGGCATAAAATGGCTTTTAACGGGGCTCTTTTTTTATGTATTCGTCTTTTATTAACATTTTCTCTTTTAAAAAAATGACAAACAAGAAATAGAACAAACACCTACCAGGAGATCAAAGCATAAACATATCCCTCAATATTTCCACATTTACATACATGTCTATCGCTAATATATGATGGTACGGGGGGTGCACGAGAGGAGGAGAGAAAGCCTGTGTTTATACTATCCAAAATTAAATGCCTTTTAGTTCTACTTTAAATACCAGTTATACCTTTTATAAGATATAGGCTAATACAGGGATTGGGCACGCTCTTGAGTGGTGGGAGTGTTTTCTGTGTGTATTTCAAGAAGTGTGGCAGCTAAAGATTGGTCATGTATGGGCAGATTTCTCTGGGGAATGAGAGAAATGTTCATTGTCACTGGGATCAGTAGAACATTAAAGAAAGTTTGCAAACTTGAGCGATTGTGTTTTTTTAAACTTCATTTTTATTATATTTATAAACGATAACAGTACAGCGTATGCAGTATGTCACATACAAAAAGAATAGATATATTGTACCTATATCAAACCTTGTACAGGAGAATGTAGTAATATTAAAACAATCTGATCATCTGAAACATTTTAGCCCAGGTTCACACTGAGCTGCGGGAATGAAGCCGTGCGAGTTCAGCGGAACTCACACAATTTCACTCTTAGATGTCAGTCCTGATTTCGGCCACGATTTCAGAGACATCTGCACAGATGTCCATGTAAATCGCAGCCCGAAACCACAAAAAGTAGTACAGAAACTACTTTTTGAAATGTGGTGTCGCACCGATTAGGAAGGTGCCATTGACGGCAATTGCCGCCGATCTTTACATGTCAAAATGCTCCAGTGTGAACCAGGGCTTAAGTCCATGTGCTGTTATAGATCTAGGATTCAACAGAAAGTTGGTATGATCATAGATCTTAAAATACATTTGTATAAAAACCAACTAAAAAAAAACGAGTAAACTGTAAGAAAAAAAAAAAAACTGTGTTGATGTGTAGTGGTCTACAAAGAAAGTCTCTACAATATACAATAAACACATCTAGTCAAAGGTTACGTGTATGGTCGCAGGTCTTTGTGTTTTTCCACATATTAAATGGAGGAAGTCCTTTAAGGCACCTACAGTAAATACGATACAGCATCTTAACGAAGTAATGTTTCACAGGCGTGGGACTGTAGGTCACAACACTTGCATTGAACTAAACATAATACTAAGGCTACTTTCACACTGGAGCGGTGGGGGCGCTGGCGGTAAAGCGGCGCTATATTTAGCGCCGCTTTACCGGGGTTTTAGCGGCGCATTGCGGCCGCTCGCGGGGTGTTTTTACCCCCGCGAGCGGCCGAAAAAGGGTCAATACCGCCCGCAAACCGCCGCTATAGCGGCGTTTTGCGGGCGGGTTCGGCGCGCTCCCCCATTGTTTTCAATGGGACCGGGCGCTATATGAGCGGTAAATATACCGCTCCTATAGCGAGCCAAAGATGCGGCTTGCAGGACATTTTTGAGCGTCCTGCAAGCGCACCGCTTCAGTGTGAAAGCCCTCGGGCTTTCACACTGAAGGAACAGCAACAGCTGTTTCGGGTCGGTTTGCAGGCGCTATTCTTAGCGCAATAGCGCTTGCAAACCGCCCCAGTGTGAAAGGGGCCTAATAGTATACACAACACAGTACAATTTGCACACTACAGCTCAAAGAAGCCGCTCCCACAGGCTTTTGAGCTCTTTATTTTTTCTGCCTAGAAACTCCCCTCCATGTTAATCAATGTGTCTATCTATGCACACTATGGCGTTTTTAGGTGTCTTTTCAGGCATTGGCTCCTACAGGCAAAAACGCTTATGCGCAAAAAGGAGCTTGAAGAAGCTCAATAAAGACGAGCACAAAAAAGCACAAGCTTCTTCAAGCTGAAATAAAAGCTAAAATGCCTGTAAAAGCAGCTTTTTTTTAGCTGCAGTGTGCATTAACCCTTAAATGTGACCCTGTTAAGAGCTGGAGAAAACAACCCATACATAACTGCTTTATACATGCTGGCACATTTGCTAAAGCTTTGCACTGTAGCAGATTTTTCCCTGTGCCTGTCAAATAATGCATCATCCACTGGCCATGTGGTTTAATGATGAAAGGGAACTTTTTTTGTGAGGGGGGGTGTTTGGATCAGCGTTTGGGAGCTCTGCTACAGCATAAAGCCGTAAAGTTTTCATAAATGGACTGACATGAAGCTGTTTTCCCCCACAGGTTCTTGTTTCATTTTATTAGACACAGTGTCACTTTAAGACCATCATAAGTGATGTGTATGGGAATCCTTAAGCTTTTTTTTTCACTTCAAACTGCATTTCCGTACAAGTCTAAAATTCAAAACCTGGTCTGAAGAATCTGAAACTGATGTTGAACTGATATAGACACGGGCCCATAGCCAACTGACACGGGCCCTAATGCCCGGTACACATGATAAGATTATCAGACAAATGGTCGTCCATTTTTTAATTTTATTTTTTGCATGCTAGTCTCAGATCGAATCTGATGAGTTTACTAAAGTCCCGAAAAATTCCAGTCTCTTTGCAGCATTGCCAGTCTCTTTGCAAAATTGCCCTGATTTAAAATTGGCGCCGATTTCCACTGACTATGAGCGAAGAGGAGCGAGCGGGGCCGAAATACAGAAAGCCGAGTGTACTCCCGCTTTACTCGGCTTTGCTCACAGTCCCGCCCATCTCCACTGGTTGCGAGAAGAGCGTGCGCCGCTGACTTACAGAAAGCCGAATACGAATATACTTCGGCTAGACTCTGCTCTGCTCACAGTCAGGGGCGTGACTGCGAGAGGAGTCGAGACTAGCCAAAGTACATTCGGCTTTCTATATGTCGGCGGCGCTCGCCCCTCTCGCAATCAGTGGAGGTGGGCGTGCCTGCCAGAGGAGCCAAGTAAAGCCGAGTGTACTTTGGCTTTGTGTATCTCGGCTCCGCTCGCTCGTTTCCTCACAATCAGCGGGGGATCGGCGTATAACACGCACCCACGATTTCCCCCTGATTTTAAGGGGAAAAAGTGCGTGTTAAACGCCGATAAATACGGTAATTATTTATACTTTATCTTTTAAACTGAAAAGTTTAAAAAGATCCCACTACCAAGCATGGTGAACACATTGAAATACAGTTTTCTGCAAAAATCCAGAGCGGCTCCCCGATCAGTGATGGCTTTTAATGGCCCCACGGTGTTCATGAGATCTTGCACACCCATAGAGTTCTTTGGACTATATATGCAGTAGTCCTGTTTGGGAGGCCTTCTAAATGTCTGGTAATGCACATGCGTAAAAATAAAAAAAGTGCAGTCAGTTGAATCACAATAAGAGCAAAATCAGTAGCCTATATGCAACCTAAGTAAAAGATTCATTTATTTTAGGAACAAAGTTGTACAACTGGTTAAAGCTTTGTGGATTGCCTTTATTCAGATAAGGGTGTTTGACAAAAGTAAAATTTGTCACATGGTTTTGTGTGTTGGAATATACAGGTATAGTGAATACAGCTCCGATTCTGTTTTTAGACTGGAAATGTGTTAGCATTGTGTGTTAGCATTGTGCTTTTATTTATTTACAAATATCGGCCACACCTTGTGCTGTGCAAATGTGGGCAACTCCCGTCTGTTGAAATACAATGGTAGGTAGCCAAGAATTTGCCACTAAAGCTAGCCATACAGTAATCATTTTTTTTTGTTCAATCACAACACAACCACACATTTGAGGTGAATGCAGGAAATCGCTCCCACTGTGATATTGTGTTCTGATGGCAGGGAGCACTGATTGTTTGGGGAAAAACCCAACAGGCCGGTTGTACAGAAGGCAATCTGTAGATCATCTGCCTAGACACGGATCGGAAGTCAGTTTGTTTTAATCCATGTATGGCCACCCTAAGGCCCCTTTCACACGAGGCAGACTCCGCTTCCACGGAGTCCGCCTCTGTCTGCCGGCTCAGCGGGAGATCTCTCCTTTGATCTCCGCTGAACCGGTGGATGACGGGTCCCGCTCTGCTCATTGAGCGGGGAGGGGCTTGCGAGCGCCGCTGGTCACAATGGAGAGATCGGTTGAAAACGGACAGCGTGTTCGTTTTCATCAGATCTCACCCGATCCGCCAGCGACAGATCTGGACGTAGAGCCATACATCTGCTTTTGGCGGATCGGACCGGGTCGGATGTCAGCGGACGTGTCTCCGCTGACATCCGACGCTCCATAGACTAACATGAAGCGCCCGTTCAGATCCGCCGTCAAAACTGACTGGCGGATCTGAACGGTCCGATGGTGTGAAAGGGGCCTAAAGCTTATGGCTGTTTGTTTTTTTGTTTTTTTTCATATTCAGTTAGCGAGCTCAACAAAAGGAACTTAACCAATTTCCCTGTCCACACATTTGAGGTGGATGCAGAAATCCTGCCCGCTGAGCCATCATATCGAAATTCCCTGCTGAAATTTTGATCCACCTATGGCCAGCTTTAACCAGTTCTGCTCCAGAGCATTTTTTATTTTTTGCATACATGTAAAAATCGTATTTTTTTTAAAGGCGATCGTTGCAAATTTTTGTTTCACATATTTGCGCAATTGTTAAATGCAAATTTTCAGGAAAAAATATAATAAAATTTATTTTAGCAAAACCACGCCATATAATACTCATATTTGTTAAAAATATAAAAGATGTTGCATCAAGTAAACAGATGTTTTAAAATTGCGTGTGCCGGCGATATCACCAAAAATCCCCATAGGTGACGCATTAAAAGCCTTTACAGCTCATCAGTTTAGAGTTATTTTTTTATTTATTACAGGATTTATATAGCGCCAACAGTTTACGCAGCGCTTTACAATATAAAAGGGAGACAATACAGTTATAATACAATAAATAATACAAGAGGATTAAGAGGGCCCTGCTCAGAAGAGCTTACAATAGAGTTAGCTAGTATCTCTTGTGCTAGAATTATTGTTCCCACTCTGACATTTGCAGCCATATGTCACACGTATGATGCGATTGCGGTTTACATGCACACCCTGGGCTCACGTTTGCGCATGTGTGCAGCCGGCTGTGTGAAAGTGATCAGCAGCTATAGCTTTGCAGCCGGTCGCCTGCTGAACAAAACCCGCACAAGCTGATGGCTGCTGCTGCATGGGGACCGACTTGTCTTTGATGTCCAAAGTTGCATGACAAGTCGCACAAGTGTGAATAGAGCCTCAGGCACCACTTGTGGCTTGTTAACACCAAGTTTGTTGGGGTGGCACTGGACAGCCCTGTGCAGTACACTCCCAATGCAAGACAAGTCACTATCGGGCCAGTTTACACCTCCACGTTGCAGTCACAATGCACTCTGGTACCTATGGTTTGTGATAATGTGTTGGAACTTTTAGTTTTAATAACCCCTAGAGTCTCCTCCTCTGTGGATAGTCCAACTGCATCTATACAACCTAGAACTTATGTGGACATTAGTTCTAATGTGGCAGATTTCCCCATCCGTCTTTCAGGACAGCACCATAGAGAGAGACCCTGGCTCCTCCCCTTTCAGGAAACACCGCCTTAGATTTTGAAATTTAAGCCCCCACCGTCCTGCCAGTCCCTCAGTTATGGTGTTTCCTCCGGAGGGGAGACACCGCTATGGAGCCAAGGGCTGAATAGCCAGGGAGGCTAAAGCCGATCGTTTCCAGAGAAGGGGGGGGGGAGCAGGGGTCTCTCTACCTCCCTCCATCCTATCGTGCGGTCCGTGAGGCTGGGGAAGCCGGGGACTGGACTGACCTTTTTTTCACGCACCTCCGGCTTCTTTTGGGGAAACTGTAAGCCGGAGGGTTCCGCTCTTCTCCTGTCCAGGGGGACGCCAACGGAAGCACTGGAGGCCGCCATGTTCGGCGTGGAGCTCAGTGCGCCGGGTCGGATGGCGGGTGACGTCATTTCCGACGGAGGTCAGTGCTTCCGTTCGTTCCGCGGCTTCCGGTTCCGGCCGCGGGATTTGAAAAGCGGAACGAGCGTTTTGGCTGGTGCTGCTTCATTTTCGGCCTGTAGCGACAAGCGTTCGGAAGCGGAGGCACCACCGATCCTCAGCGGGAAATGTCGGAAGTAGAGGCTTCCCGAACGGCTCCTGGAGATGCCTGCACCAGCCACTCTAAGGTAAGTGGAACCCTGGGGTGGTGTTCCCTTACTAGACAACCTGTAAGCTCCACAGGTGTGTTTGTCTCCCTTGGTGGTGGGGAAGATGGGGGGTAACTAGGACCCTGGTGGTGGTGGTCAAAGTTATAGCACCCCTGGTGGCCCTCTGTGTGTATTGCTGGTGGTTAAGGGGAGTCTGACTGCTCTCTTTTATGTTTGTCTTTTTTCAGAGCAAGTCTGCTGAGAAAACCAAATCGCCCCACAATTCAAAGAGAAAATGCCCTTCGTGCAGAGCCACAATGGGGGAATCGTGGTCCAAAGCACTCTGTAGGGAATGTATAGAGGGGCTAGTGAGGGAGCAGTCAGCGGAGCAAAATACGGAGTTAGCTGCGTCCGTCAAGGAACTAGCAAACACCGTACAATCTTTTAAAACGCTCTTCTCTAGTTTTCAGTTTCCGCAGACTCAGATTAACCCTCCACCAGCACAGCAGAGTGTTGCGCCAAGCCTAACGGATGCTCCCTCGGCGAGTGGTGAGAATCCGGGGGGCTCTAGAGAAGAGATTGAGGAGGAGCCAGATAGCGTTGCTTCTGATTCCCAAGGGGAATCCGAGGGAGAGGAGGTGGATGGCGAGTCCACGAGAACCTCTCGCTACAAGCTTTCTCTGGAGGAAGTGGAAGAGCTTTTGGGAGCTATTCACACCACTTTGGGAATCCAGGAAGAAAGGAAAAAGCTATCGCTCCATGACCAAATGTACAGGGGCTTAGGGGAACAGAAAAGGAAAGTGTTTCCGGTCCATGAAGTACTGGTCGACGCCATTAAAAAAGAATGGCAGGACCCGGAAAGGAAACCATTCTTTTCAAGAAGTTTAAAAAGGAGGTTTCCTTTTGCAGAGGAGGAAGCTCTAGTGTGGAATAAAATTCCTAAACTAGATGCGGCCTTCTCACAGGTCTCTAGGCACACCGACCTTGCCTTTGAGGATATGGGAGCCCTCCCAGATCCTATGGATAAAAGGATGGACTCTTTATTGAAAAAATCCTGGGATTCATCAATAGGCAACCTCAAACCCGCCATGGCGTCCACAGTGGTGGCACGGAACATGGAGTACTGGTTGACGCAAATTAAGGCACACATTGAGGCAGGAACTCCTAAGGAAACAATCCTGTCTTCCTTTCCTATGCTCCTTAATGGAGTAGCTTATCTGGCTGACGCCTCAGCGGAGTCAGTAAGGATGTCAGCAAGGTCAGCAGCCTTGTCCAACTCAGCAAGGCGGGCCCTTTGGCTTAAGACGTGGCAAGGAGATAGCGCGTCAAAAGTCAAGCTCTGCGGTATTCCCCTCACAGGGGACTTGTTGTTCGGTCCTGGCTTGGAGGCCGTCTTGGATAGGACGGCCGACAGGAAAAAGGCCTTTCCTCTCAAAAAGAAATTTGCAGAAGCCAAAAGGAGGGTTCAACCCAGGAGGAAGTTTGAACCTCCTAAAAATGAGCAACAGAAAAAAGTTTGGCAGAAGGGCAAAGGGCGTGGGGGAGCTATTTTTCGCCCTCCTGAACAGCCCAAAAAGTCTAAATGACGGAACCAAGGTGGGAGGAAGACTGGGATACTTCCTCCCACAGTGGGAGTTGATCACCTCCAACCATTTTATTTTGGAGATTATAAGGAGGGGTTACAGGTTGGAGTTTTCAAAACCCCCACCTCTCAGGCTTCTGGTCACCACGCTACCAAAATGTGCAGAGAAGGCTTCAGCTCTTCTTTCCTCTCTACAGGAGTTGGAGGAACAAGAGGTGGTAACCCGAGTTCCGGTGGAAGAGACAGGCAGGGGCTTCTATTCCCACATCTTTGTGGTCCGCAAACCATCGGGAAAGTTCAGACTTATCCTGAACTTGAAGCCCCTGAACGTCTCGGTTACATACAGGAAGTTCCGAATGGACTCGATCTATTCGGTAAAAGCACTTCTTCCCCAGAATTGCTTCATGGCGTCCATAGACCTGAAGGATGCCTATCTGCACATCCCCATAGCAGAGGGGTACCAGAAGTTCCTCAGGTTGGCGGTGAAGACCCCAGAAGGGATAGTGCATCTACAATTCAGGGCTCTTCCCTTCGGGCTATCTTCTTCCCCCCGTATATTCACCAAAGTCATGGTGGAGGTTCTGGCCTTCTTGCGACTCAGAAACATCGCAATAGTCGCATATCTAGACGATCTGCTCCTATTTGCTTCTTCCCCAGAGCAGCTGTCCAGAGATCTGCAGGTAACAAGGGAAATCCTCGAAAATCTAGGATGGCTCTTGAACCTGGAAAAATCCAGCCTGACCCCATCGCAGAAAATCATCTTCCTGGGCTACAGGTTGGATTCAACAAAACAAAAAGTTTTTCTTCCGGAAGAAAAAATCCAGAAGGTGGACAGGGCGATGTTGCTCTTGCAGGGCAATCAACAGATCTCAATAAGGAAAGCCATGTCAGCCCTAGGGCTATTGACATCCTCGCTCCCAGCAGTACAGTGGGCAGGGCTGCATTTTCGCCCTTTACAACTGTTCATACTGGGAATTTGGGACCACAGTCAACACGTGAGAGTCAGGTCAGACAACTCCTCTGCAGTAGCATACCTCAACAGGCAGGGAGGTACCAAAAGCAGGTCTCTGTGGAGCTTGACAAGCACCATTCTCAGGTGGGCCGAGACAAATATTCTGTCCCTGTCGGCGGTACATCTAAAAGGGGATCAAAATCAGGTTGCGGATTTTCTCAGCAGGAGAAAGCTGAGAGAAGGCGACTGGATTTTGAACCAGGATGTCTTCAAGGCAATTACCCAGAGGTGGGGGATGCCTTGTATAGACCTCTTCGCTTCAAGGGAAAACAGAAAAACAGATCTGTTCTTCTCCCTGAGCAGATGGGACGGAGCACTTGGAGTGGACGCACTGGCTCAGAGCTGGGAGTTCTCCAAGTGCTATGCCTTCCCCCCTCCTGTACTAATTCCAGCAGTACTGAGGAAGCTACAGTTGGAGAGCACAACTCTCATTCTGATAGCACCTCATTGGCCCAGGAGGCCGTGGTTTTCCATCTTGAAGAGTCTGGCAGTGGAACCCCCGTGGATTCTGCCATTCCAGGAAGATCTTCTGTCCCAGGGTCCAATCTGTTGTCCTCAGGTGGAGCGGTGGAACCTGGCTGCTTGGCTACTGAGGAGGAATTGCTGAAGGGCAAAGGGTTCTCAGATCGGTTGGTGTCAACCCTACTAAGTTGCAGAAAAAAGGAGACGCAAGCTATCTACCTGAAAGTGTGGAAACGCTTTAATAGTTGGTGTGCGGATAGTTCCTTCGACACAAACAGTCCGGTAGCGGTACTGGAATTTCTGCAAGCAGGGGCAGACAAGGGGTTGGCTGTTAGCACACTGAAAGGACAAGTGTCTGCTTTAAGTGTATATTTGGAAAAACAGTTAGCTTTAGATCCCTGGATATCTAGGTTTTTTAAAGCTCTGAACAGGCAGAGGCCAGTAAGAGTATCCTCTTTTCCAGTATGGGATCTTTCTTTAGTGTTACAAGCCCTCACTGGTGAACCGTTTGAACCATTGGAGGCTTGTACGTTGAGGTCGATCACCCTCAAAACGGTGTTTTTGGTGGCGATCACCACGGCAAGAAGAGTAAGTGAACTCGAGGCCCTTTCCATTAGGGCACCTTTTTTTCAGATATTTCCGGATCGGGTGGTTTTTAGAACTGATCCGGCATTTTTACCTAAGGTGGCTTCAAGTTTTCATAGAGGCCAAGAAATAATTTTGCCTACCTTCTGTGTAAACCCTGTGAGGGAACAGGAACGCACATTTCATAAGTTGGATGTTAGGAGGTGCGTCCTCCAGTACTTGGAGAGTACAAAGGATTATAGGAAGTCTGATTCCTTTTTTGTATTGTTTTCAGGAGCTAAAAAAGGGTCTAGGGCCTCTAGACGGACGATAGCCAGATGGATTAGGTTAGCCATCAGACAGGCCTATGTAGCGGGGGGAGTGGAGCCCCCGGATGGGATTAGAGCGCATTCCACCAGGGCAGTGGCGACTTCGCAGGCTGAGTGGGCTGGTGCTTCTCCAGAGCAGATCTGTAGGGCGGCAACATGGTCCAGCTTTGATACGTTCGTAAGGCACTACAGGTTGGACCTGCTGTCAGCGAAGGACCAAGCCTTTGGGCGTAAAGTTCTGCAGGCAGTAGTCCCACCCTAAGGTAAGGTGCTCGCTTATCCTCTCTATGGTGCTGTCCTGAAAGACGGATGGGGAAAAACGGAGTTACTTACCGGTAACGTCCTTTTCCGGGAGTCTTTCAGGACAGCACAAGTTACCCACCCTAATTTGTGGACATGGAAGAAGTCATCGCATGAGACCGTCAGGTAAGAGATATAAGTTATTATGACGTGTTCTTGTGTCTCCCCAGCTGACCGGAGGTACTCTTGAAGAACTGAGGGACTGGCAGGACGGTGGGGGCTTAAATTTCAAAATCTAAGGCGGTGTTTCCTGAAAGGGGAGGAGCCAGGGTCTCTCTCTATGGTGCTGTCCTGAAAGACTCCCGGAAAAGGACGTTACCGGTAAGTAACTCCGTTTTTTTTTTTGTATTAGTGCAAGTGTTCCTTTCTTCTCGGAAGTCTGTTCTACAGACCATTTGAAGCACAGCTCTGTTCAGTGTTAAAGGGAAAGTTCACCTTTTAAACAAATTATTGTTCAATCAAGACCCCAGTAGTGTAAAATACATTGTCCAGCTTAGATAGATTTTTATGACATACCCGTAGGCTCATCTGTGCTAAGCCTAGTCCTAAATCTACCATCCTGGCAGATCCACTCTGTCCTGGCATTGAAATTGGGGCACCTTGTCAGTCAAGCACTCCCCCAGCATACCAGGAACCAGTTCTCTCCCTTGTTCACAAACCCACACATGCACAGTGTGCTCTCCCGCTCGTTCAAGGTGCATCCAATCTCAAAATAAATTTTAATTTAGAAATAGGATTTTTGATGCTGTGCCAAAAAAAAAGAACATATTTGTATGTTTTAAAAAAGATACGCATTTGACCATAAATCTCAAGCTACTTCTTAGGACCACTCATGTGGAAGGGGCTTATTGGGTCCGCCTGTCAGTTTTTGCAGGTTGATCTGATCAGAAGCTCCATGTTAGTCTATGGCTATACAGATGTTAGTGTCCTAGAATCCCTTTACACCCAATAACCTCAGAGACCAGTCAGGTAAAAGGAAAAATGGGAACGGTATATGTCCTTTTCTGTAGATCTAATATGGGTATTGAAATCGCTGTTATTTACATCGGCAAAAAAAAAAGATTAATGCACACAGATGTCTTAAAAATGACAGCTCTGATTCAGTATGGGATCTCTTCACAGATTTCCTTTATTGAACTGGATACCTGAAAGGGGCCTAAAAATATAACCTTTTCATTGCATTATGCAGAGATGTTTCCTCCTCTTATATGCAGCCTGGCAGTGGGGCTCGGAGCCGTGTCACAGACTGGACACAGCTTTATAGATTACATCCAGCCTGTCCCTCCAGTGCAGGCACAATTACACCAATGTATTTGGTGAACCAAAGTCCAGTATCCATAGCAACCAATGATGATCAGTATATTTTCACAGATAATTGCCATTTATCTAGTGCTATCAAATCAATCCCAATTGGTTTTGCTGGCTTTTTTTTTCCCTCAATTTTCAAAATTCACAGAATGTAGTCTGCTACCTTCATAAATATCTCCAATTTTTTTTTTTTTTAGTCCTCTACCAAAATAGCAACATGATATAAACCTGTATCCTGCATGTACTATATTGCAATAAGTAAATTGATTGTAGCGGGTCCCAGAAGCACAATGATAGCTGTGGAAATTAGCAATTTTTTAGTTTTGTATCCATCATGCTTGTTGCAACACCTATGTGCATTCTGAGATTTAAAAAAACAACACGACAGAACCGCAGCAACCAAAATGGCAACTTTCATGTACACATGTGAATCTAGAACCACACTACAGATCTGTAGCTCTTCTGTGCTCAACAGAGGCTGTATCTGATTTCCTCTCCCACCCCTCCCCCGCAGTCTGTGGGGGAGGGGGACGCCAGCCTCTTTCTCCTATCCATTTTCTATGCTCCTTTCTAGCCAGATGGAGGTAACACAGATTTAACCATTTGTGGAGAAATGTGCAGTTAAATGGCGAACAATGAGAAATGAGTCTTAACTTACAGCTGTGCTTTAACTTTGAAGCTGCGCTGGGTTATAATAGGGATATTAAAATAATAAAGTTCAGTCTTTCAAGCGATCATTTATATCCATTTCACATTGCTTATATGTTTTTACTGATGTCGGTTCATTCACTTATAAAATATAATCTATAAAACACAGTATTGTGTAGATGATTTCTATTGTGTACACATGTATTGCTAAACCTCAGAATTTGTAGTACAATATATCAGGTTATAGTATAGTAAATAAAAGCTAGCCCAGGTTACTGATACAAATCTTTGTTGATGATTACACATGGATAAAGGAACTGCAGCATTACTTTTGTCTGCATCGGTTCAGCACCAGACAGCTGTCTGCATTATGCAGCACAGAGGAGCTCAGAACAGCAGGAGGATTGTTAGTGATGGGATCATATGGGGATGGAAGATGACTGCTTATGATTGTGTGTGGTCAGCTAAAGGAGAACTCTGGTTAGGATAAAACCCACTGAGAAAAGTAGGAAGTCATTTTCTTTTCCCGATTTATGAAATTAGTATTATGAATGTAAAAAGTGTCCTTTCATCGCACCAGGAAATCTTATAACATTTAAAGCCCATGTCCAGATATTCTTGGAAATCCACCAACCTCTTCAGAGTACAACAGCCACATGATTTTCACACATTCCCAGCCGTATGCTCTTTGATGTACCCCCTTGGGGGGGGGGGTTCCAACTGGACTGGGACTGGATCAGAGGTGTAAAGCCGAGTACACACAGACTGAATTCAATAGAAACTGGCCGACATTCGGCCTGTGTGTACAACGGCTGGCTTCTGTCGAAGGGGCATGACCGAAAAAGGTCTGCCGACCAGCATCCGTTCAAGGCTCTCTGTCAATCGCTGAGAAAAAAAAAACCTTAGTGTGTACTGGACTTAAGTCTGAGAGTGGCCATACATGGATTGAAATGGTCCCTGCTGAGCCAGCCAAATTTCAATCCATGTATGGACAGGCTGGTTGCTCACAAGTCAATCTATTGATTGACTTGTGTAAAACCAGCCTGTTGTTTTTTTTCCCTGAATGCTCAGTTCTCTCCTGCCATCAGAATATAATGGCACAGCCCGAACGATTCCCCCACATCGAATGTGTGTATGGGGAATCAGATCCTTTTTTTTTGGTTGAAGTATGGCCAGCCTGGGGAGGAAAGTGTCAAAGATAGGGTGTGTTTCTGTGAGAACTCAATTTTAATTATTTTTTTTAATTCCTTTATTTAACAAAGTTGTGCATGATAATATTACAGGTAGTCAAGTATCAAAATTAGTGACTAAAATGAAAATATTGTGAAAATCTTGTGTGGTGAGCACACAAGATACAACACAATGCAGATCATTTAGGAGAGCTATATTTTTTAATGTGTACTGAACAAGTCATTTTTTTTAAAGGCATTAAGCTGTAGTTGGTGTTTTGAAAACTAAAATGGGAGTAAACTCCCTTGTATGATTTTTACCTATAGGTAAGCCTTATAATAAGGCTTACCTATAGGTACAGTAAATATCTATATTTACTTTAGATGCAGCCGGTGACGTCACGGGTACATTCACTCTAAGGCCCCTTTCACACTGGGGCGGTTTTCAGGCGGTACAGCGCTAAAAAATAGCGCCTGTACACCGCCTGAAAAAACCGGCCCCATTCACTCCAGTGTAAAAGCCGGCGGGCTTCTTTGGAGCGGTGTATTCACCACTCCTACCCATTGATTTCAATGGGATACCGCGGCAATACCGCTACGGCGGCGCCTTGCGGGGGATTTTAACCCTTTTTCGGCTGCTAGCGGGGGTTAAAACCGCACCGCTAGCGGCCGAACGACGGTAAAGCAGGGCTAAATATAGCGCTGCTTTATTGTCGCCGCGGCTCCCGCCCCAGTGTGAAAGGGGCCTAAAGGAACGGCATACTTGTGCTGTGCCGTAAATAGTGACTCCCATACATGTGAGTGACGTCATCACCGCAGCCTGAGCACCCAAAAGGGAAAACCGGGTGAAGATGGAAGCACCTTCAGCGGTGACAGTGCGCCGCTGGAGGGCTTCTTTTTCAGGCAAGTCTGTCATAATGTGCTAGTATGTGATGCATACTAGCACATTATCACCTAAACTGACTGGTGCCTTTTTTTTTTTCTTTAATGCCGTTTACTACAGCGGAACTTTACCCATAACAACTTGGTAAAAAAATGTTCTTTAGCACGGAACGTACAATCCACATTAATAATTATGCTACCAAAATTAGTGTGTGCTGTAAATTGTCTGCAGCATTGCTCCTGTTTCTTCTGGAGTCTGCCATTTTGCAGAAGCTCAGGGCCCCAGCTGTAAATCATAAAGCGGAACTAAACCCATCAATTTAAAGAAAAAAAACGTACATTTATGGAATGCAGGGGTTGCTAACTGTCACATTTGCTTGTGTCCTCAACCAAACTGTCAAACCATCAAATGGCTGGTGTCATAACTGATCACGTTAGTTGTAGATCAGACAGAACATACCAAAAAAGATCAGACAGAAGCAGCTTCCTTGGCTGAAAAGGATAGGAGGTTTTAATTCTGCTTTAACGCTGTCAGGCCTCTACAAACTCGGCAGTGCCTAAAATATACAGAGCAGCTGAGCATGTGCAGAGCTGATTGAGACCATGTATTACTGGATTTTAAACAGTGTAGACAATTTACTTTTAATGTTTTACATAGCTATACCTGCAAAAGAGGCCAGCCTGAAGTGATCTAGCAAGACTTAGTTTTCTGATTTTCTAATTTTTCTCGCACAAACATTGGCACTGATGGACATAGAAATCAATGCTTTTTACGTTGAAGTTTGCATTTGACTTCTGTTCACCCGAACAAAATTTGTTTTTGTTTTTTTACATTCTGGTTTCAACTTGCAGTTTTTTGAACAAAGCAGTAATTGACTAGAAAATCAAAAATTGGCTATGCAGAGTGAACAATTAAATCCAGATAACAGGTGACACACAAACCTGCATCATGCATATACATGCTTGGATTAGTATACAGACACTAATATACATGTATTGATAGTAGCAGATAATTACAGTATATCAGGAGATCGCAAAACAATCCAACCATGGTTGTGTGATGGTTTAAAATGTCTTAGGGCAGACTCAACCTTTGTATATTTTCAAATGTATAGGCAGTTCTATGTTCACGTGACAAAAAATACTTGGAGTAGGGGGGGGTTAACATTTTCCATTTAGGACTTCACTGTAGCTAATTAATAGCTCTTAGGCCAACCATCCCCGTGGTTGTGGGAAAGAAATTTGCTCGATCTCCACATCAACACAGATGGTGTTGATGTGGGAGTCACTCTTGCTGTGCCATTGTCTAGAACAGTGTTTCTCAACTTCAGCCCTCAAGGCTTATCAACAGGTCATGTTTTCAAGATTTCCATTGTTTTGCACATGTGATTTGATCTGTTTCGCTGCCTTAGTTACCGCAGCCGATTCAGCTGAGGGAAATCCTGAAAATATGACCTGCTGGGGCTCCTTGAGGAGTGGAGTTGAGAAACGCTGGACTAGAAGACCGTGATTATTGCTAGCGGCTATAGCAGGCGATAGCGATAATCACAAGAAAATTCAGCAGGCTGGTTGTATCCAAGTTGATCAATCCATTTGATACATTCAGCCTGCCCATTGACGTTTAAAATCTGTCGGTTCAGCAGGAATCGGCCGAGATCCGGTGTATGGCTGGCCTTAGTTTACATAAGTCTATTAAAGCTTTTATGCTTTAGTTTTATTGATGGTTTCCTTTCGATATTTTTCTTCCTGCAACTTATTAAAGTATAACCCTATTATACCATTCATACCCTTCCATGTAAGAAGTCAGTTTAGTCCTTTTTCATGGCTGTGATCTTATTTTTTACAGGGGTGAGGCCGAATAGAGGCACTGCGATGGGCAAAAAGACCAAGAAGGCATCTGATGAATCCTCTTCCTCAGAGGAAGAAGAATATGTGGTAGAGAAAGTTCTTGATCGCAGAATGATGAAAGGGCAAGTTGAATACCTACTTAAATGGAAGGGCTTTTCTGAGTAAGTAAGGGTGATCAGGTCAGTGTTATTATCTGCAGAAGGCCTTTTTAATGTAATTTGAAACACAAGATTGGTAATACTGACCTTTTCTACTTGCCTTGTGTTTTCATATGTACAGTGCCTTGAAAAAGTGTTCATACCCCCTTGAAATTTTCCACATTTTGTCATGTTACACCCAAAAACGTAAATGTATTTAATTGGGATTTTAGGTGATAGACCATTTGGCACACAATTGTGAAGTGGAAGGAAAACAATAAAGTAAATATGTGAAGAGTGTGGTGTGCATTTGTATTCAGCCCCCTTTACTCTGATACTCGTAACTATAAAATCTAGTGGAACCAACTAACATCAACCATGGGGCACCATTTCTCCCACTGACACCAGCAATGGGAAACTATTACACCCAATGATACCAACAATAGGTCATTATTTTTACCTCTAGTACCAAATGTGGCAATGTTTATTTCCACTGATGCCAGGAAAATTTCCACTCCAGCTGGCTAGTGTGGCCCCTCTAAAGTCTGAAGGACAATAAGCTGGCCCTTTGTTTAGAAAGTTTGGAGACCCCTGGTTTAAATCAAAGCAAAGATATAAAAAGAAAGGGCGCACCAGCTTTTGGATATGTATTTATTAAAAGTGATAAAAAAGAAAACTACTCACAGACAACTGTAGAATTCTTATAATGCAATATAAATAATCCCCAAATAGCAGCAATCAGTGTACACTGCTGAGCTCTGAGGAAGAAGGGTTTTCCCTTCGAAACGCGTCAGATGGCAGTGGTCCCTGTGATTTCCTCCGTGACCTTTGGAGTGTATTGTTTGTCTCAGACTGATTGCTGCTATTTGGTGATTATTTATATTACAGTTATTTTTGAGTAGTTTTCTTTTTTATCACTTTTAATAAATACATAGCCAAAGGATAATGCACAAGGCTGGTGCTCCCCTTTCTTTTCTTTTTATATCTTTGACTGTTAGGATACCCCTATCCTTGAGGGCAGCAAGGCCTCTGTGACATTCTATAGACTTTCTGGTAATCCACTCGTGCACAGGAGCATTTCTTTTCTGCTATTTAAATCAAAGCATATTCATGTGTTAGAATGGCCCAGTCAAAGTCCAGACCTAAATCCAATTGGGAATCTGTGGTAAGACTTGAAAATGTCTGTTCACAGATACTCTCCATCCAATCTGACAGAGCTTGAGGTATTTTGCAAAGAAGAAGGGGCAACATTTTTTTTTCACACTCTAGATGTGCAAAACTGGTATATGCAAAAAGACTTGCAGCTGTAATTGCAGTGAAAGGTGGTTCTACAAAGTATTGACTCAGGGGGGCTGAATACAAATGCACTTCACACTTTGCAGATCTTTATCTGTCAAAAAATTTGAAAACCATTTATTTTCCTTTCACTTCACAATTATGTGCCACTTTGTGTTGGTCTGTCGCAAAACAATCACAATAAAATACATTTCCGTTTTTAGTTGTAACACGAAAAAATTTAGCAAATTTCAAAGGGTGTGAATACTTTTTCAAGTCACTGTAATAGTATGCTATATATTTAATTGAAATGCATTGTTATGGTATTTTCCTGTAAACTACAGTTCTTGCCGATTTTAAAGTGGACCTTCAGTCATTTTTTCATCTTTCCATCTATTAAATGTTCTGTCCTTGTTGTTTTAACTTTGGATGGTAAAACTTTTTTTTTTGGTGCCAGTAAATACCTTATACTCTTTAGCCTAGGCTTATGACATCATGCCCATCCATCTCTCTCTAACTCTAGTGAGTTTGCCAGGAAGGGAGGGGAGTGAGTTATAAGAGGGCCATTGAGAGCTGCAGAGCTGGAGGTGTGCCTCTGTGTGAATCCAGGAAGTGAACAGGCAGCAGCTTAAGCTGCCCACAGTTAAAATGGTTGCAGCCAGACTTAGTTGAGGGAGATTTTTGCAGCATATTTGGCATGTACAGAATCACAGTATATATAAAATAATATTCAAAGTGGTTGGAGGGAAACTTCAGAATGGCAAAGATCTTTTTATTACAAATTATGTGCGCAGACAGCAGTTCCTCTTTAACTAGTCATGTCACTAGATTTGGATATTTTGGAATGATGTTCAAAACCGGAAACGTGACAAAGCAGTCAATTCACAATATAAACTTCCAAGCTGTATTGTGTAAATAATAGAACAAAAGTAAACTATAGCCAGTTATTTATAAAGAAATTAAATTGCCAGCATAATGGACCCATTAACTAAGCATACAAGTTTAAATTAAAGTTGAACTTATAAGTGAACGCATTTGGGTAAATTTAAGGGTTCAGTCACAGAGGTACACACGGCTGTACACTTTTTTCACAATTCGACATTTTTCTGCACCAACTATTGGCATCCGAGCGGTTACATGCCTACAGGAACAGATAAGTGGCTATGGAACCAGACAGTTTGCAGTTGTACACAAACACCAGGAGCAGAAATACCCTGAATTCTGTTGTGCACAGCCCTCAGGTCCTGTGTGAATGAGCCCTAAAGATAACCTAGGATAAGGCTTCATGCACACTGGGTTTGCTCAGATCCCCTGAACACCTTTTTTCCTGGCAGGAGAAAAGCAGTGTCTGAAATGTTTAGATGTGTCTAGCACTTGGGAGTTAATTTCATTGGACAGAATAATAATTTACTCTGGCCATTGAAACAAATTAAAATAGAACTTTTTTGGGGGATAGAGTAAGGGAGGGTTATAACCCCTGTAGGATTTCTTTTCACCAGCTGTGTCCCATTGCAGAGATTTCCCTTCACTTCCTGTCCAAAAACTCAGGTGCTAAATGCGCCTAGTGGTAATTCATGCTTAGACATGTTTTTGCTCATTTGTGTGTTAATCGTTTTTTCCTTGCAAAACACTTCTGCTCCTAAACGTGGTGACAATGCTTGCTTTTTTTTTTTTTTCCTGTAAACAATCGCCTATGTGTGCATGGGCACACAGCCTAACATTGAGGGGCATTTGAGGCCAGCAAAAATAAATTGCTCCCAAAGGGGCATTTTTAACGCCCAGTATGCATGAGGCCTAAAAACATGATAGGCATTTGTGTTTCTATTGGCAACATTTACTTATATGTCCTTTTCCAGGTGGCACTGGTCACCAAAGAGATAGCCGTAAATACTGCCTGTGAATCCAAACCCCTACAACATTTTGGCTACATTTCTTATACATTTAGGCTCGGTTCACACTGGGGCAACACGACTTCCAGCGCGACTTTTGGAGGCAACTTGGACACACTTGAGTACGAATAACAGCGCGACTTGGAGCGACTTCAACATGACTTGGGGCGACTTACAACACGACTTTAAGTCGCCCCAGGCCAGGTGACTTTGGCCGTGGCCAATCAGATAATAATCAGCTCTCGAGGGGGAACTCCACGCCAAATTTTAAATAAAAAAACGGCATGGGTTCCCCCTCCAGGAGCATACCAGGCCCTTAGGAAATTACTTGCATGTGATTTCTGATGTCAAGCGACTTGGGGCGACTTGCGGTCTGACAAGTCGCGGTAGTGTGAACCGGCTCTTAAAGTGTATGTGAAGGCCAAAAAACAAAACCTACAGTATATCTCTGCAATAAATGCACATTTTCCCCTGTTTTATCCCTTCAACCCTGCGTTTTTTTTGCACACATGCTTAAAAAAATAATTTTTGCCCTGAAGATTACATAAAACTCCCCAAAACATGATATCGTTTTTGAAAGCAGACACCGTAGAGAATAAAATAATGGTAGTTACATTTTTTTATGTCACGCAATATTACCACAAAGGTAAAAAATACACTAAAGTTAATTTTAGGGCACACAAACGTAATAAATTACACAGTGTTTTGGTAAAATATAAAAGATGAGGTTTCACCAAATAGATACCCAACATGTCAAACCTTAAATTTGCGTGCGCCTGTGAAATGGCGACACACTTCAATACCCTATATTTTACATAGGTGATGCTTCAAAAGCTCCCTATATGTCATCAGTTTAGTGTTAAGGAGGAAGTCTGGTACTAGAAATATTGCTGTCCAGCGTGTGCGGCAATAGGTAATGTGTATCACAATCTACGCTTTCATGCATTTTTTTTTTTTTTTTTTACTTTTTATTTTTTTATGGTAACAGGTTTTCTTTGAGACATGAGGTCTGAAAGACCCTGGATGTCTTCCCTGTGCTCCGCTAAATGTAATATAATGCAATGCAGATCACATTGCAGTAAAAGGGTCTACCTAGTCAGAAATTCCTGTGTCCACATTTCCAGTGTTATCTCAAAGAGCCCTCCTATTTCTCATCTTGGACTACAGAATGATTAGCCTTTATGTTTTGTAAATCAAGCAGACTCCTGCCCATCAGATTTAAGCATTTTGACGCATTGCTTCCATGCACAATCGGTAATGACGGGCCCCGGACTGGCATAGCGGGTGCTGCTGGATAAAGGGGAGGGAGAAGAGAAGATGCACGTCCGCTCACCAACCATCCTTGTTGCTGACCTGGGAAGCGACATGTTTGACATCACTTCCAGGTCATCCTCTCGGTGTCCCCGGCCATCTTGGCCGGAAAATTTATTTTTCTGCATGTGTACAACTGGAAGCATTTTCTCCTACTTGGGCATTAAGCAGGCCAAAAGGTAGCATAGAAAAAAAGTTAATTTTTGGGGTTTACATACACTTTAAATGTTCCCAAAGGTAAAATGCTTTTTATATTTACAGTATCTCACAAAAGTGAGTACACCCCTCACATTTTTGTAAATATTTTATTATATCTTTTCATTTGACAACAAAAAGTGTCAAATGACACTTTGCTACAATGTAAAGTAGTGCGTTCACAGCTTGTATAACAGTGTAAATTTGCTGTCCCCTCAAAATAACTCAACACACAGCCATTTAATGTCTAAACCGCTGGGAACAAAGGTGAGTACACCCCTAAGTGAAAATGTCAGAATTGGGCCCAATTAGCCATTTTCCCTTCCCGGTATCATGTGACTCGTTAGTGTTACAAGATCTCAGGTGTGAATGGAGAGCAGGTGTGTTAAATTTTCGTGTTATCCCTTTTACTCTCTCATACTGGTCACTGGAAGTTCAACATGGCACCTCATGGCAAAGAGCTCTGAGGATCTGAAAAAAAGGAATTGTTGCTCTACATAAAGATGGCCTAGACTATAAGAAGATTGCCAAGACCCTAAAACTGAGCTGCAGCATGGTGGCCCAGACAATACAGCAGTTTAACAGGACAGGTTCCACTCGGAACAGTCCTCGCCATGATCGACCGAAGAAGTTGAGTGCACGTGCTCAGCGTCATATCCAGAGGTTGTCTTTGGGAAATAGACATATCAGTGCTGCCAGCATTGCTGCAGAGGTTGAAGGGGTGGGGGGTCAGCCTGTCAGTGCTCAGACCATACACTGCATCAAATTGGTCTGCATGGCTGTTGTGCCTGAAGGAAGATTATTTTAAAGATGATGCACAAGAAATCCCGAAAACAGTTTGATGAAGACAAGCAGATTAATGACATGGATTACTGGAACCATGTCCTGTGGTCTGATGAGACCAACATAAACTTATTTGGCTCAGATAGTGTCAAACGTGTGTGGTGGGAACCAGATGAGTACAAAGACAAATCTGTCTTGCCTACAGTCCAGCATGGTGGTGGGAGTGTCATGGTCTGGGACTGCATGAGTGCTGCCGGAACTGGGGAGCTACAATTCATTGAGGGAACCATGAATGCCAACATGTACTGTGACATACTGAAGCAGGGCATGATCTGCTCTCTTC